>JASEVX010000008.1:10900187-10925187 GCA_031761405.1 Serripes groenlandicus
ATCGGTTGATCTGGGTTGTAGATCGTAGCTAAACCACTAGAAAAACTTTGCGAATTGGTTGACCTGGGTCGTAGATCGTAGCTCAACCATTGGAAAAACATTGCGAATTGGCTGATCTGGGTCGTAGGTCGTAGCTCAACAACTAGAAAAACTTTGCGAATTGGTTGAGCTGGGTCGTAGATCGTAGCTCAACCACTTTAAAAACATAGCGAATTGGTTGTGCTGGGTCGTAGATCGTAGCACAACCACTAGAAAAACATTCTGAATTGGCTGACCTGGGTCGTAGATTGTACCTCAACCACTTTAAAAACATTGCGAATTGGTTGTGCTGGGTCGTAGATCGTAGCTCAACCACTAGAAAAACATTCTGAATTGGCTGACCTGGGTCGTAGATCGTAGCTCAACCACTTTGAAAACATTCTGAATTGGCTGACCTGGGTCGTAGATCGTAGCTCAACCACTTAAAAACATTGCGAAATGGTTGTGCTGGGTCGTAGATCGTAGCTCAACCACTAGAAAAACATTCTGAATTGGCTGACCTGGGTCGTAGATCGTAGCTCAAACACTTCAAAAACATTGCGAATTGGTTGGGCTGGGTCGTAGATCGTAGCACAACCACTAGAAAAACATTCTGAATTGGCTGACCTGTGTCGTAGATCGTAGCTCAACCACTTCAAAAACATTGCGATTTGGTTGATCTGGGTCGTAGATCGTAGCTCAACCACTTAAAAACATTGCGAATTGGTTGTGCTGGGTCGTAGATCGTAGCTCAACCACTAGAAAAAACATTCTGAATTGGCTGACCTGGGTCGTAGATCGTAGCTCAACCACTTCATAAAGATTGCATATTGGTTGATCCGGGTCGTAGATCGTAGCTCAACCACTAAAAACATTGCGAATTGGTTGACCTGGGTCGTAGATCGTAGCTCAACCACTTCAAAAACATTGCGAATTGGTTGATATGGGTCGTAGATCGTAGCTCAACCACTAGAAAAACATTGCGAAATGGTTGAGCTGGATCGTAGATCGTAGCTCAACCACTTAAAAACATTGCAAATTGGTTGTGCTGGGTCGTAGATCGTACCTCAACCACAAGAAAAATAATCTGAATTGGCTGACCTGGGTCGTAGATCGTAGCTCAACCACTTTAAAAACATTGGGAATTGGTTGTGCTGGGTCGTAGATCGTAGCTCAACCAATTGAAAAACATTGCAAACTGGCTGATCTGGGTCGTAGATCGCACCTCAACCACTTCAAAATCATTGCGAATTGGTTGATCTGAGTCGTATGTCGTAGCTCAACCACTAGAAAAAATTTGCGAATTGGTTGAGCTGGGTCGTAGATCGTAGCTCAACCACTTTAAAAACATTGCAAATTGGTTGTGCTGGGTCGTAAATCGTAGCTCAACCACTAGAAAAACATTCTGAATTGGCTGACCTGGGTCGTAGATCGTAGCTCAACCACTTTAAAACATTCTGAATTGGCTGACCTGGGTCGTAGATCGTAGCTCAACCACTTAATAACATTGCGAATTAGTTGTGCTGGGTAGTAGATCGTAGCTCAACCTCTAGAAAAACATTCTGAATTGGCTGACCTGGGTCGTAGATCGTAGCTCAACCACTTCAAAAACATTGCGAATTGGTTAATCTGAGTCGTAGATCGTAGCTCAACCACTTAAAAACATTACGAATTTGTTGTGCTGGGTCGTAGATCGTAGCTCAACCACTAGAAAAATATTCTAAATTGGCTGACCTGGGTCGTAGATTGTAGCTCAACCATTTTAAAAACATTCTGAATTGGCTGACATGGGTCGTAGATCGTAGCTCAACCACTTAAAACATTGCGAATTGGCTGACCTGGGTCGTAGATCGTAGCTCAACCAATTGAAAAAAACATTTTGAATTGGCTGACCTGGGTCGTAGAACGTAGCTCAACCACTTAAAAATATTGCGAATTGGTTGACCTGGGTCGTAGATTGTAGCTCAACCACTACAAAAACATTCTGAATTGGCTGACCTTGGTCGTAGATTGTAGCTCAACCACTTTAAAACATTGCGAATTGGCTGACCTGGGTCGTAGATCGTAGCTCAACCAATTGAAAAAAACCATTCTGAATTGGCTGACCTGGGTCGTAGATCGTAGCTCAACCAATTGAAAAACATTCTAAATTGGCTGACCTGGGTCGTAGAACGTAGCTCAACCACTTTAAAAACATTGCATATTGGTTGTGCTGGGTCGTAGATTGTAGCTCAACCACTAGAACAACTTTGCGAATTGGTTGAGCTGGGTCGTAGATCTTAGTTCAGCCACTTAAAAACATTGCGAATTGGTTGTGCTGGGTCGTAGATCGTAGCTCAACCACTAGAAAAAAAAATCTGAATTGGCTGACCTGGGTCGTAGATCGTAGCTCAACCACTTTAAAAACATTCTGAATTGGCTGACCTGGGTCGTAGATCGTCGCTCAACCACTTAAAAACATTGCGAATTGGCTGACCTGGGTCGTAGATCGTAGCTCAACCAATTGAAAAAACATTCTGAATTGGCTGACCTGGGTCGTAGATCGTAGCTCAACCACTTAAAAATATTGCGAATTTGCTGACCTGGTTCGTAGATCGTAGCTCAACCACTTAAAAAAACATTCTGAATTGGCTGACCTGGGTCGTAGATCGTAGCTCAATCACTTAAAAACATTGCGAATTGGCTGATCTAAGTCGTAGATCGTAGCTCATCCACTAGAAAAACATTGCAAACTGTCTGATCTGGGTCGTAGATCGTAGCTCAATCACTTCAAAAACATTGCGAATTGGTTGATCTGGGTTGTAGATCGTACCTAAACCACTAGAAAAACTTTGCGAATTGGTTGACCTGGGTCGTAGATCGTAGCTCAACCAATGGAAAAACATTGCGAATTGGCTGACCTGGGTCATAGATCGTAGCTCAACCACTTTAAAAACATTGCGAATTGGCTGACCTGGGTCGTAGATCGTAGCTCAACCACTTAATAAAAATGCAAATTGGCTGACCTGGGTCGTAGATCGTAGCTCAACCAATTGAAAAACATTCTGAATTGGCTGACCTGGGTCGAAGATCGTAGCTCAACCACTTACAAATATTGCGAATTAGCTGACCTGGGTCGTAGATCGTAGCTCAACCAATTGAAAAACATTGCAAACTGGCTGATCTGGGTCGTAGATCGTAGCTCAACCACTTAAAAAACATTGCGGATTGGTTGATCTGGGTCGTAGGTCGTAGCTCAACCACTAGAAAAACTTTGCGAATTGGTTGAGCTGGGTCGTAGATCGTAGCTCAACCACTTTAAAAATATTGCGAATTGGCTGACCTGGGTCGTAGATCGTAGCTCAACCACTTAAAAAAACATTCTGAATTGGCTGACCTGGGTCGTAGATCGTAGCTCAACCACTTAAAAACATTGCGAATTGGTTGACCTGGGTCGTAGATCGTAGCTCAACCACTTAAAAAAACATTCTGAATTGGCTGACCTGGGTCGTAGATCCTAGCTCAATCACTTCAAAAACATTGCGAATTGGTTGATCTGGGTCGTAGATCGTAGCTCAACCACTAGAAAAACTAGTATGTAAAACATGGAAGGCTTGCGATTAAATTTGGGGCCGGTCATGTTATGCATCATTCAGGCTTAACAAAAGGGATGACAATTGAATGCACAACTGACTTGAATAGTTGAACCGAAAACTGCTAATTCGAAATGATTACGTCAAAAGATTTAATAATAATGTATTTTCCCAACTGAAAAAACTATTACGTGAAATAAACATGATTATAGTTTTTTAATTTTTATTTCATTTACTCATGGATCTATTTAATTGAACTTCAGTTTTAACTGTTTGTACTTTGATTTTCTGATGAAACAAGAGTTTTGGTGCTGATAATTATCTGTCATAGTATCACCATTATTGAAAGAAACGCACTTACGCACGCACTAACGCACTTACGCACTTACGCACTTACGCACGCACGCACGCACATACAATCACACACACTCACACACACACACACACACATACACACACACACACACACACACACACACACACACACACACACACACACACACACACACACACACACACAACAAAAGCTGCCCTTATTTGCTCTCAGGGTTGCGGTGTCATTACTAGCTGTGTCAGGATAAATGGACCATAAACGGTAACTTGCCAATGAAAGGCCGTGATACTAGGAGTGTTCAAAAAGTTCGCTTAACCCTTTCCAACACACAACAAATCTGCAGCAGACACCTTTAAAAAAAAAACGTACATATGAGGAAAAGGGTTCAGTGCTCCCATTTAGGTATCTTTTAAATCATTACAGTAGAATTGCGCTATATATAATGTAGATTGCGATATTTCCTATTCAATCAGTAATTTTCGGTTCTATGTTCAGCGTTGATATAACTGAAAAGGCGATCGACAGGGGGGAATAATGTCGAGCTGGAGTTACCTCCTCGTCATAAAAGAAGTCTTAAATCAACTAGAAACTATTCACAGTTTAACTGTTGGAACTATCAAGTGTGGCAACACAACACTAGCAGACGATTTAGTTCTTCTTTGTCCAAATATTAATGCACTTGAAAATCAGCTACAAATTGTATGTACTTACGCAAACACTTGGAGATGCTGCTTTAATACAGCATAGTGTAAATTTATAGTTTTTGGTAAACAAAACACAACAGTTAACTTGGAAATTATAGTATAGAGAAATGCGAAGAAATTGACACATATGGAACGCCTTTACTGTATTAGTATGTTGTATTGTATCATACGCAGTTCATTTTCTTGTATACGAGGTATATATTTCAATTGACATGGTATGGTACAGACCCAGATCAACCAATTCGCAATGATTTTAAGTGGTTGAGCTACAATCTACGACCCAGGTCAGCCAATACACAATGTTTTTAAGTGGTTGAGCTACGATCTACGAACCAGCTCAACCAATTCGCAATGTTTTTGTAGTGATTGAGCTACGATCTACGACACAGATCAACCGATTCGCAATGTTTTTAAAGTGGTTGAGCTACGATCTACGACCCAGGTCAGCCAATTCGCAATGTTTTTAAGTGGTTGAGCTACGTTCTACGACCCAGGTCAGCCAATTCAGAATGTTTTTTCAATTGGTTGAGCTACGATCTACGACCCAGGTCAGCCAATTCGCAATATTTGTAAGTGGTTGAGCTACGATCTACGACCCAGGTCAGCCAATTCAGAATGTTTTTCTAGTGGTTGAGCTACGATCTACGACCCAGCACAACCAATTCGCAATGTTTTTAAGTGGTTGAGCTACGATCTACGACCCAGGTCAGCCAATTCAGAATGTTTTTCTAGTGGTTGAGCTACGATCTACGACCCAGCACAACCAATTCGCAATGTTTTTAAGTGGTTGAGCTACGATCTACGACCCAGGTCAGCCAATTCAGAATGTTTTTAAAGTAGTTGAGCTACGATTTACGACCCAGGTCAGCCAATTCAGAATGTTTTTCTAGTGGTTGAGCTACGATCTACGACCCAGCAAAACCAATTTGCAATGTTTTTAAAGTGGTTGAGCTACGATCTAAGACCCAGGTCAGCCAATTCAGAATGTTTTTAGATTGGTTGAGCTACGATCTACGACCCAGGTCAGCCAATTCGCACTGTTTTTAAGTGGTTGAGCTACAATCTACGACCCAGGTCAGCCAATTCAGAATGTTTTTCTAGTGGTTGAGCTACGATCTACGACCCAGCACAACCAATTCGCAATGTTTTTAAGTGGTTGAGCTACGATCTACGACCCAGCTTAACCAATTTGCAAAGTTTTTGTAGTGGTTGAGCTACGATCTACGACCCAGATCAACCAATTCGCAATGTTTTTAAAGTGGTTGAGCTACAATCTACGACCCAGGTCAGCCAATTCGCAATGTTTTTAAGTGGTTGAGCTACGATCTACGACCCAGATCAACCAATTCGCAATGTTTTTGAAGTGGTTGAGCTACGATCTACGACCCAGGTCAGCCAATTCAGAATGTTGTTCTAGTGGTTGAGCTACGATCTACGACCCAGGTCAGCCAATTTAGAATGTTTTTTTAAGTGGTTAAGCTACGATCTACGACCCAGGTCATCCAATTCGCAATATTTTTAAGTGGTTGAGCTACGATCTACGACCCAGGTCAGCCAATTCAGAATGTTGTTCTAGTGGTTGAGCTACGATCTACGACCAAGCACAACCAATTCGCAATGTTTTTAAGTGGTTGAGCTACGATCTACGACCCAGGTCAGCCAATTCAGAATGTTTTTAAAGTGGTTGAGCTACGATCTACGACCCAGGTCAGCCAATTCAGAATGTTTTTAAAGTCGTTGAGCTACGATCTACGACCCAGGTCAGCCAATTCAGAATGTTTTTAAAGTGGTTGAGCTACGATCTACGACCCAGGTCAGCCAATTACATTTTTTGGTTGAGCTACGATCTACGATATACGCGCTAACTTCACACTATTAACATAATATACCTATCGTAGACTACCCGGTGAGGGAATTACTAGTATAACCGATATTATTTATACCTGACACGTACGCATTAGTTTAAATACTACTCCCACAACCATGAGTGCATAGATGGGAAGCCATTTCGATCAATTTTTAGTTGTTTGGTATGACCCGACCGGTCACCCGCAACAAATACCCTCACGAGGACGGTTCATCCATTGTAGGTGAGCCCGTCGTCGTCGCCGTTGACTTACCCAGATGGCTTTTATTTCGATCCGCTCACTCTTGTAGTGTCTATATTAAACTGTAAAATGTCATACTCTTAAGGATCATTTCTATAGTATGTATCATACGATAACCTACGTTCGAGACTAAGGCGAATAGCGTATATTCAGATCTGTCTACAACTACTCACAATCAGATCGGGATCTCTCCTGCTAGTCGCACCAGCTTTCTTCGTAGTTATATCACGTCGGCCAGTAGTGTCTATATTAAACTGTAAAACGTCATACACTTAAGGATCATTTC
Source organism: Serripes groenlandicus (assembly GCA_031761405.1). Taxonomy (NCBI): domain Eukaryota; kingdom Metazoa; phylum Mollusca; class Bivalvia; order Cardiida; family Cardiidae; genus Serripes; species Serripes groenlandicus. Next base: position 10,907,210 of record JASEVX010000008.1, read on the forward strand.
TATAGTATGTATCATACGATAACCTACATTCGGGACTAAGGCGAGAAGCGTATATTCAGATCTGTCTGCAACTACTCACAGTCAGATCGGGATCTCTTCTGCTAGTCGCACCAGTTTTTTTCGTAGTTATATCACGGCGGCCAGTTCACCTGCTTATGCGTTTTCTAGCTGTCTCACACCAGTACTCCGCACAACATACCTTCAAAGCAACTGATTGCTTTTTCACATAGACTGTTAGCCAATTGTTGAAAGACGAATGACGCCTGTCACAGTGATTTTTTTCAAACGTCGGAAAGACAGTTGGCCGACCCCTAAATTGACAGCCTTCGTCGATACCGACTGAGCTACCGGGGCTTGGCTCTGAGTAACGGTTAAGACAAACACACGACTTTACAACCATTGAATGAAACGTTTTTGCCATCGGAAGATCGGTCTTCTTGTGACGTGGATTGATTTAAAGTTTAAATCAATCCACGTTTAAATTTTAAAGAGTACCACACAATTCGGGTTTCTTCTTAATTCTCCATATGCTGTAATTACATTGAAAATGGTTGTCCCTGTCAAATAGACAAAACACAGGAATCTGTTGCCATAGTAATAACCCTATACGATTGACGGGAATTAGCAATATCATCTTAATATGGTTGTCTACTTAGGCCAAAGATACTAGTTTATCCGAGCCTCCGTAATGACAATTAAATCCCCAGAGGTGAGTAACTGTTACTGATAGAACTACTTTAGGATATATTTGATAGATATATTATATTGTGAATATTAGTTGACCTTGGACGAGCGCATACATTAGTTGAAACTCTACATTCTAATATGTCTATAGTTGCATCCTTTTACTAAAAAGGCCATAATGACGGCCCCCACTTCAAAAGTGTTTTATTATACTGCGTGTTACTTATGAACGAAAAATCCTTTTTCTGTAAAATAAGTAGTTCCTTCCCGCGATGTTATGGTTGGGTTAGAGTTATCTATCCTAATTTTTCTAAATATAATTCCGAAGCTTTGTACGACCATTCATGATTTTAGCGTAAGTTTCTATTTTCAATTGCAGTAGTCCGTTTTACTGGGGTTTAGCGCCGTTTACAACATTCAGTCTGCGTGGTATAACTGAAATGTCAAAGGGAGATATTTTGAAATGTCAAAGGGAGATATTTTGAAAAATAATCACGAACATATACAAGTTAACTAATGTGGTTTTTTAAGGTAGTACATTTCTCCAACTACGTATTGCACATTTTATTGACTCTCCGTAACTGGTTTAAATAAAGACAAAACTTACATAAGATGATTTATGCTACACTTTATACACCTTCAGCTTATTTGTCAAAAGTGGTACATAGGTATTATTTCTGCGTTTACACATCGCTCCTACATAATTGATTCCTGGCTTTCTTACACCAGAATTCCACACAAAACTCTTTCCAAGCAGCTGGCAACTTTTCCACATAGACAGATAGTCCGTGGGTGGATGACGAATGACGCATATCGGAATTAATGATGGGAATGACTGATATTGACAATATCAAACACTGGAAACGTACTTCTACCGGGTCAGTAAATAAGCCCATGTCCCGAATCTTATCACATAAAATGCAACCATTTAGTTTTCCACTACGATAACCGATGCTAGAAATACCGACAGTTGTTCATTTTCAATTAGTTGGGACTTTAAGTCAAGCCACAAGTTAATAAAGTCGTTTCTTTGGTTAATTCTTTCTTGCTAGCAGATTAATTTTGGCTCGTCTGCATCAGATGGCAATTGAACACAATGCCGCTTAATAGTGATATTGATCACGATGATCAAGTTTTCATCATGACACAATGTTTTCACCAATACTCATTATGTTACGTTTAATTTATATCTAATTTCCTATGATTTGTCTGCAGAAGATTTGCTGTATGTGGGGAAGGGTAACCATCACCTAGAGAGGATGGAAATATCCAATAACACAAATGTAATGATGGTCTACATACGCTAAGGACAGAGATGAATTACTTCGGAGTTATCTTCTGACATTGGATTTCTGACAAGAGTGGTAGAGCGTAGGTCTCCGGTGTGGGAGGTTACGGGTTCGATCCGAGTTCGGGTCATACTAAATACTCAAATGGTAGTAATTCCGTTCCTTATCCCCTTTACACATACGGAGAACGCTGGGCGACCATTAAGCGATCCAATATTGGTCAAAATTGACCCGATCTCTCGGAAGATCCTTGTGCACTAGTTGTGCGACAAAATGCAATGTTTTGCAAACTTCTATGGTCATCTATATATCTTGTAGAGACAAAGGCGTTTATTGAGCACTGAGAGATCAGGTGCGCCAAAGAGAGATCAATGAGAGACCGAAGAATTTGCCGTCCATTGAAAAAGCTCTGAGAGATCATTGGTAGATCGATAAGACCATTGAGGGCTCATTGGGCGCTCCTTGAGAATCCGTTGAGAGATTTCTTACCTCCGCGGACGCTGAGAGATTGTTTTGGACCGATTCAAATCTTTGAGGAGACCGTGGCGACTGTGGAGATCACTGGAAGATCATTGATATACCATGGCGATTGCTGGGCGCTCATTGAAAGCTCGTTGAGACATCTGGCCATTTTTTGATCGATCAACGGTCTCTCAAGGGACACCACTTGTGTGTAAAAGGGGGTATTAATTGGCCCCCAGGTGTGTGGGGTTAGCATTTCTTACTGGCTTGTCAGTGTCATCTTATATGGACCAGAAGTACTACAACTTACTGATATAACTGGAAAAATACGGAAAGCTGAATAAAACACCAATATTAAACATATGAATTATTAAATAAATACAATTTGGACATCTGCAATAGACAAATGCTTTCTTAAAGACGTCTTTTAGACTGTGAGTTTAAGTAGCTACAGCGGACAACTATTGAAAACATTGTGAACAAAGGAGAAATTCTTCAAAATAAGCAATTTCTCCTTTTGTCACAATGTTTTTAACTGTTTTCCTTTAATTATACCTTCGTATAGAGTTTCTCTGTGTTTCCTAGATGTTTTTAAAGTCACTTACTGAAGATTAGTTGTATGTAAGAAAGGTTTAATTGTCCGCTACAATAAATCGACGCTAGAAATGCCTACAATTGTTTAGCGCCCTCAACCGCTTGGGATGGGTTTCTGTGAAATTATCAAAAAATTCTTTGAATCATTTTGATATATGTTGTCAAAAATTTCCCATTGCAAATTCAAATCGTTATTTTGTGTTGTTATGCTGAGCTTTTAAAGTTGTTGTGATACGAGTTTATTCGATCTTTAACTTGCATGGCTTAATCATTTATCTTAACATATAATTCTACTCGATCTTTATAAAATTCCAACATACAATGTTGGGTAATTTCACAGATGAGCTATAACAATTATTACATTGATAAAGAAAATAATGGTAAATAATCATTGAATACTACGTGATATATCTAATTTCATTACTACTTACATTGATATATCTATCTCGTAATTGTCTTCACTCGTCAACATATCTAGACTTTGAACACACATCTGCGTTACCAACGTAACGTAAAATAAATAAGTGTGTATAGATTCGTATCGTTGGGGCCATTTGTTATTTTTATGTGTGGGTGTTGTAGTATAATCTAGAAATAAACAGTCCCTCTTTTTATAGAACGAGATTTACAAATAAAACATTTGACATTTTCTGTGTGTTTTCGATTTTTTTAAAATGTTATTACCTCGGTCATGATACCTTTCTGCAAATATAATTCGGTTCATATTTTATGCTCGCAAGTCCGATTTTACAACGCATTATCGATTGTATTTGTGTTTCAGAGAACTAATATTCGTGAACTATCACCTAATCTATATATTCGCACATTTTCAGACTAATTTATTTGTTGTGCAATAATTCCGCACATTTCCAGTAATTAGTATGTCTATAACCTCTACTAAAATCGTCTGTATAGAAATGTTATTTGGGGAAACAAAGTATTTTATTGACATGGTCTACAGGGACACATCCTTTCTTGGTGTTGCAGCGTTTTCTTGGCTTCCACGTTTCGATTTGATTCCGCTACACTGGAATTGTTTGTTAAATACAAACTCAATTTGAAGTAAATTTGTGTGAATTTAATTGATAATTCAGCATAAACATAATAGCAATACTATACAAAACTAAAACTGTAAAAAAACTGCCTCAAACAACTTTAAACCCACTATTAATCAAAGCACTCAAAGTGCCGACAGTAAGGGGCTAATTGTGTTATCACATACACTTCACAAGAAGACCTTGTTATGTTCGTTAATTGAATAATATTTGAGTTGAATGCACACTATTGTATACACAGAATGTGGGTCTATTGCAAAAACTTTTATTTGACTGGCGGTATTTCACAGAGGTCGTTGTATAGTTTACACAATCATTGATGCATTAATCACAATGCATGCTACTTCAAAATAAAAAAAACGCTGCATAACAATGACAACTATATTGAAATCCAATTAAAATATTAAAGCAAAAAGTAAACAATCTGTATCTACATTTTCGGGTTATTTACAACAAAAAATGGTCGCATATTTGTTTTACTTTGTTTGAAATATTTTATATAATTCTTTTTAAATTAACATGATTAATTTTATAAACAAAAGAATATTTACACTGTGCTATTATAGAACAATAGTGAAAGGTCCATGCCTGGAGATTATTTTACAGTAAACTACGTTAATACAAAATAATCCAAATTGTAGGGGGTGAGTATAGCATGGTTTTATACAGTCACAGTCAAAGCTGCCTCAAAACAACTGAACATGTTCTTTTTCCATAACATAGGTCAACAAATACATGCACTTTTTTTTATTCTTTCAAATTTTCAAAAAGTGTGAAAATTCAATGAGCAGGTTGTAGAAGTTGTTGATCTGAAGGTACTTATAGATCTGTCGGTGGTATTTTTTACTCTGTATTGTTGTTCACGATACAAAATAACTCTATCTATCCCTTTATATGGGACTTTTCCCGCCAAAATTAATAAAACAACAGTTATAGGGAATTCGTGTATTCCATGAAGCAGTACAACGGTTCAGTATCCCTTTGCTAACCTATTTTTTGGCGTATAGTAATAGATTAGTCGAGCTTAAATTTGAAAAACTAATAATGCCCCTGGCTAATTCACACATGTTGAAAATTACCAGTACAACAAAGCGCGGAGCAGCCAAGAACTGGTTCTTCGGAGCCAAGTTCCATCTGAGTCATTTCTCGCACCTTTGCGACACTTGGTTATGTTTTGAATATTATGTATTCGAAATTACATTTAGTTTCATTTTGATTGACGTCACCAATGATAATACTGCTGACATCATCATATTGAGTGCAATATCATTTGTAGTCTGGAGTTCCTTCCCCTTATTACTATGTAAAGGGTCAGGCACAAACCAAATAATGGCGGACGCGATGGACTATCAGATTATATCTAAATTTCTTATTTGCTGACCATCCGGATAATAATTCATTTATCTTATTAAAATAAGGTACTAAATTGAATCCATGTTTTCATCTTATGATGCTTTCTTCTGTTTGGAAGAAAGTTATTTGTTATCGAGTAGTATAGTTTTCGGATAGATGAAAATGTATTTGAAATTCGGATACACAGGATCTCATTAGAAATTAATGGTTTTATCTTTATGGGATACGTGTATATCATTTAAATGTTCACATGTTTCCTTTATTATGTTTTAGTACTCCCATAGTTAAGCAATATTGGCTCTATTTTGAACGATTTACTATAAAACATTTGAATGTTAAAGTACTGTTTATTTGGTTTCTCAAGTCAAATGATTTCTGAATTTCTATTGTCAATTGAAGTTACTGGATATTTAGCCATTCCCACTTTATACCTTATATCAACTATTCCTGCAGCTTAGATCCAGATCAGCCTGCATGGATAATGCTGATCAAAATTTACTTTGTTCGCTTGACACATTCCAACATACAGCACAACTGCAAAGATCGACTGAAATCATCTTGAAGATCTCAAGAAATGACAGTATAATTACTGTGAAAAGTTGAAAACATTGTGACATAAGGAGAAATTGCTTTTCAAAAGTCGTCTGCTGCGGAATTGTCAAAATGCGTCTATATTTCACTTAGTGGGAAAGGGTTGATAAGCTGAATCTAACAGTAAACACAGATATGCAATCTGGTTTGCAATTATAATCAAAGGCAAACATGTATTCATAAAGTCACGGTTTAATCTGTACGGGAAAGGGTTAAAATATGGTTAACTTAACACTTTACAAGAGCACATTGCACATTTGGTTATGTTCATGCAGAAAATTATTTAAGTTGTTTCTATTCTTTCACAGCTTATGTCCAAGAGGTAGGGAGGATTTTATACTACTACAAAGCTGACGTTTGGCTTCCTAGTATGAAAAACGATATGAAGGAATATTGTCTTAATAATGATACATGCCGGCGGAGAATAATAAATAGTTACTTCGGTTTTGAAAATGTTAACACACGACATAACTGCTGAGATGTTTGCACATAACACCTTGGAATTGAATGGGATTTCAATAATTTGGCTATGAAGTAGAATGTCTCACTTCACATAGTTAGAAAACATCTGTCTTAAACCTTTCCCTCATTTAGACGCTCCCTGACAACTTTAAAAAACATTGTGACATAAGATGAAATGGTTCATTACGAGTTATTACTCCTTTTGCCACAATGTTTCAACTTTCTTCAGTAATTAAACAAAACTTATTATGTTGTAGAAGGAAAAGGGTTAAAGAGAATATTTGCTTAATTTGTATTTTAAGCTTATTTAAGCTTAGAAGTAACAGAAAATGTGTTGATTTTGGTGTAAGATTGAATTCTATTTCACCCAGTGATATCAGAAACCTACACTATATTTTCACCTTCAAGTGGCTAACAGTGAAAATATAGCCTAAGTGTCTTTTATCATGATTGAAAAAATTCAATCTTGCACTGAAATAAAAAAAAATCTATTTCTTTTATGCTTAAATTCAATTTAAATATCAAAAAAATGTGACAACATCGTCATCTTTATGTCATTAAACAATTGGACCAGGCTTAGCATTTAAGTATTTTTTAAAACACACATGGGATCCAACATTAAAAGCAGTGAAATTATGATAAAATAAACTGATTGAAAAATACTATCATAATTATAATAAATTTGAAACTCTTTATGTGATACCAGTAATAATTATTTTCCAAATTGGTCTGCTGTGGATTTCTTGTATGTGTTTCTCAACGTATATAAGTAGACGAACTGGCCGCCGTGATATGACTAAGAAATTGTTAAAAACCGCGTTAAACACCAATAAATCAATCAATCAAGTGTTTCTTAACCCTTTCCCTCATATAAACGCTTTCTGACGCCTCTGCAGCAGACAGCTTTTTGAAAACATGGCGACAAAAGAAGAATTTTCGGAGGTTCTTTTACATAACTGTGGTCTGAGGCTGACCTCCATGCATCAGTAATGACCTGGAACCCAGGTGTCCTGTCTCCGTTATTTAGTATGAGTGATCCATCTGATAAACTATTTTTTTTATAAAGATGTCAACATCATCCAATTCATTGAAAAGCATACTAATTTATACAATTGCATTTTAAATATCAATATACATGTCAATAATAGTCAAATTTGATGAAAGAAAGACGATAAATCGAAAAATATTTACTTGCTATCTGGGCTACTAAATACGTTAGACAGCAGACCATGTAAGGATGGAAAAAGGCAAATATTAATTTCTAGTTGATTAAGAAATTTACAACACTATAGCTAAGAAGCATCACAAAATATAAGCAGTTTCACCACAAAGATGAAATGTCAAAGTAAACCACACAGGACATTAATGCAAACTTTGTTTTATAAAGAATTCGAAATTATTCAACTGTCCGAACACTACTCGGTTTCTAGTTTGTCAAAAACAAACGTCACATCTTCTTACAAAGAGCAATCATTACCCGTAAATATCCATTTTAAGTTTATAATAATAATTACTAAAGGAACAAAACAATTTTATCCAGATGGTCAGCTTATTACAATAATTACCTTTAAATTGTACACATTTGAGGTATATCATAGCCGGCCGCAATTTATTCGGTTGTGCCAGACTTACTATCATAGGAAGTCGGGAACCAGATTATTTCATTTGATGATGGCAGTTTTACTATGTTCATCAACATTTTATCTAAATGCATCTTATTTATTGCAGATTTTAAGATTTTGATTAAAACAAGACATACATTTTAACACTTTCCAACATACAAACGCTTTCTGACCTCTTTGCAGCAGACGACTTTGAACATATTGTGGCAAACGTAGAAATTGCTCATAATGAGCATTTTTCCCTTTTGTCATAATGTTTTAAACTCTATTCAAATAATATTTGTTTTTATATAAGGAGATTTTCCATGGTTTTCTCCAAATGATTTCAGTCTGCTACAGAATTATTGTATGTGGAAAGAGTTAAATAATTGTCAATATCTTACCCGTAAATTGGCATGTCACGTGTTTCCACGTTTATTTATAATTTTGCATATCAATGGATTCTTTATTGCATTGTTGTGTCCTGTTTTTCTTTCTTTCACATTAGTTTATTTATAAAAGTATATTCATGCGTCAACATTTGTTTTCTCATGGCTGAAATAGTAAAATTAATAGCTGATCAAAGTGCGCGTTTATGGGTTGGAATTGATGTAATGCATCGTACGGTATGATATCAGTTTTAACAACAATTATGTTCAGTTCTTTGAAAGCAAATAATGCTATTTCACTTATAACATGCTATAATTTAGACCTCGATGACATCACGTTTCGTACATCAAAACAGATTTATTTTTCTTCGTGGATATTAACTCAACATGTAGAAATACAACATGTAACTCCGTAATGGGTGTTTGCTTCAACTCGATTTCCACAGATTTCTCTATTCTGCACTTGGATTCTTGATAATAAGCCACCGAACAAGAACACAGGAGCCGTGCCTTATGAACACCATCCTAAGACTATTTCTGACAAGTGTCGAACACAATCAAATACGTGATATGAATGCTTGTTATGTATAGCAGTGGCTCTTTTGGGTGCTTTGTCGATTTATAAGCGGGCAGTGCAGATTCCATATCAGAAAACGAAAATGAGTATTGTGATTTGAATCTACTCTGGTTACAAAGGCTATAACATACGGGAGGTTTCCTGTAGCGTGGCTTCTGTATTTTCTAAAAGAAAAGGGAGCGGTTAAATCATCGTTATTAAAACACTGATATACTTTTTTTTCTAAATTTCCTCAAGCCCTATGTAGTGCGTACTCAAACGAATCGTCTCAATCAGACAAATACAATATATATGATAGACGCCCTACGATTACAAACTGTAAGCCATTTCGACCGGTTCATATCAAGATCAGCCCGCGACTGATATGGCCATGTACTGTCCGACATTTTAATCATAGCATATTCCAAGAAACTTCTACAAAGCCGAAACCATTTAGGCCCTTAGCGTGTAAGCACAGACTGGGTTTTTCCCACACGTGTTATAATAACGTTATGGTTGGTTTTCCTGGAGCACCGCTCATATGTAATGGAGGAAAAGACAACTTCACGTCTTTACATCCACATATCTGATGAGTTGTCTAATCGAACGCCATTTGTTAGTACGTCCATAGTTATTTAACGTCCTTTACTGCTAAAGATGTTAACTGTTGTATTACACGACACGGCAGTAGCTTTAATTAAATCACGGTCTAGATATCCTATTTTTTGTCTCTCATAGTTTGTATAGTCAAGGCCATTTGGAAATAGTCTCCAAATTCTTGAACATCCTGTATTTACTACTAACAGTTATTAGCTGTATCACAGGAAATGACAGAAGCCTTAATTAAATCACGTTCTGGATATCTAATTTTGCCTGTTTTCTTCAGAGGTAGCAGCAGACGATTTTCAAAATATAATGACAAAAGAAAAAAAAATGCTCATGATGAACAATTTTCCCTTTTGCTACAATATTTTCAACTCTCTGCGATAATTATACTTTTATTTATAGAAGTATCACAGATATTTGCTTATATGGTTTCAAAGACGTCAGATTGTGTTGTGTGTGGGAAAGAGTTGAGTAAAACGTATTTCACAAATTAAAAAGGGTCTGTCAACAGCCAATGACAATAACACAAATATGGGAATTCAGCAGGATAAGGGTTAACCCGGTATATTCCTTCACAGATAATTCCTCTCTGTGACTAAATACAAATACTATCTCTGAAGAAAACAGAACTTAAACCATATTTATTGACCTACTTATTGTAATATGTGATCGTAACGATATATATTTGTATTTGTCTTTATTTAGAGTGTCGTTTTTCAGTTTGTTCAGTGTCTTTTTTATTAAATGATACCTCTTCAAGTTAATGCTATATTAACAAAGGCGAAATGGGGTGGCATTTAACGGCTTTTAACATGAACAAATGTTATTCGCTGTATCACACGATATGACAATATCCGTAATTAAATCACGTTATCGTCGCACAGAGCGGAAGTATCTTTGACATGAATACACCAGGTTAACCCGTTTATTGCAGCATTTCCAAAGCATGTCCACAGCTGTCCTATTACCATTGGCTGTTCAGTTCATATGAGTACGAAGTGCTCACGCCTGATACTCAGTCGAGCATTAGGGATCGTTGGATGCCCGTGGAACATCCTGTGTCGTGTGTCGTACGTCAACACTATCTTTAAATGACATATCCTGCTAAATCAGGTTAACCAAGCCTGCACTTGTGTTGATTTCTCTGACATCTTGACTCACTTGAGCTCGGAATGCTGTTGGTTATATTTCCAGGTCGATTGGTAAACTTCCAAATTCGTCCGTCATGCGGCATGTCGTCTGCCGATTGGCGTTGTCAACACTTCTTTAAATGATAAAAGTATTGGTCGAAATTGAAATAGATTTTCACATTTCTTTCTTGGCTAAAAGATTAATCCAGATTATTCAAATTGTTTTTCGACCCCTTGAAAACAGTGTTTTTCTTGTATGTATCTATAATATATTGTTTTTATTTAATTGTACATTTTTTGTTAATTTAGACATATGTCATCCATCAGTAGGAACGAGGGTGACACCATAAGGCCATACGTCCAGTAATACTAAAATCGAATACAAAGAAGTATGTGAATTTTATGCATCACACCAAAGACTTTAAACATGGAGGTAATGGCTTTTTCACCTTGGCGCCAAAGGATGTGGGGTAAGCAGTTCGACTGACTGCCTGGTGTCAGGATAAATGGACCAGTAATACTGGTTCCCAGTAAACGCCGTGTGATTACTGAAAACGATTGAAAGCGGCGTAAAACACCATACTACTACTTAAAACAATAATAATATGACTTCTATCAAAAGTCTGTTATACCAGGTGGGCGATCTAGGTGATCATGCTCCTCTTCTTACAAGTTGTATGTACTGATAAATATTGAGTGGTCATTGCAATGCACAATGTATACATTCTAAAATGTTACAGAATGGAAGGTTGTATTGGTCTAAAACGAAATTGCTAAATGCTGTTTGAAGTATTTCATAGCAGGATAGACAAACAATGTTCTCAGTGACTAATAGCATTATAAAGGTTATATTGCGCGGTGCGACTTGGCAATCGGAGTCTGGTAGCAAATAAGTGCGTCTGGCTAAATCGACAGAGCAGACTTTTTGTAAGTGGGAAATGGTTAAATGGTACTAGTAATTTTAGATCTGATTCCATCACCAGGGGAAGTAAAGATGTTGCCAAGATACAGATGTTGACAGACAAACGGAAATTGCTAATAACGAAACTGCTGATCGAATTGCCTACTTATGGTGGTGTTGGCATAGGGGTTTATTGACGGCCGTCCTCTGACATTGAAACCCTGACAATTTATTCAACGTCAGTAATCAAATAACGCGTGTTCGTCTTTTCCGGAGTTTTAAGTATACCTTGCTAATATTAAACTTGTCCTTGACCATGTGTGTGAAGATAGTTAATTATTTAAACATTCATTAATCCGCAGTGTTGGTTGGTTGGTTAGCGTCGGGAATTTGAAACCGGGCAATCTGGGTTCGATCCCCAGTCTCGGCACGACGGTCATGGATCAGTGCACTTGGACAAGGCATATTTTCTAGCCTAGAACTGGTTTTTAACCCAGGTCACATGAATATGTGACTGTCTCCTTGAAATAACTGAAATAATGTTAAAACGGGGTAAAACCCAAATAAAACAAACAAATTCATTGTGTTTGCATCAAATTAGAACTGTTTGTCGTTAATCTGACCATGAACAGCATTGTCAGTGGACAACGTTAGAGCTTTATAATTCGTTGACTTCAGATTGGTTGTATGTGCGAAATGTTTAATGCATACCCTGCCTTTGCAACAGTAGAGAACAGAAACAAAACCGCCTTGATATGACTGAAACACTGTAGAAGCGATACATCAATCTTCTTGACAAATACCTTCTTATTAACATATTATACCTATCACAGACTACCCGGTGGGGCAATTACTAGTATTACCGGTAATATTTATACCTGACATGGACGCATCAGTTGAAATACTATCCCCACAACCATGAGTGCATAGATGGGAAGCCATTTCGATCATTTCTTTAATTGTTTGGTATGACCCGACCGGGGATCGAACATCGGTCTCCCGCTCCCAAGGCGGTCATCATAACAATTACCCTCACGAGGACGGTTCATCCATTGTAGGTGAGCCCGTCGTCGTCTCCGTTGACTTACCCAGACGGTCTTTGTTTCGATACGCTCACTCTTATTGTGTCTATATTAAACTGTAAAACGTCATACTATTAAGAATCATTATGTATCATACGATAATCTACATTCGGGACTAGGCGGTTAGTGTATATTCAGATCAGTCAGCAATCTCTCCTGCTAGTCGCACCAGCTTTCTCGTAGTCATAACACGGCGGCCAGTTCACCTGCGTTTCCTAGCTTTCTCACACCGGTACTCCACACAACATACATTCTAAGCAACTGACTGCTTTTCCACATAGACTGTTAGCCAATTGGTGAAAGACGAATGACGCTGATCACAGTGACTTGTGTCAAACGTCGGAAAGACTGATAGCCGACCCCCTGAATTGACAGCTTTAGTCGACAGCGACTGAGCTACCGGGGCTCGGCTCTGACGACTATACACGACTTTACAACCATCGAATGAAACGTTTTTGCCATTGATTCATGATAGAGTAATCCTCGGAAGATCGGTCTTCGTATAACGTGAATTGATTTAAAGAGTACAACACAGTTCGGGTTCCTTCTTAATTCTCTATATGCTGTAATTACATTGAAAGTGGTTGTCCCTGTCAAATAGACAAAACGCAGGGAGCGGTTTCCATAGCAATAACCGTATACGAGTGACGGAAATTAGTAATATCATCGTAATGTAGTTGTCTACTTAGGCCAAAGATACGAGTTGATCCGAGCCTCCGTAATGACAATTAAATTCCCAGAGGTGATTTACTGTTGCTGATATAATTACTTTAAGACACATTTGAACATTAGTTGACCTTGGACAAGCGCATACATTAGTTGACCTTGGACAAGCGCATACATTAGTTGACCTTGGATAAGCGCATACATTAGTTGACCTTGGACAAGCGCATACATTAGTTGACCTTGGACAAGCGCATACATTAGTTGACCTTGGACAAGCGCATACATTAGTTGACCTTGGAGGAGCGCATACATTAGTTGACCTTGAACAAGCGCATACATTCTAAATAAAGGCAGATAAGCTCTGTCTTTATGTATGTGTGACCATAGGACTACCATTTATTAAGAGAGTGAAAAAAGTGTCTGGTGAGTCTTCACTGTACGCGGATGAATCCCCAGACGCAGCTTTCTTACATTTTATATAACGAACCATAATTATTTTGCTTATATATTTAAGCCGTTCCACGCGAAAACCAACATTGAGGACTCAGCATGGTGTAGTATGCCGCGGAGGCTCACTCGGACAGACTTCTTTCGCCTCCTGTGAATTTTCTGTTTCAGGAATCATTACTCTAAACCTCTATCCCCCTGAGACGTAGTGAGTCGGTCCGGATAAGCCTGCGCAAATTGATCTGTGTCGATACATTACGCAAATTCTATAATGTTGGTTTTCTCATGGAACGGCTCCATTATATTATTTTCGAAATCCTCTGTTGATATTTACGTGAATGCGTGATTTGTTTGGCATGATTAATAAACTAACTCGTTTCAGGTTAGTTCGTATGATTGCCATGACTGTTCACAAGTGTACACCGCTATTTCTAAAGAGAAGTCATGCTTTTCGCCATGATCAGTTGATCTTACGGTGAGCGATAATGACGATTTCCAGTACATTTGCCCGACTCCAAAAAACACAAAATTGTTTTCTGTCAAATAGCTGAGACTGCAAGTCAAGCGACAATCGCTGAAAATCGTTGCCATAGTGATTGCCATAAATAAATGACTGAATCTAACTTGCATTGTGTAGTGATAGAATTGTCTACTCACGATAATTACGCAGACATGGGGGTAATAGTTACCCCTTCTTTTGATCCTCGTTGAAATATCGAAAAGTTCTGACCAAGACAAACAAGATGTTCTGAAGTTCAAATGCGAAGGAGACCAGTGTTAAGAGATGAATTGACGTGTATAGGGTTGTTTCGCAGGTGGCAATGTCTTAAATGAGACTGTGTACAATTTGGACGATGCATATAATGTTCCTAGGGCTACCTGGCCTCTGTTGATCTGTGACGAAGAATCAACTCTATGGTCCCGGCTCAAACTGCCTTGGGTGTGTGGTTTCAACTGTATGTAACGGTTTTAAACCTTTCTGTTCAGCGTATGGTCTCTGGAAGTCCAAAACAGTCTGTTTTGAACCGTCTTTAACTCTGAGCACCCTGTGTGAAACGGCCTAGTGCTGAACCAATGATGTAGATTCGGGATGATCAACAGATGTAGGACGTTTCAGCTGATACGCCTCTGGACGAGTGTTCGTTTGTATACGTATAACTGACGTTTAATGCATAGAGAAGGGAATCGCAGTATTTCGTTTAAATTGATAGCGTAGCGACTCCTCCCTTTCTATTTGGAAATATGCATTATTTATATTATTCTTATAAAACGTTCTATAAAGGCTTTGACTGGAACTTATTTTAAAGATAACAATTGAACGAGAACACTTTTGACCTTTTGATATACATACAACAGGAAACTAAAACTTGCATAATAATAAAACAGTTAAAAATCAACAATTTGTGTTTATCAACGTAAGTTCATTTCATAATCAAAGTACGTTTGGTCCTACATTGAAATATAACTACATGTATATACAAACGGGTGTACTTTCTGTACTTAACAGATTATTCTGACAAGCAGAATAAGTTTGATGATAGTCTTAGCCCAATCACTTTTCTAGAGATGGTTATAACTATTTTTAAAATTATATTGCGTTTTTCTACACTTTCAACAATATAATCGCATTTTCACGGCGGCCAGAGCACCTACATAATTGTTTCCTGACTTTCTTAAACCACAACTCCACACAACACTCTTTCAAAAACAACTGGCTACTTTTTGACATAGCCTTTTGATGGAAGACGAATGACGCATATCGGAATTAATGTTGGGAGTGACTGATGTTGACAATATCAAACGCTTGAAACGTACTTCTACCGGGTTGGCAAATAACCCCATGTCCCGAATCTTATCACATGCAATCATTTAGTTTTCCGCTACAATGACCGACGCTAGAAATTCCGACAGTTGTTCCTTGTCAATTAGTTGGGACTTTAAGTCAAGCGACAAGTTAATAAAGTCGTTCCTCTTTGGCTTATCCATTCCTACTAGCATATTAATATTGGCTCATCTGCATCAGATGGCAATTGAACACACTGCCGCTTAACAGGGTTATTGATCACGATGATCAATCTTTCATCTTGCCACAATGTCTTGAACACTACTCATTATGTTAGGTTTAATTTATTTCTAATTTCCTATGATTTGTCTGCAGAAGATTTACTATATGAGGGAAAGGGTAAACATCCCCTAAAGAGGATGTAAATATCCAATAACACAAATGTTAGGATGGTCTACATACGCTATGGGACTGGGTAAATTAATTCGAAGTCATCTTCTGACATTGGATTTTTGACAAAGGTGGAAGAGCGTCGGTCTCGGTTGTGGGAGGTTACGGGTCCGATCCGAGTTCGGGTCATACTAAATACTCAAATGGTAGTAGTTCCTTCCTTACCCGCCCCCCCCCCCCCTTTTACACAAACGGAGATCGTTGGGCGACCATTGAGCAATCCAGAATTGGTCAAAATTGGCCCGATCTCTCGGGAAGTCATTGTGCGCTCGTTGTGCGATCAAAATGCAATGTTTTGCCAACTTCCATGGCCATCTATATATCTTGGAGAGATCATTGCGTTCATTGATCGCATATCGAGCGCTCATTGAAAGACCATTGAGATATCATGGTGAGATCTAAGGAGATTGCTGAGAGATCTCTGAGAGACCAGTTGCGACATGCGATCAATGAGAGACCGAATAATTTGCCGTCCATTTAAAAAGCTCCGAGAGATCATTGGGAGATCGATTAGACCGTTGAGCGCTCATTAGGCGCTTCCCTCCGCGACCGTTGAGAGATTGTTTTGGACCTAGTCAAAACTTTGAGAAGACCGTGACGACTGTTGAAATCACTGGAGGATCATCGATTGCTTGGCGCTCATTGAAAGCTCGTTGAGAGATCTTGCCATTTTTTCATCGATCAACGGTCTCTCAACAGATGCCACCTCTGTGTAAAGGGGGGTATTAACTGGCCCCCAGGTTTGTGGGGTTAGCATTTCTTACAGGCTTGTCAGTGTCATGCTATATTGACCAGAAGTACTACAACTTACACACAAAACGCCGTGATATAACTGAAAAAAATACGGAAAGCGGAATAAAACACCAATAATAAACACATAAATAATTTATAAATACAATTTCGACATCTGCAATAGAAATTCGCTTTGTTAAAGACGTATTTAAGACTGTGGGTTTAAGTAGTTGTTTTTCATTAACCCTAACCCAAATTCAGACGCTTTTTTAAGCTGCTACAGCGGACAACTATTGAAAACATTGTTAACAGAGGAAAAATTACTCATAGCAAGCAATTTCTCCTTTTGCTACAATGTTTTCAACTTTTTTCCGTTAATTATACCTTCGTATAGAGTTTCTATGTGTTTCCTAGAAGTTTTTAAAGTCGCTTGCTAAAGATTAGTTGTATGTGGGAAAGGATTAATTGTCCACTACAATAAATCGATGCTAGAAATGCCTACAATTGTTTATCGTCCTCATCCGATTAGGACGGGTTTCTGTGAACTTATCCAAAATTTCTTTGAAATCATTTTGATATAGGTTGTCAAAATTTCCCATTGCAAATTTAAATCGTTATTTTTTGTTGTTATGCTGAGCTTCTAAAGTTGTTGTGATACGAGTTTATTCGATCTTTAACTTGCATGGCTTAATTATTTATCTTAACATATAATTCCACTCGATCTTTATAAAATTCAAACATACAATGTTGGGTAATTTCACAGATGAGCTAATATATCTATAGGTGCTACCTATCTACGAAAAAAAAGTAAGATGATTGTAAATAAAAATTAAAGTGCATACTTTGGCAATGAAAAATGATTTATAAGTAATTGACTAGACGATTATAATGTTAATCTCATGTTTTCTGCATGATCACAACATTTTTGGAATTCGTTTTGCTGTCGTCTATTATTACAAACAGAAAATAATAAAGTAAATCCCTCTTGATTGCAGTTTACCCTTTTCCCACATATAGTCGCTTTATGACGCCTCTGTAGCAGACAACTTTTGAAATCATCAATCATATGAAGATTGGAGATCAAATGTCTTAAAGCAGTCCCTTAAGACACAAGTGTAACAGAACGCCGTACGATATTTCATTCG
>JASEVX010000008.1:10927279-11345654 GCA_031761405.1 Serripes groenlandicus
GATTTGTTTGGCATGATTAATAAACTAACTCGTTTCAGGTTAGTTCGTATGATTGCCCATGACTGTTCACAAGTGTTACAACCGGCTATTTCTAAAGAGAAAGTCATGCTTTGTCGCCATGATCAGTTGATTCTTACGGGTGAGCCGATTAATGACGATTTCCAGTACATTTGCCGACTCCAAAAAACACAAAAATTGTTTTCTGTCAAATAGCTGAGACTTGCAAGTCAAGCGACAATCGCTGAAAATCAGTTGCCATAGTGATTTGCCATAAAATAAAATGACTGAATCTAACTTGCATTTGTGTAGTGATAGAATTGTCTACTCACGATAATTACGCAGACATGGGGGTAATAGTTTACCCCTTCTTTTGAGACTCCTCGTGAAATATCGAAAAGTTCTGACCAAGACAAACAAGATGTTCTGAAGTTCAAATGCGAAAGGAGACCAGTGTTAAGAGGATGAAATATGACGTGTATTAGGGTTGTTTCGCAGTAGGGCAATGTCTTGAAATGAGACTGTGCTACAATTTGGACGATGCATATAATGTTCCTAGGGCTTATCCTGGCCTCTGTTGATCTGTGACGAAGAATCAACTCTATTGGTCCCGGCTCAAACTGCCTTGGGGGTTGTGTGGTTTCAACTGTATGTAACGGTTTTAAACCTTTTCTGTTCAGCGTATGGTCTCTGGAAGTCCAAAACAGTCTGTTTTGAACCGTCATTAACTCTGAGCACCCTGTGTGAAACGGCCTAGTGCTGAACCAATGATGTAAGATTCGGGATGATCAACAGATGTAGGGACGTTTTCAGCTGATACGCCCTCTGGACGAGTGTTCTGGTTTGTATACGTATAACTGACGTTTAATGCATAGAGAGAAGGGAATCGCAGTATTTCGTTTTAAATTGATAGCGTAGCGGACTCTCTACCCTTTCTATTTGTGGAAATATGCATTATTTATATTATTTCTTATAAAACGTTTCTATAAAGGCTTTGACTGGAACTTATTGTTAAAGATAACAATTGAACGAGAACACTTTTGACCTTTTGATATACAGTACATACAGGAAACTAGAAACTTGCATATAATTAAAACAGTTAAAAATCAACAATTTGTGTTTATCAACGTAGTTCATTTCATAATCAAAGTACGTTTGGTCCTACATTGAAAATATAAACTACATAGTATATACAAACGGGTGTACTTTTCTGTACTTAACAGAGTTATTCTGACAAAGCAGAATAAGTTTGATGATAGTCTTAGCCCAATCACCTTTTCTAGAGATGGTATATAACTATTGTTTAAAATTATATTGCGGTTTTTCTACACTTTCAACAATATAATCGCATTTTCACGGCGGCCAGAGTGCACCTACATAATTGTTTCCTGACTTTCTTAAACCACAACTCCACACAACACTCTTTCAAAAACAACTGGCTACTTTTTGACATAGCCTTTTGATGGAAGACGAATGACGCATATCGGAATTAATGTTGGGAGTGACTGATGTTGACAATATCAAACGCTTTGAAACGCTACTTCTACCGGGTTGGCAAATAACGCCATGTCCCGAATCTTATCACATGCAATCTATTTTAGTTTTCCGCTACAATGAACGCGACGCTAGAAATTCCGACAGTTGTTCCTTGTCAATTAGTTGGGACTTTAAGTCAAGCGACAAGTTAATAAAAGTCGTTCCCTCTTTGGCTTATCCATTCCTACTAGCATATTAATATTGGCTCATCTGCATCAGATGGCAATTGAACACCACTGCCGCTTAACAGGGTTATTGATCACGATGATCAATCTTTCATCTTGCCACTAATGTCTTGAACACTACTCATTATGTTAGGTTTAATTTATTTCTAATTTCCTATGATTTGTCTGCAGAAGATTTTACTATATGAGGGAAAAGGGTAAACATCCCCTAAAGAGGATGTAAATATCCAATAACACAAATGTTAGGATGGTCTACATACGCTATGGGACTGGGTAAATTTAATTCGAAGTCTATCTCTCTGACATTGGATTTTTGACAAAGGTGGAAGAGCGTCGGTCTCGGTTTGGAGGGGAGGTTACGGGTCCTGATCCGAGTTCGGGGTCATACTAAATACTCAAATGGTAGTAGTTCCTTCCTTACCCGCCCCCCCCCCCCCCTTTTACACAAACGGAGATCGTTGGGGCGACCATTGAGCCAATCCAGAATTTGGTCAAAATTGCCCGATCTCCTCGGGAAGTCATTGTGCGCTCGTTGTGCGATCAAAATGCATTGTTTGCCAACTTCTCCTATGGCCATCTATATATCTTGGAGAGATGCATTGCGTTCATTGATCGGCATATCGAGCGCCTCATTGAAAGACCATTGAGATATCATGAGTGAGTATCTAAGGATGATTGCTGAGAGATCTCTGAGAGACCAGTTTGCGACATGCGATCAATGAGAGACCGAATAATTTGCCGTCCATTTTAAACAAGCTCCGAGAGATCATTGGGAGATCGATTAGACCGTTGAGCGCTCATTAGGCGCTTCTGTCCGCCGCGACCGTTGAGAGATTGTTTTGGACCGTAGTCAAAACTTTGAGAAGACCGTGACGACTGTTGAAATCACTGAGAGATCATCGATAGCTTGGCGCTCATTGAAAGCTCGGTGAGAGATCTTGCCATTTTGTTTCATCGATCAACGGTCTCTCAACAGATGCACCTCTGTGTAAAGCGGGGGGTAATTAACTGGGCCCCCCAGGTTTGTGGGTGTTAGCATTTCTTACAGGCTTGTCAGTGTCATGCTATATTGACCAGAAGTACTACAACTTACACACAAAACGCCGTGATATAACTGAAAAAATACGGAAAGCGGAATAAAACACCAATAATAAACACATAAATAATTTATAAATACAATTTCGACATCTGCAATAGAAATTCGCTTGTTAAAGACGTATTTAAGACTGTGGGTTTAAGCTAGTTGTTTTTCATTAACCCTAACCCAAATTCAGACGCTTTTTAAGCTTGCTACAGCGGACAACTATTGAAAACATTGTTAACAGAGGAAAATTATCTCATTAGCAAGCAATTTCTCCTTTTGCTACAATGTTTTCAACTTTTTTCCGTTAATTATACCTTCGTATAGAGTTTCTATGTGTTTCGCTAGAAGTTTTTAAGTCGCTTGCTAAAGATTAGTTGTATGTGGAAAGGAATTAAATTGTCACAACTACAATAAATCGATGCTAGATAATGCCTACAATTGTTTATCGTCCTCATCCGATTAGGACGGGTTTTCTTGTGAACTTATCCAAATTTCTTTGAATCATTTTGATATAGGTTGTCAAATTTCCCATTGCAAAATTTAAATCGTTATTTGTTTGTTGTTATGCTGAGCTTCTAAAGTTGTTGTGATACGAGTTTATTCGATCTTATAACTTGCATGGCTTAAATTATTTATCTTTAACATAAAATTCCACTCGATCTTTATAAAATTCAAACATACCAATGTTGGGTAATTTCACAGATGAGCTGAATATATCTATAGGTGCTACTCTATCTACGAAAAAAAAGTAAGATGATTGTAAATAAAATTAAAGTGCATACTTAGGCAATGAAAAATGAATTTATAAGTAATTGACTAGACGATTATAATGTTAATCTCATGTTTTCTGCATGATCACAACATTTTTGGAATTCGTTTTGCTGTCGTCTATTATTAACAAACAGAAAATAATAAAGTAATAATCCCTCTTGATTGCAGTTTACCCTTTTCCCACATATAAGTCGCTTTATGACGCCCTCTGTAGCAGACAACTTTTGAAATCATCAATCATATGAAGATTGGAGATCAAATGTCTTAAAGCAGTCCCTTAAGACACAAGTGTAACAGAACGCCGTACGATATTTCATTCGTAGTAACGAGTACAACCGAGGTTATACGACTGGTTGTTCAGACGCCGTACGATATTTCATTCGTGTTAACGAGTACGGCCGAGGTTATACGACTGTTTCAGAACGCAGTACGATATTTTCATTTGTGTTAACGAGTACATCCGAGGTTATACGACTTGTTTTCCAGAAACGCCGTACGATATTTCATTCGTGTTAACGAGTACAGCCGAGGGTTATAGGGACTGGTTTTCAGAACGCCGTTACGATATTATCATTCGTGTTAACGAGTACAAGCGAGGTTATACGACTTGTTTTCAGAACGCCGTACGATATTTCATTCGTGTTAACGAGTACAAGCCGAGGTTATATCGACTGGTTTTCAGACGTCGTACGATATTTCATCGTGTTAACGGAGTACGGCCGAGGTCAGATTCCGACTGGTTTTCAGATCGCGTGCGATATTTCATTCGTGTTAACGAATACAGCCGAGGTTATACGACTGGTTTTCAGAACGGCGTACGATATTTCATTCATGTTAACTAGTACAGCCGAGGTTATACGACTGGTTATCAGACAGTGCAATCTTAAACACGTTCGCAGAATCTCACAAATCCGCGAAAGCGTAATAAATAGTCCATCACATAGTACATTGCGGGCTAATATTCAAGATTTCCTACCAACCTTCTGTTTGCCCGGCCGTCGTCCTTCTGCTTCTTCCTTCCTTTTACCCTTTTGTCAGTCCGCCCTTCTGTCAGTCCGTCCGTGCTGTCCGTCTGTCCTTACATGTTTTTTAAATGTCGAATCGCAATAGCTCAGTCAGGAACTATGAGACATTTCAAGCCAAGGATGAGTAGTTCGAACCTCGGATCGCGTCATTAATTTTTCCGATAATTGATCAAGTGCTTTGTGAATAACGTCAATATAACATTTCAAGATAAACTTCATATGCAATACAACATGCAGTCAGTGTCTCGATACATATGGTAGTTTTTGTAATTATATGAAGTAGTACTGGTTCGATAAAGCCAGGGAAAAAACTTCAGGTAAACTTGCTGTCGTGATCACCGAAATCGCCAAAACGTCGTTACACTTAAATAAATAAATCAATCAATCAATCAATCAATCAATCAATCAATCAATCAATCAATCAATCAATCAATCAATCAGGTCAATCAATCAATCTATAAAGCAATTGTTTTAGCAAAGCATTTCAATTTAATATTTCTACTTCGTATGTTCTTTCTTTTACTCTACAATACTTATTGTACACAATAATTACTTATGTAAATGTACACAAATATTGCAGTTGTATTGGTCTATTGGATCATGTTTTCGGATACCCAGCACACAACAGTTTACCAGTTAACTCCGAATATGAGAAGGCCTTTACTGTATTATGATGTTGGTTGTATTATACGCAGTACAGTTTCATGTATACGAGGTACAATAAATTCATTTGACATGGTACATTATCCATGATATGAAATGCTCTTTCCCGTTATATACTGGTGGTTAATTCAATTTATATGAAGTGCAAAAAGTGTGCAGATACAGAACAGAACAGAACAGAAATTTTATTTCAACTTAAGCATAAACAGCTCATGTTGACTATTCACCAAATATACATACAGAAATGGTTAAGACAATGAAATAGTTGAGAAATAGTACTTAACTAAGTTTAAATTAAATAAGTTTAAAATCAAGTTTATATGCATATGTATAAATACACAACATATACACACGCAATTGTATATATATATACACATACTTACATTATATATATATATATATATTAATATTATATATATACACATACCCATACACATACTTACATTTATATATATATACAGTACAAATAACCTTTTTATGGTGTGCAAATAACTTCATATGTAATACAAACATGCACAGTCAGTGTCTCGATACATATGGTAGATTTTTAATTATATGCAGTAGTTTTTACCTTTATACGTTTGTATGTACGAAATGCAATTTCCGGCTTTTGTCACGATGTTTTCAAATGCCGTCTGCTGCATATGCGTAACAAGCGTCAGTAACATGGAAAATAGGTTAAATCGTTTCCATTGTTTAATGGACTGCATTATTCGTCGTGTCATCATATGAATTGTTCTGGGTATTATCGAATTTGAATTTGAATTTGAATTCGTTTGTCTGTAAAGCTGAGAGGGCACTTATGGAGCTGGCTGTCTGTCTGTCTGCTGTCTTCTCTTTAATTTTTTTCCTCTTTCGCTCCTCTCTCTCCTCTCGTCTCTGCTCTCTCACTATCAGCTCTCTCTCTCTCTCTCGCTCTCTCGTCTATCTCTCTCTCTCTCTCTCTCTCTCTCTCTCATCTCTCTCTCTCCTCTCTCTCGTCTCTCTGTCTCTCTCTCTCTCTCTCTCTCTCTCTCTCTCTCTCTCTCTCTCTCTCTCTCTCTCTCTCTCTCTCTCTCTCTCTCTCTCTCTCTCGTTTTCTTTCTTCCTCTGTTCTCTCTCTCCCTCTCTTCTCTCTTCTCTCTCTCTACACTCACTATGTCTCTATGTCTCTCTTTCGCTATCTCTTGTATGTCTGTCTCTATTCTCCCCCTGTGTCTGTCTCGTTCACTTTTAACTGTCTCGTACTCATAAATATTCGTAATGTTTTTTCTCTAAATTTAAATTTCGTGAGACACAGTATAATATATGTACAGCATCCATTTAAAATAGGTTCTACACATCATTGTTTCGTAGATAGCTCTGTACTTAACACACATAGCTGCAATTGCAATTGTCACGGGTTAGAATATCTAAATCGGAATGTCTTTTACAATTTTGGCCTTTTTATCATGATGCTCATTTTGTTTTATGCGAGCATGATTCTTTTTTCTTTAAATGATTAAAATACAGGTATGCGATTAATTATATGTATTTTATATTGTCGAGTTAATCTTATAAAAAAAGATATATGCGCATGTAAGATACGTTGTAACATTTTGGGGCAAGATTACACGTACATTGACATTGCACAAGAATTGAAACATTTGAAGATGAAAGGAATCTTATGATCGACTGAATGAAATTGTCTGAAAAGAAAAATAGATGGTCGTATATGTAATATATACAAATCAAATTCAGAAAAAAGAACAGACAGACAAAAATACACGCCTAGCATAAGGATCGAACCAATGAAAAGTGAACGTTAAGGTTTGAAGCGCTTCGTTCGTAGCCACCAGGCTATAACAACGGTGTTATTTTACGCACCTGAGTTTACGTATTAATAGGTTTCAGACTAAGATTGATGGGTAAACCTGTAACTTATATTTATTTAGTAATAAATTTAAAATGTTTAAAATTACGACACGAATACTTATATAATTATGATGAGATACCACTTTATGTCGATGATAACATAAAACATATTTTTAATATTACTGCGTAGTATTGACCTGGTAATTAACTTTTCATAAATATATATTTTGTTATGGCATCGATTTGTATGAAACTCGGTAGCTCAGTAGGTAGAGCAGCCGTCTGTCAATTCAAAATACAAGCGTTGTGGGTTCGAGCCCCAGCTAGGTCAACATTGTTTCTGACATTTGTCAAACGTGTACGGGGGTGGCTGTGAGAGAGTGATGGGGGTTGTGAGTGTGTGGCTGTGAGATAGTGATGGGGTCTGTGAGTGGGTGTCAGTGAGAGGCTGATGGTGGCTGTGATTGATGGTGGCCGTCAGATAATTAGGGTAGCTGTGAAAGAGTTATGGTGGCTGTGAGAGAATTAGGGTATCTGTGAAAGAGTGATGGTGGTGGTTGTGAGTTGGTGGCTGAGAGGGTTATGGTGGCTGTGAGATAATAGGGTAGCTGTGAAAGAGTTATGGTGGCTGTGAGAGAATTAAGGTAGCTGTGATAGAGTGATGGTGGCTGTGAGAGAATTAGGGTAGCTGTGACAGAGTGATGGTAGCTGTGAGTGGGTGTCTGTGAGAGGGTGATGGTGGCTGTGAGTGATGATGGCTGTGATTGATGATGGCTGTGATTGATGATGGCTGTGATTGATGGTGGCTGTGAGGTAATTAGGGTATGTATTAGTGATGGTGGCTGTGAGTGGGTGTCTGTGAGACGGTGATGTATTAGTGATGGTGGCTGTAAGAGAGTGATGGCGGGTGTGAGAGAATTAGGGTAGCTGTGAAAGAGAGGGGCTGTGAGAGATTGATGGTGAGAGACTTAGACTGAATTGAGTGAGTTATAATGAAGTACGTCTGGGTCTGAGAGGAATGATTTGAATGAAAATGAAAAATACGCGTTGAATTAACGCGTATTGCTGAATTATATAGCATAATGTAATTTTTTATCCATTTATACTATATAAATTATAGATAGAATAGAATTTTTCATTTCCTTAAATATCGTCTATATGGGAAACAATGCACCCGATAGAA
The DNA here is from genome assembly GCA_031761405.1 of Serripes groenlandicus. Classification (NCBI taxonomy): domain Eukaryota; kingdom Metazoa; phylum Mollusca; class Bivalvia; order Cardiida; family Cardiidae; genus Serripes; species Serripes groenlandicus. Next base: position 10,935,557 of record JASEVX010000008.1, read on the forward strand.
AAAAATAAAGCAGCAATAGGAGTTATTCTATGTTTCCTTATAAAGTTCGGCCTCAATACATTTTAAAACTTGTTTATAAGGTAACTTATCTCCTGCAGATGTGCAGTGCACACTAACACTCTAGCATGCTGTTTTTGGAGAATGTCTTTATTTTATTTTTCCATGTTTTCACTTATTATATATGACTTTCTCGAATGCAACACATGGAAGGGCTCTTGTTCTTTCACCAAGCTGAGTTTACTTTGTCTGGAGCGACCGACTGTCTTTCCGTCTTTTTGACCATACGTTCGTCACTGGTTGTATTCATTGGTCTAAACCCTGTTTCTGTTTGGCAGATTCATTTCATGGTCACACTTATACACTATTGTGATCAGGAGAACGATCCAATATTTCGAACATAAATATGATGTGAGTGTATTAGGTATAATCTCTATTTGCCAATGTTTTCTTCGGCCATTGTCTGAGTAAATTTTCAATGCATCAATTTCAAACTTGGTTTATAGGAAATCTATGACCTGCAGATGTGAATTTCACAACAAACATAACTCTAGCATGCTTTCGATTGTCTGTCATTTACATGTAACAGCATGATTCCAATATACAGTGTGGATATTTAGTGTCAACTGAACAGGAAATATTATGCTTAATGGTCGCTGCTCGGTTATTGGCAGGCAATTCGTGTTGTTTCAAACATATCTGCTTTGGTTTGTTAACATGTCGATGATACATTGTTGACAACGTGCATCCATATACACTATGCCATATCTTTTCAACTTACAGACACCCCTTTAACATCAATCCTTTCAGCACTTTGATTGAAATAGACTGTCATACTCGGTAATTTCCGAAATTATTCCGTAGAATGCCGAAAGTACGATCCTCGTAAAGAAAAATGCACCGCATATAAAGGTAAATCTACTGTATATTAATCAAACTACCACCACATGTTTTGAAAAAAATGACTTCATATAATGTCATTTGAACTGCATATAATGTTGTTTGTATTGCATATGATTTGTTTGTACACCACATAAAGATTATTCTAGTGTATCTACACTTTTTTGCATTGCATATTATTAAATAACCACCATGTATAACAGAAAAGGCACTGCATATCATGTAAACTGTACCATGTCAATGGAAATATGTACCTCGTATACGTGAAAATGTACGGCGTATAATACAATACAACATATTAAGATAGTAAAGACGTTCCATATCCGAATATAAACATAAACAAAAGTTCCTAGTTGCGTGTGGTTAGCGATTCAAGTATATCATATGGGCCGTCGCACGAGAAAACCGACATTATGGACTTTGCATAATGTAAATCTAACCTATGAAGACGAGGTTCTACTTTCTCGGTCGCGTGACCATTTATGCTTGTTAGAATATGCCAAAATATCGATAACAATATTTCCCACGAAAGAAAAGATTTCTACAAATAAAATCGAAAACTTAAACGCTTTCCCACATGAAGACGCTCTTTGATGTCTATAGTTTGGCATTGATGTCTTCAAAATTGTCTGCTGCATATGTATTATATGTGGAAAACACAATCAATGTCAAATTTGAATGAAACATGTTCCGTTATTTTAGTTTAAGTTGATCTTATTTTTATTTTAATTGTTTTTTACGCCGTTTTCAAAATTATTTCAATAATATCACGGCGACAGTTCACGTCTTCATGTTTCCTGAATTAACACACCTGTACAAGGCTAGCAAAAAGTGCACTCCACTGTGAATACATTGATCTAAACAGTTACATCACAGGATCGCCGAACTCAATCTTGACGTCGTGTTTAGGAGGGAAGGATTGCTTTTGAAATTGAATTTATTACGACTTTAGTTTTCCGTTAAAATGCCGCAATGTATATTTCGCCCGGCAGATTATACTCTTCAAAGAAACATTTTTTTAATTGATGTTTTACACCGTTTTCAACATTATTTATCTTATATCACGGCGACAGTTCACTAATTCATGACCCTGGGTAAACAAACCAGTACTAGGCTAGAAAATTTGCCTCACTCCACCATGACCGTAGTGCCGCGACATGGGATTGAACCCGGGACGCCCGTTTTCAAATACACGACGCTAACCACTCAAACACGGCGCTTCCAAGAATCCCGAGGTATCTTGCATAGAACCTATAAACAATTTCATATTTGTTGAAAATTGTCAGTGATTGCGATAGCACGAACATTCTATGACTTGGATACACCGTATAACTCGAACCAATTCCTGTGAGGAATCTGTCGTTTTGAAATAGTGTAGCAGCAGTTCTTATTGGTCTGACGTGCAATCAATCAGAACTGCTTCTGTGCCGTTTTTCTTGATATGATCTTATGACTGGCTTGTTTTTCATAATAAAAAGTTAAGTATTAGTGAATTATGAAGCTGAAAACACATATATTAATATATAAGAATAGATTGAGGAATCGCTCGAACATGCCAATATCTCGAAGTATTTTATCGGCCTCCTTCGTTTTCGAGGTATAGTGAGACCACTGTACTTGTGTCGTCCATCTAACACGTCGATATCTCGAAGTAATTTATGGATCCCATTCGATTTTGATAGCGACTCCATCGTATTGGGCATACATCGAGTCTTTACTTTTCAGTTATATCACGTATATCGAATCCATGCTATAACATTCACCTAACCAAGCCTGTCTGTCTTGCACTAGTATTAAACAACATATTTCTTTCATTTTTTTTTAACTTTTCGTACAAATGTTAATTCCCACATAATACAGCACTTTAATGATCTTAAATATCGATTTTAAAGAAAAATGATTAAAAAGACGACAATAATTTTCAATCCGTGTTTTTCGTCTCATTTTATACATATCCAAAATGGCTGCCCCCATGGATTTGGCCAGTTTCATTTCAGAAAGCTTCATGGGTTATTGAAAAATTAAAAAAATATATATCTCACACCTGTTACCTATGAACGAAAAAAACCATTTATGTTTTTTTTTCGTATAACAGTTATTACATTGATAAAGAAAATAATGGAACATAATCATTGAATACTGCGTGATATATCTAATTTCATTACTACTAACATATATATATATATCTATCTCGTATTGTGTTCACAAGTCAACATATCTAGACTTTGAACACACATCTGCGTTACCAACGTTACGTAAAAAAAAATGGGACTTTTCCTGCCAAAATTAATAAAACAACAATTATAGGGAATGCGTTTATTCCATAAAGTAGTACAACGGTTCAGTCTCACTTTGCCAACCTACTTTTTGGCGTATAGTAATAAATTAGTCGAGCTTAAATCTGAACAACTACTAATGCCCCTGGCTAATTCACACATGTTGAAATAAACTCACTTTGCCAACTTTTTTTCATCCCCAAAATTACCAGTACAACAAAACGCGGAGCAGCCAAGAACCGGTTCTTCGGAGCCGAGTTCCATCTGAGTCATTTCTCGCACCTTTGCGACACTTGGTTATGTTTTGAAGAACGTATACGAAATTACATTTAGTTTCATTTTGATTGACGTCACCAATGATAATACTGCTGACATCATCATATTGAGTGCTATATCATTTGATGATGGCAGTTTTACTATGTTCATCAATATTCTATCTAAATGCATCTTATTTATTGCAGATTTTAAGATTTTGATAAAGACAAGACAAACGTTTTAACACTTTCCAACATACAAACGCTTTCTGACCTCTTTGCAGCAGACGACTTTGAACATATTGTGGCAAACGTTTAAATTGCTCATAATGAGCATTTTCCCCTTTTTTCATAATGTTTTAAACTCTATTCAAATAATATTTGTTTTTATATAAGGAGATTTTCCATGGTTTTCTCCAAATGATTTCAAATTCGTCTGCTACAAAATATTGTATGCGGAAAGGGTTAAATAATTGTCAATATCTTTACTTACCCGTTAAATTGGCATGTCACGTGACTCCTTAATGCATTGTTTTGTCCTGTTTTTTCTTTCTTTCACCTTAGTTTATTTATATAAGTATATTCATGCGTCAACATTTGTTTTCTCATGGCTGAAATAGTAAAATTAATAGCTGATCAAAGTGCGTGTTTATGGGTTGGAATTGATGTAATGCATCGTACGGTATGATATCAGTTTTAATAACAATTATGTTCAGTTCTTTGAAAGCTAATAATGTTATTTCACTTATAACATGCTAAAATTTAGACTTCGATGACATCACGTTTCGTACATCAAAACAGATTTATTTTTCTTCGTGGATATTAACTCTACCACGAGACGGAGATACGTTATCTATCCGTGAATCCTAGTAGTCCGTTTTGTCAATTTTCTTCTCTGTGGTCCGCAATGATAGAGAAATGTACGGTAATGCCTTTTGAAATGGTCTATTTAAGAAATACAACATGTAACTCCGTAATGGATGTTTGTTTCAACTCGATTTCCACAGATGTCTCTATTCCTCACTTGGATTCTGCATGATAAGCCACCGAACAAGAACACAGGAGCCGTGCTTTATGAACACCATCCTCAGACTATTTCTGACAAGTGTCCAAAACAATCAGATACGTGCTATGAATGCTTGTTATGTATAGCAGTGGCTATTATGGGTGCTTTGTCGATTTATAAGCGGACAGTGCAGATTCCATATCATAAAACGGAAATGAGTATTGTGATCTGAATCTACTCTGGTTACAGAGGCTATGAAATACGGGAGGTTTCCTGTAGTGTGGCTTCTGTATATTCTAAAAAAAAAGGGAGCGGTTAAATCATCGTTATTAAAACACTGATATATTTTATTTTCTAAATTTCCTGTTACATCCCCAAGCCCTATGTAGTGCGTACTCAAAAGAATCGTCTCAATCAGACAATGAAATAGATATGATAGACGCCCTGCGCTTAAAAACTGTAAGCCATTTGCGACCGGTTCATAACCAGATCAGCCCGCGACTGATATGGCCATGCACTGTCCGACATTTTAGTCATAGCATATTCCAAGTAACGTCTACAAAGCAGAAACCATTTAGGCCCTTAGCGACTTAGGACTTTTTCCACACGTGTAATATTAACGTTATGGTTGGTTTTCATGGAGCACCGTTCATATTTAATGGGGAAAAGACAACTTCACGTCTTCACATTGACATATCTGATGACGTGTATAATCGAACCCCATTTGTTAGTACGTCCATAGTTATTTAATGTCTCTCATGGTTTGTATATTCAAGGCCATATGGAAATACTCTCCAAGTTCTTGAACATGCTGTATTTACTACTAACAGGGTTATTGACTGTATTACAGGAAATGACAGAAGCATTAATTAAATCACGTTCTAGGTATCTAATTTTGCCTGTTTTCTTCAGAGGTAGCAGCATACAATTTTCAAAATATACTGGCAAAAGGAAAACATGCTCATGATGAACAATTTCTCCTTTTCCTACAATATTTTCAACTCTCTGCGATACTTTGAGTAAAACGTATTTCACAAATTAAAAAGGGTCTGTCAATAGCCAATGACAATAACACAACTATGGGAATTTAGCAGGATAAGGGTTAACCCGGTATATTCCTGTCACAGATAATTCCTCTCTCTGACAAAATACGAATACTATCTCTGAAGAAAACAGAACTTAAACCATATTTATTAACCTACTTATTGTAATATGTGATCGTAACGTTATATTTGTATTTGTCTTTTTTTAGAGGGTCGTTATTCAGTTTGTTTGGTGTGTCTTTTTTATTAAATGATACCTCTTCAAGTTAATGCTATATTAACAAAGGCAAAATGGAGTGGCATTTAACGGCTTTTAACATACCCTATGCATGCATAGAGTAGGTCATATATATTTTTAGAGGAGCAAGTCCCTGTGCATGAACAAATGTTAATCGCTGTATCACACGAAATGACAATATCCGTAATTAAATCACGTTATCGTCGCACAGAGCGGAAGTATCTTTGACATGAATAAACCAGCTTAACCCGTTAATTGCAGCATTTCCAAAGCATGTCCACAGCTGTCCTATTATCATTGGCTGTTCAGTTCATCTGAGTACGAAGTGCTCACGCCTGATACTCAGTCGAGCATTAGGGATCGTTGGATGCCCGTGGAACATCCTGTGTCGTGTGCCGTACGTCAACACTATCTTTAAATGACATATCCTGCTAAATCAGGTTAACCAAGCCTACACTTGTGTTGATTTCTCTGACATCTTGACTCACTTGAGCTCGGAATGCTGTTGGTTATATTTCCAGGTCGATTGGTAAACTTCCAAATTCGTCCGTCATATCGCATGTCGTCTGCCGATTGGCGTTGTCAACACTTCTTTAAATGATAAAAGTATTGGTCGAAATTGAAATAGATTTTCACATTTCTTTCTTGGCTAAAAGATTAATCCAGATTATTCAAATTGTTTTTCGACCCCTTGAAAACAGTGTTTTTCTTGTATGTATCTATAATATATTGTTTTATTTAATTGTACATTTTTTGTTAATTTAGACATATGTCATCCATCAGTAGGAACGAGGGCGACACCATAAGGCCATACGTCCAGTAATACTAAAATCGAATACAAAGAAGTATGTGAATTTTATGCGTCACACCAAAGACTTTAAACATGGAGGTAAAGGATGTGGGGTAAGCAGTACGACTGACTGTCTGATGTCAGGATAAATGGACCAGTAATACTGCCCCGGTCATACATTCACGGATCGGACGCCGGATTAGCCACGGATACGATCCGGCATCATTCGTGGCAAACTGTAGTGGTCCGTAGCTGTCCGTATTGTATCCTGGGTCAATCGTAGTAGTACTTGTATATCCGTGACAATTTTTGAGCATGTTCAAAAATTCCCAACGGATCAGACAAACGTAGTACATCCTTACTGATCCGTATTAGAACGTACTTATCCGTTGTAGTTCGTAATAAACCGTACATACTCGTAGTATACATCCCCGGACCCAAGTCGCCAAGGATCGGTACGGTTAGTTACGGTGAACTACTTATGTGTACGGTTACACCACGTATTAGCCAGGATACAATACGGTTTGTTACGGATCTGTCACGGATCAGCACGATCGCACTACGTTCTATCAGGGATAAATAGGGATTACCAAGGTTTCTCAAGGATTACTACGGGTTACTACATGCCATCACGGCATAATACAGCTTACTACGGTCCACTACAGTTTATTACGGATTATGTCATATAGGTATCACCACCGTTTTGTCACAAGACTTCTGTATACATACTTCCAGTTTATAGGGCCCTACATCATATCTGTTTCATCCAAGAAGTCTACATCTAACAACAACCAGTAATAACAACCAACAACTGAGGCTGGCACTTAACTGGCTGGAACTGGACATTTATATGGCACAAACTGCCAGGGCGGTGGTTGACCCGGGACTGGCCCCTCCGACGACACATCCACGGCTAGTATGAAGCACTCATGGCTGAACTGAGTGTGAACAATCCAGCTGCTTTCAAGAACTTTGTGAGAATAGACCTACAGATGTTCTAAGAACTGTTACAAGTAGTGGGTCGCATGATTATGAAGAACATTAACTGATACAGACAGTTCATCGAACCTGGAGTGAGGCTAGCAGTCACCCTGCGATACCTGGCTACGGGGGACAGCTACCGGACCTTGATGTATGACTTCAGGGTGGTGCACAATACCATCTCTGGTATTGTTCGGGACGTATGCGAGACCATAATTACAACATATATATGCTGGGGATGTTATCGACTCTCCTACTGAGCCTGAACAGTGGCAGGCAATAGCCGACCAGTTTTCTGCAAAATGGCAGTTCCCACATGCTCTCGGTACTCTAGATGGCAAACATGTTGCCATACGGTGTCCTAAGAACGTTGGCTCCCTAAACTACAACTATAAAGGATATCACTCAATACTGTGACCGGGGCATTTAGTTCCCAGTAAACGCCGTGTGATTACTGAAAACGATTGAAAGCGGCGTAAAACACTATACTACTACTTAAAACAATAATAATATGACTTCTATCAAAAGTCTGTTATACCAGGTGGGCGATCTAGGTTATCATGCTCCTCTTCTTACAAGTTGTATGTACTGATACATATTGAGTGGTCATTGCAATGTACAATGTATACATTCTAAAATGTTACAGAATGGAAGGTTGTATTGGTCTAAAACGAAATTGCTAAATGCTGTTTGAAGTATTTCATAGCAGGATAGACAAACAATGTTCTCAGTGACTAATAGCATTATAAAGGTTATATTGCGCGGTGCGACATGGCAATCGAAGTCTGGTAGCAAATAAGTGCGTCTGGCTAAATCGACAGAGCAGACTTTTTGTAAGTGGGAAATGGTTAAATGGTACTAGTAATTTTAGATCTGATTCCATCACCAGGGGTAGTAAAGATGTTGCCAAGATGCAGATGTTGACAGACAAACGGAAATTGCTAATAACGAGACTGCTGATCGAATTGCCTACTTATGGTGGTGTTGGCATAGTGGTTTATTGACGGCCGTCCTCTGACATTGAAATCCTGCCAATGTATTCAACGTCAGTAATCAAATAACGCGTGTTCGTCTTTTCCGGAGTTTTAAGTATACCTTGCTAATATTAAACTTGTCTTTGACCATGTGTGTGAAGATAGTTAATTATTTAAACATTCATTAATCCGAAGTGTTGGTTGGTTGGTTAGCGTCGGGAATCTGAAACCGGGCAATCTGGGTTCGATCCCCAGTCTCGGCACGACGGTCATGGTTCAGTGCACTTTGACAAGGCACATTTTCTAGCCTAGCACTGGTTTTTAACTCAGGTCACATGAATATGTGAACTGTCTCCGTGATATAACTGAAATAATGTTAAAACGGCGTAAAACCCAAATAAAACAAACAAAATCATTGTGATTGCATCAAATTAGAACAGTCTGTCATTAATCTGACCATGCACAGCATTGTCAGTGGACAACTTTAGAGTTTTAGAATTCGTTTAGTTCAGATTGGTTGTATGTGCGAAATGGTTAATGCATACCCTGCCTTTTCAACGGTAGAGAACAGAAACAAAACCGCCTTGATATGACTGAAACACTGTAGAAAGCGATAAATCAATATCCTTCACAAATACCTTCCTATTAAGATGATATACCTATCACAGACTACCCGGTGGGCGAATTACTAGTTAATATTATTTATACCTGACACGGACGCTTTAGTTTAAATACTATCTTCACAACCATGAGTGCCTAGATGGGAAGCTATTTCTATCATTTTGTTAATTGTTTGGTATGTCCCGACCGAAGATCGAACATTGGTCTCCCGCTCCCAAGGCGGTCATCATAACAATTACTCTCACGAGGACGGTTCATCCATTGTAGTTGAGCCTGTCTTCTCCGTCGACTTACCCAGATGGTCTTTGTTTCGATACGCTCACTCTTATTGTGTATATAATATATATATATGTGCTACCTATTTACGAATAAATCCGCAAGATAATTATAAACAAAAATTAAAGAGCATACTTTGGCCATAAAAAAGGATTTATAAGTAATTGACTAGACAATAATAATGTTAATGTCATGTTTCTTGCATTATTAAAACATATTTGGAATTCGTATTGCTGTTGTCTATTATATGAACAGAAAATAATAAAGTAAAGACTTTCAGAAAATCAAGGAATACATTCATAATGAACGAGGTTAAAACATGAGGACCAAGATGATCCTTAATCGATCACCTGCATTATGGTAAAGAAGCAAATAGATCAGCCCTTTTCTGATGCCACCTGGCGACTGCCTTTTTCAACCAGTCAATATGACTGGAACAAATTATGTAAGGGGTCACATTTCTGCTAAACCCTTTCCCTATTAGAGACGGTTTCTGAGGCCTATGCAACAGACGATCTAGGAAAAGATTGTCGCCACAAGAACAATTGCTTCTTATGAGAAAGTTATCCTTTTGCCACAGTGTTTGATAAATAATTATACTTTGAATGAGTGAGTCAATAGCTCATGTATAGGAATTTGGGGTCTTTCATGTTGATACCACTTTTTTGCGGGAAACGACGTCGCTCCATTGACGTTACGCCAAGATGAAGTGTAACGGAAATGACGTCACGTCCTTCTTTGGCTACGATACAGTCAAAATTTAGTTTCGGGCGTAGAAGGCTAATGCTGTCGTTTTTTTTGACGAACGGGAAAACATATTTCTTACAGATTTCCATTTATTTTTAACTTTTCGTACAAATGTTAATTCCCATAAATGATCTTAAATATCGATTTAAAAAAAAAAATGATTAAAAAGACGACTATAATTATCAATCCGTGTTTTTCTGCTCATTTTATACATACCCAAAATACCGATTTAAAAAAAAAAAAAAAAAAGCCGACAATAATTTTCAATCTGTGTTTTACGTCTGCTTTTTATACATATCCAAAATGGCGGCCCCCATGGATTTTTCCAGTTTCATTTCAGGTCAAATTACGCTAAATACATCCGCGGACCCTTTGATCTACAGAAGTCCCTAAATAAACCTTTGTTTGTGTAGAAATGAGTGTATACCATCACCAGTATGTATTGAATATATGACAATGAGTTTAAATGCATTGCGAATGTGTATAGGATGCACTGGAAATGATTGATTTGATCACTTTTATGTTTTTGACCTTGTCTGAAAGTGAAAGTAGAGAATGCTAAACACCGGTTTGTCCGGGACCTTTTTTGTCGAAAATGACGGTAACCATTTTCGCCTGGTGAGTTCTTTCTTGCATAATACATGACCCCACATTTTCTTTGGATTGTTTTAAAACTAAGAGGTTACTCTTTTCAATGACATATGGTGTTCTTTATGGGAAATGCTTAGAAAGTGTGACAATTGATGACTGAAGTTGGTCGATTTACATGGAAACAAAGAAGGAATTTATTTAGTGTATTGTGACCTTCAGAAAGCTTCATAGGTTATTGAATAAAAAAAAAGAAATCCCACACCTGTTACCTATAAGCGAAAAAAACAATTTATGTTTTTTTTTCGAATTAAGGATCATTGTGTATCATACGATAACCTACATTCGAGACTAGGCGAGAAGCGTATATTCAGATCAGTCTGCAATCTCTCCTGCTAGTCGTACCAGCTTTCTCGTAGTCATATCACGGCGTCCAGTTCACCTGCGTTTCCTAGCTTTCTCACAACGGTACTCCACACAACATACCTTCTAAGCAACTGATTGCATTTCCACATAGACTATTAGCCAATTGGTGAAAGACGAAAGACGCTGATCGCAGTGACTTGTGTCAAATGTCGGACAGACTGTACCGACCCCAGACTACCAACTGAGCTTACAGGGGCTTGGCTCTGCGACCTTACAACCATCGAATGAAACGTTTTTGCCATCGATTCATGGTAGAGAAATCCTCGGAAGATCGGTCTTCGTGTGACGTGGATTTATTGAAAGAGTACCAAACAATTCGGGTTTCTTCTTAATTCTCCATATGCTGTAATTACATTGAAAATGGTTGTCCCTGTCAAATAGACAAAACACAGGAATCGGTTGCCATAGCAATAACCCTATACGAGTGACGGAAATTAGCAATGTCATGGTAATATTGTTGTCTACTTAGGCCAAAGATACGAGTTTATCCGAGCCTCCGTAATGACAATTAAATCCCCAGAGGTGATTTACTGTTACTGATAGAATTACTTTAGGACATATTTGATAGATATATTATATTGTGAATATTAGTTGACCTTGGACAAGCGCATACATTCTGAATAAAGGTAGACCAGCCTTTCCTTTCCGTGAATTCATGGTTGGGTTAGATTGATTGGGGTTTAACGCCGTTTTTAACAATTTCTCAGTCATATCACGGCGGCCAGTTCACCTACTCATGCATTTTCTAACACCAGTACTCCACACAACAATCTTCCCAAGCAGCTGGCTGCTTTTCCACATAGACTTAGCCCATTGGTGGAAGACGAATGACGCAGGTCGCATTGACTTTTGTCAATCGTCGGAAAGAAAGTTGGCCGAGCCGGGATTCGAACTCAAAATCCCTGGATTGACAGCCTGCGTCGCTACCGACTGAGCTACCGGGGCTCGGTTGGGTTAGTTTAAACTTATTTATTTTAAATCGATTGCGAAACAAGCTTTAAGCTTATATTAATCACGCTCGATGTCTGCTTCCTGGATACTTAACCAGTACTCGCGCCGATTGTGTGGAAAAATCCCAAAGTTGGGTTAGAGATATCTATCCTAATTTTCTAGATTTTTATTTTCTAAATATAATTCCGAAGCTTTGTACGGCCATCACGATATAACCGTTCCTATTTTCGAATACGGCGGTAGGTTTTACTGGGGTTTAGCGGCGTTTCAACATTCAGTCTCCATAGTATAACTGAAATGTCAAAGGGAGATATTTTGAAAAATAATCACGAACATATAAGAGTATACTAATGTGTTATTTTAAGGTAGTACATTTCTCCAGCTACGTAACGCAGATTGAAGTTGTATTGACTTTCCGAAACGGGTTTATGTGAAGGCAAATTAACATAAAATTATTTAGGCTACACTTCTTATCACTTCAGCTTATTTGTCAAAAGTTATACATAGGGCTACCATTTATTAAGAGGGTGAAATAAGTCTCTGGTGAGGCTGTACGTGTATACAGGCTGACCGAGTCTTCACTGTACGCGGATGCATGCCCCCAGACGCAGCTTTCTTACATTTAATATAATGAACCATATTACTTTGCTAATATAATTGAGCCGTTCCACGAGAATACCAACAGTGAGGACTCTGCATGGTGTAGTATGCCGTGGAGGCTAACTCGGACAGACCTTTTTCGTCTCCTGTGGATTTTCTGTTTCAGGAATCATTACTCTAAACCTCTATCTCCCTGAGACGTAATGAGTCGGCCCGGATTAGCCTGCGCAAGTTGATCTGGTCGATACATTACGCGGAGTCTATAATGTTGGTTTTCTCATGGAACGGCTCAATTAAATTATTTTCGAAATCCTCTGTTGATATTTACGTGAATGCGTGATTTGTTTGGCATTATTAATAAACTTACTCGTTTCAGGTTAGTTCGTATGATTGCCATGACTGTTCACAAGTTTATAACACCGCTATTTCTATAGAGAAGTCATGCTTTTCGCCATGATCAGTTGATCTTACGGTGAGCGATAATTACGGTTAACAGTACATTTGCCCGACTCCAAAAAAAAGAAAATTGTTTTCTGTCAAATAGCTGAGACTGCAAGTCAAGCGACACTCGCAGAAAATCGTTGCCATAGTGATTGCCATTAATAAATGACTGAATCTAACTTGCATTGTGTAGTGATAGAATTGTCTACTCACGATAATTGCGCAGACATGGGTGTAATAGTTATTTTGATCCTCGTTGAAATATCTAAAAGTTCAGACCAAGACAAACCGGATGTTCTTAAGTTTAAATGCGAAGAAGAGCAGTGTCAAGAGATGAGTTGACGTTTATATGGTTATTTAGCAGGTGACAATGTCTTAACTGAGACTGTGTACAATTAGGACGATGCATAGAATGTTCCTCGGGCTACCTGGCCTCTGTTGATCTGTGACGAAGAATCAATTATGTGGTCCCGGCTCAAACTGCCTTGGGTATGTGGTTTCAACTATCTGTAACGGTTTTAAAGCTTTCTGTTCAGCGTATGGTCTCTGTTAGTCCAACAAAGCGTCTGTTAAAAATGTCTCTAACTCTGAGCACCCTGTGTGAAATGGCCTAGTGCTGAACCGATGCCGAATCCCTGATGTAGATTCGGGGTGCTCAACAGATGTAGGACGTTTCAGCTGATGCGCCTCTGGTAGAGTGGTCGTCTGTATTCGTCTAACAGACGTTTGATGCATTGGGAACGGAATCGCAGTATTTCGTTTAAATTGATAACGTAGCGACTCCTCCGTTTCCATTTGGAAATATGCACTTATTCTAATAAAACGTTCTATTAGGGCTTTGACTGAAACTTATTGTAAAGATATACATTGAACGAGACCTCTTTCGATAACACACTTTCATATATACCACATGATTTATTAAATTAATCATTTACTATTCATAAAACAGGAAACTAAAACTTGCATAATAATAAAACAGTTAAAAATCAACAAATTTGTGCTTTATCAAAGTAAGGTCATTACATAATCAAAGTACGTTTGGTACTACATTGAAAAGGAACTACATGTATATACAAACGGGTGTACTGCCTGTACTTAACAGATTATTCTGACAAGCAGATTACATATTTGTTTGATGATAGTCATAGCCGAAACACTTCCCTAGAGATGGTTATAACATTTTTTAAAATCATATTGCGTTTTTCTTCAATTTCAACAATATAATTGCATTTTCACGGCGGCCAGAGCACCTACATAATTGTTTCCTGACTTTCTTACACCACACAACACTCTTTTAAAACAACTGGCTCCGTTACCACATAGACAGATAATCCGTTGGTGAAAGACGAATGACGCATATCGGAATTAATGATGGGAGAGACTGATATTGACAATATTAAACACTGGAAACGTACTTGTACCGGGTTGGTAAATAACCCCATGTCTGGAATCTTATCACGTGCATAACCGACGCTAGAAATGCCGACTGTTTGTCATTGTCAATTAGTTGGGCTTTAGGTCAAGCGACAAGTTAATAAAGTCGTTCCTTTTTGGCTAATCCTTTCCTACTAGCATATTAGTTTTGGCTCACCAGCATCAGCTGGCATTTGAAAACAATGCGACAAAATAGAAATATTTATCATGTTGATTGATTTCTTATCTTGCCACATTGTTTTCAACCCTACTCCTTATGTTACGTTTAATTTATATCTAATATCCTATGATTTGTCTGCAGAAGATTTGCTATATGTGGGAAAGGGTTACTATCCCCTAGAGAGGATGGAAATATCCAATAACACAAATGTAATGATGGTCTACATACGGTTAGGGACTGGGTAAATTAATTCGAAGTCATCTTCTGACATTGGATTTCTCACACGAGTAGTAAAGCGTCGGTCTCGGGTGCGGACATGGGTTCGATCTGAGGTCGTGTCATAATAAATACTTTAATGGTAATAATTATGTTCCTTAATTGGCCCCCATTATTGCGGGGTTAGCATTACGACTGACTTGTCAGTTTCATGCTATATGGATTTGTAGTAATACAACTTACACACTAAACGCCGTGATATAACTGAAATAATATTGATGGCGGAATAAAACACCAATAATAAACATATAATTTGGACATCTGCAATGGACATATGTTTTCTTAAAGACGTCTTATAGTCTGTGAGGGTAATTTCTTGGTTTTTTTAATTAATCAATAATCCGTTTCCCAAATACATCTAGAGAGGACAACTTTTGAAATTATTTTGAAATTGTTCAAATACCTTCGTTTATAGAGAGTGTCTATTAGTTCCCCTTTGTCTAGAGATCGACAAATAGAACGCATAACATTTTGTGTTCGTTTTTTTACATCGGTCGTGATACCTTTCTGCAAATATAAATCAGTTCATATTTTATGGTCACAATTAGATTTTACACAATATATTATCGATTGTAATTTTGTTTTCACAGCAGTAATATTCGAGAACTAACACCTTAATTATCTATTCCCCTTTTTCAGACTTATTTAATTTGCAATAACTCGGCACATTTCCAGTAATTAGTATGTCTGTAACCTCTACTAAAATCGTCTGTGAAAAAAATTTTATTTGGGGAAACAAATTAGTTTATTGACATGGACTTCAGGAACACACCCTTTCTTGGTGTTGCAGAGCTTTCTTGGCTTCCACGTTTCGATTTGATTCCTTTAAACTGGAATTGTTTGTTAACTAAAAATAACTCAATTTGAAGTAAATTTGTGTGAATTAAATTAATAATTCAGAATAACCATAATAGCAATACTATACGAAACTAAACCACTATAAAAAAAGAAAACGCTATCTATCCGATAATAAGGGACTTTTCACGTCAAAATTAATAAAAACAACAAATTTATGGAAATCGTGTTTTACATGTAGCAGTACAACGGTTCATTCTGCCTTTGTCATCTTTTCTGTTTGTTGGCGGGTAATAATAAATAAAGAGAGCTAACATTTGAAAAACTAATATTGCCCCTTGGTAATTCACACATGTTTACCTAGTCTCAGTTTGCCAACTTGTTTTCATTCCCAAAATCTTAACTAACAATTAAAAGTTGCCAAATTGAGATGACACCAGTACAACAATGGCGGAGCAGCCAATAAGTGGTTCAACGGAGCAAAGTTCCGTCTGAGTGATTTCTCGCGACACTCGGCATGTTTTTGAAATTACATTTCGTTTCACGTGAGTTGATATCGTCAATGATACTATTGCTGACATCATCATATTGAGTGCTATATCATTTGATGATAGAAGTTGTAATCGTTTCATCAATATTCTATCATTATGCATCTTATTTATTGCAGATTTTAAGATTTATATGAAAAACAAGGCAAACGTTTTAACACTTTCCATCATACAGACGCTTTCTGACATCTCTGCAGCAGACGACATTTGAAGACAATGTGGCAAACGTAGAAATTGCTCATAATGAGCATTTTTTTCCGTTTGTCATAATGTTTTAAACTCGATTCAAATTCTATTTTTTCTATTTAAGGAGATTTTACATCGTTTTCCAAAATGATTTCTTTTTCACATTGGTTAATTTATGTTAGTATATTCATGCGTTAGAATTTAGTTTCTCATGTCTGAAATAGTAAAATTAATAGCTGATCAAAATGCGCTTTTATGGGTCGGAATTGATGTATTGCATCGTAAGGTATGGTATCAATTTAAACAATGAATACTCTTATATAAATAATTTAGTTCTTTGAAAGCAAATAATGTGAATTCACTTATAACAGGCTATAAAAATGATCTCGATGCCATCACGTTTCAAACATATTTCTTTTTCTTCGTGGATATTAACTCTCCCATGAGACGGAGATACGTTATCTATCCGGGAATCTAGTAGGCCATGTTGTCAATTTTCTTATCTATGGTTCTCAATGATAGAGAAATGTATGGTAATGCCTTTTGAAATGGTCTATTTAAGAAGTAAAACATGTAACTCCGTAATGGGTGTTTGCCTAAACTCAATTTTCACAGATTGTTCTATTCTGCCCTTGGATTCTGTATGATAAGCCACCGAACAAGAACACAGGAGCCGCGTTTTATGAACACCATCCCAAGACTATTTCTGACAAGTGTCGAAAACAATCAAATTGCTAATCTAAACTACGTGATATGAATGCTTGTTATGTATGACCAGAGACATATAAAAACTGTGTTTATATGTCTCTGGTATGACAGAGGCTAGTTTGTGTTCTTTTTTTGATTTATAAGCGACCAGTGCAGATCCCATATCAGAATACGGAAATAAGTATTGTCATCTGAGTCTACTCTGGTCATGAAGCCGATACGATACAGAAGGCTTCCTGTAGCACCGCTTCTGCATTTCTTAACAAAAGGGAACGGTTAAAGCATCGTTATTAAAACACTGATATATTGATATATTTTATTTTATTAATTTCCTGTTACATCCTCAAGCCCTATGTAGTGCGTACTCAAAAGAAACGTCTTAATCAGACAATAACATATATATGATTGACGCCCTAGCTACGAATACCAACCGTAGGGCATAGGCGAGCGTTTTATATCCAGATCAGCACGCGACTGATATGGCTCTGCACTATCCGGCATTTTGGTCATATATTATATCGGGAAACTTCTACAAAGCAGAAACCATTTAGGCCCTTAGCATTAATACACAGACTGGTATTTTCCACACTTGTTATATTAACGTTAAGGTTGGGTTTCCTGCATCACCGCTCATATTTAATGCGGGAAAAGACAACTTCACGTCTTCACATTGACATATCTGATGATTTTTATAATCGAACCCCATTTGAAAGTACGTCCATAGTTATTTAACGTTCTTAACTGCTAACGATGTTAATTGTTGTATCACACGACACGACAGTAGCTCTAATTAAATCACGATCTATATATCCTATTTTTTTCTCTCGTCTCTTGTATATTCAAGATCATTTGGAAATACTCTCCAAGTTCTTGGACGTTCTGTATTTAATACTAACAGGGTTATTTGCTGTATCACAGGACATGACAGAAGCCTTAATTAAATCACGGTCTAGATATCCTAATTTTTCCTGTTTTTCTTCAGAGGTTGTATTTGTATTTAGTCACAGAGAGGAATTATCCTCGACAGGAATATACCGGATTAACCTAAGTTGTGGCCACAAGATAAAAAGTTGTGGCCACAAGATACTAAGTTGTGGCCACAAGATAAATAAAGTGTTGCGGATGTCACCTCTGTGCCACCGTACTCGCGATATCTCGAACATTTGAAAATTCACAACAAATCATTAAACTCGAAACTCTTCTTGGAACGGATCAATCTTTGAAACACGTCGTAGCATCAGTTCTGATTGTTCAGACAAGCAATCATAACTGCTGCTTAGGTGTTTTCTTGGTTTTCTTGTATCACGGGCTCCCTTTATATAAAACACTTTTAATTATAAATGCTTTATGAAGCTGAAAAAATATATAAATGAATTTAACATGAAGCAAGCGATCACTCGAACACCTCCATAACTCTAAATTTTGCATTGACCCATTTCGAGTTAGAGTTTTCTCGAGCCCACTATATCCACTGGCACAAACTGATGCAAAAGTAAATTGTGAGGGAACATGTGAGCATTTCCTTTTTATTTTATTTAGCTCTTACGATTGATTGAAAATGAAAAAAAAAAAAAAAGATTTAATTTGTTTAGCCCTTACAATACTAGTAGGCTTCTTTTCAATATAATACAGTAAGAACCACAGGTAGCATACAAGTATCTTAAGTGTGATAACAACATATTATTTTCTTTTTAAGAGCTTAAAAATGAAATGGTTAAAAAACAAAAATATTTTGATATAACTACAGTTTGTTACTATAATGCCAGTGACTATATCTATTGTTAACAGGGATTTGCTGTATCACTTTATTAAATCACCGTCTAGATATTCTAATGTTGCCTGTTTTTCTTCAGAGATAGTAATGGTATCCTGTCACAGAGACGAATTATCAGGTATACCCGTTCTTGCTGAATAACCGCAGCTGGGTTCATGTCAATGACGTTACTCATGTTTTTGCTGATTTGTGGATAAGCATGTGCTTTTCCTAGAAATTTAAAATGAGAAGCGAACATTGTTTGCACAATTGTGAAGGCCGAAGTTGGTTTATATGATTACACAATGCCATTTAAAGGCACGTATAGTAGGATAAGCAATGCTGGATTACGTTGTGTCTAACAGGATAAGGGTTATACAACCATAACATATTGATCTGTTTCGTAAAAGGACATCGAACAATTTCTGGTTTACGTTAACGACCACACTGCTTTAGTAACTTTGAGTTATTAAAAGTGTGTTAAACTGTTCGCCACTCGAGTCCAGGGTTCGATTCGAGTCTTTCCGAGGAACTGACTGCTTTTCCTCAAAGACTGTTATTTAATTATTTGGAGACGAAGGATATTTGTTGCTTTCACTTGTGTCAATCGTCATAAATAATGTTAGTACATTGGTGGAAGACGGATGATGCTTGTCGTTGTTATCTTTTTAAGTGTGATTTAACGCCGTTTTCAACAACATTCCAGTCATATCAGGGCGACCAGTTGCCCCACCAATGCGTTTTATGGCGTACTCACACCAGTACTCCACACAACTGTCTTTCCAATCAATTGGCTGATTTTCGACATAGATTGTTTGTCCAAAGGATTATGCGTGTCGCTTCGACTTTTATCAAACGTCATAAAAACTTTTAGATTTTCAATTTCTAAATATAATTCCGAAGCATTGTACGACTATTCGCGATGTTACATTAGTTAGATCACTGCACTCGAAAATAGGTAGTTCAGTTTTACAGATCGGGAATCGTTTTTGTCCGTGACTTTATGGTTATGTAAGAGTTATCTATCCTAATTTTCTAGACTTTCATTTTCTAAATATAATTCCGAAGCTGTGTCCGACCATTAACGATGTGACCATTAGTACATATTTTCGACTGTAGTAGTCCGTTTTACTCGGGTTAAGCGCCGCTTTCAACACTCAGTCTCCGTGGTATAACTGAAATATCAAAGGTAGATAGCAATATTTTGATAAATAATCACGAACATATAATACTTATGTGATCTTTGAAGATAGTTTATATTCTTCAGCTACGTCTTGCGTTTTGAAGTGATATTGACTCTCCGTAAAGGGTTCACATTTAGGCAGAATGACGTAAAATTATTTAATCTACACTTATTATTACACTTCAAGTTGAATTGTCAACATGTGTACATCAGACTGCATTTAATTAAGAGAGCGCAAGAAGGCTCTGGTGAGGCGGACTGAGTCTTCACTGTACGCAGATACAGCTTTCTTACAGTATATATAACGGACCATGTTTACTTTGCTTACATAATTGAGCCATTCCACGAGAAAACTCACATTGTTGACTCTGCGTGGTGAAGTTTCGACCCGGATCAGCCTAAGCATGCCGCGGAGGATAACCTGGACAGACTGTTTGCCTCCTGGTGATTTTCTCATTCAAGAATCATTGCTCTATACCTTTATCGCCAACATACGGAATGTGTCTGCCCGGATTAGCCTGTGCGGACTGCGCAGGCTGACCTTCGTCAATACATTACGCAGATTTCATAATGTTGGTTTTCTCGTGGAGTGGCTCAATTATGTTATTTTCGAAATCCTCTGTTGATATTTACGTATATGAATGATTTATTCGGCTTTGTTAATAAACTATCTCGTGTCACGTTATTTCGTATTTTCATGAGGGTTCACAAGCGTATAACACCGCTATTTCTAAAGAGAAACCAAGCTTTTTTCTCTATGATCAGTTGATCTTACGGTGAGCGATAATTACGGTTTCCACTACATTTGCTCGACACCAAAGTATCTAAAATTGTTTTCTGTCAAATAGTTGAAGCGCGCAAGTCAAGCGACAATCGCATACACTCGTTGCCATAGTGATTGTCATATATAAATGACTGAATCTAAACATACATGTGATGATAGAATTGTCTACTCACGATTATTGCACAGACTAGGAGGTACTACTACTCCCCTTATTTCTATTCACGTTGAAATATCAAAAACGTCACGCCAAGAAAAAAAACGATCTCTGGAAGTTATAATGCGATTTAGAGCAGACTACATATTGGTATCACACTTCTCTAGAGATGGTTATATCATTTAGTTTTTTTTATATTACGTTTCTCTCCACTTTCAACAATATTTCTTAATTTTCACGGCGATCTGAGCACCTACATAATTGTTTCTTACACAAGAACTGCACACAACACTCTTTCCAAGCACCTGGCTACTTTTTGACATGGCGGAAGACGAATGACGAATTTCGGAATTAATGATGGGAGTGACTGACATTGACAATATTAAACACTGGAAACGTACTTGTACCGGGTTGGTAAATAAGCCCATGTCCCGAATCTTATCACATGAAGTGCAATCATTTAGTTTTCCACTACAATAACCGACGCTAGAAATGCCGACAGTTGTTCGTTGTCAATTAGTTGGGACTTTCAGTCAAGCGACAAGTTAATAAAATCGTTCCCTTTTGGCTAATCCTTTCCTACTTGCATATTATGTTGGCTTACCTGCATCCGTTGCATTTGAAAACAATGAGGCAAAATAGAGAAATTGATCATGATGATTATTTCTCATCTTGTCAAAATATTTTCAACTCCACTCATTATGTTACGTTTAATTTATATCTCATTTCTTATGATTTGTCTGCAAACGATTTGCTGTATGTGGGAAAGGGTAATATCCAATATCACAAATGTAATGATGGTCTACATACGCTAAGGACAGGGGTGAATTAATTCGGAGTTATCTTCTGACATTGGACTTCTGAAACGAGTGGTAGAGCGTTGATCTCGGGTGCCGGAAGTCAGGGGTTCGATCTGAGGTCGTGTCATAATAAATACTTTAATGGTAATACTCGTGTTCCTTAATTGACGCCCAGGGTTGTAGGGTAAGCATTACGACTGACTTGTCAGTGTCATGCTATTTGGACCAGTAGTAATACAACTAACTCACGGAACGCCGTGATATAACTGAAAAACTATCGAACGCGGAATAACACACCAATAATAAACATAACATTAGGACATCTGCTATGGAAATATGGTTTCTTAAACACGTATTTAAGTCTGTGGGTGTAAGTTGTTGTTTTTTAATTAATCAATTATTCTTTTTTCCAAATACGGAAGCTTCCTAACGCGGACAACTTTTGAAATTATTTTGACAAAAGGATAAATTGCTCAAATACCTTCGTGTATAGAGAGTTTCTATCGGTACCCCTTTGTCTAGGACGACATCGACAAATAAAACACATACTCTTTTCCGTGTGTGTTTGTTTTTGGTTTTTTACCTCGGTCATGATACCTTTCTGCAAATATAATTCAGTTCATATGTTATGCTCGCCAGTTCGATTTTACAACACATTATCGATTGTACTTTTGTCTTCAGAGCAGCAGTAATATTCGTGAACTATCACCAAATCTATCTATTCACACAATTTCAGACTAATTTATTTGTTGTGCAATAAATCGACACTTTTCCAGTAATTAGTATGTCTATAACCTCTACTAAAATCGTCTGTATAGAAATGTTATTTGGGGAAACAAAGTATTTTATTGACATGGTCTACAGGAACACACCCTTTCTTGATGTAGCAGAGGTTACTTAGCTTCCACGTTTCGATTTGAATACGCTACAATGTGAAGTAAATTTATGCGAATTTAATTGATAATTCAGGACAAAAATAATAGTCATACTAAACAAAGCTAAAACTGTAAAACAACTCGCTCAAACAAATTTAAAAACCAGTTTCGAAAACCACACTATCCATCCGTTTATATGGGACTTTTCTAGCCAAAGATGTTACAACAACGATTATATGGAAATCGTGTATTTCATGGAACAAACAACGGTTCAGTCTCACTTTGCCATCTTTTCTGTTTGTTGGCGGGTAATAATGATACATAGGGAGAGCTAAAATTAGAAAAGCTAATATTGCCCCTTGGCTAACTCACACATGTTGACCTAATCTCTCTTTGCCAACATGTTTTCAAGCCCAAAATCTTAGCTAACAATTCAAAGTTGCCAAATTGAGACGAAACAAGTACAACAAAGGGCGGAGCAGCCAAGAATTGGTTCAACGGAGCAAGGTTTCTCGCAACTTCGCGACACTTGGTATGTTTTGAAGAATGTATTCGAAAGTACATTTCGTTTCACGTGAGTTGATATCGTCAATGATACTATTGCCGACATAATCATATTGCGTGATGTATCATTTGATGATAGCAGTTTTTAATCGCTTCATCAATGTTCTATCCATTAGCATATTTTTTGTTCCATATTTTGAGATTTTGATGAAAAACAAAAGACATGCTTTTTACATTTTCCAACATACATGCGCTTGCTTTCTGACGCCTCTTCAGTAGTCGATATTTGAAAACATTGTGGAAAACGCAGAAATGGCTCCTCATAACAAGCATGTTTTCCTTTTGTCATAATGTTTTAAACTCTATTGAAATACTAAACTGTTTATATAAGCAGATTTTCCATAGTTTTCTCAAGATTGTTTGTGTGGTAAAAGGAATCTAGTAGGCCATTTTGTCAATTTTCTTCTCTGTGGTTCGCAATGAAAGAGACAGACATGGTAATACCTTTTGAAACGGTCTATTTTAGAAGTACAACATGTAACTTCATAATGGGTGTTTGCTTTAACTCGATTTCCACAGATTTCTCTATTCTGCACTTGGATTCTGTATGATAAGCCACTGAACAAGAACACAGGAGCCGTGCTTTATGAACACCATCCTAAGACTATTTCTGACAAGTATCGAAAACAATCAAATTGCTAATCCGCACTACGTGATATGACTGCTTGTTATGTATAGCAGAGGCTCGTTTGTGTGCTTTTTCGATTTATAAGCGAACAGTGCAGATTCCATATCAGAATACGTAAATGCGCATTGTGATCTGAATCTACTCGTGTTACAAAGGACATACAATACGGATTTTTTCCTGTTCGTCGCTTCTGTATTTTCTTTAAAAAAGGGAACAGTTAAATCATCGTTATTAAAACACTGATATATTGATATCATATGGCGCTTCCAATACGACTGACTGACTTGCACGTAAGATCTCAGTCATCATTAAGAACTGAAGATACGGTGCTCATTTAATTTTTTAAATTCTCTGTTACATCCTCAATGTAGTGCGTACTCAAAAGAAACGTCTCAATCAGACAATGAAATAGATATGATTGACGCCCTACGAGTACCAACCGCAAGAAATTGGCGAGCGTTTTATATACAGATCAACCCGCGACTGATATGGCTCTGCACTATCCGGCATTTTAGTCATAGAATTTTTCAGGAAACTTCTACAAAGCTGAAAAACATTTAGGTCCTTATCATTAATACACAGACTGGTCTTTTCCATACGTGTTATATCAAGGTTAAGGTTGGTTTTCATGGAGCACCGCTCATATTTAATGGGGAAACGACAACTTCACGTCTTCACATTGACATATCTGATGACGTGTATAATCGAACGCCATTTGTTAGTACGTCCATAGTTAGTTAACGTTCTTTACTGCTAACGATGTTAATTGTTGTATCACACGACACGACAGCAGCTCTAATTAAATCACGATCTATATATCCTATTTTTATCTCTCGTGGTTTGTATATTCAAGGCTATTTGGAAATACTCTCCAAGTTCTTGGCCGTTCTGTATTTACTACTAACAGGGTTATTTGCTGTATCACAGGACATGGAGGAAGCCTTAATTAAATCACGGTCTAGATGTCCTAATTTTTCTTCAGAGGTTGTATTTGTATTTTGTCACAGAGAGGAATTATCGGTGACAGGAATATACCGGTTTAGCCCTTGTCCTGCTGAATAATCGCAGCTGGGTTCTTGCCCTTCGTTGTTGACATACCATTTTTATTTTGTGAAAAACGTTTTACTTAACTCTTTCCAACCTACAGCCAAATATCACGTCTTTGAAAGCATGTACTCAAATATCTGTAAAACCTCTATGAATTAAAGTATAATTATCGCATAAGGTTGAAAATATTGCACGTATAGAGGGGCTATTTATAGTAACACGTGTGGATTCCCCAAATTTACCATTACGATCATTTTTGTCATAGCGTATAGACAATATAGAGAGACTGTTTGGGTATTTTAACGAGGTATTGTGTGATGTTCCGCAGTGTTTGCTGTAATAGAAATTCGGACAATTGTAATCAATACCGTATTAGTTGTGTTTGCCTGTTGACCTAAATATTTCAAAACCATGATCTAAAATTATCGAAATCAAAGTTACCTGATTTGAGATGATAAACACCAGTAGGTCCTATGGAAATATTCGATTTCATTCAAAGTACTTATTAGATAATAAGAAAGTACATAATTCAACAAAAAGCATTCGTGCGTCTTAGGGAGAAGACAAAGTAACCTACATATTGTAATATGCGAGCGTAAAGTTATATGTGTATGTGCCTAGAGGGTCGTGTCATTCACCTGATATTCAATATATTTGTTGTACCTAATTTATACAAGGATTATTTATGATTCTTGCATTGTTCCTCCTTATATTTCGTTCGCTTCAAGTTATTAATATTTTAACAAATATTTTGACAAAGGCGAAATGGGGCGGCATTTGACGGCCTTTAATATTGGCAAGTGTTGTTTGCTTTATCACACGATATGGCAATATCCGTAGTTAAATCACGATATCGAAGCACAAAGTGGAAGTATCTGTTACATGAATAAACAAGATTAACCCGCTTCCTGCAGCATTTTCACAGCTGTCTTATTATCATTGGCTGTTAAGTTCACCGCAGTATGAAGTCGTTGGATGCCCGTGGGAAATCGTGTGTCGTACGTCACAACTTTCTTTCAATGATGTTTCCTAAAACAGGTTGACCAATCCTGGAATTGTGCTGACTTCCCTGCTTCTTCGCTCACTTGAGCTCGAAATGCTGTTGGTTAGTTCTTTGGGTAACTTGATGTCCGTGCGAAGTCGTCCGTTTTGTTTTGTCCATCGTCCGTTGTGTTTCGTCCGTCGTCCGTTGTGTTTCGTCCATCGTCCGTTGTGTTTCGTCCGTCGTCCGTTGTGTTTCGTCCGTCGTCCGTTGTGTTTCGTCCATCGTTCGTTGTGTTTCGTCCGTCGTCCGTTGTGTTTCGTCCTGCGGCCGTTGTGTTTCGTCCGTCGCCCGTTGTGTTTTGTCCTTCGTCCGTCGCCCGTTGTGTTTCGTCCTTCGTCCGTCGTGTGTCGTACCGGCCGTCGTTTGCCGTTGGTCAACACTTATTTAGATGATAAAAGTATTAGTCGAAATTGAAAATAGATTTTAACAATTTGTTCTTGGCCCCGATTGTTCAATTTGTTTTTCGACTCCTTGAAAAGCGTGTTTGTATGTATCTATAATATTTTGTTATTATCCAATTGTACATTTTTTTTTAATTTGACCATAGGTCATCCATCAGTAGAAACGGGGCTCACACCGTAACGCCATAAGTCCAGTAGTACTAATATCGTATACAAAGACGTATGTTACTTCTTTGGGTCGTGCCAAAGACTTTAAAAATGGTAGTAACTGCTTTCTCTCCTTCGCGCTCAGGGTTGTGGGGTTAGCATTACGACTGTCTGGCTAGTGTCAGGATAAATGGACCAGAAGTACTGGTAGACAGGGGCGTAGCTCCCTTTATGCACTGTAGGCAGGTGCCTACACATCTTTTCTCAAAATGCCCCAAAATGCAGTTGCGGCTATAGACATCTGCGTAATATATTGACCAGATCAGCCTGCGCTGTCCGCGCAGACTGATCCGGTCGACACAATCAGTCTTAGGGGGAGAGATGTATAGAGTAGTTATTCCTGAAACAGAAAATCCACAGCAGGCGAAAAGTGTCTATCCGGGTGGGCCTGTGTGGCATGCTTAGGCTGATCCGGGTCGATACTTTGCGCAGAGTCCACAATGTTGATTTTCTCACCAGACGGCCTACACATTGATTATTGCAAAGCTACGCCCCGGTTAGAGTTCCCAGGACGCGCCGTGATATAAATGAAAAATTGATGAAGCGGCGTAAAACACCATACTACTACTTCTACTACTACATGTAATAATAATAATGTGACTTCTATCGAAAGTTATCAATTCAGGGCGTAGCTTTGCAATAATCAATGTGTAGGCCGTCTGGTGAGAAAATCAACATTGTGGACGCTGCGTAAAGTATCGACCCGGATCAGCCGAAGCATGCCACACAGGCCCACCCGGATAGACACTTTTCGCCTGCTGTGGATTTTCTGTTTCAGGAATCACTACTCTATCTATCCCCCCCTATGACGGAATGTGTCGGCCGGATCAGTCTGCGCGGACAGCGCAGGCTGATCTGGTCGATACATTACGCAGATGTGTATCGCCGCAGCTGCATTTTGGGGCATTTTGAGAGAAAATGTGTAGGCACGTGCCTACAGTGCTTAAAGGGAGCTGCGCCCCTGGTCATGCTCCTCTTCTTACAAGTTATTTGAACTCTTATACATATTGAGTGGTTATTGTAATTTACAATGCATACATTCGAAATATTAACCCAATGAAGGCTTATATTGGTATAGCATTAAATTCGTAAATGCCGTTTAAAGTATTTCGTAGCAGGATAGACACATGTTGTTCTCAGTCACGTATAGCAGGATAAATATTGTATTTATCATAACGGAGTTGTATTACTTCTTGGAAAGACACAATACTCTTTCTGTTTAACGTCAATGACATAATCCCTTGTTTCAAACGTATACTATACATCGGAACTGGTTATAATTTCGTGATTTATATATTGCATTCCACTTGTAAGTTTTCCCCGATTTATTAAAATCGCACAGTGGACTCGCGCTATCTCGAACATGTGAACATTCAGAACAAATCATTAAACTCGAACCTTTTCTTGGAACGGATCAGTCTTTGGAACACGTCGTAGCATCAGTTCTGATTGCTCAACCGAGCAATTAGAACTGCTGCTGAGCTGTTTTCTTGGTAAGCTTTTATCACGGCTCATTTTATATAAAACACTTATAAGTATAAATGATTTATGAAGCTGAAAAAATATATAAATGAATTTAAGATAAATCCAGTGATAACTCGAACACATCTTTATTTCGAAGTTTTGCATTGACCCATTTCAAGTTAACTCGAGTTTACTTTATTCACTGAAACCAAGGTAACTAACTAACGAAATAGTAAAATGTGAGGAAAATATGTATGAACATTAACTTTTTAAAATCTTACGGTTCATCTAAAATGAAAAAATAAATAAAACAAGTTTAATTTGTTTAGCCCTTACACTACTGGTAAGCTACTTTTCAATAGAATACAGTAAGAACCACAGGTAGCTACGGTGTTCCGTTAGGGCCCTCGTTATTTCGCGGTTTCGACCGATGCGAAAACACGATGAGAAAGTGCGAAAACACGATGCGAAATTGCGAAAACACGATACGAAGGCGCGAAAACACGATGCAAGATTGTGATATTAATATCGCACTCTCGCATCGCACTTTCGCGATTACGCATCGTGTTTTTGTGCTTTCGAGCCAGTCAGTGCAGGGTCGAAAGTACGAAAACACGATTCGAAAGTGCGAAAACGCGATGCGAAATAACGATGGCCCTAACGAAACACCGTAGGTAGCCTACAAGTATCGTAAGGGTTAAAACAAAATATTATTTTCTTTTTAAGAGCTGAAAAATGAAATCACTTTTTAATATAAGACGAGTTTGTTTCTATGGTGCCAGTAATTATATATATATTGACAACAGGGTTTATTTTCCGTATCACAGGACATGACAGAAGCCTTAATTAAATCACGGTCTCGAAATCCTAATTGTTCCTGTTTTTCTTCAGAGATAGTAATGGTATCTTGTCACAGAGAGGACTTTTCGGTGACAGGAATATACCGGATATACCATTCTCCTGCTTTATTCCCGCAGTTGGGTTCTTTCCCTTGGCTTTTGACATGTCTTTTTGATTTGTTGATTTGTTAATAGACATGTTCTTTTCTCAGAAATTTAAAATGAGAAGCGAGCATTGTATACCTAGATTTGATTACACGATTGTGAAGGCGGATGTTGGTCTATATGATTTCACAATGTGATTTAACGCATGTATAGTAGGATAAGTTTTAAATTGCGTATAGCAGGATAAGTGTTAAAAACATAGCCGTTCCACGAGAAAACCAACATTGTGGAGTCTTCGTAAAGCATCGAACCGAATTAACATAAGCATGTCGCGCAGACTTACCCGGACAGACACTTTTCGCCTCCTGTGGATTTTCTGTTTAAGGAAGCATTACTGTATACCTGTATCATCCTGATACGAAATGTGTCGGCCCAGATTACCCTGATCTAGGTCGATACATTACGCAGATTCCATAATGTTGGTTTTCTCGTGGAACGGCTCACATATTGATCTGTTTCTTAAAAGGACCTCAACACTTTCTGGTTAACGTCACTCTCCTTTAGTAACATTGTGTTATTAAAAGTGTGTTAAACTGTTCGCCTCTCGATTCCAGGGTATTATTTTAGTCTTTCCAATGAACTGGCTGCATGCTTTACAACATAGACTGTTAGTACATTGGTGGAAGGCGGACGGTGTTTGTTGCTTTCAGTTTTGTCAAACGTCATAAACACTGTCAGTACAATGGTGGAAGGCGGACGGTGTTTGTTGCTTTCACTTTTGTCAAACGTCATAAACACTGTCAGTACAATGGTGGAAGGCGGACGGTGTTTGTTGCTTTCAGTTTTGTCAAACGTCATAAACACTGTCAGTACAATGGTGGAAGGCGGACGGTGTTTGTTGCTTTCACTTTTGTCAAACTTCATAAATACTGTCAGTACAATGGTGGAAGGCGGACAGTGTTTGACGCTTTCACTTTTGTCAAACTTCATAAATACTGTTAGTACATTGGTGGAAGGCGGACGGTGTCTGTTGCTTTCACTTTTGTCAAACGTCATAAACACTGTCAGTACAATGGTGGAAGGCGGACGGTGTTTGTTGCTTTCACTTTTGTCAAACGTCATAAATACTGTTAGAACATTGGTGGAAGGCGGACGGTGTTTGTCGATTTCATTTGTGTCAAACTTCATAAATACTGTTAGTACATTGGTGGAAGGCGGACGGTGTTTGTTGCTTTCACTTTTGTCAAACGTCATAAATACTGTTAGAACATTGGTGGAAGGCGGACGGTGTTTGTCGATTTCATTTGTGTCAAACTTCATAAATACTGTTAGTACATTGGTGGAAGGCGGACGCTGTTTGTCGCTTTCACTTTTGTCAAACGTCATAAATACTGTTGGAACATTGGTGGAAGGCGGACGGTGTTTGTCGATTTCATTTGTGTCAAACTTCATAAATACTGTTAGTACATTGGTGGAAGGCGGACGGTGTTTGTTGCTTTCACTTTTGTCAAACGTCATAAATACTGTTAGAACATTGGTGGAAGGCGGACGGTGTTTGTCGATTTCATTTGTGTCAAACTTCATAAATACTGTTAGTACATTGGTGGAAGGCGGACGCTGTTTGTCGCTTTCACTTTTGTCAAACGTCATAAATACTGTTAGAACATTGGTGGAAGGCGGACGCTGTTTGTCGATTTCATTTGTGTCAAACTTCATAAATACTGTTAGTGCATTGTTGGAAGACGAATAATGCATGTCGCTTTCTCTTTTATTTAGTGGGTTTTTTACGCCTTTTTTCAAAAATATTGCAGAAATATCAGGGCGAACAGTTCCCCTATCAATGTGCTTTATGGCGTTCTGCACACTTGTCTTCCAAAGCCACTGGCTTCTCTTCCACATAGACTGTAAGTGCAATGACGGAAGACGCGTGATGCTTTTCGCTTTGACTTTTTCCAAACGTCACAAAGAATGTTGGCCGAGCTCGGATTCTAACTCACAACCACTGGATTAACAGCCACGTCACACCACCGTCTGATCTACCTGGGCTCGGCAAACAACATGTACAGTAAACACAGCTGTGATTGGTAATTCGTAAAGCAGTGGTCAGTCAACGTCCATATAACAGAAAAACCTACATTTAAAACGATTATTTCATTTCCTGTAATTAAACGAAAGTTAATTTATTGCTGGGTTTCTTTGAATGGTGTTCAGCCAGTTTCAACATTGTTCAGTTATATTACGGCATTTACTGGGTCAGTGATAGTCCTACTGGTCTATCTATCCTGACATTAGCGAGTCAGTCGCCTTAATAACCCCACAATCAGGGGCGTAGCTTTGCAATAATCAATGTGTAGGCCGTCTGGTGAGAAAATCAACATTGTGGACTCTGCGTAAAGTATCGACCCGGATCAGCCTAAGCATGCCACACAGGCCTACCCGGATAGACACTTTTCGCCTCCTGTGGATTTTCTGTTTCAGGAATCACTGCTCTATACATATATCCCTCTAAGACGGAATGTGTCGGCCGGATCAGTCTGCGCGAACAGCGTATGCTGATCTGGTCGATACATTACGCAGATGTCTATCGCCGCAGCTGCATTTTGGGGCTTTTTGAGAAAAATGTGTAGGCACGTGCCTACAGTGCCTAAAGGGAGCTACGTCCCTGACACTTCTTAGCGCTAATGATGGAAATCCAGTACTACCATTTTAAAAAAAGAATTGGTATGAGCCGGGGTTCGAACTCGCGACCGTCAGCACCGAGTATGCCTCACTACAACTACATTAGTGAGGCGTTATGGACAGATTCTCGTAATTCCATACTGTTTTGAAACAACGCCTTTTTGTTGGAAATGGTCAACCAGTTTGCGACCTCCACCATAGCGCAGTCTGATCAGAATAGTCCACGCTTGCCATATTGTGGTAAAATAATCTTGAACGATTAAAATAATTTCTTACCGTTTCCCGCAATTTGATGCATCTACAACAGACGACCCTTGAAGACATTATGGCATTGAACATGTTCATTGTAAACAATTTCTCATTTGACAACAGTGTTTTAAACTCGATTCAGTAATTCAATGCTTTCATTTATAATGATGTTTCTTATACAATGTTACCTGCCCTTATTTTTTTAAATGTTGTCAGGTGCAGATATTCGTATGTGTAAAAGCATTTACTACGGCAGCTCTAAAGGGACACACACATTGTTATAAATTACATACGATTTTTTTTATCTCGTGCGCACGAGATAGTATCTCGTTTGCACAACTTAGTATCTCGTGCGTACGAGATACTTATCTCGTTACCACGACTTAGTATCTCGTGCGCACGAGATACTAAGTCGTGCGCACGAGATAAAATAATATTCGTGTGTGTCCCTTTAGAGCTGCCGTTATTTACTGCCATGATTTGTAAAGTTTTTCCTGTAAAAAGGCTCAAGCTCATTTGTAATCAGTAAACGTTGAGGTAGTTTCTTTTTTCTGTTTACTAATGAAATTGCATTCGAACCGCGTCTTGTATTTTAGAGTCATACGTTTGTTTAGAACCAGAGGGGTTACGATTCTAGCGTTTCACAATGACTTGCATCGATCCATCCTCTCGATGTTTGCGGACAGTGAAGGCTCTGCTGAGAATGTGAGCATAATACAGGCTCATCTTACTCTTCATTGTTCGTATATGCAATAGTTCCCAGAACTACCCTGACGTGGCCTCCTTACTACTCAGAGGGAAATAGCCGTAGCCCAGGAAAGATAGAAGGATGATCATTCTTTTTTTTTCCGTGGGAATTTTGCCACGGTGTAGCGGTAAGATTGTTTGTTTGTAGTTTTAAGCCACTTTTTTAACAATTGTTCAGTTATATTACGGCGTGTCATAGGTAAGTTACCAGTGCTTCTGGTACTTTTAACCAGACACTAGCTAGTCAGTCACACAGCTAACACAACAATCCTGAGAGCCAAAGAGCGCGCCCCTTTGCTCCTATTTTTTAAAGCCGGAGATCAAACCCATGACCACATGCACCGAGGCGCGCGGAAAAGGGATAATTAGAGGTTGTCATTAACGGTTGAAGACCAGTGATCAATTCCCTTTCAGGTCATACAACATACGTTAAACGTATTAAATTGGCTTCTTTACATGACTTAAACATGGTAGTAATTGCTGCCCGCCTTGGCGCTCAGGGTTGCGGGTTTAGCATAACGACTGACTGGCTAGTGTCAAGAAAACGCCATGATTTAACTAGAAAACGCCGTGATTTAACAAGAAAACGCCATAATTTAACTAGAAAACGCCGTGATTTAACTAGAAAACGTCGAGATTTAACTAGAAAACGCCGTGATTTAACTAGAAAACGTCAAGATTTAACTAGAAAACGCCGTGATTTAACTAGAAAACGCCGTAATTTAAATAATAAAACGCCGTGATTTAACTAGAAAACGCTGTGATTTAACTAGAAAACGCCATGATTTAACTAGAAAACGCCGTGATTTAACTAGAAAAAGCCGTCATTTTAACTAGAAAACGCCGTGATTTAACTAAAAAACGCCTTGATTTAAATAAAAAAAGCTGTGATTTAACTAGAAAACGCCGTGATTTAACTAGAAAACGCTGTGAATTAACTAGAAAACGCCGTGATTTAATTAGAAAACGCCGTGATTTAACTAGAAAACGCCGTGATTTAATTAGAAAACGCCGTGATTTAACTAGAAAACGCCGTGATTTAAATAAAAACGCCGTGATTTAACTAGAAAACGCCGTGATTTAACTAGAAAACGCCGTGATTTAACTAGAAAACGCCGTGATTTAACTAGAAAACGCCGTGATTTAAATAAAAAAACGCAGTGATTTAAATGAAAAACGCCGTGATTCAACTAGAAAACGCCGTAATTTCACTAGAAAACGCCGTGATTTAACTAGAAAACGCCGTGATATAACTAGAAAACGCCGTGATTTAACTAGAAAACGCCGTGCTTTAAGTAGAAAACGCCAAAACGCCGTGATTTAACTAGAAAACGCCGTATTTTAACTATAAAACGCCGTGATTTAACTAGAAAACGCCGTGATTCAAATAAAAAACGCCGTGATTTTTAAAACTAGAAAACGCCGTGATTTAAATAAATACTGTTTAAAGTAGCGTTAAACACAATTTAAACCAACATACACTGAT
Source organism: Serripes groenlandicus (assembly GCA_031761405.1). NCBI lineage: Eukaryota > Metazoa > Mollusca > Bivalvia > Cardiida > Cardiidae > Serripes > Serripes groenlandicus. Next base: position 10,969,783 of record JASEVX010000008.1, read on the forward strand.
TAATGGTTCAATTGGAGAACGTAATATTTAATTGATCTGAACGTTTAGTTTACCTTTAATTGCAGATTTTGTTTTGGTGGAAGTGATATTTTCTGAACGACCTTCATAACGTGGGAGACATTGGTACTAGGGTAGAGAGCGGCCTGGTGAACAAAGGGTTCGATAATGTTTAAAACGAAGTCAAAATTTGGACACGCCCTTCACAATCTGACGACGAATATACAGGAAGCTGGCATCGAAAGGATCAATTTAAGAATTTATTCCCAATCGATGTTAATATTTTCACTTTCTTTTTTTTAATATTTGTTATTATTGGTTTCGGTTATATCTAGCCATTTCATGGGTAAACGTACTAGTCGATTCATTATGACGCAATCAAATCAGTCGTAATGCTATCACTTCAAGTCTGAACGCCAAGGAGGGAAAGTCATTACTACCATTTGTGTATGACCCGACCGAACATCGATCCAACGACCTCCCGGCACCGAGACGGCCTTCTCCCACAATCGATGTTAAATAAATAAATTTAATAACAATAAATACTTAAATACATGAACGAATGCATTTAGATACTACCATATGGGTAATTGTTTTTTCTAATTCAAAACCCTGTGATGATTTCTGCCAGAGTAATTGCGGCAATACGTGAATTTGTTTCCCGAAATGAGAATAGCGCCAAAACTCATTACCCACAATTCCCTAGGACATTAGAAGGAAATGTTAAAGAAGCCGTAATCACTGGAAGTAATGGTGCGTTTGGTGGTATTCTATTTAGTTCATCAATTTTCGACGAACGACATCGGGTCACACACAAATGAGCCGATTTGCCGATCTGCGGGGCATGTCGTATATCTGTAACGGAATCAGATTAACCCAATTCCAAATTTTCAGCAGACGACATTGATCAACATATGATAAAACACTTAATTGAATGTAGAATTATAGAAAATATTTAGAAAACATTGTTGCAAAATGGAGAGATTTCTCAGTGTGAGCAATTTCTCATTTTATAATAAAGTTTAAAAGTTGTCTACTGCATAACACATATGATATGACAACCGTAGGATTATAATTCTGTTGTCTTGTCAGAGGTTACTGATTGGTCATTCTACACGCAAGCAGACATTGAAGACTCTGGTACGACTGTACGCATGCGCACGCTCTTCTGAGTAATTACTGTTCGCAGATAAAGTAAGACCCCAAACCGCACGGGGGTAGCCATAATAAATTCGCCTGGACTTCGGAAAAGAGGTAGAAACAATTATGAGGCCGAACTACATGTAGGAAAGGCAAAACTTGTTCATTATTATCATTATTTCCTTCCGACAATCCTTTCAAAAGCCGTATGCTGCGAAACGTCAATATGTGTCTATATGTGCATGGAAAATGGTTAACTTAATTCAACCTCTTGCCTCATACAGATGTATTTGGATGCATATACAAGAGATAACTTTCGGAAACAGGCGACATTTTAAAACATTGTGTCAAACGGAGATATCGCTCATAATGAGACAATTCTCCTTTTGTGACACTGTTTTCAAGGTTTATGCTTTCATTTAAATAGTGTTTTCATGTTTTGCACAGTCGTTTTCAAAGTAGTCTGTTGCAAATGTGTTGTATGTGGGAAAGAGTCAGTAATTCCCAATAAAGGTTTCTTTATGTGTGCATAGTTCTGAGAAATCTCCCCAATCGTAATAATCTATAACATGTAAAATAATCTGTAACATGTCGCAGAAAGCCACTTCTGTTTTTATATTACTTAAATTGATAAATGACTTTTTGATATGGTTTTATAGCCCCAAACAATCTGATGGAACTCCCAAAACAGACAACAGCATTGATTTTAACTAGATTTGTAAGATGCAAACATGAAAATCATCTTAACGGTTGGATGATGTTCTTTCTATACTTTCTCGTTCAAAACGATAGCTTTATTTCATCGAAAAGTTGTCGAAAGGCTTCTTCAAAATTGTGAATAATGACTGCGTGCCTATGTGTACGGACTATTCATTTGTGACATTTGAGTTCCACATAGAAGTTATTTTTGATGGGCTCTATTTTTTCAAAATTTGGGAAAGCATTGACGTTCACGAGACAGAGAAAGTATAACAGCACCAAAGTAGGTTTGAAGAAATAATCGGTTGTTTCAACTAATGTAAACAATTCCATGTTACACAAGAAAACAGGTTTTAACTGGCTCCCGTTAATCTCGGACTGTCTTCGCTCATTAAACCCGTCCCACCTGCACACACGCGCTTTGACGCACTGCAGCAGGTTGCCTTTTAAAATAGTGTGGCCAATAATGAGCAATTTCTCATTTGGTCACAATGCATTTACGTATAAAGCATTTTCACATGTATACCTAGATATTTTCAACGTCGTCTTCTTCCGATTTGCTGTATCTGGGAATGGGTTATTATTCGGCCTAATGATCGTAATGTATGTGGGTATTCAACCAAACCAATGCCGAACCCCGGTAGCTCAGTCGTTAGCGACGCGGGCTATCACTCCAGGGGATGTGACTTCGAATCCCGACGATTGACAAAAGTCAATGCGACATGCGTCATTCGTCTTCCACCAATGGGCTAAGTCCATGTGGAAAAAGCAGCCAGTTGCTTGGGAAGATTGTTGGTGTGGAGTACTGGTGTGAGAAAACCAGGAAATGCATGAGTAGGAGAACTGGCCGCAGTGATATAACTGAGAAATTGTTAAAAACGGCGTTAAACCCCAATCAATCAATCAATCAATCAATTAATCAATCAATCAACAAAACTAATAGGTTAACGCAGGTAGTTCCCGGTAGTGTAGTTATTATAAAATAACTAGACACAAGTTGAATGCGTTCAGTGCCATTCATCTTACATAAATAAAGTTTACGTTTTACCTGGTGCAGAAGATAAAGGGTGCCTCTGCAGCAGACGACATTTGAAAACATTGTTCGAAAATGAGAAATTGCTCCAAACTAGCGATTTATAAATACTATTTGCTCATCATTTTCAACACTGTCAATTATGCATTGGAAAATAAACTGTTTCTTGTCTTATCAGAATCTACGCAAGTCGACAGAAGCTTCCAACAAGCTGTTGTTAGTAATATGAGTAACGACTCGGTAGCGTAGTGGTTACAGCGTCCGCCTAGACAGCGGGAGTCCAGGGTTCGAGCCTCCGTCGGGTCATACTAAAAACCATTGACAAATGGTAAAAGTGGCTTCCTCCCTTGCTGGGGTAACATCACGACTGATGCACTGGTCTCAGGTAACATCACGACTGATGCGCTGGTCTCAGGTAACATAACGACTGATGCACTGGTCTCAGGTAACATCACGACTGATGCACTGGTCTCAGGTAACATCACGACTGATGCACTGGTCTCAGGTAACATCACGACTGATACACTGGTCTCAGGTAACATCACGACTGATGCACTGGTCTCAGGTAACATCACGACTGATGTACTGGTCTCAGGATAAGCGTGCCAGCAGTATTGGCAATTTATCCTTAAAAGGCCGTGATACGAATGTAATATTATTGAAAGCAACATTAAACACAATACAGACACAGAGTGTAAATAATATATCATTAGTGTAGGTTTTGATCGGACTGTGTTGATACACAGGCTAGTCTGGATCTACACTGTTCTCAAAAGCAAACGTTCACCTTATCCAATGGAGGGGCTCATGCATCACTTGAAGTTAAAATATTTTCTGTCAAATACTTAAAAAAAAAAAAGGTTGATTCTAAGAAATGATATCAGATGATTTATTGGAGTTGAATGAGTGGTTACTGTATTTTAGATATTATATTGAGCCGTACCGCGAGAAAACCAACATTGTGGACTCTGCATTAATTATCGACCCGGATCAGCCAAAGCATGCCGCGCAGGCTTTACCCGGTTAGACACTTTTCGCCTCCTGTGGATTTTCTGTTTCAGGAATCATTACTCTATACCTGTATCCCCCTGAGACTGCGCAGGCTGATCATTGTCGATATATTACGCAGAGGACAAAATGTTGGTTTTCTCGCGGGACGGCTCATATCACGGCGAGCAGTTGATCTCTACCAATGCGTTTTCCAATATTTCTCGTACCGATTTTGCATGACTTTCTCGTACCGTTTTTGCATGACTTTCCCGTACCGTTTTCGCACGACTTTCTCGTACCGTTTTCGTATGCAACATCGCTCCCGGGCAAATAGCTGCCATCACACATGGACTTTTGATGTTCTTAATAATTTAAATGTTGTGACTTTTTTACATTTCAAAAGATCAGAACAAGAAAAATTACAACTCATAAATCGGAATTTACCATTTAAAACAAACTCAGAGTAAATGACATTCCTGTCAGGTAATATATGCATAATCCCTTCACGTTACGACACACTCGTGTCTATCCAATTTCGTATTTCGTATTTAAGAGAGATTTTAAAATTCGATTTTCCCTGAGTTTGGCAGATAATTGAAGATCGCAATAAGAACGTCGTCGACTTTCACCAATCGGTTGTCCACTTTTAGAATCGATCGTCTATTTCATAGTAGTTGGTGTGGCAAGCTATATATCAAAGTAAAGACGTACAACCGTATACCAGACTTTATTTCTCTTATGTGTATTCTTTCATACACTTTGTCGCTTTGTTTATGCATCTGCAAAGGTCAGCTTCTGAAAATATTGGGAATAGAGGAGAAAGCACATTTCTGGACTTGACATACATATTCATCATTTAACGGCATTTTCCATATTTCTTTCCATATGTTTTCAAAGCCGTCTGGTGTAATTTCGTTATATGTTGGAAAGGGTAAAAATAAATTAAATATCGTCGTAACACTTTTAGATGAATAAAGTCGTAAATCATAATTGTATTTTTAAAACATATATTTTATATACCTTTAACCCTTTCCAACATTTAGATGCATTTTGACGCCTCTTCAGCAGACGACTTTTGAAAACCGTGATTGTAGCCACACGAGAACTTTCTCATAATGATAAATTTCTCCTTTTGCCACTATTTTTGTTAAACTATATTCAATAAAATATACTTTCATTTATAGACAATTTTCATATTTTTGCCTAGATTTTTCTAACTCGTCTGCTGCAAATATCTTGTATGGGGGAAAGAGTTAAGAGGTTTCAGACATATTACAGATGACCTGTCTATGCTGATATATGCTGTCATCATTTGCATTGAATTATTCATAGTCTCTCTGCGTGAAGAAGTATTTTAACGCTCCATCATAAATACTATTATTCTTTGAATCGTTTTTAGCGACAGTCGTGATGTATTGATCCGTGTTGGATTGCAGCCATTTGTCTCCACGAGCAAAACTCGATTACATTTGATTTTGACGCATCTGCAGCAGGCGGCTTTTGAAAACATTGTCAAAAGTATAGACATTTATTCAAAATAAACAATTTCTCCCTTTTCAGAATGCTTTTATGTCTTTACAATAATAATACTTTCATTTATATAGAGTTTTCATAGTTAAGTTTGTAGATGTTTACTCTTTCAGCGCCGAATTGTTTAAAGTACACTCGTCCATGTTAAAATTCGGAACTCTTCATTTCTCATGTTATAAGAGTTTCAGAATATTTTGAAAACTCAAAGGTAAACAATGCTGAGTTCAGGTGAGTCGTTACGAGCTGACTCACCTGATTAAGTATTCTTTTCAAAAACCTCAATATTGCCAATGGCGCTGAAAGAGTTAAAACTATTATTTCTATTGCAATAATGTACCATAACAAATCCTGCAACCGTTTAAAAATCCTCGTCGATACTGACCATAAGGAGTATAGCTATAAATGAAATAATAGTTTATAAAACTTCAAACAATAATAACAAATAAAGCTTGTTTTACAAGGACATAATGTTAAACATACTAACACTCCCATGGCCTGTTTGGGTTTGATCCCTGCTATAGAGCGTCATGCCGGAGTGAATGTGGGCAACCCTCACATATACTAGTACTAATAAGCCAAAAAAGCGACTCCTTGATGTAGCAATAAAAATCGTGTTGGGAGACCCGGTGGTTGATCCCCACAAGCGATGGTCTCGTTGGAGTCCGTGTGGCCCAGAAACACTTCAAAACATAGTACCAAAAAGCGAATAAAATGTCTCCTTTTGTATCAATTATACCAGCGTTCGATCCCAGTAAGCGATTGTCTCGCTGGAGTGCATGTGAGCCAGAAACACTTCCAAACATAGTACCAAATTCCTTGGTGTAGAAGTTAGAGCGTCCGCCTCGGGAGCGGGAGACCATGGTTTGATCCCAGTAAGTGATGGTCTCGCTGGACTGCATGTGGGCCAGACACACTTCACAACATAGTACCAAAAAGCGAATAAAATGTCTCCTTTTGTAGCAATTATACCAGCGTTCGATCCCAGTAAGCGATGGTCTCGCTGGAGTACATGTGGGCCAGACACTTCACAACATAGTACCAAAAAGCAAATAAAGCGTCTCCTTTTGTAGCAATTATACCAGCGTTTGATCCCAGTAAGCGATGGTCTCGTTGGAGTGCATGTGGGCCAGACACACTTCACAACATAGTACGAAAAAGCAAATAAAGCGTCAACTTTTGTAGCAATTATACCAGTGTTTGATCCCAGTAAGCGATGGTCTCGTTGGAGTGCATGTGGGCCAGACACACTTCACAACATAGTACCAAAAAGCAAATAAAGCGTCTCCTATTGTAGCAATTTTACCAGCGTTTGATCCCAGTAAGCGATGGTCTCGCTGGGGTGCATGTGTGCTAGACACACTTCACAACATAGTACCAAAAAGCAAATAAAGCGTCTCATTTTGTAGCAATTATACTAGTGTTTGATCCCAGTAAGCGATGGTCTCGCTGGAGTGCATGTGGGCCAGACACTTCACAACATAGTACCAAAAAGCAAATAAAGCGTCTACTTTTGTAGCAATTATACCAGCGTTTGATCCCAGTAAGCGATGGTCTCGTTGGAGTGCATGTGGGCCAGACTCACTTCACAACATAGTACCAAAAAGCAAATAAAGCGTCTCCTTGGTCTTGCAATATGAGCGTCCGCCTCGGGTGGGTGACCCGGCTTTAATCCCCGTAAATGTCCTCGTTGGAGTGCGTGTGGGCAAGACTCACTTCCCAGCATGATGCATCGGTGTCAGTGTAAATACAACCGGTAGTACTTGTCATTTACCTTGGACACGTCCTGATATACATGTAACTAGAATATGGTTGTAAGCGGCGTAAAACACCTTTCAAGCAAATAAACAAACCATTAAAACCATTAAAACTACCAGCGGTCATGAGTCCTGGTATAAATGAAATACTATGGCCAAAACTAATTCGGTTTCGTATTCCAATCATGGACACGAGAAATATCAACAGTTGCTCTTAGTCAATTGGATTGTTGTGGTTCATTTCATTTAACCCTTTCTTTCTTTGAAGAAGATTGTTTCTATGAACAACTATAGAAACTCTCTGTAAGTAAAAGTATAAGTGATGTATATGTTTTAAAACAGTGTGGCGAAAGGAGAAATGGCTCTGTATGAGCAATTTCTCCTTTTGTCACCATTTTGTACACGAGTCGTTTGCTGCAGACGCGTCAAAACGCCTCTGGATGTCAGAAAGGTTTTAATTTGTTTTATGATTGTCTGAGGACGTGCTATAATCACATTTGCCCAGTTTGTAATGGCGATATTTTGATTAAAATGCACCGAATGCTGAAGTCGTGGTGTTCTTTCAAGATTACTGCTTTCTTGATTGGTTTTATTTTGGTCTTCATTTATTTTATTTAAGCGGTGTCCTGCAAAAACCTACCGTAAGCAGTTTACTATACCAGTGTAGATTCAGATCAGACTGCTAATCCGAGTTGAATGATCTGACTCTACGTTGATTGCCAATTATTCATGGAATGTTTGAAGAAACTTCTGTAAAGATGTATTCGTTTGGATCATTGGCATGAATGAACAGACTATCGCATTAAGGTTTACAAACACGTGTAAATTAACATTAAGGTTTACCCACACGTGTAACAATTATACTAAGGTTTACCCACATGCGTAATGATTACACTACGGTTTACCCACACGTGTACTGATAACACTAAGGCTTACTTTATTAATATAAAGGTTTACCCACACGTGTACTGCTAACACTAAGGCTTACTTTATTAATATAAAGGTTTACCCACACGTGTACTAGATATACGTATGTTCGCATTAAGGTTTACCAACACGTGTAAATTAACCTTCATGTTTACCCACACGTGTAATAATTACACTAAGGTTTACTCGTACATGTAATAATAACATTCAGGTCTAACCACACATGTAATAATAAAATAAGGTTTACGCACACATGTAATGATTACATTAATGTTTACACACACATATAATAATAACAATAAGGTTTACCCACACATATAATAATAAAATAAGGTTTACGCACACATGTAATGATTACATTAATGTTTACGCACACATGTAATAATAACAATAAGGTTTACCCACACATGTAATTATAACATTAAGGTTTACCCACACATGTAATAATTACACTTAGGTTTACCCACACGTGTAATAATTACACTAAGGTTTACTCGTACATGTAAATAACATTCAGGTCTAACCACACATGTAATAATAAAATAAGGTTTACCCACACATGTAATGATTACATTAATGTTTACGCACACATGTAATAATAACAATAAGGTTTACCCAAACATGTAATTATAACATTAAGGTTTACCCACACATGTAATAATTACACTTAGGTTTACCCATACATGTAATAATAACATTTAGGTTTACCCTTACATGTAATAATACAATTATGGTTTACGCACACATGTAATAATTACACTAAGGTTTACCCAAACATGTAATAATAACATTACGATTTACCCACACATGTATTAATTACATTATGTTTTACTTGTACATGTAATAATAACATTCAGGTCTACCCACACATGTAATAATTACACTAAGGTTAACTCGTACATGTAATAATAACATTAAGGTCTACCCACACATGTAATAATAAAATAAGGTTTACGCACACATGTAATAATAACAATAATGTTTACACATACATGTAATAATAACATTAAGGTTTACCCACACATGTAATAATAACATTAATAGTGGGGCGGCTAAGCATAAAATCTTGCACTTTGGGTTAAAAGCATGTAACTTGGCACACATATAAAACATCCCTGACTGATTATTTTTAGATATGGACCCAAGTCAGCAGCGCCACCTGGTGACCATGGCGGCCATTTTTCAAAATGGCCGCCAAAATGGCCGACCATTTCTTCAAATGCTTTTATCTTTGTAACTATATGCAGTAGACTCATATTCTTGGTGTCTAGATATACAGATTTCAGGCCAAGGAAGCCATTGGGCACACACAAAGTATGATATATAAAGTATTTTGTTTTAGAAAAAACTTTTTTATCATTTAAAATGGCAATGTTTTGGCAAAATCACCACCGGCTATTAAACGATCATGATCATGTTACAGATACGTTGCTGAAAATCTAATCAATTTTCAGGAATTAGATGCTATTCCTGCAGGTGTCAATATACAACACTTGAATATTGACACAGGATTAGAAAATGTATTGTATGAACAAAGCGCAGCATGGCATAAATGGAGAAATCACACAATGCAAGTCCAGTTAAAACTAGGAGATCTTCATCGGAACACCAGCAACACACACAGGTAAAAGATGTGTGTATCTTCTGTGATAATCCTGCTGGATCCGTTGGTCTTCACAATGCTTCCACGTTTGAAGTTGATTTCAAAGTAAGGACAAACGTGCACAACTCTCACGGAAGGACCAGGAAGAGAGTTCAGAAAAGGTGCTACACAGCATAGTTTTTGCTGAATTGGTTTCATATATTGAAACCTATAGGGGTTCATTGGAAACGAGGCCAATCTTCACAATGGCAGGACATGAAGAACCTTTACATATCCAGGCTAAATGAGCTTGGTTTGGATCAAGTGCAAGTGCATACAACTAGGCTCAAGGATCGGATACTGGCTGCCATTCCAGATCTGAGATCGCAGACTGAAGGCAGGGACATTCTACTAATATCATTGCATGTTCAGTAAACAGGAGCTGACCAAAGAATATTTGTATCATGGTCTGCATACTATGCTTCTATACAGCAGGTTGTAGCAGCTCCTAGCACAGTTGTGGCCCTCATGCCCCTGTTCCTTGAATGCGCACATTCGGTAACCATGATAAAACACTCGATGAATGTATAGTTAATGCTGCAACCTCGACTCTGGAATAATTCCAGTGCTAGTAATGGATCAACCACTGTTTGCAATCTTAAAAACAATATGTGGAAAACAGTGGTGCAGGGGTAGAGCGTCGACCTCTCGTATCATGGCTGGTGGACTACACATAGCGATGACAGCATTCAAGGTCATTGGCGACTAGCTTGATGGGTGTTGTTGGACAACTGCCATCTTTAATGCCGGGATTGCAACGAGTGGAGTCGTCGACTCCCTGTTTAAAGCCACACATGTAACCAGGACAAGGCATGCTCATCATATAACAGCTGCTGCCCTCTTCAACCTGCAGCATTAAGCCTACGATAGATACAAAGAAACTCTGCTAGCGGGAGAGAATTTATTGAATTTCACAGACTGGTGTGGCAAGATGACAGTAGGGCAACCACAGTTTAAATATTGGTCCGTTGTGCTTGAAATGAAACTTCGTATATTTCTGATCATCAAATCAATCAAGACATGACACTTTCTGAGCTACTGAGAATCACTTGCAATGTTCATTCCATGGGTATTCAGCTCTGACCATATCAATTATGCTAGATGGCTCTATGTGCATGTCAGAGACATGTACTCTCTGTCAGAAACACACCCTGCCATCTACCAAAAGTTTGTCGCAGCAAGGTTCGTTGCACATAGAACAAACCGTCCATTCTCTGCCATGGCACTCTATCAAGCCCACGAACAGGCAAATGCCAATGTGAAAGGTGATTGTGGGGCTGTGCGCTTGACTGACAACCCAAATGCGCTACAACGCTGGATGGTTGCAGGCCTCGAAATATCAAGAATGGTGGCAGAGTTTGAAGATGGCACCATTCATGGTTCAACTAAACACCATGAACAAACTACAATTGTTCAAACCTCATTTGCCAAGGAAGTGAAGGCTCTTGTTGCAGTCTTTGAAGAAATTGGAAATCCTTTCAAAGACGACAGTGGTGACCTGCTTACACTGGACACAAAGCTCATTATGGACTCTGATGTACATACAATTGTAGAAAAAGCGTACACAGTGGGCCAGGAGCAGTATGACCGTTTTGTCAAAGAAAGGTTTGTTAATCAAACAAAGTCAATCAAAGACCCAATACAGAAAAATAAACTCCAGGTGTTTACCAAAAGGCCACAGAAGCAAAAGTTCCAGGTTGCAACAATGAAGGAAGACAGTTTCCTCTTTTCCAGATTATACATTGCATGCCAATCCAGGAAAGGAAATCTTTTTTAAACACGAAAATCGGCCATGGCCTCCAGCACTCTCGAAAGGTGGGGCACTGAGATCTGGAAACAATGCATACTTACTTGTAGAACTTGAAGCTCGTGCGCGACCAGTGGACGCAAACCCACAAGTTACTGCACATATACTGGATGGTGCAGTAATAGTTCAAATGCTGTCCCCAAGAAACTCACAAACATTTGAAGACTATTCCAAAACAGTATTCATGCTATACATTGAGCAACGGCTGGAACATGCCGATAGAATTTATATAGTGTGTAATGTTTACACACAAGGCAGCCTGAAGGCAGCAACCAGAGAAAAGAGAGGGAAGGGGTTAGGAGGAGAGTGGAGCTTTCATCAAAGTTTCCAAGTAACTGGAAAAGCTTCATTCGTGTTAATGAGAACAAGACAGAATTGTTTCAGCTGTTGGCAGAATCGGCTACAGGCAGAGACTTTCCAGAAAAACCAGTCTTCAGCACATATGGGGACAAAGTGCTTTCAGCACCAAGGAGAGGAGATAAAATGCAGATTGATCCATGCACGCATGAAGAAGCCGACACAAGATTAGTACTTCATCTTCTTGATGCGGCACATGCTGGTCATAAGAAGATAATGATCAGGACATGCGACACTGGTGTAGTCGGGATCATACTGTCCAAACTAGCAAGTATTCCAATGGCACATGAAGTCTGGCCATGATTTGGTGTAGGGAGGCACCATAGGTACATTGCAGCACATACTATTGCAGCACATTTGGGCTCATCTGAAGCACCAGCATTGGCAGTATTTCGTGCGTCCACGGGAAGTGACACAACGTCCTTTTTTGCAGGCATCGGCAAGAGGACAGCATGGAAAATGTGGGTTGTATTTCCGGATGTCACTGATACATTCTCGTTACTGGCTGGTGCCCCTCCAAGTATACATGACAGCACATTTGAAGTTCTAGAGAAATATGTGGTTCTCTTGTACGACAAAACATGTCAACTGACGGAGGTAAATAAAGCAAGGCAGCATCTTTTTTTTGCAAGTCGATCTAGATTCTTGGAAAATATTCCTCCAACACAGGCAGCTCTGATACAGCATATACTACGAACCGCCTACCAAGCAGGGCATGTTTGGGGGGCAATCACTACAAAAAGAACCCATATTACCACGTCCTGCAAACTGGGGATGGCACCAAAGTGATGGTTCATTGAAACCAAAATGGACCACCATTGGTCAGGCACAAGACATGTGTTATGAACTGATACACTGTAACTGCCGCAAGGTATGCAGGGGTTTGTGCAAATACAGCAAGGCTAGCCTCCAGCGCAAGGCCCTATGTCCTTGTGAGTTGTTACAAAGAGTGTCTATAAATGTGTAGATTTGATAGTGATATGTACCTCAATCCATGACACTTATGTGTGACGTACAATAAGCGACGAATGCCGTATGTATGAAAAGCTGTAGTATACTATGTTTTCATACAATAACTTGTAATATGGCTCGTATAGGACGTATAGTATTAATTCAACACTGTTATTTGCTGTGGAAATACAGATTCTTTCATAGTTTGTTACTTTTATTTCGTAACATATCATGCATATGTGAGTTGATTGGTTGATTGGCAAAATTCAAACAGTTGTTACTATTATTACTACTGACAATGATTCACTGGTTGTATATAAATGGCCAATTTAAAAGATATAAAAGTTATTTCTAAAGCAAAATACATTATATATCAAATTGATTGTGTGCCCAATGGCTTCCTTGGCCTGAAATCTGTATATTAAGACACCAAGAATATGAGTCTGCTACATATAGTTACAAAGATAAAAGCATTTGAAGAAATGGTCGGCCATTTTGGCGGCCATTTCGAAAAATGGCCGCCACGGTCACCAGGGGGGCGCGGCTGACTTGGGTCCATATCTAAAAATTATCAGTAGAGGATATTTTATATGTGTGCCAAGTGTCATGCTTTTAACCCAAAGTGCACGATTCTACCAAAAATGGGCGGCTAAGCATAAAATCGTGCACTTTGGGTTAAAAGCATGTAACTTGGCACACATATAAAACATCCCTGACTGATTATTTTTAGATATGGACCCAAGTGTGCAGCGCCACCTGGTGACCATGGCGGCCATTTTTCAAAATGGCCGCCAAAATGGCCGACCATTTCTTCAAATGCTTTTATCTTTGTAACTATATGCAGTAGACTCATATTCTTGGTGTCTAGATATACAGATTTCAGGCCAAGGAAGCCATTGGGCACACACAAAGTATGATATATAAAGTATTTTGTTTTAGAAAAAACTTTTTTATCATTTAAAATGGCAATGTTTTGGCAAAATCACCACCGGCTATTAAACGATCATGATCATGTTACAGATACGTTGCTGAAAATCTAATCAATTTTCAGGAATTAGATGCTATTCCTGCAGGTGTCAATATACAACACTTGAATATTGACACAGGATTAGAAAATGTATTGTATGAACAAAGCGCAGCATGGCATAAATGGAGAAATCACACAATGCAAGTCCAGTTAAAACTAGGAGATCTTCATCGGAACACCAGCAACACACACAGGTAAAAGATGTGTGTATCTTCTGTGATAATCCTGCTGGATCCGTTGGTCTTCACAATGCTTCTACGTTTGAAGTTGATTTCAAAGTAAGGACAAACGTGCACAACTCTCACGGAAGGACCAGGAAGAGAGTTCAGAAAAGGTGCTACACAGCATAGTTTTTGCTGAATTGGTTTCATATATTGAAACCTATAGGGGTTCATTGGAAACGAGGCCAATCTTCATAATGGCAGGACATGAAGAACCTTTACATATCCAGGCTAAATGAGCTTGGTTTGGATCAAGTGCAAGTGCATACAACTAGGCTCAAGGATCGGATACTGGCTGCCATTCCAGATCTGAGATCGCAGACTGAAGGCAGGGACATTCTACTAATATCATTGCATGTTCAGTAAACAGGAGCTGACCAAAGAATATTTGTATCATGGTCTGCATACCATGCTTCTATACAGCAGGTTGTAGCAGCTCCTAGCACAGTGGTGGCCCTCATGCCCCTGTTCCTTGAATGCGCACATTCGGTAACCATGATAAAACACTCGATGAATGTATAGTTAATGCTGCAACCTCAACTCTGGAATAATTCCAGTGCTAGTAATGGATCAAGCACTGTTTGCAATCTTAAAAACAATATGTGGAAAACAGTGGTGCAGGGGTAGAGCGTCGACCTCTCGTATCATGGCTGGTGGACTACACATAGCGATGACAGCATTCAAGGTCATTGGCGACTAGCTTGATGGGTGTTGTTGGACAACTGCCATCTTTAATGCCGGGATTGCAACGAGTGGAGTCGTCGACTCCCTGTTTAAAGCCACACATGTAACCAGGTCAAGGCATGCTCATCATATAACAGCTGCTGCCCTCTTCAACCTGCAGCATTAAGCCTACGATAGATACAAAGAAACTCTGCTAGCGGGAGAGAATTTATTGAATTTCACAGACTGGTGTGGCAAGATGACAGTAGGGCAACCACAGTTTAAATATTGGTCCGTTGTGCTTGAAATGAAACTTCGTATATTTCTGATCATCAAATCAATCAAGACATGACACTTTCTGAGCTACTGAGAATCACTTGCAATGTTCATTCCATGGGTATTCAGCTCTGACCATATCAACTATGCTAGATGGCTCTATGTGCATGTCAGAGACATGTACTCTCTGTCAGAAACACACCCTGCCATCTACCAAAAGTTTGTCGCAGCAAGGTTCGTTGCACATAGAACAAACCGTCCATTTTCTGCCATGGCACTCTATCAAGCCCACGAACAGGCAAATGCCAATGTGAAAGGTGATTGTGGGGCTGTGCGCTTGACTGACAACCCAAATGCGCTACAACGCTGGATGGTTGCAGGCCTCGAAATATCAAGAATGGTGGCAGAGTTTGAAGATGGCACCATTCATGGTTCAACTAAACACCATGAACAAACTACAG
This sequence comes from Serripes groenlandicus, assembly GCA_031761405.1. Lineage (NCBI taxonomy): Eukaryota > Metazoa > Mollusca > Bivalvia > Cardiida > Cardiidae > Serripes > Serripes groenlandicus. The sequence continues at coordinate 10,985,258 of JASEVX010000008.1, forward strand.
TTGTTCAAACCTCATTTGCCAAGGAAGTGAAGGCTCTTGTTGCAGTCTTTGAAGAAATTGGAAATCCTTTCAAAGACGACAGTGGTGACCTGCTTACACTGGACACAAAGCTCATTATGGACTCTGATGTACATACAATTGTAGAAAAAGCGTACACAGTGGGCCAGGAGCAGTATGACCGTTTTGTCAAAGAAAGGTTTGTTAATCAAACAAAGTCAATCAAAGACCCAATACAGAAAAATAAACTCCAGGTGTTTACCAAAAGGCCACAGAAGCAAAAGTTCCAGGTTGCAACAATGAAGGAAGACAGTTTCCTCTTTTCCAGATTATACATTGCATGCCAATCCAGGAAAGGAAATCTTTTTTAAACACGAAAATCGGCCATGGCCTCCAGCACTCTCGAAAGGTGGGGCACTGAGATCTGGAAACAATGCATACTTACTTGTAGAACTTGAAGCTCGTGCGCGACCAGTGGACGCAAACCCACAAGTTACTGCACATATACTGGATGGTGCAGTAATAGTTCAAATGCTGTCCCCAAGAAACTCACAAACATTTGAAGACTATTCCAAAACAGTATTCATGCTATACATTGAGCAACGGCTGGAACATGCCGATATAATTTATATAGTGTGTAATGTTTACACACAAGGCAGCCTGAAGGCAGCAACCAGAGAAAAGAGAGGGAAGGGGTTAGGAGGAGAGTGGAGCTTTCATCAAAGTTTCCAAGTAACTGGAAAAGCTTCATTCGTGTTAATGAGAACAAGACAGAATTGTTTCAGCTGTTGGCAGAATCGGCTACAGGCAGAGACTTTCCAGAAAAACCAGTCTTCAGCACATATGGGGACAAAGTGCTTTCAGCACCAAGGAGAGGAGATAAAATGCAGATTGATCCATGCACGCATGAAGAAGCCGACACAAGATTAGTACTTCATCTTCTTGATGCGGCACATGCTGGTCATAAGAAGATAATGATCAGGACATGCGACACTGGTGTAGTCGGGATCATACTGTCCAAACTAGCAAGTATTCCAATGGCACATGAAGTCTGGCCATGATTTGGTGTAGGGAGGCACCATAGGTACATTGCAGCACATACTATTGCAGCACATTTGGGCTCATCTGAAGCACCAGCATTGGCAGTATTTCGTGCGTCCACGGGAAGTGACACAACGTCCTTTTTTGCAGGCATCGGCAAGAGGACAGCATGGAAAATGTGGGTTGTATTTCCGGATGTCACTGATACATTCTCGTTACTGGCTGGTGCCCCTCCAAGTATACATGACAGCACATTTGAAGTTCTAGAGAAATATGTGGTTCTCTTGTACGACAAAACATGTCAACTGACGGAGGTAAATAAAGCAAGGCAGCATCTTTTTTTTGCAAGTCGATCTAGATTCTTGGAAAATATTCCTCCAACACAGGCAGCTCTGATACAGCATATACTACGAACCGCCTACCAAGCAGGGCATGTTTGGGGGGCAATCACTACAAAAAGAACCCATATTACCACGTCCTGCAAACTGGGGATGGCACCAAAGTGATGGTTCATTGAAACCAAAATGGACCACCATTGGTCAGGCACAAGACATGTGTTATGAACTGATACACTGTAACTGCCGCAAGGTATGCAGGGGTTTGTGCAAATACAGCAAGGCTAGCCTCCAGCGCAAGGCCCTATGTCCTTGTGAGTTGTTACAAAGAGTGTCTATAAATGTGTAGATTTGATAGTGATATGTACCTCAATCCATGACACTTATGTGTGACGTACAATAAGCGACGAATGCCGTATGTATGAAAAGCTGTAGTATACTATGTTTTCATACAATAACTTGTAATATGGCTCGTATAGGACGTATAGTATTAATTCAACACTGTTATTTGCTGTGGAAATACAGATTCTTTCATAGTTTGTTACTTTTATTTCGTAACATATCATGCATATGTGAGTTGATTGGTTGATTGGCAAAATTCAAACAGTTGTTACTATTATTACTACTGACAATGATTCACTGGTTGTATATAAATGGCCAATTTAAAAGATATAAAAGTTATTTCTAAAGCAAAATACATTATATATCAAATTGATTGTGTGCCCAATGGCTTCCTTGGCCTGAAATCTGTATATTAAGACACCAAGAATATGAGTCTACTACATATAGTTACAAAGATAAAAGCATTTGAAGAAATGGTCGGCCATTTTGGCGGCCATTTCGAAAAATGGCCGCCACGGTCACCAGGGGGGCGCGGCTGACTTGGGTCCATATCTAAAAATTATCAGTAGAGGATATTTTATATGTGTGCCAAGTGTCATGCTTTTAACCCAAAGTGCACGATTCTACCAAAAATGGCCCTTAACAGCCCCACTATAAGGTCTACTCACACATGTAATTATAACAGTAAGGTTTACCCACACATGTAATTATAACAATAAGGTTTACCCACACATGTAATAATAACATGCAGGTCTACCCACACATGTAATAATGACATTAAGGTTTACCCACACATGTAATTATAACAATAAGGTTTACCCACATGTAATTATAAGAGTTAGGTTTACCCACACATGTCATTATAACATTAAGGTCTACCCACACATGTAATAATAACAATAATGTTTACCCACACATGTAATAATAACAATAATGTTTACACACACATGTAATAATAACAATAATGTTTACCAACACATGTAATAATAACATTCAGGTCCACCCACACATGTAATAATAACAATAATGTTTACGCACACATGTAATAATAACAATAATGTTTACGCACACATGTAATAATAACAATAAGGTTTACCTACACATGTAATTATAACATTAAGGTCTACCCACACATGTAATAATAAAATCAAGGTTTACCCATACATGTAAAAATAAATATAAGGTTTACCCACACATGTATTGATAACATTACGGTTTACCCACACATGTAATAATAACATTAAAGTTTACCCACACATGTAATAATTACATTAAGGTTTACCCACATGTAATAAATACACTAAGATTTACTCGTACATGTAATAATAACATTAAGGTTTACCCACACATATAATGCTAACAATAAGGTGTACGCACATATGTAATAATAACATTAAGGTTTACCCACACATGTAATAATTACATTAAGGTTTACACACACATGTAATAATAACATTCAGGTCTACCCACACATGTAATAATAACAATAATGTTTACGCACACATGTAATAATAACAATAATGTTTACGCACACATGTAATAATAACAATAAGGTTTACCTACACATGTAATTATAACATTAAGGTCTACCCACACATGTAATAATAAAATTAAGGTTTACCCATACATGTAATAATAAAAATAAGGTTTACCCACACATGTAATGATAACATTAAGGTTTACCAACACATGTAATAATAACATTTAAGTTTACCCACACATGTAATAATTACATTAAGGTTTACCCACATGTAATAATTACACTAAGATTTACTCGTACATGTAATAATAACATTAAGGTTAACCCACACATCTAATACTAACAATAAGGTGTACGCACATATGTAATAATAACATTAAGGTCTACCCACACATGTAATAATTACATTAAGGTTTACCCACACATGTAATAATAACATTCAGGTTTACCCACACATGTAATTATAACAGTAAGGTTTACCCGCACATGTAATTATAACAATAAGGTTTACCCACACATGTAATAATAACACTAAGGTCTACCAACACATGTAATTATAACATTAAGGTTTACCCACACATGTAATTATAACAATAAGGTTTACCCACACATGTAATTATAACATTAAGGTTTACCCACACATGTAATTATAACAATAAGGTTTACCCACACATGTAATTATAACAGTAAAGTTTACCCACCCATGTAATTATAACAATAAGGTTTACCCACACATGTAATAATAACAATAAGGTTTACCCACCCATGTAATTATAACAATAAGGTCTACCGACACATGTAATTATAACAATAAGGTTTAACCACCCATGTAATTATAACAGTAAGGTTTACCCACATATGTAATAATAACAATAAGGTTTACCTACATATGTAATAATAACAATAAGGTTTACCCTCTCATGTAATAATAACAATAAGGTTTACCCACTCATGTAATAATAACAATAAGGTTTACCCTCTCATGTAATAATAACAATAAGGTTTACCCACTCATGTAATAATAACAATAAGGTTTACCCACTCATGTAATAATAACAATAAGGTCTTCCCACATATGTAATAATAACAATAAGGTTTACCCACACATGTAATTATAACTGTACGGTTTATCCACACATGTAAACATAACAATAAGGTTTACCCACACATATAATAATAACAATAAGGTTTACCCACTCATGTAATTATAACAATAAGGTCTACCCACTCATGTAATTATAACAGTAAGGTTTACCCACACATGTAATTATAACAATAAGGTTTACCCACATATGTAATAATAACAATAAGGTTTACCCACATATGTAAGTATCATATTAAGGTTTACCCACACATATAATAATAACAATAAGGTTTACCCACACATGTAATTATTACATCATTAAGGTAAACACACACTAGTTAGAATTACATTAAGGTTTACCCACACCTATAATTATAATATTAAAGTTTACTCAAACATATAAGTATTATATTAAGGTTCATCCAAACACGTTAGTATTACTTTAAGGTTTACCCTCACACGTAATGATCACATTACGGTTTACCCACACATTTATTGATCACATTACGGTTTACCCACACATTTATTGATCACATTACGGTTTACCCACACGTGTAATAATTACATTACGGTTAACCCACACATGTAATACTAAAATTAAGGTTAACCCGCACATGTAATTATAAAATTAAGGTTTACCCACACATGAAATAATAACATTAATGTTTACCCACACATGTAATAATTACATTAAGGTTGACCCAAACATGTAATAATAACATAAAGGTTTACCCAAACATGTAATAATTACATTAATGTTTACCCACACATGTAATAATTACATTAATGTTTACCCACACATGTAATAATTACATTAAGGTTGACCCAAACATGTACTAATTACATTAAGGTTTACCCAAACATGTAATAATTAAAGTGATCCACATCCTTGAATTTTATTTTAATTTTCCAGTTTGTTTCAAAATGACAGGCCTTGGTGTGTTTTCGTCTACCTAAGACACAATATCATGAAAACCACACAGAACATTTGCTGTAGTAGCAAACGCTAGTAAAAAACACCAACATACGCACACTGTTTGTAAGAGACAATATAGCAAATAAAACCCCATCCTTTTAACATATGTTTTCACTGATTTAGTGATAGATTGACTAAACCTCCCTTTGAACATAATTATAGGTTGCAATGCTTTTAAAATCTGATGTTTATTTTGACAATACTGCAAATTATCAATGTTTTAAAAATACCTCAACAGATAGCTTTTCTTCTCTATTAAGACCAACTACCAGGATTTGATTCGAGTATCTACAGAAAGCTTTTAAAACTTACCCTCACTTTTGTGAATCGCTATATCAACTTGTTTCCTCCAGTTTAGCTGGGCTAAAGTTCTCACCAACTTTCAGTATTTAGCAAAATGTTGCTTAAAATTAACCTTAAAGTCTAGTTGTTTGACGTTGATGTTTAACACCGGTTGCGTTGATATTTAACACCGGTTGCGTTGATGTTTAACACCGGTTGTGTTGATGTTTAACACCGTTTGTGTTGATGTTTAACACCGGTTGTGTTGATGTTTAACACCGGTTGTGTTGATGTTTAACACCGGTTGCGTTGATATTTAACACCGGTTGCGTTGATGTTTAACACCGGTTGTGTTGATGTTTAACACCGGTTGTGTTGATGTTTAACACCGGTTGCGTTGATTTTTAACACCGGTTGCGTTGATGTTTAACACCGGTTGTTAAACATTAATGTAATTAAGTATTGAACTTGCACATATACACCCGCTTATACCAATATCTTTTTTAGTTCTTTCACTGAACTGCCTATGCTTGTTTATATCTTTGTTCTGTTCTTCATTCGCTTTAATTTGAAAGGATTATGTGTGCAATGTAATTTTTATTCTGCAATATCTCCTAAAGAGAAGCAATACATAATTGTATCATGTTTTATTGTAGATTAGTTTCTTTGATATCAATACGAAACTATATTACAATGAACGGTTAAAAATGCAGTATTCGAACCTTAAACAATCAATTCAAATAAAACTGTTGTGCTGAGACATCGTTCTTTATGCAATTACGATCCCACGGTGCACACTAATTCCGTTATGTATTTTATCTACAGACACTGTAAATGGCAGCAAATATTCTTCAGCAATTAGCTGAAAAAGTCTGGAGAAAATCTAAGAATGTTTCACGGGACGAGCTTTATATCTATACTCCCAGTATATAAAGGAAATTAGCCCCGGTCCACTTATGGCCACATAGAATTTAACTTATCTTTCGATAGTAAACTGCAATAGCACAGTGCTAGAACGAATCGGAAAGCGACTGAATTGAAAACGAATATAAGAATATTGAATTTGGAACCACAATCGCCTGGACGAAACCTTTCCGTCAGTATTTAATTCTTCTTCATATGCACCACGATTTTAAACAATATCACCCTTTGTCAAAATGTTCATATCATCTTGTCTCATATGTGTCAAATTGCGTGTGTATATGGCCTACAGTTTAAAGACGATTTGGAGTCATATACATCAAGATATATTTGTTAATAAAACATACATGTCTGTAAAGTCTCGGATGTGTTAGCCGTTTGACTTTATAAGTCACAGTCACCGCTGTGTAGTAGTGAGTGGTAATGACTCATATCAGTCACATGCTCTACGGCTAGGATAAGGCGGCCGTACGCCCTCGAAATCGAGAGACACTTGCGGCGGCCGCGGTGGCAGAAGATCTGCGGTGGGCTCAGGGTCACCCTAGGGCGTATCCCTATATTGTAAATGCCGTAGGGGTCGCCGTAGGATTATTTCGCAGAGAAATAACTGTTTTCATTTCTAGGTTCGCCGTAGGATTATTCCGCAGAGAAATAACTGTTTTCATTTCTAGGTTCGCCGTAGTAATTAGACACGCCGTAGCGTACAGCGGCTATACGGCGTACATATGTCGGGTGTACGGTGCGTTTGCCGTGCGGCTACCCTAGGGTCTTTGCCTCAGTCACATTTGCCGCGGCGGCCGTGGGGTCTAAAATATCTACGGCCAATATCAATTATGCGGCCGCCGCAGCATTCCCATAGTCATATAATGTAGCAGTCACATATGTTAGGGTAGCCGCACGGCGTATTTTGAATTTGTGGTGACAGAAAACCTGCCGCTGCCGTACGGTATTTGAAGTGATGACGCACGGTTGCCTCAGATATGAATGATAATATACATATGAACAAATACTGATATATAAAATTGATCCATGCACGGCGCAGACTACAACGGGGGCAGTGCGGATGGTGTTCGGCGAGCGTACGGGAGCCGTACACGGGCCTTACGTTGTCAGCATGGGGTGCCACATACCGCAAGGCCACCGTAGGAGATACTAAGTCGTGCGCACGAGTTAGTATGTCGTGCGCACGAGTTACTAAGTCGTGCGCACGAGATAATTAAGTCGTGCACTCGAGTTACTAAGTCGTGCGCACGAGATACTATGTCGTGCACACGAGTTACTATGTCGTGCGCACGAGTTACTAAGTCAGAATACACCTTACATACATGAATATTGTTTGAAAATGGCTGATAGCAGAAACGATTTTATTCTATTAAATTTTAATTCAGGGTTAACGTATGAAGACATTCGGTTTCTTTAAGGCGATCTGATTGGCTAATTATGTCGTGCGCACGACTTAATTATCTCATGCGCACGAGTTAGTAACTCGTGCGCACGCCTTAGTAACTCGTGCGCACCACTTAGTAACTCGTGCGCAGGACATAGTGTCTCGTGCGCACGACTTAGTAATAGCTCGTGCGCACGACTTAAGCATATCGTGCGCACGAATTAGTATCTCGTGCGCACGACTTAAGTATCTCGTGCGCACGACTTAGTATCTCGTGTGCACGACATTGTATCTCGTGCGCACGACTTAGTAACTCGTGCGCACGACATAGTATCTCGTGCTCACGACTTAGTGTGTCGTGCGCACAAGATAAATAGAAACATACACATGTCACCTCTGTGCCACCGTACGATGCCTTTCAGCACGATTTATTCACTAAAACTGGCAAAGATAGGAAATGAAGTCTAAGACAAGCCGCTCCTAAAGGAATTGCTATTCGGGGAGTTTCATCCAATGAAGAATTATAGATTCCTTTAAAGTAATTAACCATTTTTTTACCTGAAAGGTATCACAGTCGTCTACTACAGATTAATTGTATTCGGGAAATGGTTAATCTGATTCTCTATGGAATAATGTTTTTGCTTTTCTTCAACATTCATTCACGAAAAAAAAAATCCAAAAATAGGAAATGAGGCTTTAGACAAGCCAATAACAAAGCAATTGCTATAGTCATGATCCTGTACTGGGGGATTACTTCTCAATACCAGTGAATCTTCTATCGACTTCATACGCGAAGACGGAGAGAATATTGGTCTCTGTCCTCAGACGTTGAATGAAAAGCTCTGACAATAACTTATCGGTCAACGGTATATCTGAATAAAGGACATCACGGATTTTAATATGACTGCTCGGAAATAGTGAGTTCTCGTGACATTTGTGTTAACATTTTCCCACATATAGAGGCAAATTCACGCATCTTTAGCGCACTTTTGAAAACATCGTCGCAAAAGGAGACATTGCTCGTAAAGAGGAATTTCTCCTAATGCCACACTGTTTTCAACTATCTTGAACAATATTATAAAAGTGTCAATTATTTTGCCCAGATTAATTCAAAGTCATCTGTTCAGATATGTTGTATGTGGGAATTTGTTAATGATTATAGTATTTATGGCATCATGGTTGATAATATTGTTTGTAAATATTCCTAGTCATTTCCCACATTTTTTTAACAGTAGAACTGAATGTGTTTGCAGTATGTAGTCTAAACTATATTTATAAGCATTTATATGTACGACTTTTCATAATAGTGTCTAACATTTTCTCGTTCAATAATGTATACAATTGAATTCGTTCCTTAATTGTATTTAGTAATTAATGTTTAAACCCTGAACACTATTACATATACATGTATACACTTTTATTGATATTGAAACTAGTGTGTTCATCCAACAGTCTTTTTGAAATTTTGATACTGTGATTTTTTAAATTTTCCTAATCATTTCCATTCTTTATTTATACAACTAAAATTGTAACATTAACCTCAGATTAACTATACAGTATTTAAACGTATGTATATTGTATAGATATGAGCCGTTCGGCGAGAAAATCAACATCGTGGTCTCTGCGTAATGTATCGACCCAGATCAGCCTGCTAATCAGGCTAATCCGAGCCGACACATTCCGTCTCAGGGGGACAGAGGTATAAAGTAATGATTCCTGAAACCAAAAATCTACAGGAGGCAAAAGGTGTATGTCAGGGTTAGCCTGCGCGGCAGGCTTAGACTGATCCGGGTCGATATATTACGCAAAGTCCACAATGTTGGTTTTCGGAACGGCTCATATCTGGATGCCATAATGATAATGTACAGCATGTTCGAACCAATGTTAAATTTACACGGTTATCGACAGACAGCATTTTTTGAAATGCAGTTATAGAGAAACTACAGATATATTGAAAACATAGCAAGTAAATTCAATATTGTTGACGTATGGGCGAAATCCGAAATCGAGCTGACGCTCAAAACGGAACTTGAGATAAAGAAAACCGAAAACATACATTTTATACGTAGCCATTTTTACTCGATTTATTTGACTATTTTGTTTTCTAATTCATTTGTTGCTTTCGCATTATGAAATTGATTTGTTATATGTCTGGCAAATAACTCACACATGAGCAGATATGTGCACCAAAGGCTATCATTAATATGGTAATATAGTTTTATCCCATTAGTTTTGCAAAAGGCGAATGGCATCCGAATAATCTTGCATATCCACACAAATAGTTAATGAAGTCTAACAAAGTTTAACTTGGTGAATTCATTTTTTAGAGATGAACTATGGGAAAATCGCTAACAAAATAAACATGTCGACTTCATTGCAGTGTATTCTGAAATGTAATAGATGAAATGATGTATATAGCTACAGACGTTTTACCCTTTTCCCACATGCAGACGTTATTTGACGCATCTGCAACAGACGACATTGGAAAACATTATGACAAAATGAGAATTTTCTCCTGATGAATAATTTCTCATTTGTGGAGCGAATATAATCATCTCTATTAAATAGTTATAATAATACTTTTTATATTATCTATAAAGTCACTCAAATTTCAAGCTTTCGGCAAAGCGGCCTTCTTCATAATCTGAAATTAAAATTAGGCTTGAAATTTGAGTTACTCTATAGATATATATTGAGTTAAAGACCCCTCGTGGGGGGAAACATAATTAATTTACTTTCATTTACAGAGATTTTCCAAATTGTTGTCTATTTGTTTACAAAGTCTTCTGATTCAGACTTGTTTTACTTAGCAAAGGGTTTACATGTACCACCTGTTTAATCTCTAAAATAATCCGGACCGAAATTAAACTCAATGTGGTACTATTATGTCCTAGGGAATGGTCTTCCTTTCACGTCCTTGCGTTACTCAGGGCCGAAGGGAAACTTAACGTGATACGATAACTTCACAGGGAATACATTCTTTCGCGTCCTTTCAACACGTTAAATTTCCGCGAAATGATATTAAGTTGTAGATCGTAATTTACGGAAACCTTCCTGGATATTTTAATTTTCGTAACTGGTTTAGCAACCATCATTTCCCCCCAACCTTATCTAGATCATCATTGAATTAGAGTGGGATCAAATATTAACTCTTTCCAACTTGCAGACTTACTTTGACACGCCTGTATACGAAGCGACTTTTGTAGACATTGTGGCAAACGGAAATATTGCTCATGATAAGCAAAGTCTCCTTTTGCTACGATGTTTTCAACTCAATTCAATAACGATGCTTTCATTAAGCGGTGCGATCACGAACTAGGCTATATGACTAACCCTTTTTTTAACGTTGACTTTAACCCTTTCCCTCATACGACAATTCTGCAGCAGACGACTTTGAACGTATTTTGTCAAAACATAGAAAATCTCCATAATTGAATGGATAACCTATGACAAAAAGTGGAAAACATTGTGGCAAAAGAAGAAATACCACGTTTTGTGCAATTTCTTCTTTTGTCACTATGTTTTCAAAAAGCCGTCTGCTGCAGAGGCGTCAGAAAGCGTCCATATGAGGGAAAGGGTTAAGTTGAAAATAGGCTAATGCTAGGAGAAGTTGTTATTGAATGTAAATGCCTTGGACAATCTATAGTTGCAATTGTTTGTAAAAAAAAAAATCTAAATTATGATACATTTTTCCATTATATTTTTTATTAATTCTCGTAATTCCGATTATATTCCAAATACCGGTCCCTAGGACCTTCCTATACGATTCGGAATAATTTGGAACCAGCATGTCGAATGAATTTCGTCTTAAGACGGATTCGCTAATAAAATCTACCGTTTTGTTGAGGCATTCTGCAGCAAAGATTGTATTTGTTTATAGATATGTTTCGTATCTTTTGCATATATATATATATATGCTTTACAAGTAGATTGAATTCTGTGGAAATTACCACATTTTGTTAGCAATTCCCTGTCTAAAGCAACCATACTTTTAATTTTCTAATTACTCCTTTTCTGCATTAATGACCCTGTAATTAAATACATCTAATCAACAAAGACCAGATTGTTCTTTTGAAATGGGTGGTGTTTAAACACCGGACTGTATGTGAGAGATCGAAAATTTACACTTGTGTGTATACAGAGAAAAACAAAATAGCATAGGCTACCCAATGCATGAATATACCTAAGATTAGTAATTAATTAATCACTTAGAATATTTGCAATTCGCAAAGATAAGTATTGACAACTATTTGCTCTACATACGCTCTCATGACATCTTTTACGTCTGCTGAACCATAGCTGGACTGAAGTTTTAATAAATTGGCGATGTGAATTTATACATTTCCCTAAAAGTAAAAACCAATCATATCGATTGACTATCTGTTGATTTTAATTGATAAAACCATGATATACATTGGAAAACGTAAACAGTTCAGGTGTTTGCCAGTTATCCATGGCACGACCAAATAGTCAAATAATAAAAATACGTTCTACGATGTTTAACGTTATTGGTATAATTGCATTTGCGAGTAGTTTACATACATGTTACTTGTAAACCTATTTATTTTCCATCGATTGCGAAACTTATTTTGCGCTTTTCTTAATCATGTAGACAAAAGCCAGCTATGGGCGTACACAGAGTGCTCTAGCAAACCGAGTACATGGGCATGAACCAGTCGAATCAACCAATCAAATAACAGCTTTTCCCTAGCACACGCCGAGCACACAGGCATGTACAGGCCTAATCAACCAATCAAATAACAGCTTTTCCCTAGCACACGCCGAGCACACGGGCATGTACAGGCCGAATCAACTAATCAAATAACAGATTTTCCCTAGCACACAGGCAAGTACAGGCCTAATCAACCAATCAAATAACAGCTTTTCCCTAGCACACGCCGGGCACACTGAGCACACCCCTGTACTCGCACCGTTTGTGAGTTAAATGATGACCTTTTTTAATGTAATTGTAATCATGTATTTCTCTGTTACATATTATTTTTAAAAAGCATTAATGACAATTTAGCTAAACAGAATCGCTAAATGTCTGAATATGAATTGCTATATTACCAAAATAGTACCCTACTAACTTAATCTGTATCGTACATTCAATCGTAATTTCATTGCTTCAGTCCTTTGATTTTAAACAACGTCATTGTCCTATATATCACAAACGTACATGTAATACCACTAAGAATAAATCGTAATTCAATCAACCACTATATATACCAAATTAATCTCCCATTCCATCTGTATATATTGATGGTCTCTGCTAGAGGAGTATGTGACATATAATCAACTTTATCAATTTGTCACGAGTAGAACTTTTGGAGCTTAGGACCGTCTTAATTAGGGTGGTGTGTTACCATGGTTTTTTAAGGGATATTTTTTCAGGTCATGTTGTGATCCACAATTCTTTGAATACAGACAATTCTGTTCTGTCAAAGGTATCTGTAGTATGGGGCTTCAGAACAGAGGTTTTACAGTATAAGAAAATACAAAACACAAATAATGCCCGCATCACGTTATTTGAGTTTCATAACTCCTTATTCATTTGAACACCTGTTATTTCATGCTCGATAGATCGCAAAAGGAGTTGATAAGCAGTTTTAGCAGTTTTGGAAACGTTTTTTTTTGTTGTTTTTTTAAAGGCGGATATTTAACATTAATAAAACCATTCTTTCATTTACATCTGAGAGTTTATTGGCCAGAAGTTGCTTCATAGTCTGTCTAGATAATCTTGGCACTAAACCAGAAATGATAAAAAAAATACAACTCACATTAGATTATGGTGTAATGCATTAAATACTTGTCCTGCGAAGTACCAACCTTAATCGAATCAAAATAACGCACTGACTTTAAAATCTGAAACAATTAGAGATCTAACGTGTTGATGTTTTACCTTGATGCATTTTCAGTAACTTTCTCTTCGAATTAAAGGTGTGAGTAGCGGAATCATTACCAGCAATACAAATTTGGTGTTAGGCCTTTCGTATGAAAAATTGTAATACTAATTGTAACAGAATTGAATTTATTATTAGTACAGAATCTGTGAAATATTTAGTTCGAAACACAACATAAACCTTCCGAAAGCCAACAATGATTAGGCTAGTGCAGAGGTCCAGATAAGGGCGGAGTGGACAGGTCCGTTCCCACTATAACTCTCTTATTTCCCGATGTTGTCTCAGATTATTTTGAGTACCCACAACATAGGGTTTAAGAGTAAAATATAGAATTCAGAATACTTAATACCTGCCTTATTTAGAGCTCTGAATTGTAGTGACTATTTTTACTGTTACATATACGAGATGTGTACAAAAACAAAGTTGCAATATTCATTAAAATATTTCTCCTTCCTTCGTATTTATAAACATCTGAAAACAAGCCATGGTAACAGACACTTTTTACTAGGAGATCATAAACCTTTCTATAACACAATTTCAACACAAGGGCTAACCTTGCATTATTGCAGTTTTATGTTTTGTAATATTTGTTCGTATTGAAATATTCATAACATTGCACGAATTGATAATCTTGACTTAACGGGATTAAATTGGGTCATGCTATAAAGGTACGTTTTAAATTTGTACATACAACTGTAAGGGACAGTTACAAATTATAAACTTGACGTCATTCTTTTCCCACATACAGACGTCTTCTGACGTCTCTGTATCAGGACGTTATACCTTTCCACATACAGACGTCTTCTGACGTCTCTGTATCAGGACGTTACCCCTTTCCCACAAACAGATGTCTTCTGACGTCTCTGTATCAGGACGTTATACCTTTCCCACATACAGATGTCTTCTGACGTCTCTGTATCAGGACGTTATACCTTTCCCACATACAGACGTCTTCTGACGTCTCTGTATCAGGACGTTACCCCTTTCCCACATACAGATGTCTTCTGACGTCTCTGTATCAGGACGTTATAACTTTCCCACATACAGACGTCTTCTGACGTCTCTGTATCAGGACGTTACCCCTTTCCTACATACAGATGTCTTCTGACGACTCTGTATCAGGACGTTATACCTTTCCCACATACAGACGTCTTCTGACGTCTCTGTATCAGGACGTTACCCCTTTCCCACATACAGATGTCTTCTGACGTCTCTGTAGCAGGACGTTATACCTTTCCCACATACAGACGTCTTCTGACGTCTGTGAAGCAGGACGTTATACCCACATACAGATGTCTTCTGACGTCTCCGTAGGAGGACGTTATCCGTTTCAACATACAGACGTCTTCTGACGTATGTGAAGCAGGACGTTATCCCCTTCCCATATACAGACGTCTTCTGACGTCTCTGTAGCAGGACGTTATCCCTTTACCACATACAGACGTCTTCTGACGTATCTGTAATAGACGTTATCCCTTTCCCACATACAGACGTATCTGAAGCAAGACGTTATCCCTTTACCACATACAGACGTCTTCTGACGTCTCTGTAGCAGGACGTTATCCCTTTACCACATACGGACGTCTTCTGACGTATCTGTAATAGACGTTATCCCTTTCCCACATACAGACGTCTTCTGACGTCTCTGTAGCAAGACGTTATCCCTTTCCCACATACAGACGTCTTCTGACGTCTATATAGCAGGACGTTATCCGTTTCCCACATACAGACGTCTTCTGACGTCTCTGTAATACGACGTTACCCCTTTCCAACATACAGACGTCTTCCGACGTCTTTTGCCACAGGGTTTTCAACTTTATTAAAGAAGTTTTCTTTCATTAATATAAATTTTCTATATATTTGAACAGATGTTTGTGGGAAAGTGTAATACTAAAAGATCGATGACTTTTTAAACTGTTCTTGTACTCAATGGCGAAACCTAAACATGAAGGAAATAGTTCTAGGTTGATTAAAAGATTAATTTATTTTAACAATCACATTTGTGTTTAATGTCTGTCGATGGGAGATTGTAATTTTGTTTGCACGATTTTAATGGAGATTTAACATTTAGAATCACTGCGTGCTGAATAGGCATTATTTCTGTCATCTGGGTAATGTCACACGAACGCTGACACTCGGGAGTATGCAGCCTGTTCAGTCAAATCAGTATATTTCATGTTCGAGATCTAGTCGTGCACGTTTTTCGAAAACTGGCTATGACCAAGAAACAAATATTATATAAGTAAATTAGTACACGTCAATAACTCACAGTAATTTATGGATTCCTTTCGATTTCGTGATACCGCGAGTTATAATTTTCCTCTATTATCTTTCTAGGTATATTAAACTACAAACAATAAGCGTCTACTCTCTAGTCAATTCTCTCTCCACTCCCTGCATTATTTCTGTTGCGCTATGTCTCTCATTTCACGCAACTCCGTCTGGCCTCCCTCTCGGACACAACCAGCCCGAACAAAGACTCCAAATCTCTCTCTCCCTTATCTTTCTAGCTTCCTTACTTTTATAATACAGACAGGGTTACCTTGGTTACATTGTGACGTAAATGCTCAGGTATACAGATGCCGTCCCTGGCAGAACGTAGGGAGACATTGTGTTACAACATTTCATACAAAGGCGAACAAAAATACAACTACTATCATTTCTTAATCCGGGATGTTTTGTCTGGTAGAACGCAAACATGATAATAAACTAAATGTGTTATATAAGTATTGACATCGATTGCTCATATCTGCCAAGTCCCAAACCAAAATGATCGAAAGCAAGTGGTAAATTCACTGTATTACGAGTAATGATGAACAACTAATACTGCTTAAGGTTTCAGATATGCAATTTGGGATTCAGATCGTTATTTTGATCAATTTCCTTGTGAATGAGAAACTTACCGACAATCCAAATTGTGCTATTGACAGCTAACATCCTTGTCATTTGCTAGAATTTAAAAATAAAAATAAGATTCATACAATATCACGTATAATTGTCTCTAATATAGAATTCTTTGACGCATATATACAGCAGGCCAGGCGAGTTTGACAAACATTACGGAAAAGGGGAGAATAGCTCGTAATGAGCATAGTATGAGCGGCTGTCTGTGAAAACCAAAATAAAGGAATTTACGACCAGTTCTTAACTTTAAGTTTTAAGGATATTCTGATATCTTTTGTTTGGTCCATGTCGCTTAAATGAAGACATTCCACCGCATGATGCTAAAGCTCAGGTTGCTAAGTAATAGATATCAAGTCGCAACGAAATCCAAGGGGCATAGGAAGAGATCCGGCCATGTGAGGCAAATGATTTGGACATTTGATAGATCTAGTCTACACTTTAACTCGAACCATTTCTTGGAACTAACAACTAAAACTACTGCTACGCTGTTTGTTTTATATGATGTTATCACTTTTTAATTAAAGACATTTAAGTATTAATGAAATACGAAGATCGAAATACATAAAATAATTGTGCATAAATTGAGGCATCACTCGAACACGTCGATAACTCCAAATAATTGTATTGGTCCCTTTCGACTTCGAGTTACCTCGAGTCAACAGTGTATATACACATCCTTTGAAAATAATAAAAATATAGTCATCGCTTCCTCTAGTCATCGCTTCCTCTAGTCATCGCTTCCTTCCTCTAGTCATCGCGTAAACTCGTGCAATTGATAACTCGAATAAGCAATAACTCGAACAAGCAATAACTCAAACAACCGATGACAAGATCAACCGATGACTAGAGGAAGCGATGACTAGAGGAAGCGATTACTAGAGGAAGCGATGACTAGAGGAAGCGATCTAGAGGAAGTGATATAGAGGAAGCGATGACTAGAGGAAGCGATGACTAGAGGAAGCGATGACTAGAGGAAGCGATCTAGAGGAAGCGATGACTAGAGTAAGCGATGACTAGAGGAAGCGATGACTAGAGGAAGCGATGACTAGAGGAAGCGATCTAGAGGAAGCGATGACTAGAGGAAGCGATGACTAGAGGAAGCGATGACTAGAGGAAGCGATGACTAGAGGAAGCGATGACTAGAGGAAGCGATGACTAGAGGAAGCGATGACTAGAGGAAGCGATCTAGAGGAAGCGATGACTAGAGGAAGCGATGACTAGAGGAAGCGATGACTAGAGGAAGCGATGACTAGAGGAAGCGATGACTAGAGGAAGCGATGACTAGAGGAAGCGATGACTAGAGGAAGCGATGACTAGAGGAAGCGATGACTAGAGGAGGAAGCGATGACTAGAGGAAGCGATGACTAGAGGAAGCGATCTAGAGGAAGCGATGACTAGAGGAAGCGATGACTAGAGGAAGCGATGACTAGAGGAAGCGATGACTAGAGGAAGCGATGACTAGAGGAAGCGATGACTAGAGGAAGCGATGACTAGAGGAAGCGATGACTAGAGAAAGCGATGACTAGAGGAAGGAAGCGGGAAGCGATGACTAGAGGAATGAAGCGATGACTAGAGGAAGCGATGACTAGAGGAAGCGATGACTAGAGGAAGCGATGACTAGAGGAAGCGATGACTATAGGAAGCGATGACTAGAGGAAGCGATGACTAGAGGAAGCGATGACTAGAGGAAGCGATGACTAGAGGAAGCGATGACTAGATCAACCGATGACTAGAGGAAGCGATGACTAGAGGAAGCGATGACTAGAGGAAGCGATGACTAGAGGAAGCGATGACTAGAGGAAGCGATGACTAGAGGAAGCGATGACTAGAGGAAGCGATGACTAGAGGAAGCGATGACTAGATCAACCAATGACTAGAGGAAGCGATCTAGAGGAAGCGATGACTAAAGGAAGCGATGACTAGAGGAAGCGATGACTAGAGGAAGCGATGACTAGAAGAAGCGATGACTAGAGGAAGCGATGACTAGAGAAAGGAAGCGATGACTAGAGGAAGCGATGACTAGAGGAAGCGATCACTAGAGGACGCGATGACTAGAGGAAGCGATGACTAGAGGAAGCGATGACTAGAGGAAGCGATGACTAGAGGAAGCGATGACTAGAGGAAGCGATGACTAGAGGAAGCGATGACTAGAGGAAGCGATGACTAGGGGAACCGATGACTAGAGGAAGCGATGACTAGAGGAAGCGATGACTATAGGAAGCGATGACTAGAGGAAGCGATGACTAGAGGAAGCGATGACTAGAGGAAGCGATGACTAGAGGACGCGATGACTAGAGGAAGCGATCTAGAGGAAGCGTTGACTAGAGGAAGCGATGACTAGATGAAGCGATGACTAGAGGAAGCGATGACTAGAGGAAGCGATGACTAGAGGAAGCGATGACTAGATCAACCGATGACTAGAGGAAGCGATGACTAGAGGAAGTGATCTAGAGGAAGCGATGACTAGAGAAAGCGATCTAGAGGAAGCGATGACTAGAGGAAGCGATGACTAGAGGAAGCGATGACTAGAGGAAGCGATGACTAGGGGAAGCGATGACTAGAGGAAGCGATGACTAGAGGAAGCGATGACTAGAGGAAGCGATGACTAGAGGAAGCGATGACTAGAGGAAGCGATGACTAGATCAACCGATGACTAGAGGAAGCGATGACTAGAGGAAGTGATCTAGAGGAAGCGATGACTAGATCAACCGATGACTAGAAGAAGCGATGACTAGAGAAAGTGATCTAGAGGAAGCGATGACTAGAGGAAGTGATGACTAGATCAACCGATGACTAGAAGAAGCGATGACTAGAGAAAGTGATCTAGAGGAAGCGATGACTAGAGGAAGTGATGACTAGAGGAAGCGATGACTAGAGGAAGCGATGACTAGAGGAAGCGATGACTAGAGGAAGCGATGACTAGAGGAAGCGATGACTAGAGGAGGAAGCGATGACTAGAGGAAGCGATGACTAGAGGAAGTGATGACTAGAGGAAGCGATGACTAGAGGAAGCGATGACTAGAGGAAGCGATGACTAGAGGAAGCGATGACTAGAGGAAGCGATGACTAGAGGAAGCGATGACTAGAGGAAGCGATGACTAGAGGAAGCGATGACTAGAGGAAGCGATGACTAGAGGAAGCGATGACTAGAGGAAGCGATGACTAGAGGAAGCGATGACTAGAGGAAGCGATGACTAGAGGAAGCGATGACTAGAGGAAGCGATGACTAGAGGAAGCGATGACTAGAGAACGGAAGCGATGACTAGAGGAAGCGATGACTAGAGGAAGCGATGACTAGAGGACGCGATGACTAGAGGAAGCGATGACTAGAGGAAGCGATGACTAGAGGAAGCGATGACTAGATGAAGCGATGACTAGAGGAAGCGATGACTAGGGGAAGCGATGACTAGAGGAAGCGATGACTAGAGGAAGCGATGACTAGAGGAAGCGATGACTAGAGGAAGCGATGACTAGAGGAAGCGATGACTAGATCAACCGATGACTAGAGGAAGCGATGACTAGAGAAAGCGATCTAGAGGAAGCGATGACTAGAGGAAGCGATGACTAGAGGAAGCGATGACTAGAAGAAGCGATGACTAGATGAAGCGATGACTAGAGGAAGCGATGACTAGAGGAAGCGATGACTAGAGGAAGCGATCTAGAGGAAGCGATGACTAGAGTAAGCGATGACTAGAGGAAGCGATGACTAGAGGAAGTGATGACTAGAGGAAGCGATGACTAGAGGAAGCGATGACTAGAGGAAGCGATGACTAGAGGAAGCGATGACTAGAGGAAGCGATGACTAGAGGAAGCGATGACTAGAGGAAGCGATGACTAGAGGAAGCGATGACTAGAGGAAGCGATGACTAGAGGAAGCGATGACTAGAGAAAGGAAGCGATGACTAGAGGAAGCGATGACTAGAGGAAGCGATGACTAGAGGACGCGATGACTAGAGGAAGCGATGACTAGAGGAAGCGATTACTAGAGGAAGCGATGACTAGATGAAGCGATGACTAGAGGAAGCGATGACTAGGGGAAGCGATGACTAGAGGAAGCGATGACTAGAGGAAGCGATGACTAGAGGAAGCGATGACTAGAGGAAGCGATGACTAGAGGAAGCGATGACTAGAGGAAGCGATGACTAGATCAACCGATGACTAGAGGAAGCGATGACTAGAGAAAGCGATCTAGAGGAAGCGATGACTAGAGGAAGCGATGACTAGAGGAAGCGATGACTAGAGGAAGCGATGACTAGAGGAAGCGATGACTAGAGGAAGCGATGACTAGAAGAAGCGATGACTAGAGGAAGCGATGACTAGAGGAAGCGATGACTAGAGGAAGCGATGACTAGAGGAAGCGATGACTAGAGGAAGCGATGACTAGAGGAAGCGATCTAGAGGAAGCGATGACTAGAGGAAGCGATGACTAGAGGAAGCGATGACTAGAGGAAGCGATGACTAGAGGAAGCGATGACTAGAGGAAGGAAGCGGGAAGCGATGACTAGAGGAATGAAGCGATGACTAGAGGAAGCGATGACTAGAGGAAGCGATGACTAGAGGAAGCGATGACTAGAGGAAGCGATGACTAGAGGAAGCGATGACTAGAGGAAGCGATGACTAGAGGAAGCGATGACTAGAGGAAGCGATGACTAGAGGAATCGATGACTAGAGGAAGCGATGACTAGATCAACCAATGACTAGAGGAAGCGATCTAGAGGAAGCGATGACTAAAGGAAGCGATGACTAGAGGAAGCGATGACTAGAGGAAGCGATGACTAGAAGAAGCGATGACTAGAGGAAGCGATGACTAGAGGAAGCGATGACTAGAGGAAGCGATGACTAGATCAACCGATGACTAGAGGAAGCGATGACTAGAGGAAGCGATCTAGAGGAAGCGATGACTAGAGGAAGCGATGACTAGAGGAAGCGATGACTAGAGGAAGCGATGACTAGAGGAAGCGATGACTAGAGGAAGCGATGACTAGAGGAAGCGATGACTAGAGGAAGCGATGACTAGAGGAAGCGATGACTATAGGAAGCGATGCATAGAGGAAGCGATGACTAGAGGAATCGATGATTAGAGGAAGCGATGACTAGAGGAAGCGATGACTAAAGGAAGCGATGACTAGAGGAAGCGATGACTAGAGGAAGCGATGACTAGAGGAAGCGATGACTAGAGGAAGCAATGACAAGAGCAAGAGATTACTCCAGTAAGAGATAACAGAAACAAGAGGTAACTCGAGAAAGCGATAACTCGAGTAAGAGATAACTCGAGAAAGCGATAACTCGAGCAAGAGATAAATTGAATAAGCAATAACTAGAATAAGCGATAACTTGAACAAGAGATAACTCAAGCAATTGATAACCCGAACAAGCCATAACTCGAGTAAGCAGTAACTCGAATAATTGATAACTTTAGCAAACGATAACTCTAGCAAGACATAACTCCAGTAAGCAATAACTAGAATAAGCGATAACTCGAACAAGAGATAATTCAAGCAATTGATAACCTAAACAAGCCATAACTCGAATAAGCAGTAACTCGAATAAGTGATCACTCGAACAAGCGATAACTCGAACAAGAAATAACTCAAGCAATTGATAACCCAAGCAAACCATAACTCGAGTAAGCAGTAACTCGAACAAGTGATAACTCGAACAAGAGATAACTCGAACAAGCGATGAATAGAGCAAGCAATAACTCGAGTAAGCAATAACTCAAACAAAAGATAACTCAAGCAATTGATAACTCGAGTAAGCAATAACTCGATTCAGCGATGACTAGAGCAAGAAATAGCTCGAGCAAGCGATAACTCGATCAAGCAATAACTAAAGCAAGCATTAACTCGAGTAAGGGATAACTCGAGCAAGCGATAACTCGATCCATCAATTACTAGAGCAAGCGATAACTTGAGTAAACGATAACCTGGACAAGCAATGACTAGAGCAAGCGATCACTCAAGTAATCAATAACTCCAACAAGAGATAACTCAAGAAATAGATAACTCGAGTAAGCGAAAACTCGAACAAGCAATGACTAGAGCAAGAAATAACTCGATCAAGCAATAACTAGAACAAGCGATAACTAGGACAATCAATGACTAGAGCAAGCGATAACTCGAGTAAGCGATAGCTCGGACAATGGATGACTAGATCAAGAAATAACTCGAGTAAGCGATAACTCGAGCAAGCGATAACTCGTGCAATTGATAACTCGAGTAAGCGATAACTCGAACAAGCCATAACTTCAACTAATTTATTGGTCAAATTCCAGAAATTGAAAGTCTACTGTATAAGTTATAATAATTTCTACCAGACTGCGATTAGAACAGAGATTAAATTTACGAAATGTGTATGCATTTGTTAAGCTCACCTGTGCACGAAGTGTAAGGTGAGCTATTGTGATCACATTTTGTCCGGCGTCCAATATTTGTTCTTGTTAACACTTTACAAGCTATATTTTGTATCAGAACATTCATCTCCATTAACTCTAGAACAAGTTCGAAACAGGGCCATACGAGGTCAAAAACTAGGTCACTAGGTCAAATTGAACGGATAATCTTGTTAACACTCTGGAGGTCACAATTTCAACTTGAACATGCGGAAACTTTATCAGAATGTTTGTCTTGATGATATGTAGGTCAAGTTCGAACATGGGTTATGTCGGGTCAAACAGTAGGTCACTAGGTCAAATTGAAGGAAATCTTTTTAACACTCAAGATGCCGCAATGTTTGCTTCAGCAGTTTGAAATTTTGTCAGACTGTTTGTCTAAAAGATATCTAGATCGAGTTCGAATATAGGTCATATCTAGTCAAAAACTAGGTCAATACAGACTTCAGAGTGAGCAATTCCGTTCCAGTTGGTATAGAAATTGAACATCTTTAGACGTCTTTTAATCATCTAATGAGCTCTTATTTCGAGACGATAATAAAACATATCTGTTTTGATTGATTGGGGATTACCGCCGTTTTTAACAATATCTGAGTTATATCACGCCGGCCAGTTCACCTACTCATGCATTTCCTGGTTTTCTCACACCAGTACTCCACAAAACAAACTTCCCAAGCAACTGGCTGCTTTTCCACATATACTTAGCCCATTGGTGGAAGACGAATGACGCATGTCGCATTAACTTTTGTCAATCATCGGAAAGAGAGTTGGCCGAGCCGGGATTCGAACTCGCAACCCCCTGGATTGACAGCCCGCGTCGCTACCGACTGAGCTACCGGGGCTGTATGTTTGTATATGATAATCCAGACAAACTATTAGGGACACAGATTTTGTTTTTCATGTAATGAAATATATTTTAGGCCGGAGGCCTATATCATCAATAAATGGAATGACTTGATTTGATTTTCGTTTAATATACAGGACTACGACATCGAAAGTAGGTAATGCAAGTTATAAGAACTATCCTCACACTCGAGGTGAAATAAACAACCGCAATCCATTACAGTACCGTACGACATCGCGAGTGGGTAATGCAAGTTATAAGAACTATCCTCACACTCGAGGTGAAATAAACAACCGTAATCCGTAACAGTACCGTACGACATCGCGAGTGGGTAATGTAAGTTATAGGAACTATCCTCACACTCGAGGTGAAATAAACAACCATAATCCGTAACAGTACCGTACGACATCGCGAGTGGGTAATGTAAGTTATAGGAACTATTTTCACACTCGGTGTGAAATAAACAATCGTAATCCATAACAGTACCGGTCAATACACGAACCCAAATAGAAAAAATAAATCAAGATGATTGCGAATTTTACATATATTTCTCAAGTAGATTTCCCTGAAGATCTCCACGTCTATATAAGAATCCCTTCAAACGTCGCTATTTCCAGAGAAAACACGACAGATAATTACAATTTAATCTAACTCTCTATCTGCGTATATCCTGGGGCTAGGACAAGCAACTATAAGAACTGATCAAGAACATTTGACGATGTGATTCTCGAAATATTCTTTCTACAGTCCATTTACATGTACATTAATTAATCGTTATTCGTTGTGAAGGCAACAATCTAAGATAAGTAATTTCCTGTTGTGCCTTTTAAGACACTTTGGAATCTAAAATAATCTATAAATCTGTAAGAATGAAAATAAAATCTCAATAGATATTTTTCTGAAACGTAAATTAATAAGACTGCATTGCTGTCAAAGAAGAAATTGTCGAAGTAACTTTCGATTTCCGCTTGTAAGCGCATTCTGACGTACCTGGAGCAGAAAAACCTAATTTGCTCATCATGAGTAATTTCTTCATTTGCCACAATGGTTTCAACTATATTCAATTATGTTATCATTTGCAGAGCTTTTTCATAGATTTGTAAAGAGGTTTACAAAGTCGTCTGCTGCAGATTTGTTGTATGTGTGAAAGGGTTTAAATACTTTGTAATTCACATACTCTATAAATCTACAAGGGATAAAATAAATTTCCATAACTATTTATCTGAACCATTGATTAACTGGAATGCATTGCTGTAAAAGAAGAAATTACTTAGTATTAATTTTATTTCCAAATGCGTTCTCAACAAATGTTACTATTCTGGGGGTATCAAACATCGGTAAATGATAAACAAGAATACTTGTGCTCTTGAATCACATATGACAAACTAAACAAGCAACACAGCCATATCGCTGTAGATGGCATCACGCAGCCCGATTTGAACGTTTACCTTAAGTTTATAATATTTTTATTTGTCTATTTGTATGTTTTGAAAGACGATAGACGCTTGTCGTAATGATGATTGTGAAACGTCAGAAAGAATGTTGACAGAGCTTGGGGTTTAAACTCACAACTCCTGGATTGAGAGCCTGTGTAAACAGTCGGCTGCATCAGATAAAATATCAAATTGAATCAGAAACAGGGTTTTATACGGCAATCAATTGACGATACTTCTCGCAAACTCAGAAACAACGAAAAATGTCTAAAATTTCCATAAACTATGCATTCCCACGAGATATCTAACTCTGAAAATAGTTGCAGATATAATGAGATTATAAAAGATTATTCAGAAACATCTGCGTCATTGGCACACTTGTTACTCCTTCCCTTAAACTGGATACAATTGATAACTCGAGAGCTGCCGACCTAATGAAACATTGTAGTAAAATGAGAAATTACCATTGATGAACATTTTCTAATTTGAAACAATATTGTTTTTATCTGTTTGTTCATTTGTTCTATCATTCACATTTTTTTCACACATGAACTATTTTACAGAAACAACTTTAATTTGAGCGCGTTTTCACTTTAAATTTAGTTACAATAATTGGAACAACAATAATCAGGAAAGTATACTTGACCCGAAGACTGTTTTTGCTTCGTCTTCGTCATTGCATTAATAAGGTTACTGAGGTTCATTGTAAGTTGTGTTCATAATTGTGGATCATTGCAATTAAAGCTTTATTGTTGACACTTGATATAACGATTAAACAAAAAAATAATAGTAGACCGATCATACGTTTTTTTTATTATTGTAATAGCAGTTCCCATGGCCGCCTCGGTGCGGGAGGTCAATGGTTCGACCCCCGACCGGACCATTCCAAAGACTTTAATTATGGTAGTAATTACTTTTTCCATTGGCACTTAAAGTTGTGGGGTTAGCATTACGACTAACTGACTTGTGTCAGGATAAATGATCCAGTAGTACTGGGAAATTACACAGGATACGCCGTGTGATATAACTAAACTTAAATGTGGAAAGCGGCTATAAGCAGCATATAAACAGATCATATGTTGGAAAAAGGCATCCTTAGCCTGATCCGGTCGATACTTTACGCAGAGTCCACACTGTTGGTTTTCTCGTGGGACGGCTCATATTATGATAGTATGACCTTCACACTAGTAGAGTGACCATGTACAGCGGACTCGATTTCATGGAACAAACATAAAGGAGGACGAGCTTTTCATTACGGTGACGTAGAGTCAGAGCGTCAGCCTCAGGTGCGGGGGGTCGCGGGTTCGATCCACGTCCGGGTCATACCAAAAACTTTAAATATTGTAGTAATGGCTTCCCTCCTTGGCGTTCAGCGTTGCGGGGTTAGCATTACGATTGACTGACTTGCGTCAGGATAACTGGACCAGTATGGTTGGTAACTTATACCCACGTAACGTCGTGATATAACTAAACAAATGTTTGAAACGGCGAAAACATCAAACTATCAATCAAAACAGTATCACAACTGTAATTATATCAGTTAGGCTTTGTTTTTCTTAATCATTCATCGATCTTTTCTAACATACAACAACACTGTAGCAGTCGACCCTGAAAACATCTAGACAAATTGTAAACATTATTGAAATGAGTTGACAACAGTTTGGCAAAAGCAGAAATTGCACATTTTTAGCAATTTCTCCATTGTCCACAATCTCTTTTTGAAAGTCGTCTGCTGCTCACGTGTCAACATGTAATTTGTATCACAGTAAGGTTTTATAATCGTGGGACAGTTGCGAGAAAATAAAGTAATTATGTTACTGGAAATTAAAGACGCCGTCAAAAGTATCATACGATTCGGCTAGCGGAACAAATAGAATATTATTCTGTGGTTGGAAATCGATACCACCACTGAACCAGCGATAATCAAACTGAATATTTATGTTGGTCATCCTTGAATTTTTCAAAATTACGATGTGCCCGTATTAAGAAAAAGGTGTAGCCCCTCTTGAACACTTGAGATGAGAAAAATATTTAAAAATCAGACATCGTTTATACTTAGTAATTACTTATTTTCTATATAGAGTCTTCGCATTTTTCGTGCGACTGTCTGTCTAATCCACCATTCTCATTCCAATCGATTCAATAGTTTTGTCCGGACTACTGTTAAGTACATGAAACTCCTTGCTGGAATGCAGTGAATCACTATACGAAGCTTAGAGTTATCTTCGTGCCTGACTTAACTAACAATAGGAGTGCGAAAAGTATCAGTTTCCTCCGTTGATTAAACAATTTGGCGACACATTGACCTTTCGAACATTTTCTGAGTTAAGATAATTACACCTCGCAATGTCTGCGTTGTATCTCTGTAGCAACTAACTAGAATTCAATAGAACGTAATTAGAAGCTTACCACCACAACGAGATATGCATACTATCAGTTCGTGCAATGCGTCGAGGATTGATGAGAATCTTAAGTTCCAAGAGAAGTTTCCTCATATCATCAGACCGTGTATATTCGACTTTATGGTAGAAAAAATTACCTATCAGTGTTAAAAAAAATGCCAGAAATTATACCGTATAATCATGCTCACTCATCCTTTCCTGTCTATTTCTCACCAATGATTCACTTGAATACAGAGACACTAAACATGATTAAAACAAATACTTAAATATCAATGCATGTGCATTTAATAAACCAATGTTCACATTCATCTACTATGTATTTTGATTGATTTATGAACCTCATGTTGAATCAAGACGATTATCTCGAGTAAGATACATCAGGTTAATAACCGTCTCGATGGTGTATTGGTAGATCGTCCGCACAGGGTACCAAACATTTTAAGAATGGTAGAAATGTATTTTCCTCATAATCGCTCAGCCGAGCCCCGGTAGCTCAGTCGGTCGCGACGCGGGCTGTAAACCCATGGGTTGTGAGTTCGAATCCCGGCTCGACTAACTTTCTTTCCGACGATTGACAAAAGTCAATGCGACATGCGTCATTCGTCTTCCACCAATGGGCTAAGTCTATGTGGAAAAGCAGACAGTTGCTTGGGAAGATTGTTGTGTGAATATAACTGAGAAATTGTTAAAAATGGCGTTAAACCCCAATCAATCAATCCATCATAATCGCTCAGAAGTGTAGGATAAGTATTACGACCGATTCCCTGATGATCGGATGATTGGGCCAGTAGTATTGGTAACTTACCTAGAAAATGCCGTGATATGACCGGATGATTGGGCCAGTATTATTGGTAACTTACCTAGAAAATGCCGTGATATGACCGGATGATTGGACCAGTATTATTGGTAACTTACCTAGAAAATGCCGTGATATGACTGAATCATTGGACCAGTATTATTGGTAACTTACCTAGAAAATGCCGTGATATGACTGAATCATTGGACCAGTATTATTGGTAACTTACCTAGAAAATGCCGTGATATGACTGAATCATTGGACCAGTATTATTGGTAACTTACCTAGAAAATGCCGTGATATGACTGAATCATTGGACCAGTATTATTGGTAACTTACCTAGAAAATGCCGTGATATGACCGGATGATTGGACCAGTATTATTGGTAACTTACCTAGAAAATGCCGTGATATGACTGAATCATTGGACCAGTATTATTGGTAACTTACCTAGAAAATGCCGTGATATGACTGAATGAATGGACCAGTATTATTGGTAACTTACCTAGAAAATGCCGTGATATGACCGGATGATTGGACCAGTAGTATTGGTAACTTACCTAGAAAATGCCGTGATATGACTGAATAAATGGACCAGTATTATTGGTAACTTACCTAGAAAGGCCGTGATGATTGGACCAGTAGTATTTGTAACTTACCTAGAAAAGGCCGTGATATGACTGAACTAATGTTGAAATCTGTGTAAAACACCATTCAAACAAATACAGTTTTAACCCATTCCCACATGCAGATGCATTCTGATTCTTATGAAGCAGAAGACCTTTGAAAACAACGTGTTAAAAGACGAAATTCCATACATTGAGCAGCATTTTCTTTATTTGCCACAATGTTTTTAATTATATTTAATAATTATACCTTCATTTACAGAGCCATATTTTGCCAAGAAGTGTTTAATTAAAGCAGTCTTCTGTAGATTTATTGTATACTGTAGAAAGGGTTAACCGATATGTCTTTGTATTGTCTAGAACACACGCATATTCGGAGAAAAGTGTTAGGAAAACTGTGTTCTAGGGTTTTATCCCGACATTCCAATTCGGCTGTTATAAGATTTTTGTTATCGACAATTCAATTCGACTGTAATTAAACATGAAGACAACCACTCCGTTACGAGAAATTAGCTAATCCACACGATGTCGTTAAGATAATTGATTTACGCCTGCATTTCTTTTTTGCGATCAACGCGTTTCAGCTTAGGCTTCAGTAAACGAATCGTCACGTGGTTCGTATATCCAATAATGGGCATGTACAAGTTAGCATCACGGGCAAGCTAGGACGGACGGACGGACCAAATAAGCTGTTCAAAACTATGTGATGCTGCATGTAAATGTGAGATTAACTTTGAAAGAAGAATGCCTAAATTGTTGTAGATATAATAGCGGAAATAAAACGCAAGTTTGTTTTTAAATTGCTGCAGCAAGTTCACACACGGTGACCTTGGTACAACAATCCAGGTGTAGTGGAATTCAGACGAGGTAAAATGGTGCGCTGGCCGAAGTTGAGAAAGATAAAACCAATGAGCTGATTTTGCAGGGTCATTCTCAACGTCATATCGCCTAGCCGTTTGGTGTTCATACGCAACGATATCTGGCTTGCTTCGCCACCTCAGGGCCACAGGAAAATGACCTGACCGTTTTAGACAAGGACGTCCACGCACCGTGATGTTAAAGTTATATGTCTACTACACTTCCGTACCGGATTCATTACTGCGGTACAGACAGCCATTCGAGCTAATGGACGTCGACTGGGTCCTAGGACGGTCAGAAATCGGTTTTGGGAGAAAGGTTTTACGCCACGAAGTCCGTCCGTTCGACCGCCACTTTCGGACCGATGACATGAACTGATTGCACATGCGCCAAATATGTTTCCGCTGGTTCACTGGCGACGTGTGATTTTCACTGCCGAATCAATTATAATTATTACTCTTTTCCGATCAGACAAATGATACGGTGTTTACCGACGTCTCAATGGGCATTTTTCAGGCGCTTGCGTTCGGGAAATGGATTGGTTTGCGGATGGGTCTGTGATTGTTTGGGATGGATTTCATTTAAGGCGTGAACACACTTTTAGTTATTATCGGATAGGGCCCTAACTCACAAGAAACAGCAGGGCGAACCTATGCAAACTTGCATTTGTCTAGCCCCGCCTTTCTGCCACACACACTCAACTTATAAAATGAACAATTCAAAACAAAATTTGAAATACAATATTCTTTAATAATACTATCAAATTGGCATTAATGGGCGCGTCTCCATAAACACTGTCAAATAAGAATAAACAAAATAGGCTTAAGACAAAGAGTGGGCTGCCAACCAAATTGGCTATTAGGGCTAGCCCCAATTTAGCTAAACATTTACAAACTTAAGCCCGGAAATATATTTGCACAGCTACCAAAAATCAAAAAATGATCAATGTCACCATTAGAGGTCAGACCCTGGGAATATTCAGTGGTCTGACCAATTTTTAGCTCAAAACTCAGTCATTGTAGTCACTAAATGACAATGTTAAAAAGATCACAAAACTGTAAAGGTTCGCTGCACGCCTCTTTTTTCTCCCTCAGTTATTCTCTGGGTTTTGCCAAACAATCGAAGAAGCCGGTGTCGAATGACCTTGACACCGGATGAATTACACGCGCGTAAAACGCGTCATCGTAAGAAATACCCGCAATAAAATGTTCCATCCGATAAGATCCATTATGACTTAAAGCCATAATGGGTATTTATCGGATAGGGCCCTAACTCACAAGAAACAGCAGGGCGAACCTATGCAAACTTGCATTTGTCTAGCCCCGCCTTTCTGCCACACACACTCAACTTATAAAAT
Source organism: Serripes groenlandicus (assembly GCA_031761405.1). Taxonomy (NCBI): domain Eukaryota; kingdom Metazoa; phylum Mollusca; class Bivalvia; order Cardiida; family Cardiidae; genus Serripes; species Serripes groenlandicus. The sequence goes on from JASEVX010000008.1 coordinate 11,016,616, forward strand.
GAACAATTCAAAACAAAATTTGAAATACAATATTCTTTAATAATACTATCAAATTGGCATTAATGGGCGCGTCTCCATAAACACTGTCAAATAAGAATAAACAAAATAGGCTTAAGACAAAGAGTGGGCTGCCAACCAAATTGGCTATTAGGGCTAGCCCCAATTTAGCTAAACATTTACAAACTTAAGCCCGGAAATATATTTGCACAGCTACCAAAAATCAAAAAATGATCAATGTCACCATTAGAGGTCAGACCCTGGGAATATTCAGTGGTCTGACCAATTTTTAGCTCAAAACTCAGTCATTGTAGTCACTAAATGACAATGTTAAAAAGATCACAAAACTGTAAAGGTTCGCTGCACGCCACAAAGGCAGCACAAGACTTACTCCGAAAAGGAAGCCGAATGCTGCCGACACGCCAAAGGGGGCAACAACGGATTAACTGCCCCCGCAACAGCGAAACTATTACCAAAAGCTGCAAGACGCGCCCCAAACAAATGTTAATTAACTGCAGAACTGATTGTTTTCTTTCACAAAGGCTGTTATACCCTTCGCTATTTGGTTTAAAAACAAAATGTTGCCGTGTTTACTCAAATGAACACCATCATCTAAATATAACTTTTCACTAACCGCACTCAACATAGGGTATTTAATAAAGCAGCCCCCGTTCCGGATTGCCAGCGTCCCTGCAAAACTATTGAGACGCTGTCTGCATCGCTCCATAGCCACACAGGAGATTGAATATCTCCAAGAAGCACGGGGCAGGACTTCAGACCAAATGATATAACATCCAGGGAGCTGCTCATTGACAAAATTGAAAGTCTTAACTACCACTTTTCTCAACCGCTTCAGGCTCACCTTTCCCAAATCATTACCCCCACAGTGGAGTAAAATTGCAAATGGATTATCCCCAACTTTATCCAAAGTTCTTAGTTTATACACTGCATTAAACAGGGTCAAACCTCCATAACCCTGCCACCACAACTGTATATCTGTTAGTCCTATGTTAGTTCCCATTTCCAAGGTTTTTGCCGTTATGAAGCCCCTTTTTATCAAAGATGAACCAACACACCAAATGTTGAGCTGTTTGGCACCTAAATACAATCTTGATTCATGTTATTACGTTAACAATGAGTTTCAAACTACATAAAAATAAAAATAAAAACTTAAAACATAACTGTACATGCCAACCCTGGGAGTTATCAGAGGAAGGCTTATAACAAGAAAAACTATACCTTACAAGGCACTGACCAAAACAAGCAGCCGGACAAGGGGAGCACAATTCTTAAAACAACTAAAGTTAACAATTTAAAATTGTCTAAATCCCTACAAATTTACAAAGGGCAAAGCAACGATCTAGAGAGGAAAACGCTACAAACCCTGCTAAGTACGTTAAGTCAGGACTGACAAAGCCGGGGCACGACATGTGCATAAGGCAATGAGTGTATATAACTTTTATAGGCATTAGAACTCCAGCGACCTGCCAGCTTAATAGTCTCCTCCGAGTATCCCAAGGCAGCAGCCGTAGTGGCTGCTCCTATTCTGAATGAATGTGTATTGTAAAGCTTATAACCTATGTCATTCGTGGCAAGAGCTTTTTTGAGAACCACTGAAAATTGGTTCCTTGTCAGTGGTCTCCCATCTAAATGGCAAAATAATGGACCTTCACATTGAGGCCGAGTTTGCAAATAATTAGTCATCAGTTGAAGAGGACAAACTCCTTTGTCTCTTTTATGTATTTTTATCTGAGTACCTTTGCCTGCTTGATCAGTCTTGGTATAGCGCAAATGAACTAGAATTTCATCTGAATTAATATGAATATCATTTCTTTTCAATACTTGATGCCCATTGTTTTTGGTAATTACTAACTCACCCACCCGGAAAAAACCAAAAAATGCAAGAGAGAAAGCAGCTGCAAACAGCTTCTGCTCATATGTATTAGAGGTCACATGTTGTAAAACATTTACAATTGTAACAAGTATACTGATGGTAATGGGTAGCCTAACTTTTTTATGTTGGGTTGACCTCCGAAAACCTTCCAAAAGTTTACCTACCAGGTAGTGCTTTGTTGTATCTGTTGAAACACTTATTTTACATTGAAATGAAATTGCACTGATGTAAAGCTTTGCAGTATTAAATGCAAAACCTCTAGCTGACAGGCTAGCTATAAACAGCATAATTTGCTCTAAAGAGGGAGGCCAACTTTCTCCCAACTTATTGAAAACCCGGAACTCAGAAAATTTCTTTAAAGCATTCCTGTAAGAAGAAGTTGTATTACCCGCTAACGAGGCCTTTAAAAGTCTACCAGCCTCACATTTGAGATCACCAATTGAAAACAGTCTGGTATTAGTTCTGGACAGTGATTGGCCGTTGGATCTAAACTGAAGAATCTGTCCCACTGCTTACGAGAAATAGAATCAGCTAATGCATTATCTTGAGAAGAAATATGCTTTGCTCTAAAAACAATGTCAAATTGCATAGCTATGAATATAAATTGTCTAAGCAATACCATAACTGCCTTTGAGCGACTTGTCTGCTTGTTCATGATTGTCACTAGCCCTTCATTATCTATTAAAAGGATGATTTTCTTTTTCTTTAGCTTCTCACCCCATAAACAGAATGATAACAATACAGGGACCATTTCCAAAAATGTTATATCTGACATTACAGCCTTGACCTGCCAGTGCTTTGGCCAAGGAAAGAAGGCCCATTTACCATTAAAGTAACAGCCGCATCCAAGATCAGAAGAACCAGAACTGTCGGTTTGCAATCGTAGTGTGTACATATCATTCCAAACTGAATCTGGAATATGACAAATACCATTGAACTCTTTTAAAAAGGAAACCCATAGAGAAATGTCCAGCTTCATCTCATTATTCAGCCTTAACCTGTGATGAGGTTTGGACAATGAAGACATGGCGTCGTAAAAACGCCTTAAAAAAGCTCTACTTGAACGAATAGCTCGGCAAAAGAAATTGAGCTTTCCAGCCAGGTGTTGTAAAGCCCTAAGAGTAATTTTTTTCTTGTCTTGAAAGTTGCCTAAAAGCTCAACCAGCTCCTGTATCTTTTGTAAGGGAATCCTTATGACCATTTTTTTAGTATCAATCTCGAGGCCAAGAAACACTAAAACAGTTATCGGACCAACTGACTTTTCTTCTGCTATGGGCAGACCAATTTTGCAGCAGACTTCAGTGAAAGTACTCAGAAGTGTTTCGCAATCTCCCGAGAATGCACTGCCTGCAAAAATAAAATCATCCAAATAATGATCCATGGACATCCTATTGGATAAGTGACAAACGGTCCAATGAATGAATGAAGAAAACTGTTCAAAAATGAAACATGAGCTACTTAAACCCATTGGCAATGTTTTGTCAACGTAGTATTTTCCATCTACTTTGATACCAAGTAGCTGAAAGTCCTTTGGGTGAACAGGTAAAAGCCTGAAAGCAGACTTTATATCACGCTTTGCTAGAAGAGCATTTTTTCCCAGACTAAATATCATGTCTGCGACTTTGTCAAATGAAGTATACTGGACAGATGAATATTTCTCATCTATACCATCATTAATGCTTGCACCTTCTGGGTAAGATAAATGGGAAATTAGGCGCCAGCCACCGTCAGACTTTGGGACTATACCAACAGGCGAAATGATCATGTTTTCGAAAGGGATTTCAGTAAATGGCCCCTCTATTCTTCCCAAAGAAATTTCTCTGTAAATTTTCTCCTTGAGTTCATTGGGATGTAAATAAGCAGATTTCAAATTTCCAGATTCTTTGTGCTCCCTAGGTCCCGCATATCCTAACTTAAATCCAAACATGAAACCATCCAATAAAAATTTTGGATCTTTCCATTTCGGGTACATTGCTAAATACTCTAAGAGAGCAGAAAACCTGATAGGCGTTGGCGCTAATCTTTTTAGATTATTTTGAAAAGCGTGGGCGGAAACTTGGCTGCGAGTTGTTGAATGGACCCCTTGGTCTTTGCTGTGGCATAGATTGGCTAAATTGCTGTCCCTTCGGTCCTTGACCACACAGCCTAGAGGGGTGATCATTATTGCATTTTAAACAAGCATGTCGAAATGTACAGTTTAGTTTAGAGCAATATCTGAAATTAAAGTCAAAACATTTCTTGCCTAAATTCTTACTGGCTTGCTGCGGCATGGTTGTATTACTATTAGGAGCAGCCATAAACAGCAGCCAAAGCTCATAATCTATTTTCGCAAAAGACCTTGCGGGGTCTGCTGCAAGACGCAGTCTGAATTGTTGGTCATAAGCCCTCCAACCCATACCGCCATGTTGTTTTGCTCCGAGACGTATGTTACTTATATATTTTAATAAGTCCTGACATTTAATCGGATGTGCTGCAGTGAAAATGCTTGTAAATATAAGCATTGCATCCGTCCATGACTCAATGTTTAAGTATTTCTGGTTGTCTGCAGTGGATTTCAAAAAAAGTTCACCCCCTGACCCTACAGACAGACTATTTTCGTTACCAGAACCCCTACCAGAACTTAACAGGGCAGATAATTCCACATATTGATATGTTTTAATCTTATCCTTCAATTGTTGAGGAACTTGAAAGCCAATCTGACTCTCTACGCTTTGTGTCACATTGACCGATGCATCAAGTCCCTCAAACAGATTAACATCAACTAAACCTCTACCTGGATCCGTGGTTGTCTGTGTTACCCCAGTGGCAGCGATCACTGGTGGTTCAGCATCTCCCAAAAAATCAATGACAGACCCAACTTCTGATGTTGAAGAACCAGACCCATCTTGTGATGTTGAAGGACCAGACCCATCTTGTGATGTTGAAGGACGAACCACCGGTGTGTCGATCGATACAGCTTCAGGCAGCTGCTTACCACTTGCTCTTCTCCTTTTCGCCCCACCAGAGCTCACAACAGTCTTCCTCTTTGGCATTATTTCCGCGTATGTACCGTAAAAGGAAAACACAAATTGTTATACATTATAAATGTATCCGTGTACAGGATTAATTCCCTACTATACAAACCCTCCAATATAATCTCTCAGCTCCAAACAAGTTGTAATTGCCCTTGGAAGCACCCAGTGCCACCAGAGCTATATATTATTATCATTCATATCCTAAGGACTCAATTGTAGTTTGTTGTCCAGCACCATAGTCTGATAATTGAGCGATATCGCCAATAATGCATAAATCCTACATTGACATAGGAGCCAACAACATAGGGGAGTCTGACAAAATATCTATTTCGTTTAAATAATGGACCATGAAAAGGCCAGGCTCAATTGTAGTTTGCTGTACAGCAAGTCCGATATCGCCAATAATGCATAAATCCTACAATAACATAAGAGCCAACAACCTAGGGGAGTCTAACACGCCAGACTGCCATTACATATAAACAATTAAATGTTGAAAATGGCGTTAACCAAGTCCCCATCTGCCTAGTACACTAAACGAACTTTGGGCCAAAGTGTTTTTCAATAACGAATACCTCACATGACCCAGTGCTCTTTACCAACAACGTTGAAGGAACGTTTTACCGTTGGCTCCACAAAAATCCATTTAAATGCTTAAAATCGTCAAAGATAAATCTGGATGATTCTTTCATGATGGGGCTATAGGACGACAACATATTGTCACAAATGTCCCATTACCTGACATAACCCCTTTACAAATGCACCATGCATTCAATGAAAATTAATCCTCTACCGCTAACAATTTTTGGGTGCGGTTTTGCATGTGAATCAACTAAAATCCATATAAAATTCATTAAATGTCCGCCATCTGAACGTGAATCATCTTTATAATGTAACAATAATTGCTCAAATATACACCGGCAGCTAATCAGACATACCGTTATTCTAGTCTGCAACCAAACTCTCTTTTTTCTCCCTCAGTTATTCTCTGGGTTTTGCCAAACAATCGAAGAAGCCGGTGTCGAATGACCTTGACACCGGATGAATTACACGCGCGTAAAACGCGTCATCGTAAGAAATACCCGCAATAAAATGTTCCATCCGATAAGATCCATTATGACTTAAAGCCATAATGGGTATTTATTCATGGCAACTTTACAGCCAATTGGTATCAACATAAGGTACATCAGTCTCACAGTGTTCCTTTTTATCCCTGTTTGTAACTTCATGTTCTACAAGCAAATCGAGACCGCGACGTCCTTAAATATTTCCCACATATAGACGCCTCTGCAGCAGACGACATTTGAAAAACACTGTGTCAAAAGATTAAATTGCTCATAATGAGCAAATTCTTCTTTTGCCGCAATGTTTTTAACTCTATCCAATAACTGATATATTAGTTATAGAAATTAGATCTATCTCTATATTTGCTGAGATGATTTCAAAGTCGTCTGTTGCAGATGTGTTGTATGTGTGAAAGGGTTTATTGTCACAATGTCGAGGTTCTCGATTGGACCCTAAAGTCCAAAGTTGAACACAATCGAGGATTTGTAGGATGAGATATACATACGTGCTAGTAAACGCGTCAACGGTGCAAATAACGTTTCTCAACTCATACAGGTCCTGACTGGGGAGTGGAATAACGTCATAAAATGACCATCCTTATATTTAGTTGGACGAGCACGGGCAGCGCTCGCAGCCTGTGGTAAGCACACACATTTTGATCTGTTTTAGGAAATAACGTTTAAAAGTTTAAACGCCACTGTAGACATGCCAACTGATATAGGATGAAACATCTCAATACAATGTTCAAATTATTTAAACATTTCGAATATTTTACTTACAAAGAAAGAACTTGCGTTTTTATTGCCGCTAGTATATGTTATGCGTGTCAATGCCGCTGATATTTAGTGTGCGTGTCAATGCCGCTTGTATTGTCTATGCGTGTAAATTGAACTGTCGCATGATGGATACTTAACAAGGTCAGCAAAGGATGTATTTCTATGAAACCTAACTGTTTAATGTATTCCTTATGCGATAGTTGAACTTGCACGGACGATTCGCGGTCCTAATGACTTTCCCATTTGACATCATTTAACCCTTTCCCGCATACAACACATGTGCAGAAGACGATGTTAAAATGATTTAGTAAAACATATGGGATATATCTATAACTGAAACAACTTTTATTGAAAGTTGAAAACATTGTGGTAAAAGGAGAAAGTGCTCAATATGAGAAATTTCTACTTTTTCCACAATGTTTTCCAAAGTAGTCTGCTGCAAACGCGTCAAAATGCATCTATAAGTGGGATGGGATCAAAGTTTATTTGGCGTACCAGTACTGGGTTACACTTTCAATATTCCTGTGAAAAGATACATTTAGATATATATAACAGTATATGCTGACGGTGAAGACTCTGAGGACACTGTGCAGATGCATTGAGATCATTTCTAACAAACAAACAAACACTTCCGCACACATGAATCAGTCTCCGTAGCCTAGTGGTTCGGGCATCTGCTTCGGGAGCGGGATGTCAACGGTCCGAGTCCCAGTCGCGACAGTGTGGACCCTTTGCGTATGCTTTGACGCTCAGAGTTGTGGGGTTAGCATTACGAATGACTGGCTGGTGGTAGGATAAATGGACCAGTAGTACTGGTAACTTTCCAAGGACACGCCTTGATATAACTGAAACAGTGTTGAAAGCGGCGGAAATTGTTTAGTATGAACGATTGGTTATCATCCATCTGGTTAAACTATGGTAACCGACTAACTGCCGAATGACTGCCTGTCTGATGTCTAGCATAAAGGATAGGACTCAAGAGATAACACATGTCTCATAACTCGGGTTCGAGTCCCGTGATGAGCGGGTTTTGACATTGAAATGTTTCCACACAGACGGCGAGAATACTGGTTAAGTCTCCAGGAAGCAGACACGGAGCGTGTTCTTAAACTTAAAGTTTAGACTAAATGTCTTTCAGACAGAGATGGCTGACCCTTACAATAGGGATGACACAATTATAAACTAACTACATGTAACGTTATTTTTACTCTTCGTGCTTTCATCCTAGGCCTTAAACGAAAAAGAATAATTACTTGATAAGGAAAGACATTCTGAGATATGTTTGTGTAATATGTTTAGACATCCAGTACAAAGCCCCTATGCTATCCGGGGAGCCAAATTAGATCGAGCAGGATCAAATTCTACATCAAAAAGCTATCCATCAAATTATTGAAATTTCATAACGTTATTGACTTTCTTGTGACGAATAGCATCATGTCACAGAGAAAAGAAAGCAATTCTTACGAAAACGCTTCGTCTTTTAACCGCGTTTAGCTTTTTTGTGTCTTAATGCATTTCCGACCAATCTCACCACCCACACGTTATTAACCCTTTCCCACCTATAGGCGCGTTTTGACGCATATTCAGCAGAACGACTTTTGAAAACATCGTGACAAAAGTAGAAATTGCTCAAAACGAGCAATTTCTCCTTTCGCCACAATGTTTCCAACTTTTAAATGTAATTATTATACCAACAATTATAGATATTTTCCATAGTCTTGAGTTAACATTTTCAAAGTTGTCTGCTGCCGATGTGCTGTATGTGCAAAAGGCTTTAGTCATATATGCATATCTTGACAAAAAGCTAGCACTGTTTCCCCATTAGATTTTAGCCAATCTTTACTTTTAAATATGATATTGTTACGGAGAGGCAATTATACCTAACATCCCCAGATATTGGTCAAAGAGTGAAGGAATGTACAAGCTGTGTCGGGTGTGATCGGATTCTGATTCAGGAAAGATATAACCAGTCCTAATTCTTGCCCACACATGACACGTTTGATGCAGAAAACGTTTAAGAAAAAACTACAGAAAGCTTCATAAATAGATATGTATTCATTGAATAGAGTTGAAAACACGCAGGCAATAGACGAAACTATTTATTTTGAGTAATTTCTCCTTTCACCACAATGTTTTTTTAAGTTCTCCTTCATAATTGGGGAAGTGTCAACCCGTGGGATATACGTGGGGAAAAAGGCGTGTCCGCGTCACACAAACTGATGTCGTATTTTATTGCCGTTCCTTCACAATATATAATTACATTTAACTATAGCCCTTTCTTTAATCCTTTTCAACGTACAACATAACGTTTTCAAAAGTCGTCTGCTGCAGAGGCGTCCTACATGTTGGAAAGTCTTAAGCCGGTCATTATCTATATATTGAGTTAATGAATGTTCGACCGATTTTCAAACGCTGCATTCTACCCTTTCCCACATACAACACATCTGCAGCAGTCGCCTTTTAAAACATACCCAAACAAATTGGAAACTCCCTTTAAATGATAGTACAATAATTGAACAGAGTTGAAAACATGGTGACAAAAGGAGAAAAAGGGGGTTAAAGCTAAAACTATATGAGACGTTAAGCACCAGCAGCTAGAAAGACACCAGTAATCATTTCTTCGTGATGTAAAATATCACTTTATAGATTTATTATCGTGTCCTTACCGCAGGTTATGTAACATTAATCCTTTGTTCGTGATGTAAAGCAGACGTTATAGATTTATTATCGTGACCTCTACGCAGGTTATGTAATATCTGAGGCCACTAATACGGGGAAAGGAAACTAGTTCGATAAGCTATATAGCGCTATATATTATCTGGGACCACTAATACGTATTAGTGAGTCCAGGTAATATTAACATTTCCCCCCACATCAAATTATTTGGATGAATCGACTTCGAACATATCTAGGCAACAATATTGAAACTCTCCACTTTGTGGCATAAAGAGAAATGGCTCATCATCTGCAAATTATCATTTTCAAAACGTTTTTTTGTTTATATGTATCCGTTGAAGAAAATGCAGTTGTTTTCTGGAAGGTGTTAAGCTATAGATTTACGTATTTGTGATTATCCGCTGTATTTCCTCTGGAAATGAATGACGTTTGAAGGGTTCCCGTCATCTCGCTGACAGAACAGAACGACATATTCTGAATGAATATGTTTCAATTTTTCTAAGTTTGTTGGCAAACAAATGATAATACTGTCCACCGTGCCCATTCAAACTAAACAAATAACATTTATACAATAAAATGTTATAGATATAAATGTTTCCTGTTTCCTGACCAAACTGTTGTGTATTAAATTGGATTAACTTATGCAAAACATGGTCTTTTCAAAATTAGACTTTGATAACCGTTTAAGTCAATGCCGGAAGATATCCCTAAATATATCGACGGAATATAATGGTGAATTCTTTCTTGCATACTACATGACCTCCCTAATTGTATCTGGATTATTTTAAAGCTTAGAGGTAACTCTTTTCATTGCTATAGGGTGTTCTACATGAGAAACACTGAAAAAGTGTGACAATTTAGGGTTAAAACTGGTTGATTTATATGGAAACAAAGGAATTTATTTGACAATGACAATGACAATGACAAAATTGTATTGAAAGTAATTAAGCCACCGGCCCATAGAACAAAGCATTCTATTTAACAAATAGCATAGAGTTGAGAAGAATGTCCTTATCATGTTTTCATCGATTAGATTATGTTGTTTAAGTACACATATATATACGGATAAGTCATTTCCTGGAGCCGGTAACGTGCATCGAAGTCTCACGGGGTAAGTCCACAATAAAGGTAACATATAGTTAGAAAACATACAAGACTATGCAAATATCAGGATGTGATTTCATGTTAAAACATCAAGTTTTGCAATAAATGATTACTTACAACTTTTCTAAGAACTTCGGGCATATTTAACGTTTAGATAAAAACTCGCGAGCTAGTCCCTCCAATGTACGGCTTGAATCATCTATCGACACGATGTGACAGACTTAAAATGAATAGTTCATGGATAAACAATTTAATACTCCTTTATCTTTTAACTATTACAAGTATTATGTCTTAAATCCTTTATTTCTCGTAAAACCCTTTCTCACACGAAATAAATCAGCTGCAAATCACTTTTAAAAACCCAGGCAAACTTATAGAAAATGCATTTAAATGCAACAACAATTATTCAGTTTTAAAAACAGTGTGGCAAAATGAGAAAATGCTCATAAGAGATTGTTTTCCCTTTTGCAAAATGTTGTCAAAAGTCGTCTGCTGCAGAAGACGTCATACAGTACCTGTTTATGATACAGGGTTTATTATAGTATCACCGTTAAAGACGTTAGATGCAACAAGGCATGTATTACATTTTAAAGACGAACTGAGCTGCGCACTATGAGAATTCACTTCAAGAGCATTTATTACAAATGAAGATTTTACATTGGCACATTCTGATCTGAATGTACAATTTTCGCCATTAAATCACATAAACTGTCAAGGGACTGCTGGAAAGCAGGGTCGACTTTATTTGGATATCACGAATGCATAGGTTGATCTAAATCTACAATTGACAAAAAAGATTGTATATCAAAATCCCCATGCTCAAAATCCCCATGGTTCAAAATTGCCGTAATACTCAAAATCCCCATGGCAAAAATGACAGGGTGTTCAAAATCCCCACGATGGGTAGACACAATCCCCATGGCAAAAATGACAGGGTATTCAAAAGTGTTGAGAAGGGGAATTACCGGACGTACCAATATGTTTTCTTAGTTGTCTGTTGAAAACTTATGTATGTAAGAAAGGGAATATGCTAATGTAAGCGAAATGAAAGATAAATGAAACAATGATCAACTTTAATCATTTAATTCATAAATATGCATTATTAATTTAATTGCGCAGAACACAAAATTATAGATATTATAGAGAAAGTTTAAAAACAGTTATATCAAATAAAAATAATTTGTTATTGCAATCAACATAAATCATATACTGCACTGCAAACACTGTTTTTATTCTATTTTAGCACATTTTCACATTAGCACAGGTCCACAAAATCACATTGCACTTCAAACGTCGTGTTCATTTTATTCTAATCACATGTCCAATGCCAGACAGAAATTCCTCAAAGGACTTGGCACCACTCACATACTGAACACACAGGTATTTCAGCCTTTGCAGATGTGCCTTTGTGGCCTTCTTTACACGTTTCAGCGTCGGTTCACCAAGGTCACACCGAAGAATGTCAGCTGCCACAATTTTTGCATCATTACCAGTGCAAATCACTACAGTCCAAAGAGAAGAATTGTTATGTCCCACCAGATGTTTAAATGTATTATTCCAAGACTCGCACATATTATTTGTTCTGTCCTGGTCTTCAATGGTGGCACTGTGTACATTCCAAAGTAATCAAAATAATTAACCATGGGGATTTTGAATACCGCATCATTTTGGCCGTGGGGATTTTAAATACCCTGTTATTTTAGCCATGGGAATTTTGAGTACTATGCCAATTTTAAATCATGGGGATTTTGAGCATGGGGATTTTGAGTGTCTCCCGACAAAAAACTCTAAACATGTTTTGATTACTCAAGCAAGGGTCGAGACGCCATCATCATCATCCAGTACCGACGATGGCTTGTCTTAGACACCCGGCTCGGCCAGTTCACTCTTTATCAGGGACTGACTAAAGTTAAAATAACTGGCACCGTTCGTACTCGACATATCGAGGGCTTGGCGTGAAACGGTTGTAACTAAAATTGGTATATTTTTACCAAGGTAAATCACCCCGATATAAAGTCTTTATAAGCGTTGAATCATTTTTCTTCGTAAACAATGGAAATTTAGGTGCCATTGCTCGTTCTGAGCAATGGAACGAGCAATGGCACCTAAATTCGCATTGTTTACAAAAGGGTCAAAATTGCCCCTAAACCACGGGTTTTCAAAATAGGTTTTTAGTTACAACCGTTTCACGCCAAGCCATCGATATAGTCTAAATAGTCTATGTGGGAAGGCAGTCAGTTACTTGGGAAGAATGTAGCTTCCAGTTGAGGTGTGACAAAGCCAGAAAATACGTAAGGTGAATTTACCGACGTAATATGAGCTTCCCACGAGAAAACCAACATTGTTTAAAGTATCGACGCGGATCAGCATAAGCATGCCGCGTAGGCTAATCCGGACAGAACAATTTCGCCTCCTGTGGATTTTCTGTTTCGGGAATCAGTACCCTATACCTTTATCCCCCTGTGACGGAATGTTTCGGCCCGGATTAGCCTGCGTGGACTGCGCATGCTGATCTGTGTCGATACATTACGCAGAGACCACACAGTTGGTTTTCTCGCGGGACGGCTCATATAACTGACGTAGGAGGACAGCGGAGACCCTTCATTGTACACAGAGTGAAAGCACCCACATCGCTAAACGCGGAACATTATGTTCTTGTAGACAATTAGCCCTTTGGTCTTAACAAATCCATTTTAACTTCTGTAATTGGTTTAACTACGAAGAAGAGTCTGAACTCTCAACACATGTAGATTATTCAAACTCTCGGTACAAGAATACCTGCCGTTACATCACCAAGGTGTTGAACCCTTATTTCGCTGAATGACATAGTCCGTCATCATCATCATCATCATCAGCAGCAGCAGCAGCATCATGATCAATATCATCATCATCATCAGCAGCAGCAGCCCCATATTCGTCATCATCATCACCACTCCTTATAGTAGACAATACAGAACATGTGTATTGATTTTTGTTTTACAAAAAGAAAGATAAATGAGTAAGGAACAATGTAGACCAATGTTAAAGTGCACGAACGTGTATGCCAGAATTTGGTGTAAATTGTTTTGAGTTGTAGTTCAGTCCTGCCTATAATAACATAGAACTGTTGTAGGAAATCACGTGCAGCGGATTAAGTGTTAATTGAATTTCACTCAGAACGAGCAATGGCACCTAAATTTCCATTGTTGTTGAAAAAATATGATTTAACGCTTATAAAGACTTCATGGCGAGGTGATTAACCTTGGTAAAAAAAATACCAATTTTAGTTATATATATATATATGTTTAAGACGATCGACAAAAGTAAGTACAACACTATTCATGTTTGTGATATATGTTCTACTGTATACTATAGTTTGAAAAAAAATGGCCTTATATAACAATTGCGACATGTTTGATTATTGCAATATTAATGTAAAACGAATTTGTATATTAATGCTGTTGTTTATAGATAGGGCGCATGATTGTTTATTTGTATAATTATTAATTCGATTATTTCGATTATGTGACTTACACAAATGTGAAGTTGGTTATATATTTCGTGTTGCTTATTCATTACTTATTCAGATTTGATCTAAGGTACTGCATACATGTATGTTGATGTTGCCAACAACAATGTTGATGTCGTTGTTGTTGTTGTTGTAGATGATGAGAGAGACACATTGGTATATTTTAAATCACCTGTTACTTATTCGGCCATTTTCAAGAAAAAAAGCCTTTGCTATTAAAAATATCTTTCGAATTGCACATGTTGATGTTGCCAACCACACTTTTGTTATTGTTGTTGTTGCTGTAGATACTGACGGAGACAAATTTGTACATTTTTAATCCCGTGTTACTTATTCAAAAACCTGTTACTTATTCGTTACTTATTGGTTACTTATTCAAAAACCTGTTACTTATTCGGAGGTCATTAAAATATTAGCTTTCGATATCCATAAATTCCATTCAAACTGCATACGTTAATGTTGCCAACAACAAATGTGATGTTGTAGATGCTGACGGAGATCTATAAGTACATATTAAATAACCTGTTACTTAATCAAAAACCTGTTACTTATTCGGCCGTTTTCAATAGAAAAAGCCTTTGCTATCCAAAACAACATTCAAACTGCATATGTTGATGTTGCAAACCACAATGTTGATGATATTGTTTTTGTAGATGCTATCGGAGACCCATTGGTACATTTTAAATCACCTGTTACTTATTCAAAAACATGTTACTTATTCGGCTTATGTTTCCATAGTTTTTATCACATTACGGGATGTTTGACGGACACTAGGTGGGTTACAATGCCAGTTCTCTGCCATAAGTAACTCATACGGAGCGACGAGGCTGATGTTTTATACAGAGACAAAAACTCCCCTAACGAGTCTCTAAAGAATATAAAAGTCTTGCGGGCGTACGAAAAACAAAATTATGGTCTATGTCAATGAACAATTTGCAATTCAAATTGCACACTTGAAAACGTCAGTGAGAAGGACATCAAAACAGATGGTATGAGACAGTGCATGGGAAGAAGTACATGATGTAATCTCTGTACAGAATACACGTAGGTTCAAATCAGCTTGTCAATCCGTTTAATCGTATCAGTTTCTACACATGTTGAAAGCCTCTTCTACTTGCATATGTAAGTCAATGTGAGAACAGCGTAGATCTTGACCGGATTGTGCGGAGGCATGCTTATCTCGATATATGCTGTTCTGAAAAGTCAACTTGAAACTGTTTTTGCATAGACGGGGTCCCATCTCGTTTGTGCATATTTAGTTCTAATGATAACATTGAAGTCTTTATTTAAATTTTCTTGTTCGATAATGTGTCATCTTCTAGCAATATAAATTCAATCCAGACACAATGATAAGAGGATGGTCCCCATAATTACAAATACGCAACTCATAAACATATTACGCAATTGAGCTTCGTTCTGCGAAAACTAGCCGTCAAGCAATTTCGACCAGTGAAGATCCAGATATACACAGGTAATACAAATATAAAATAATTGACCTTCGTACTGCGAGAAAATAAACCATCAAACAGTGTAGCACCTGATCAACCAGTGCATATCATGGGCGTAGCTCCCTTTAGGTACTGTAGGCACGTGCCTACACATCTTTTCTAAAAATGCCCCAACATGCAGCTGCGGCGATACACATCTGCGTCATGTAACGACCAGATCAGCCTGCGCGGTCCACACATACTGATCCGGCCGACACATTCCGTCTCATTGGGGGGGGGGGGGGGGGGGGGAAATCGATAGAGTAGTGATTCCTTAAACAGAGAAACCACAGGAGGCGAAAGGTGTCTATCCGGGTAGGCCTGTGTGGCATGCTTAGGCTGATCCGGGTCGATACTTTACGCAGAGTCCACCATGTTGATTTTCTCACGAGACGTCCTACACATTGATTATTGCCAAGCTACGCCCCTGTCTACACATTGATTATTACCAAGCTATGCCCCTGTCTACACATTGTTTATTGCCAAGCGACGCCTCTGTCTACACATTGATTATTGCCAAGCTACACCCCTTTCTACACATTGTTTATTGCCAAGCTACGCCCCTGTCTACACATTGATTATTGCCAAGCTACGCCTCTGTCTTCACATTGATTATTGCCGAGCTACGCCCCTGTCTACACATTGATTATTGCCAAGCTACGCCCCTGTCTACACATTGATTATTGCCAAGCTACGCTCCTGTCTACACATTGATTCTTGCCAAGCTACGCCCCTGTCTACACATTGATTATTACCAAGCTGCGCCCATGCATATCCGCTCAGTTTTACCTGACTCTGCAATATTCGCGAATTAATAAAAACAGGTTTTAACTGTATTCACTTATTAAACACAAACACTGTAAAAAGAAAAACACCAACATTATGAACTCTACGTAACATATCGAACCAGATCAGCAATCGCAGTCCGCGCAGGCTAATCCGGTCCAACACATTCCGTCCCAGGGAGAAAGAGGTATAGGGTAATGAATCCTGAAACAGAAAATCCATAGGAGGCGGAAAGTGACTATCTGGGTTAGCCTGCGCGGCATGATTAGGCTAATCCGAATCAATACTTTATGCATAGTCCACCCTGTTGGTTTGCTCGTGGAACGGCTCATAAGTACTTCAAAACCACTGTTCACATTTATTTTACTTGGAATCCGGACGAGAAAGCATAACTTCCTATTTGTTTGAGTGTCCCAATAAATGTAACCGTACATGAAACCGTCCTGCAACAGTAGATCAACTATTTATGTTAACTATTTATGTTAACTATCCCTTGAAACGTTACTTTGGTGAACTATTTTACAGAGTACACACTTTTCTTGCGACTGTACGGTCAACATCCGATTATAATCCTTTCGATTGAAATAGTAATCGCACGATGCAACCAAAGTTCGGCCATCAACGCTTCTCTTTCTCGTTTATTTGTATTATTTTTCTCGCGTGTTGATACCTAACGATGATGCAAAGGTCAATAGGCAGTCATCATATCTATATGAGCGTTTGCTGCTTCAGATAAGATTAGGTCTGATTTAAATGGGATTGGAAGAAACGGTAGTGATTAGTTTTGTCTTTTAACAATTCTTTTAAACAAGTATTTTCGAACAATACTTGACAAACAGGACCGGGCACCTTACAGTACTTAAACTGGTACAGTGATAGGACGATCCATTACTTTTCGTGTATAGCTACCATATTTGTAATGTATGTAGGATAGTATTAAAACTGCTAAATACTATATAGCACTGTCCAATTTGTAATTCAAATCGCACACTTAAAATCGTCATTGAGAAGGACATCAACACAGATGATATGAGTCAGTGCATAAGAACAAGTTGGTAGGTATCAGCCTTTGTATCTGCTGAGTCTCATTTGAAACTACATAAGTTGAAAAAATCTTGTGAAAAGCTTATGTTAGTAATGGATGAACAATTGATGACACATTGCGAAAATAAAGGCTGTTTGAGTCTAAACTGTTCACAAAAGTAAACTTATACTCTTACCTATGCCACGTTCTTTGTTCGAGTATGGCCTATGACCCTTCGCATGCTTTTAAAATGATGTCCCGTTTTTACAAACGAATTTATATTTTTGACGTCTTATTTCTGCACTTATTCTGCACGAATTGATTTATACAGGCGGGTTCAACGTAGCCTAATACTATCACGTGTGGGAAAAAACATGATTGCGCTTCCATTCCTAATGATCCAAAAAGACACAGCCTTACCGAAGTACCTGAAACCTTTCATTTATTGGCGAACTGTGCACTAGCAGATCAGACGGCGCAGATATACTGGCTGATTGGAATTGCATTACGGTTGGTTTTTCGAATATCGCCCCTCATTTAAAACACAAGTGTCTTAATAGAAAAAAAATAAAAACAAGAGGACCATGATGGCGATGGATCGCTCACCTGAGTTATGTAATGTGAGTTGTCATGCCAACCACAATAATTAGGTAAGCTATCTCAAGAGGTCCAAGAGGATCAGTATAGCGCCACTGCCACAGAGTGAACAATCCTCAACCTATGTTGTCTCTCTTTTGTAAAGTTAATATGACTAAGAAGGTCACCAAAGAAATGTTATGTACCATTTTGTATATATTCAAGTTGTTTAACAAGGGCATACTTTGAATGATCCTGGTAGAGGACCATGAGACAATACTACACACCAAATATCTAAGCTCTAGGCCATTAGTTTCAGACAAGAATATTTTTATAGTTTGTCCCTATATATCTCTATGTAAAACATGTTACCCCCGGGGTTGGGCCAATTTAGACCGCAGGGGCATAATTTGAACCATCTTTGTAGAAGCCCACTTGACATTGTTACACACCAAATGGCCTAAGTTTTCAGACACAAAGATTTTTACAGTGTGTCCCTTTCTATCTCTTTGTAAAACAGGTGAACCCCGGGGTGAGGTCAATTATGACCCTAGGCGCATAACTTGAACAATATCTGTAGAGGACCACTAGACAATACTACCTACACACCAAACATTTAAGCTCTAGGCCTTTCTGTTTCAGACAAGAATATTTTCAAAGTGTTTCCCTATATATCTCTATGTAAAACACGTGACTGCTGGGGCGGGGCCAATTTTGACAACAGGGACATAATTTGAACAATCTTTGAAGAGGACCACTAGACAATGCTACACACCAAATATCTAAGATATAGGCCTTTCGGATTTAGACAAGAAGACTTTCAAAGTGTTTCCCTATATATCATTTTATAAACATGTTACCACCAGAGTGGGCCAATATTGACCCCAGAGGCATAATTTGAGGAATCTTTGTAGAGGATCACTAGACAAAGCTACACGCCAAATATCTAAGTTTTTCCCTATATATCTCTTGATAAAACAGGTGACTCCTGGGGCGGGGCCAATTTGTTCACGCAACAAAAGTCACCACCCAATGAACCTCCTTTTGAAATTTGATCAAAAGTGGTTAAGCGATTCAGGATATGTCGTTTGAAGGAATTGTTTACTGATGACCGACGACGAACGACAGACGACGAACGACGGATGGATAGTGATCACAATAGCTCACAATAGCTCATCTCATGTTAGCTAAAATTGTAAACAATCCATAACGTTGTTAAATCATACCGCAAAAACCACCAGCTACTAACATTCGCATATATGTTCAACGATTTCTTCAGTCGAGTGCTAGAAAGCCAGGAAAAACTCGTTAGGTGAACTTGCCGCCGCAGTACAGCTAAAATACCTTTAAAAACGGAGGTAAATTCCCATCAATTAAATACCTTCGAAACTACGATAAAACGAAACAATAAGCCGATTTATATGACTGATTTATTGATTTGGCTTCACTGCCCTTTTCAACAATTTACCAGTCACATCACGGCGGCCAGTTCCTCCACCCATGTGTTTCCTGGCTTTTTCACACCTGTATTTTACACAACAGTATTTCCCAAGCGACTGGCTGCTTTTCGACATAGACTGTCCGTTACGTCACCTTCAACATTCGACGATTTTGAAATCAATGGCAGTTTAGATCATATAACACGCGAATACAATCGTCAGGGTCTATTTCGTTGTGTTATTACGATTCTCTGGAATCTTTCGCTATGATTTTATGGCGAGGTGGTGACCGTGATGGTGACCTTGTATCTGATGATCTGAATGTGTATCCGTGCAGAAAATCTTTGTTTTGATTGGTCCCGAAGTTCATTTTTGCTTTGACGAGGCTGAAATGATTGGACATAACAATCAGTTCATGTTATTGCGAGTTCTTTGGACGAATCCGACCACAAAAACCCAGACATTGATTTTGCAAGTAATTATTATTTATATATATATATATACGTCCGTGTTTATTCTAAAAAAATGTCTATAGCGCGACTCAAATCTGAATTTACATTTAGATTATTTATATCGTCTATGTGTGATACCGGCGATAGCAGGCCGACATAAAATTCTATTCGCTCAATAGATATCACAACATAATATATGAAATATTCACAAAAGTACGAAGAGAAGCGCAAAAAGGACACCATATACGTATTAATCCGCTGAACCTCATTTAATACGATTATTTATGCTGTCTGCGTCTTCTGTGTGTATTGTCAATAGTTATCTAAATCACCTGATATATCACCAGTCTCGGCATTGTAGTCAGACATAGACATAAAGCGGACTCTTTACACGGTACTTGGAGCGCAGAATTCAACGATGGGTGTTTGTTTTATCTATAGAACGAGACTTATCATCTTCAATACTATCAATCGGAGATCAATGCCAATACTCTCCCTGTTTGACTTGTGTGGGTGGTGGATGGGTTGAAAGGTGGTGGATGGTTGACGGATGGGCGGTGGGTGGTGGAAGGATAGGTTTGCGGTGAATGGGTGGGTGGTGAATGGTGGGTGGGTGGATTGGTGGGTGGGTGGATGGGTGGGTGGTGAATGGGTGGTGGTGGATGGGTGGTGAATGGGTGGCTGAATTTAAGGGTGGTGAAAAGGTGCTGGTTGGATGGGTGGTGGATGAGTGGTGAATAGGTGGGTTGGTGGATGTGTGGTGGATGGGTGGTGAATAGGTTGGTGGGTGGATGGGTGATGGATGGTGGTGAATGGGTGGTGGATGGGTGGTGGATGGATGGGTGGGTGTATGGGTGGTGGATGGGTGGTGGATGGGTGGGTGAATGGGTGGTGGATGGTTGGGTGGGCGGATGGGTGGGTGGTGGATGGGTGGGTGAATGGATGGTGGATGGGTGGTAGATGGGTGGTGGATGGGTGGTGGTGGATGGGGTGGTGGATGGGTGTGGTGGATGGGTGTGGTGGATGGGTGGTGGTGGATGGGTGGTGGATGGGTGGTGGTGGATGGGTGGTGGGTGCGTGGTGGATGGTTGAGAAACTCAGATAACGATAAGACTGCGATAAATATCGTCCGTGTTTGTTCTAAAAAATTATCTATAGCGCGACTCAAATCTGAATTTACATTTAGTTTATTTATATCTTCTATGAGTGTCCTCTACAGAATTACTATGATGCATTGAACGAAATCAATCGCCCTTTAAATCGAAAAACATATCTTTTAATTTAAGCAAAATTTCGATATATGTCTCGGGTAAGGATTCTTCAATTGGACGGTATATTCTGTTCATAAAAATGAGTGTTTGTTCCATAAACACTGTGCTTATTGTTTATTGGAAAGGTGACATGTAATGTTAGTTATTGTTTAATTATGACTAACAGCTGTAAAAGCTTATGTCAATACAATTGTGTCTTGCCTCATCCGTAATATACTTATTTCTGGGTGCCATAGAAATGTTTATAAAAGTTTTCAAACGCTCATTATTATTCAATTATGACATTATTACTTAAAAGACTGACACAATGAAATTCCTGAACTTTTATCGTTATTTGAAGACTTCAAGTTCTCTTTTTATTTTGACTCCACAACATGCCACCATAAAAGTCAGTTTACACCAACATTAGTTATAATATCTTTGTTATATCTCAGCGTCCATTCCAGTCCTTTGAAAAGTATATTTTTCCTTAAAATAAATTCGTTTTTAAGAATTGTAGACGAATTGATATTCAAACGGTTTTTCAGATTTATATTTCCCACCAGAAACATTTATAAGTTCTCCCTGAGTATCGATATATGTGTCGGATAATGATGTTTACCCAGCAGACGGCTTTGAAAATGTCTCGACAAACTATTGATAGCTCTGTAAATGAAAGTGTGGTTATAGACAAGAGTTGAAACCAGTGTGGCAACAGTAGAAATTACTCATATGGTGAGCATTTTCTTTTTTTATCACATTGTTATCAAAAGTCTTCTGCTGCATATTTATCCAAAATGCGTCGGAAAGTGGGAAAGGGTTAATCACGTCAAACAACAACGTTCCTTTACAAATTTCGTTTCTTATTCCATACAATATCCTCCTTTGAAATCGGGACAATACTGTCCAAAGCTACATTGTTCGGTGGTGATTTAAGGGTTTTGTTCATTGTATGAATATCTTTCCAAATCAACTTAGAAATTTCATTCCAAGACTAAGACTATCCTTTCACCAATTAGGAATAGAAACTGGAAGATACGGTCTAAATAGAGTCGTCAGAAATCAACGTGTTTGTTTAATTTGCAATGAAAATAACATTGAAGGAGAGATTCATTTCCTTTTCGTCTGCAACAAATATGATCATATAAGAAATCTATAAGGATGTCCGTGAAGTTAGCAGTCTAGTTAGCGTGGCAGCCTGGCAGCGTGAAGTTTGCAGTCTGGTAGTCTGGCAGCGTGAAGTTAGCAGTCTGGTAGCCTGGCAGCCTCCATTACCAGAAGCCCTAACCCACTCCACGCCCCTACCCGCCGCCGCATTGATGATAATTGTATACAAATACGGATAAACAAAGATATGAAGAGTTCTAAATATAATATGGATCATTATTTCCAGACTGCCAGACTGCCAGACTGCAAACTTCACGCTGCCCGGCTGCCAGACTGCCAGACTGCAAACTTCACGCTGCCAGGCTGCCAGACTGCCAGACTGCAAACTTCACGCTGCCAGGCTGCCAGACTGCCAGACTGCTAACTTCACGCTGCCAGACTGCCAGACCGCCATACTGCTAACTTCACGCTGCCAGGCTGCCAGACCGCCATACTGCTAACTTCACGCTGCCAGGCTGCCAGACTGCCAGGCTGCCAGACTGCCAGACTGCAAACTTCACGCTGCCAGGCTGCAAGACTGCCAGACTGCAAACTTCACGCTGCCAGGCTGCAAGACTGCCAGACTGCAAACTTCACGCTGCCAGGCTGCAAGACTGCCATACTTCAAACTTCACGCTGCCCGGCTGCCAGACTGCCAGACTGCAAACTTCACGCTGCCAGGCTGCAAGACTGCCAGACTGCAAACTTCACGCTGCCAGGTTGCAAGACTGCCAGACTGCTAACTTCACGAACATTATTAAAGGACATTTTACTGTATACGTCATTCTATGCACACAGTGGTTTTACTGTTTCAAAGGACGAGTCCAAAATTGTTGCTTGATTTGACAAAATATATCAAACACGCATTACAAACAAGAAATCACTTCGTAAACAAGTTAAAATATGATAAGTCTAACCTAACTAATTGTTTTCTTCTTTTTTTTTCATTTTTTTTTTATTCTTTCTTGCATACACGCTTTGCTTATTGTTTATTTGAAAGGTGACATGTCATGTAAATATATGTTAAATTGAGTGTAATGACTAAAAGCTGTATTAGCTTATCTCAAAACAAATTTTGTCTTGTATAGACGGATTTTAAAAGAATGTAACATAGTTTAATGAATTGACAAACGAAATAGCCCATCCGCATGTCGTCTCTGACAATAGCATAGACGCAAGCTAACCCGGCACAACGTGAACAGGATCTACCAATAAATGGAACACCGTCCTTTATAAATCAGTTTAACAAATGAATGTAACGTATCATATGAGCCGTCTCACGCGAAAACCAACATTATGGACTCTGCGTAAGGTTGGATTTTCCTCGTAACGCAAGTTCTAGGATCATCTCAATATCGTGGATCGGTTGTGTAGTCCGGGCATTGAATCCGCGACCTCACGGGGCCGAGACGGACGCTCTACCACTACATCGCCGATGCGTTATATTGATTTAATCCGAGTGGCCTAGTTTTTGACGTTTCGAATTTGCCAGAGATTTGACTGAGCTAAAATTTCAGATAATTTGTCATAAAATGCGTTGAAAAATGTGGTTGAAGGATACACGTGATTTACTTGTTTACCTCCATGACCCAGTTTCGAATATGAGATTTAATCGATACAATGTTCCGATTAATTTTGATGAAGATTGGTTGAAAAAATAAATTGAATTTACACCCATAAATATTTCAAGATTATTTTGAATTCTTACCACTTTACAGTGGTTATAAAATAAACATCTGAGTATAACACTCAGGTGAGCGATTAAATAATTGTGATCACACTTTGTCCGTATTATTTACATAAAAAGTTCAATACTTGATACCGTATTATAAAACATAGCAACGAGTATCGTTTGCGTTCAGGTGAACCATGGTTTACATTTGAATTAAACAAAATACAAATATGTTACACAAATAACATTTGATAAATTGTAATGAAATAATTTGAAGGCATTTAGAGATATTTTGTAAGTATTCTAACAGCGATATTATAATTGTTTAACCACGACGTCGCAACTTGAATTGGTGTTTATCTCATAAAGGGAGGTAATGTAGTAAATCATGTATCCCTCTATTAAATTTTGCATTTAGGCCGTGATATAGTTTTACCCTTATGACTCAGTTTCGAATTTAAGATTTAATCGATACAAATGTTCCGATTAATTTTGATGAAGATTGGATGAAAAAATATATTGAATTAACACCCATAAATTTTACAAGATTATTTTGAATTCTTACCACTTTACAGTGGTTATAAAATAAACATCTGAGTATTACACTCAGGTGAGCGATTAAATAATTGTGATCACCCTTTGTCCGTAATGATCTTTATAAAAAGTTCACTACTTGATACCGTATTATAAAACATAGCATCGAGTATCGTTTCCGTTCAGGTGAACTGGAATTAAACAAAATACAAATATGTTACACAAATAACATTTGATAAATTGTAATGAAATCATTTGAAGGTATTTAGAGATATTTTGTAAGTATTCTAACAGCGATATTATAATTGTTTAACCACGACGTCGCAACTTGAATTGGTGTTTGTCTCATAAAGGGAGGTAATGTAGTAAATCATGTATCCCTATATTAAGTTGTGCATTTAGGCCGAGATATAGTTTTACCTCCATGACCCAGTTTCGAATTTGAGATTTAATCGATACAAATGTTCCGATTAATTTTGATGAAGATTAGATGAAAAAATACATTGAATTTACACCCATAAATTTTACAAGATTATTTTGATTCTTACCACTTTACAGTGGTTATAAAATAAACCGTGTATGAGTTCTCAATATTAAAAAGATTGATTGGTGTTTTACGCCGCTTTAGACATGTTTTCAATAATACCACGGTGTTTCTTAGGGAAGTTTCCAGTACTACTGGTCGATTTATCCTGATACCAGCCATAATTGAGTAGTTGGCGATTAACGCCGCTTTCAACATCTTTTTTCAATAAACGGTGTTTCCTGGATTAGTTTCAAGTACTACTGGTATCTGTATCCTGAAACCAGCCAGTCAGTCGTTATGCTAGCCAACAATCCTGAGCGCCATGGAGGGCAGCCCTTACTACTAGTTTTAAGGTATTTGGCATGACCCATCCAGGGATTGGACCTGGACCCGAGGCGGACGCTCTACCACTACACCACCGCTGCACGATATTGACATGATCCTAGAAATTGCACTACAAGGAAAACCCAACCGTAATGCGTGATTTATCGAACCAGATCAACCTGCGCAGTCCGCGCAGGCTTATCCGGACCGACACCTTCCGTATCAGGAGGAAAGAAGTATGGAGTAATGATTCCTGACACAGAAAATCTACAGGAGGCGAAAAGTGTTTAGCCGGGTGAGCCTGCGCGGCATGCTTAGTCCATGATATAGTCTTCTCGCGGAACGGGTCATATATCGAGTTGTGCTTTACAAAACTGAGATGATTGTGGTATAAATTTAAGAGTATTTCGAAAACAGCATAACAACCAATACAAAACACGAAAAAAATCGTTGTGTAAGATGTAATAGTACCATGCACATTTTTGATATTCACACCTATGATACATAAACTTCGCGTGTATCACACCCACCCACCGCCCCCCCCCCCCCCCCCCCTCCCCCAAACACTCTCAACCAACGACCCACCCCCGACCCCAGTCAGGAAAGAAAAAATAATACTGCTCGAACTTATTAAGATGAGGTTATTCGACATGCATACCGAAAAAAAAAATCAGGCTTAACATGTTTGGTAAATTGTGATAAACTATTGCTAAACATCATGTAAGATGTGAAAAAAACGACGCAGAGATGGCAAGTATTATTTTTTAACGATTTCGAATTAACCCTTTCCCACTTGCAGACGTGTTTTGACGCATCTGCGACATTTGCATTGTGAATACATTGTGGCATGAGGGAGAAATTGCTTATAACGAATAGCTTCCCCGTTTGTTACACTGTTTTATAGGTTAAACTTTTCACGTATGGATGATGACTTAATACGCATATAAATCGGTCATACATTTTTATGTGAAAATACCCCATGAAAAATGTTTAAGTTTTCATTCGTTTGTTGACTGTCGAAGCGTTTTATTCCGCAATTAGCGTTTAACTTGGAACGTTGTGTATATCTAACACCATGTTTTAGGTGGGAAGTCTTAACTTTATAAGGATTAAAATCTTCGTCTAAAATAGCAACATCCGTGCCAATTTTGATAGTTATTTAAAGCTTTAAATGTCGGATATTGGCATGTATACATGTAGTGTATGATCCATTTTTGGCTTTATTATTCGGCAATTTAGTCATAAATGTGTCCCATTTGTCTTGTAAAACTACATATTTGGCGTCTGGTTTCTAGAAGTATTTCCTCATCACATGGGTCATTATAAAACAGCTGTCTATTGATGGGTTACAAAACCAACTTTACAAACCATGGACGTTCATTATTACCAAATACAGTCAAACCTGTGTTTAAAGACCACTCATGGGAAAAGAACAGCGTGGTCTCTTTTCATAGGTGGACTTTAATTACAGGGTCATTTGTGAAGAAAAGTCATAATTGGGAAATTAACAGTGTGGTTGCTAAAGACAGAAAATTGCTAAACAAAGGTGTTCTTAAATACAGGTTCGACTTTACTGTACGAGATTAATTTTGTTGGACGAGTTTCTTCGGCTGAGTTGCCCGAGCCTGCATGGGCAGAACTCCGCCTAAGGAAAGATTCCAACACAATAGTTTCCCATATTTATGCAATAACCTTAATTGTATATTTTGATTTTGTCTATTTGATTTTTTTCGTGTTTATATGTGTTTTAAACATTTCTAGAATCAAAAAAATCAAAATTGTTTTGAATTGTTTTAAATTCACATCTAATCGCGCAGTTATTGTCATTTTTCAATTGTTGCCAGGGTCGTGGGAAATATAAATATACGGCGCCATTTTATTCAACTCATTTTATTTTGACTCGAAATTAAATCGTCGACAGAATGCTACGATTAGAAGTGTAACGATATTTCTGATAGTGGCTTACATGTACATTGAACAAATTGGGCATTATCTCTTTGTTCGTGTTATTTCACGCAGATACTCGTGTCATTAATTACGATTTAGATGCATATTTGACCACAAAGTATGTTCAGTAAAGCAAACACACATCTTCTATTTTCCGTCGTGAAACTTCACACCGGAGAATGACAAAAATAATCAGTCGACCTACCTTTAACATTCATCCTAGCAGTGTTCTTATCCCTCTTGAGTGTGTTGGTTATGTGTAATTGAGATATTTATATTGATCGTCAACGACAATCAGCAGCAATTAGGCCTAAATAGCGTAGACGTACATGTCGTATTGCGAATTTAGAAATAGTGATGTCGTCATTGATCAATACGTCACATAATTTAGTCAGAAAAATACGTTTGTATTTACACACAGCTAGCGCTATGAATAAAACAGATAAGGTTTCAACTTTCTTACATGCAGATATAGTCGCGTAACATGCGTGCAATATTACTTGGACAATTTACTTAATCAAACACAATACTTAACAGGGATTAGCAATATTCTCATTGATTTCTTTGTCAACAAGACGGATCAGCATAAATTAACCATGTCATACAAAGCCTCCCACATGCAAACGTATTTTTACGCATCTGAAGCAGACGAGTTTTGAAAACATTGTTGCAAAAAGGTAAATTGCTCATAACGAGTAGTTTCTCCTTTTGATACAATGTTTTTCACTGTATTCAGTTATTGTATTTATATAGAGCTTATCCATATATTTTAAATTGTGTATTCAACGGTCTGCTGCATATTCGTTTTATGTTGTAAAGGGTTACATATTGTTCAAATATCAGGCAATTACGCTTTATTGCATACCTGAATAGGGGAAGCTTCTAAGATATCTGTCCGCGGCAATCATTAAAGGCCCTTAGGTCTGCTGCATATTCGTGTTATGTTGTAAAGGGTAACTTATTGTTTAAATATAAGGCAATTAAGCAAGCTTTATTGCATATCTAAATAGGGGAAGCTTTTAATATATCTGTACGTGGCGATCATTAAAGGCCCTTGTCAAACGGCATTTCATTGATTGGTCGGGGTTTAACGACGCGTTTAACAATTTTCAGTCATATTACGACGGTCATGTCAGCTACCTTTGTGTTTCTTGACTTTTTCTCACCAATTATCTACAGAGCAGACATTTAAAGCAACTGGCTGCTTTTTCCGGATATACTGTTTGGCCATTAGTTGAAGACGAATGACTCGTGTTGTAATGACGTTTGTCAAACGCCGAAAAATAAAACTGTTGTTCAAACGCATAGCCTTTTGATTGAAACCCCGCGTCGTTACCGACTGATCTAACGGGTCTCGGTCGTTCTTCACTTACCCGCGTAATCGTAATGTCGTAAAGGTTGGTTTACGTATGACATCCAGTGATTTCCCTGAAAAAGTGATTATGGTACTGTGATGTCTTTAGAAGAACTCGACAACGAGAACAGACATGTGTGCTTACTTTAAATCTATTTGATTCGTATTTAAGTATAGATTGTCAGTCAAAATGGTTTTACGCATGTCTGCACTTCATCCTCAGAGCTAATTCAGTACTGGCGGAGAAGAAAATCGAAAATAGGACACCAAACACGTCTTAATCCGCTGAATCTCATTAAATACGATTATTTATGGTGTCTACGTCTTCCGTCTGTCTTGTCAATATTTATCTAAACAAATTGATATATCAGCAGCCGCGGTATTGTAGTAAGACAAAGACATAAAACATGTTCTTTAAACGGTACTTAGAGCCAGAAATCTATTTTTTGGGGAGGGGGATTCAAGCCGTTTCAATATCTTTTTAATTATTTCACGACGACCTAATACGTATTCAATATCCCTGGGTGACAATTTGGTATTAGGCTAGCCTATTTTGGTCCTTTTTAACTTTGAATACAGTCATCCTAATTTCCCTCTTTATTACATATAAACCGTTAAGAAAACGGTATTTTTTCGCTAATTTTTACACGTTCTTCAGTGAATATCTTTTTTTAGAAATAAAACATTAACAGGGCACTTACGGCATAATGTAGTAAATTCATTTACCTTTTATTTGACATATATTTTATTAGAATAAAGTAATGAAACTTTGGTCCTTTTTAACATTTTCTACAAGTACTACTAACGTTTTAGGGTAACATTTACGTTTCCGTGATTGCTAGCGAAAGCTTCCGATGATTACCGACCATTGCCGGACGATTTATGATGGGCATATATCTATTTATTACCCCCGCTGTGCAGACTGTATATATTGCGTTATCTTACATATATATCAGCATGTAATGCCTTTTACCTAAATTCGATGCAATAAAATGTAAATATGGACACAAGCGGACGGATATTAGCCCCAGTTACGTATTTTAGGGAAACAATGCGATTGTATCAGAACGGATTTATGTACTGCAGTAAATCGAATCGACCAAAGCGGGTTCCGAGAAGGGTGAAGTGAATGACAAAGTCTATCTGTGTGAAAAGGACATTTTTTAATAAATGTCGAGAACCACTATCGTAGGTCATAACTGAACTAGATAGTGGATAATAAAGAGAACATACACTTCCCATTCTGGGCGGCCAAAGAACAAACCGCCATAAGTAAAACGACGCCCCGGAACCCACGCCTGGACGATTCGAAGCTCAGACAGTTATCATGGCTGTTAATATGTGACTTAAGAAGAGGCAAAGATATTTTGTGAAACATCCTGAATGCTGACGCGAGGATGCAGCTTTATCACTGTCACCCCCACTACCAACACACAGAATATTTTTCTTGTTTTTTAGACAAAGGTGTGCATCTAAACAATAGTAGTTGACTGTTGCATTTTGACTTAACTAGACCGCAAACCGGAATGATGCAAACAATATAACTAAGGAAAGCAGTGAATTTAGTGCTTAAAGGCAGGTGGCTGCCATGTAACCGTAATAAGTGGATTATGGAATTGACATGGACAATGTGCAATGTCGGACTAGCCTATATGGAATTGTTTCTCAATCCCAGGACGACCCCACCAAGTATGTGCAGCTTTGTCACTGTCACGCCTTGGAGGCACCGTCAAAGGATTCAGGTTAAATAACACTGCCCTACAGAAGTACCTGAAACCTTTCATTTATTGTCGAACTGTGCACAGCCAGATTAGACGGTGCAGATATACTTGCTGATCGGCATTTACACTCCTCACACATGCATTACGGTTGGTTTTCGCAGATCACCCCTCATTTAAAACACAAGTGTCTTTATATAAAACAAAATATAAAAAATTGATTGCCCTGGATCGCTCACCTGAGTTATGTAATGTGATTTGTAGGGATGGCAACGAATATTCGAATATTCGAATATTCGATCATACGGTCGAATATTCGAATACTATATCATGGTTCGAATATTCGATGAAATCAGGATTTTCAACACTAAATAATAAAAATTTAATTTCTGCTTGTTTATTTTTTTCATAAACTTAGGTAAAGGGTTATCGATGGTCTATTTTACGCATTGTTTATAAAGTGTCAATATAGTGTATAACATGTCAAACTGATAATCCCTGCTTTAGGCTATAAGTGTGATCGATATAATACAGATGTTTTCGTTCCAAAACATCGTAACTTCACAGTTGATTCTATGTGTTACCGCTTTTTAGAATGAGGCATCAATCAGACAATATTTGAGGTGTTATTATCCGGTTTCGTTAATTGTTTTGATAAACAAACTGTAAATAATTAAGTAGCGTTGTATTTCACATTTTGTATAATAACAGAAGCCTTGATTGGTAATTGCGAACATGCAGATATGTAGCAAGTATCAAACTGTGCAAATAAAACCTTTTATTTGCAGATAATTGTTGCTATTCATTTTGTTCATAAATACTCGAAAATTCGATCTGCATAGCCACATCAGTTTTGAAATATCTTGACATTAGTACGTAATATTTGATTTCAACAATGCCTGTTACGCCGTATATAGTTTGGAAGTATATCCGCCGATCTGAGAAAATAGCATCATGTACTCTGTGTAAGGCGGAGCTGTCCTACCACAACCAACCTCCGCAATAATCTACAAAACAAACATCCATCTAGATACATAGATAACCCTTCTGTAACTACCGAGCAAAAGAAACAAACATCAATATGTCATTTACAACAGCATTTCAATAATAGTTCAGTTATATGCAGCAAGAGAAAGATTAAACCTCAGTTGTAAACAGGGTAATCAGAGCTAAATGTTTCGAACAATACATTAAGAATGGGATCAATTAGTTAAAATCTGCGCACTTTACCAACGTATTTTTTCATACGAATTCATTGGTGTAACGGAAACGTCAAATGAGAGTACACTGGACAAATACAGAATTAAAAAAGTCTTTGTTTGGTTAGCATGCGCAAATGGGTCGAATATTCGAATATTCGAATATCTTGTGATCGAATATTCGAATACTAATTTTGGTATTCGTTGCCATCCCTAGTGATTTGTCATGCCAACCACAATAACTCAATTAGGTAAGTCTTTCCCTATATATATCTGTGTAAAACATGTTACCTCGGGGTTGCGCCAATTTTGACCCCAAGGGCATAATATGAACAGTCTGTGTAGAGGACCACTAGACAATGTTACACACCAAATAGCTAAGGTCTAGGCCTTTCGGTTTTAGACGAGAATATTTGTGTTTCCCTATATCTCTCTATGTAAAACATGTTACCCCCAGAGTGGGCCAATGTTGACCGTAGCGGCATAATTTGACCAATCCTAGTAGAGGACCACTAGACAAAGCTACACACCAAATAGCTAAGGTCTAGGCCTTTCGGTGCCAGACGAGAATATTTGTGTTTCCCTATCAGGTGAGCCGCGGGATGAGCTCAATGTTGACCCCAGGGGCATAATTTGAACAATCTCTGTAGAGGACCACTAGACACTGCTACACACCAAATATATATGCTCTAGGCATTTCGGTTTGAGACAAGAAGATTTAAAGAATTTGAAATGTCACCACCCAATGAACATCCTTTTGAAATTTGATCAAAATTGGCCAAGCGATTGGGGAGGAGACGTCTTTTGAAGGAATTGTTTACGGACAACGAACGACAGACGCCGCACGACGAACGACAGACGACGGACGGATAGTGATAACAATGGCTCAACTCTGAGCACCTCGTGTTCATGTGAGCTAATAATGTTCACAATTCATTACGTTGTTAAAACATACCGCAAAAACCACTAGCTACTAAAAGTCCGATGTATTTTCAATGATTTCTTCAGTCGAGTGCTAGAAAGCCAGGGAAAACTCGTTAGGTGAAATTGCCGCCGCAGTACAGCTGAAATACCGTTGAAAACGGAGGTAAATTCTAATCAATCAATCAATATATACCTTCGAAACTACGATAAAACGCAAAAAAAAGCCCTTTTCAACAATTTACCAGTCATATC
The DNA here is from genome assembly GCA_031761405.1 of Serripes groenlandicus. Classification (NCBI taxonomy): domain Eukaryota; kingdom Metazoa; phylum Mollusca; class Bivalvia; order Cardiida; family Cardiidae; genus Serripes; species Serripes groenlandicus. Next base: position 11,049,257 of record JASEVX010000008.1, read on the forward strand.
ACTACGGCCAGTTCATCCACCCATGTGTCTCCTGGCTTTCTCACAGCTATACTCCACACAACAGTATTTCTCAAGCGACTGGCTGCTTTTCGACATAGACTGTCAGTTACGTCACCTTCATAATTCGACGATTTTGAAATCAATGGCAATTTAGATCATATAACACGCGAATACAACCGTAAGGGTCTATTACCTTGTGTTATTACGATTCTCTGGAGTATTTTGCTATGATTTTATGGCGAGGTGGTGACCTTGTAAAGTCATGATCTGACTGTGTATCCGTGCAGATAATCTTTGTTTTGATCGGTCGCAAAGGCCCGAAGTTCATTTTGCTTTGACGAGACTGAAATGATTGGACGTAAAAATAAGTTCATGTTATTGCAATCCGACCACAAAAACCCAGACATTGACTTTGCCAGTAATTATTATTTATATATATACTCCGTGTTTATACTAAAAAAATGTCTATAGCGCGACTCAAATCTGAATTTACATTTAGATTATTTATATCGTCTATGTGTGATAACGGCGAGCACTCCGACATAAAATTATATTCGCTCAATAGATATCACAACATAATATATGCAAAATGCACAAAAGTACGAAGAGAAGCGCAAAAAGGACACCATATACGTATTAATCCGCTGAATCTCATTTAATACGATTATTTATGCTGTCTACGTCTTCTTTGTGTATTGTCAATATGTATCTAAATCACCTGATATATCACCAGTCTCAGTATTGTAGTTAGACAAAGACACAAGGCGGACTCTTTACACGGAATCCAACGATGAGTGTTTGTTTTGTCTATAAAACGAGACTTATCATCTTCAATATTATCAATCGGAGATCAATGCCAATAATCTCCCTGTTTGAATTGTGTGGGTGGTGGATGGGTTGAACGGTGGTGGATGGTTGACGGATGGGCGTTGTGTAGTGGTATGATAAGTTGGCGGTGAATGGGTGGGTGGTGAATGGGTAAGTGGATGGACTGCTTGAAAGGTGGTGGATGGTTGACGGATGGGCGGTGTTGGTGGATGCTGATTGAGTGGGTGGTAAATGGTTGGGTGGATGGGTGGAAGATGGGTTGTGGATGGGTGAGAAACTCAGATAACGATAAGACTGCGAGAAATATCGTCCGTGTTTGTTCTAAAAAATTGTCTATAGCGCGACTTAAATCTGAATTTACATTCAGTTTATCGTCTATGAGTGTCCTCTACATAATTACTATAATGCATTGAACGAAATCAATCGCCCTTTAAATCGAAAAACATATGTGTTAATTTAAGCAAAATTTCGATATATGTCTCGGGTAAGGATTCATCCATTGGACGGTAAAATGAGTATTTGTTTTCCATAAACACTGTGCTTATTGTTTATTAGAAAGGTGACATGTAATGTTAGTTATTGTTTAATTATGAATTAAAGCTGTAAAACCTTATGTCAATACAATTGTGTCTTGCCTAATCCGTAATATACTTATTTCTGGGTGCCATAGAAAAGTTTATAAAAGTTTTCAAACGCTTATTATTATTCAATTATGATATTATTATTTGAAAGACTGACACAATGAAATTCCCGATTTTTTATCGTTATTTGAAGACTTCAAGTTCTCTCTTTATTTTGACTCCACAACATGCCGCCATAAAAGTCATTTTACACCAACTTTACTTATAATATCTTAGTTATATCTCAGCGTCCATTCCAGACCTTTGAAAAGTGTATTTTTCCTGAAAATAAATTCGTTTTTAAGAATTGTTAGACGAATTGATATTCAAACGATTTTTCAGATTTATATTTTCCCACAGAAACATTTATATATTTATATATAGACTAGATGGATTTTAAAAGCATGTAACATAGTTTAATCAATTGACAAACGAAATAGCCCATCCGCATGTCGTCTCTGACAAAGGCATAGACGTCGCGCAAGCTAACCCGGCACAACGTGAACAGGATCTACCAATAAATGGAACACCGTCCTTTATAAATCAGTTTAACAAATGAATGTAACGTATCATATAAGCCGTCTCACGCGAAAACCAACATTATGGACTCTGCGTAAGGTTGGATTTTCCTCGTAGCGCAAGTTCTAGGATCATCTCAATATCGTGGATCGGTTGTGTAGTCCGGGCATTGAATCCGCGACCTCACGGGGCCGAGACGGACGCTCTACCACTACATCGCCGATGCGTTATATTGATTTAACCCAAGTGGCCTAGTTTTTGACGTTTCGAATTTGCCAGAGATTTGACTGAGCTAAAATTTCAGATGATTTGTCATAAAATGCGTTGAAAAATGTGGTTGAAGGATACATGTGATTTACTTGTTTACCTCCATAACCCAGCTTCGAATATGAGATTTAATCGATACAATGTTCTGATTAATTTTGATGAAGATTGGTTGAAAAAAAAATTAAATTTACACCCATAAATATTTCAAGATTATTTGGAATTCTTACCACTTTACAGTGGTTATAAAATAAACATCTGAGTATAACACTCAGGTGAGCGATTAAATAATTGTGATCACCCTTTGTCCGTAATGTTTTACATAAAAAGTTCACTACTTGATACCGTATTATAAAACATAGCAACGAGTATCGTTTGCGTTCAGGTGAACCATGGTTTACATTTGAATTAAACAAAATACAAATATGTTACACAAATAACATTTGATAAATTGTAATGAAATAATTTATCGGCATTTAGAGATATTTTGTAAGTATTCTAACAGCGATATTATAATTGTTTAACCACGACGTCGCAACTTGAATTGGTGTTTGTCTCATAAAGGGAGGTAATGTAGTAAATCATGTATCCCTCTATTAAATTTTGCATTTAGGCCGTGATATAGTTTTACCTCCATGACTCAGTTTCGAATTTAAGATTTAATCGATACAAATGTTCCGATTAATGTTGATGAAGATTGGATGAAAAAATACATTGAATTAACACCCATAAATTTTACAAGATTATTTTGAATTCTTACCACTTTACAGTGGTTATAAAATAAACATCTGAGTATTACACTCAGGTGAGCGATTAAATAATTGTGATCACCCTTTGTCCGTAATGATTTACATAAAAAGTTCACTAATAGATACCGTATTATAAAACATAGCAACGAGTATCGTTTGCGTTCAGGTGAACCATGGTTTATATTAGAATTAAACAAAATACAAATATGTTACACAAATAACATTTGATAAATTGTAATGAAATCATTTGAAGGCATTTAGAGATATTTTGTAAGTATTCTAACAGCGATATTATAATCGTTTAACCACGACGTCGCAACTTGTATTGGTGTTTGTCTCATAAAGGGAGGTAATGTAGTAAATCATGTATCCCTCTATTAAGTTTTGCATTTAGGCCGTGTAAGAGTTCTCACTATTAAAATGATCCTAGATTGATTGATTGATTTGTGTTTTACGCCGCTTTAACCATGTTCTCAATAATACCAAGGTGTTTCTTCGGTAAGTTTCCAGTATTACTGGTCGATGTGTCCGGATACCAGGCATGCTTGATTATTTGGTGATAAACGCCGCTCATCCCCTTTTATCAATAAACGGTGTTTCCTGGATAAGTTTCAATTACTACTGGTATACCAGCCAGTCGGTCGTAATGCTAGCCAACAATCCTGAGCGCCATGGAGGGCAGCCCTTACTACTAGTTTAAAGGTATTTGCCATGACCCATCCAGGGATTGAACCTGGACCCGATGTGGACGCTCTACCACTACACCACCGATGCACGATATTGACATGATCCTAGTACTTGCACTCAAAGGAAAGCCCAACCGTAATGAGTAATGTATCTAGCCAGATCAACCTGCGCCGTCAGCGTAGGCTTATCCAGACCGACACATTCCGTCACAGCGGGAATGATGTATAGAGTAATGATTCCTGAAACAGAAAATCCATAGGAGGCGAAAAGTGTCTAGCCGGGTAACATGGGTAAGCCTGCGCGGCATGCTTAGGCTGATCTGGGTCGATACTTTACGCAGAGTCTATGATATAGTTTTCTCGCGGAATGGGTCATATATTGAGTTGTGCTTTACAAAACTGAGATGATCAGGGTATAAATTATTTGAACAATTGTTTAAGAGTATTTCAAAACAGCATAACAACCAATACAAAACACGAAAAATATCGTTGTGTAATATGTAACCATAAACTTTTCGCTTATCCAACCCCCCCCCCCCCCCCCCCCGCGCCGCAAAACACCCTCAACCCACCCCACCCCCGCCCTAAGTCCGGAAAAATACTGCTCGAGTTTCAGGAGATGAGGTCAGCTGATATGCATACCGAACACATATTCAGGCTTAACGTGTTTGGTAGATTGTGGGTAAACTATTGCTAAACAATCATGTTAGATGTGAAAAAGGACGTCCGAAAATGAACTACGCAGCGATGGCAAGTATAATTTTTTAACGATTTCGACTTAACCCTTTCCCACTTGCAGACGTGTTTTGACGCATCTGCGACATTTGCATTGTGAATACATTGTGGCATGAGGGAGAAATTGCTTATAACGAATAGCTTCCCCGTTTGTTACACTGTTTTATAGGTTAAACTGTTAACGTATGGATGATGACTTAATACGCATATAAATCGGTCATACATTTTTATGTGAAAATACCGCATGAAAAATGGTTAAGTTTTCATTCATTTGTTGACTGTCGAAGCGTTTTATTCCGCAATTAGCGTTTAACTTGTAACATTGTGTATATCTAACACCATGTTTTAGATGGGAAGTCTTAACTTTATAAGGATTCAAATGTTCGTCTAAAACAGCAACGTCCGTGCCAATTTTGATAGTTATTTAAACCTTTAACTTCGGATATTGGCATGCATACATGTAGTGTATGATCCATTTTTGGCTTTAAAAGTTGGCAATTTAGTCATAAATGTGTCCCATTTGCCTTGTAAAACAACATATTTGGTGTCTGGTTTCTAGAAGTATTTCCTCATCACATGGGTCATTTAAAACAGCTGTACATTGATGGGTTACAAAACCAACTTTACAAACCATGGATGTTCATTATTACCAAATACAATCAAACCTGTGTTTAAAGACCATCCATGGGAAAAGAACAGCGTGGTCTCTGTTCACAGGTGGACTTTACAGGGTCATTTGTGCAGAAGATTCGTAATTTGGCAATTAAAAGTGTGGTTGCTAAAGACAGAAAATTGCTAAACAAAGGTGGTCTTAAATACAGGTTCGACTTTACTGTACGAGATTAATTTTGTTGGACGAGTTTCTTCGGCTGAGTTGCCCGAGCCTGCATGGGCAGAACTCCGCCTAAGGAAAGATTCCAACACAATAGTTTCCCATATTTATGCAATAACCTTAATTGTATATTTTGATTTTGTCTATTTGATTTGTTCGTGTTTATATGTGTTTTTAACATTTCTAGAATAAAAAAAAATAAAAAACTGTTTTGAATTGTTAAGTTAAATTCACATTTAATCGCGCAATTATTGTCATGTTTCGATGGTTGCCAGGGTCGTGGAAAATATAGATATACGGCGCCATTTTATTCAACTCATTTTATTTTGACTCGAAATTAAATCGTCGACAGAATGATACGATTAGGAGTGTAACGATTTTTCTGATAGTGGCTTACATGTACATTGGAAAAAAATGGGCATTATCTCTTTGTTCGTGTATTTTCACATAGATATTCGAGTTATTAATTACGATTTAGATGCATATTTGACCACAAAGTATGTTCAGTAATTAAGCAAACACACTTCTTCTATTTTCCGTCGTGAAACTTCACACCGGAGAATGACATAAATAATCAGTTGACCTACCTTTAACATTCATCCTAGCAGTGTTCTTATCCCTCTTGATTGTGTTGGTTATGTGTAATTGAGATATTTATATTGATCGTCAACGACAATCAGCAGCAATTAGGCCTAAATAGCGTAGTGGTACATGTCGTATTGCGAATCTACAAATAGTGATGTCGTCATTGATCAATACGTCACATAATTAAGTCAGAAAAATACGTTTGTATTTACACACAGCTAGCGCTATGAATAAAACAGATAAGGTTTCAACTTTCTTACATGCAGATATACTCGCGTAACATGCGTGCAATATTACTTGGACAATTTACTTATTCAAACACAATACTTACCAGGGATTAGCAATATTCTCAGTGATTTCTTTGTCAACAAGACGGATCAGCATAAATTAACCATGTCATACAAAGCCTCCTACATGCAAACGTATTTTAACGCATCTGAAGCAGACGAGTTTTGAAAACATTGTTTCAAAAAGGTAAATTGCTCATAACGAGTAGTTTCTTCTTTTGATACAATGTTTTTCACTGTATTCAGTTATTGTATTTATATAGAGCTTATCCATATATTTTAAATTGTGTTTTCAAAGGTCTGCTGCATATTCGTTTTATGTTGTAAAGGGTTACATATTGTTCAAATATCAGGCAATTACGCTTTATTGCATACCTGAATAGAGGAAGCTTCTAAGATATCTGTACGCGGCAATCATTAAAGGCCCTTAGGTCTGCTGCATATTCGTGTTATGTTGTAAAGGGTAACTTATTGTTTAAATATAAGGCAGTTAAGCAAGCTTTATTGCATATCTAAATAGGGGAAGCTTTTAACATATCTGTACGTGGCGATCATTAAAGGCCCTTGTCAAACGGCATTTCATTGATTGGTCGGGGTTTAACGACGCCTTTAACAATTTTCAGTCATATCACGACGGTCATGTCAGCTACCTTTGTGTTTCCTGACTTTTTCACACCAATTATCTACAGAGCAGACATTTAAAGCAACTGGCTGCTTTTTCCGGATATACTGTTTGGCCATTAGTTGAAGACGAATGACTCGTGTTGTAATGACGTTTGTCAAACGCCGAAAAGAATAACTGTTGTTCAAACGCATAGCCTTTTGATTGAAACCCCGCGTCGTTACCGACTGATCTAACGGGTCTCGGTCGTTCTTCACTTACCCGCGTAATCGTAATGTCGTAAAGGTTGGTTTACGTATGACATCGGTCCAGTGATTTCCCTGAAAAAGTGATTATGGTACTGTGATGTCTTTAGAAGAACTCGACAACGAGAACAGACATGTGTGCTTACTTTAAATCTATTTTATTCGTATTTAAGTATAGATTGTCAGTCAAAATGGTTTTACGCATGTCTGCACTTCATCCTCAGAGCTTATTCAGTACTGGCGGAGAAGAAAATCGAAAATAGGACACCAAACACGTCTTAATCCGCTGAATCTCATTAAATACGATTATTTATGGTGTCTACGTCTTCCATCTGTCTTGTCAATATTTATCTAAACAAATTGATATATCAGCAGCCGCGGTATTGTAGTAAGACAAAGACATAAAACATGTTCTTTACACGGTACTTAGAGCCAGAAATCTATTTTTTGGGAGGGGGATTCAAGCCGTTTCAATATCTTTTTAATTATTTCACGACGACAGAATACGTATTCAATATCCCTGGGTGACAATTTGGTATTAGGCTAGGATAGGTGCCTGTCAAAAGGCGCTCCGCCATGACCGCCAGGAGTATTGATCGAACCCAGAGCGACCGATCTCAAATATCTCAACCATTCCACCTGCACATGAGCAAGATAGCTGATTTTATTTACTCAATTGTAGAAGAAGAATAAGCATCTCCAATATATTTAACACTTTCCCACATTCAACAAATCTGCATCAGCAGAAGACTTTGAAAACGTCTAGTAAAAAGCACCTAAAATTCCATTAAACGAAATAACAATAATTGAATAGAGTTCAAAACATGGTCATTAAAGGAGAAATTGCTCGTTTTGAGCATATCTTCTTTTGTGGCCATGTTTTCAGAAAACCGTCTGCTGCAGAGGCGTCAGAGAGCATCTATATGAGGGAAAGGGTTCAATAAGGAATAAGATTTCTCTCCATTGGTCTAATATTTCCCTGGTAGTCTTGTGTGTTCGATAGTCTCGGTTATACTGCACGAAATCCTATCCGTGCCGGTCAATAAAAGGTCTTTTGGGCTGCAGAATGACTCAAATCCGATTGTAAATTTCAATAAATGATGACGTCAATGTGTGTCCTCTACTGAATATCTCATGCAATGTAAACTTATTCGTTCCATTCAAAACGTTTGACAGTTGATTCTGACAAAACATCGATGGCCGTATCGGATACTGATTAATTCTTTGGAAACTTTCTAATCATCCTACTCGTTGGCTTCCAAAGGTCCCGGGTTCGAAAACCATGATGCGATATTTTTCCGTTTTCTTTTGAATTTTTCCACAGAAAGGTTATCGTAGGTGGTCGGAGCACTAGATACGTCTCCAGGACCCAGACATCAAGATTGATTAGTTCAACCCTTTCCCGCATACAATATGTAGCAGACGACTTTGAAAAACAACTTTTTAAAAAATCTACATTAATGACAGTTTAATTATTAAATAGAGTTGAAAACATTGTGGCATTGGTGAAATTATTCATCATGAGAAATTTCACCTTTGCCACAATGTTTTCAAAAGACGTCTGCTGCAGTTGTCTGCTGCAGAGGCGTCAGAAAGCGTCTATATGTGTGGGCAAGGGTTAAGGTTCCAGATAAGGAATGGTATTAGCTCTTTCCCACCTTTTCTCTCTTATTATTAACAGAATAGTTTATTAGACTTTCGCATAACATAGCTAATCGTCATAAAAATGATATTCTAGCTCACAAACAAACAAGCAATACATAACAAATATACAGGTTTTAAGTGCTTTTGAAGTTGAGTCTTAAAGTTAAGGTGCTGAACTCAAGATATAGATACAAAATTTGAAATATTGAAACTTCTGCAAATATTGCTAATAGTGACAACACTATCAGTACTGAATAATTCAAAAATATTTTAGCAGTAAACGTTGAAAAACAGTTGAAAGTCTTGAACATGTACAACATTTAGCTTACTGGGTATATCTACCCAGTAAGACTGAAGCATAAACGATCAATATTTAGATGTGTATTGTACTGAAAAGTGATATTATTACTCTAATTTTATCCCATAAGTATGATTCTAACATTTTAAGACAACCTTTGAACTGTTTGGAAACTTTGACTATGATATATAATCAGGAATTCAGCACCTTTAACATATTTACTCATTTAAATAAAGTTTTCAAATGTTCATTATTATTCAATTATGACATTATTACCTAAAAGACGGACACAATGCAATTCCCGAACTTTTATCGTTCTTTGAAGACTTTAAGTTCTAAGTTCTCTCTAAGTATCGATATATGTGTCGGATACTGATGTTAACCATTTTCGACATATAACAGCAGACGGCTTTGAAAATGTCTCGACAAACTATTGATAGCTCTGTAAATGAAAGTGTGGTTATAGACAAGAGTTGAAACCAGTGTGGCAAAAGTAAAAATTACTCATATGGTGAGCATTTTATCTTTTTATCACGTTGTTATCAAAGGTTTTCAGCTGCATATTTGTCCAAAATGCGTCGGAAAGTGGGAAAGGGTTAATCAAGTCAAACAACAACGTTCCTTTACAAATTTCGTTTCTTATTCCATACAACATCCTCCTTTGAGATCGGGACAATACTGTCCAATGCTACATTGTTCGGTGGTGATTTAACGGTTTTGTTCATTATATGAATATCTTTCCAAATCAACTCAGAAGTTTCATTTCAAGACTAAGACTATCCTTTCACCAAATAAAAATAGAAAATGGAAGAGTCGTCAGTAATCAAGGTCTTTGTTTAATTTGCAATGAAAATAACATTGAAGGTGAGTTTCATTTCCTTTTCGTCTGCAACAAATATTATCATATAAGAAATCCGTATTAAAGGATGTCCGTGAAATTAGCAGTCTGTCAGCCTGGCAGCGTGAAGTTAGCATTCTGGTAGCCTGAAAGCGTGAAGTTAGCAGTCTGATAGCCTGGCAGCATAAAATTAGCAGTCTGGCAGCCTGACAGCACGAAGTTTGCAGTCTGGCAGCCTGGCAGCGTGAAGTTAGCAGTATGGCAGTCTGGAAATAATGATCCATATTATATTTAGAACTCTACATATCTTTATTTTATCCGTATTTGTATACAGTTATCATCAATGAGGCGCCGGGTTGGGGCGTGGTGTGGGTTAGGGCTTCTGGTAATGGAGTCATAGTGTCACCAAAGATAATTGTTTTACCTTAACATTTGACATATTTATTTTAGGGTATTATACACTATGATTAAAAATAAAACGATTAAGATACTGCAATGGTCAACCGTTAAGTACTCTAGAAAGAACACTTTTATATTACTCATTAAAGCATTTTTAGGATATGTCGAACCCTATTTATCACATACCGTACGGTCAAATGTAATAAGGTAATACTTAACTTTTTCAACTATTTGACGAATTCACATTCCAACCACTGAGACCGACCCTTTTGAAAAAGTTAAGTATACCTTATTACATTTGACTGTACGGTATGTGATAAATAAGGTTAGACAGGTCCCGGACGCTCTGCCACTACATCACCGATGCATTATATTGATTTAATCCAAGTGGCCTAGATTTTGAACCCCCATGACCCAGTTTCGAATTTGCCGGAGATTTGTCAAAACTAAAAGATAAGATGATTTGTCATAAAATGCGTTGAAAACTGTAGTTGAAGGATAAATGTGATTTACTTTTTTACCTCCATGACCCAGTTTCGAATTTGATATTTAATCGATACAAACGTTCCGATTAATTTTGATGAAGATTGGTTGAAAAATGCCATATACATTGAATTTACAAGATTATTTTAAATTCTTACCACTTTACAGTGGTTATAAAATAAACATCTGAGTATTACACTCAGGTGAGCGATTAAATAATTGTGATCACCCTTTGTCCGTATTGATTTATTGTTGTTGTTGTTTGGCGTTGTTTACCCTCGCGCTCGGCATTAATGCCATTTGGCGAGCAGCCATCGTTATTACTACTATTATTGTTCTCGGACTATTGGTTTGCAGACTATCTAGTATATATATAGATATATATATGTATACCTATGTATATGCGATTTTTTTTTTTTTTTTTTTTTTTTTTTTTTTTTTTCCTGGGTTAAGGGGGCCGAGGGGATTAGTGTTATCACTATTGTTTACTATATCGTACAACATGCACATACTTATCGTTTATATAACTATTGTTTAATATATATAGTACATCATGCACATATCTATTGTTTATAAAACTATTGTTTAATATATAGTACAGCATGCACATATCTATTGTTTTATTTGTCTATAGTTGTTGACTAATTTCCTTCAAATCTTTTGTTACATTGTTGTTAAAAACAGAAGCAAGAATAGATCTAGTTAGACGGTTGAGTTTTATCCGTGATTGTATGATTCCTTTAAATCTTTTGTTACAATGTTGTTAGAAATAGAAGTAAGAATAAATCTAGTAGTATTTTTAATATTTTACGGGCGCGGACGCGATATCCTACCCCCCAATAATAACAGAATTAAACACCGCCCGCACAAAAACGTAGCGACTCCCCCCTACATGATTGAAGTCGATCAAGCCAGCCGCTTTAGCCAGTCCAGCTTGACGCTTCGTAGGGGGTGTACCTGTTAAAACGTTGTGTAAGATTGAAGACTCCAGGCCAGCCGCCTAACACAGTCCAGCCCGTTGTTTCATCTTTTTTATTTATTTATTTATTTATTTATTTATTCTATTATTTGAATATGCGTATTCCAAAGGGGGTGTACCTGTTAAAAAGTCTTGTAAGATTGAAGACACCAGGCCAGCCGCCTCAGACAGTCCAGCCCGTTGTTTCATCTTGTTTATTTATTTGTTTATTTATTTGTTTATTTATATGGAAAGGCGTAATCCAAAGGGGGTGAAACTGTTAAAAAGTCGCGGACGGACGCAGCAGGAGCCCATTTTTTCCACTCCCCCCCACCCCCTGTACATCGGCCCGGGAGGAAGACAGCGCAATTCAAGAATAAACCGTTATAATTTTTCTACGTGGTTAGACTATAAGCTATATTTTGTTCTTCCTGTAATGGTTAAATGGAGTGATTCCTGGGTATCCCCTATTTGATAGGGATATATTTTCTTTTAGACCTGTATTCGATTTAGCAGACTTGAAAATTCTTAAAACTGTACAGGAGTATCTCGGAGTGATGGCGATCGAAAGACCCAGTCGTTAATTGATTAAGCAATGATTAAATATTTAGGGGTGCGATCATAGGCACCGCAAACAAATGACATTGGCGAAAAAGGTAGCAATTTTTATAAATTGCGCTGTATTCATCCGGTTAAACATGCACAAAAGGGAGAAACTACTATTTATATTTTATCTGCCATCTGACAGTCAAGCAGGTAAGTCTCCAGGGCGAGAAATGTGGATGTTTGTAGAGCCTTCGACGGAAACAAAACGTTTTTCATCTCGAGAGTGACTCCTATCCGTTGTAAAGCCCCAGATAACCTAGATCTTGCCCTCCCATGAACTATACAGTCCAGCAGATAATGTTCTGTTGTGTTTCGAACTCCACATTCTGGGCAAATGGGCGAGCCACCCAAAATGTGGTATCCTACGTTTCCTGTCAATAGATTGTGTTTTAGCCTCAATCGCGTCACGGCCCTGTCCACCTGTCTCGAGGTGGAATAGGTCTGTGGCGGTTTGAAGCTTATTCCATTATGATTTATGTACTGGCTGTGTTGGTATTTTGCCAGCCTTTCTGCCCATTTGTTTTTCATTTTTGCTTTTATAAGTGCATAGATTTCTGATTTTGACAGGGAAACTTTATCACATACAGAATTATTCAGTGCACCCTTGGCCGCCATATCCGCAATTTCATTTCCCTGGAAGTCGACATGAGCTGGACACCAAACTAATGAAACTTTGATACTGTTTACATAGCACTGATCATGTAGGGATAGTATATTTTCTAGAATATCAGGTCTAGAGTTACTGTATCTATTCTGGATGGATTGTAGTGCCGAAAGTGAGTCAGACAGGATAGCAATTTGGTTTGGTTTGTTGGCTAGAGTCCAGTTAAGTGCGTATCTGATGGCCGTGAGCTCTGCTGCATATATTGACAAATGTTTGCTAAGTCTTTGAGCTATGGTGATGTTTCGCTCTGGAATGACCATTGCCGCAGAAACTGCATTTTCTGTATTTTTGCTACCATCTGTGAATATCTGAAGGTGCTCCGAATAGATCTCGTCTACATAGACTTTTGTTTTTTCCAAAATGATCTTGGGATTGTCTTTTTTTGTAAATTGGGAACTTAGGGATATGTCGACTTTGGGAGTAGATAACAACCATGGGGCGTCCAGACGTGGTCTGAAGTCTGCTATACTGAATTCATCTATCTGGTATTCTACTGCGAGCTGATTTACGGCGGCACCAAAAGGTAATTGTGGGGATTTGTTCCTCTGGTATCTGGCCTTACCATAGAACCCAGATCCGATGATTTCGTTCACCGGATTGCAAGGTCTACTTGCAACCCTAGCCCAATATTTTAGACTAAGCGATTCGCGTCGCAGATCCAACGGCTCAATCCCTGCTTCTTGTTCTAATAGGGTTGATGGGGAGGAGCGGAGTGCACCTAGTGCAATGACTAAGGCCTTATGCTGGATAGTGTTTAACATTTTAATCCCTGCTTTTGTCGCACAATTATATACTATGGAACCATAGTCTAATTTTGGACGTATTAGGGACTTGTAGAGAAGCAGGAGTGACTGTTTATTTGAACCAAATTTGGTGCCCCTTAGCATTCTCATTATGTTCAGGTCCTTTTGACATCTAGCCGTTATTTCTTTAATATGCGGCTGGAAGTTGAATTTTTGATCAAGTGTCATACCCAAAAATTTGACTGACTTTTGAAATTTTATTTTTGTGCCTCCTAATTTTAAGTCTACTGGGTGCTGTTTTCTGTTTCCGAATAATATCCCTACTGTTTTTGATTGTGAAATTTTGAAACCCCATTTCTGTGACCAGCGCCATATGGAGTCCAGCCCTACTTGTGCTTTTTTTTGTAGGGTTTTGACTCGGACTCCCCTTAGCCATCCGCCCGAGTCATCGGCAAATTGGCTAATTACCATCCCAGTCCCCTTTATTGCATCTGGGAGATCATTAATAAGTAGTGAAAAGAGTAGAGGGGATATTATGGCACCTTGCGGGGTACCTCTCGTTAGTGTTTCAGTGTCCGAGATAGCATCCCCGACTTTAACCCTTATCTTTCTATCCAGCAGAAAGGACTTTATATAACTAAAGCATCGCCCTGTGACTCCGTGTTTTTGTAATTTATATAAGATACCCGAATGCCATGCTAAGTCGAATGCGGCCTCCAAGTCTAAGAAGATAGCTAGAACATAATGACCCTTGTTTTTAGCATAAAGGACATCATGCTGTAGTCGAGCAAGCTGATCAAGCGTGCTGCGCCCCTTCCGAAAGCCGGATTGGAAGGGATTTATTACTTTTTTTGATTCTAAGTATATTTCTAAACGCGTCTTAACCATCCCTTCCAGCAATTTCCCGGGGTGAGAGGTTAGACTAATAGGTCTATATGATTTAGGATCATTTGGGTCTTTATCTTTTTTTGGTAAAGGTATAACGCAGGCGATTTTCCAATCCTTGGGATACTCCCCATCCCGCCATACCTTGTTGAAGAATGAGAGCCAGATTTGTAAGGCCGATTCAGGCATATGCTTGAACATTGTGTATGTAAGTTTGTCTAAACCCGCGGCGGAATTTTTTCTGCTACTAATGCAATCTTTTAATTCTTGTAAAGTGAAGTCATAGTTGATTGGACTGTTCTCATTATCCAATGGAGGAGAGTTAATTTTTTTATGCTGAATTCGTTCAAAAGATTTTTGTCTGGCCAAAACTTCTGGGTCGATATTGGCTTCGCTAGAGACTTTTGCATAGTGTTTGACAAGTATTTTTGCTTTGTCAAGGGAGGTAATTGCATCTTTATTGTTTCCCTTTAGAATGGGAGTTGGTCTGATTGGATTACCCTTAATTCTCCGAATTTTGTTCCAAAAGTCTAATGAATTTTTTGGGTCGATAATACATTTTTCACAGAATTCATTCCAATTATCTGTTTTGTTTTTAAGAATGACCTCTTTACTGAGTTTAGAGGCCTCTTTGTAGTTGACCAGGTTGGCTTCACTTGGGTGACGTTTAATATTTATTAGGCATTTCTTTCTTTCCTTGATTGCATTTTCGCATTCTTCATTCCACCACGGTACATTTTTCCTATTGCTTTTTATTGGTTTAGAAGAAGGGATAGTCTCTAATGCGACCTTTAGAAATTGTTCAGTTATTTTTGTATTGTATATGTTTATATCATCATCATAGACTTCAGTAGTAGTGATTTCCTCACTTTTCATGTTGAAAGCATCCCAATCTGCTTTATTAAAGTTAAATCTCTCCTCAGTAACTTGATTTTCATTATTTGTCTTGTTTATAGTTATTATTATTGGGAAATGGTCTGTACCCCAGTTGTCCTGCAGGACTTGCCAAAAAATCTCACTTGAGATTTTGGGACTAGTAATGGTCAGATCAATACAGGTGAGATTGCCAGTGTGCGCATCGACTCTGGTTGGTGTCCCATCATTGTGCAGCACGAGGTTGTGTAAATCAATCCATTCCTCGACTGCGCGCCCATGGTTGTCTGTTTTGGCAGATCCCCATATAATGTTATGTGCGTTGAAATCCCCAGTAATTACTATGTCTCCTTTTGATAAGATATTGTCTAAGTGGCCTAGAGATGTAGGGTCGCACCCCCTTGAGTACATGTTAACCAGATAGAAGGGAGATTGACCAAAGAATACTTGAATAATTTGAATCTCAAGTTTTGTGTCCCCTTTCTGATCCAAAACGTTGTCTATGATGATGTTTTTGTAGTTTATTGCATGTTTGATGTAGATTGCCAAACCGCCGCAGATTTGGTCATTTTTGTTTTTATAATGCTTAAATTCACATTTGTATCCCGGGATATTTTTAGTTGTTTTTTCAGATAGTTTTGTTTCCTGGATACATATAATGTCGATATGATTGAGGTCCAGAAAGTGCTTAATTTCAGTATGTGTTTGTACTGAGAGCCCTCGCACATTAAGGTTCAGTATTTTTAAATTCTTGTCTATATTGAAAATTCTTTATTTATAGGCCATCATTTTTGAGCCTCTATTTTTCGATGGTGTGCCCATGTTAAGCCGTTTACGACCGCTCACAGTTTTGAGTGGGGAAGTGAGATTTTTTAGCCTAGGCCCATGAATGAGTGTGCCAATTTGGCTTACTCTTGTGTTTGTAGCTGCTAAAGGGAGTAAATGAGTAATTGAGTGGGTATATGCCTTCTGTGTAGAGTGAGTGCCTGTGGGGCGGGTTGCCTTTTTGGCAGCATGAGAGGACTTAGTTGTAGGGATTTGTTGTTTTGGGCGAAGAATTTTAATGATAAATTCTTTTATTTTGTTGGTGTTTTCCCCATTAATTTTGACTCGTAAAAGATTAAGTATGATTGTGGATAGTTCTGTAAGAGTTATTTTTTGTTCATGATTTCCACAATCAAGGGTTATTGAGTCTGAGACTGCATCAGTCTGTGTGTTTTGGGTACAAAAAGATTTGTTTATGTTTTGCTTGTTTGCCTTCTTAGTTTGTTTAGTGGGCATATGGAGGGAGGAATCCACAGACGATTCCATTTGGGATACGTCTGTCAAAGAGGATTCCCCCTTATTATATGTCGGGGTCTTTCTTAGTATGTTATTTGTTTCTATTTTATCCCAATTGTCCTTTGATGTAGTACTTGGGCTATATGGTGTTGTGCATTGAGATGACCAACTGCAGGAGGAGGCGGGACTTGGTCCTAAGGGAAATGATGGGAGAGTGCTAGGTGTATTGGCACTTTTGGGTGTGTTGACGGGCATTGAGGTGGAAGCAGGGGTCGTGTTGAGTGAGATAGCACATGTGGGTCTGGGTGATTTAGCCCGTTTTTTGGTTGGTGTGTCCTTATTTGGGGTAATTTGGGAATATGAACGGGGATGGATTGGTGAAACTGTAGGTGGTTTGACCTGGGTCTTTTTTGTGGTGACTTGTGTGGATACTGGGGTTGATCTAGTCGGAGAGATCCGTTTCTTGGTAGGTGTGATCTTAATTGGGGTGATTTGGGAACATGACAGGGAGTGGATTGCTGAAACTGGAGGTGGTTTGACCTGGGTCGTTTTTGTGGTGGCTTGTGTCGGTACTGGGTTGGATCTAATTGGAGAGACTGGTGAAGCAGGTGGGGTTATGTTAACTTGCGTTTCCTCCCAGCTGGCAGCTGGTCTGGTGGAAACCCCCCGGTGAGATTTAAGGTTTGGACAACCATTTCCAGATTGGCTTTGAAGCTGCCGGCAGCTTTCCACAGCCCGAGTCCAAGAACAGCCATTTTTATTTTTGAATGTTTGTATCTTTGATGCATTAGTATATTCCGGGCACAATCTGTAACGCGCAGTATGTGCCCCTGTACAGTTTGGACAGCGGATAGGGTATTCGCATGCCCCTCTCACGTGGTCCCCTGCACACCGGGCACATTTTACCTCATTTTACATTTGGGCGCAGTGTGGCCGAAACTCTGACATTTATAACATCTGAGTGGCTGAACCTGGTAAATTTCAACGGGGATATATACGTCTGAATTTTTTATTTTTATTAGATTCGGCAATTTTTCCCCTTGAAATATTAATTTAACGATCCCCGTAGGTCTGTGGAATCTGTTAAATATCCTAGAGGCATTCAAAATGGGGGCCTTATTTGCGCCTACTACCTCCAAGTGATCTAACCAATCGTCAATGTTTTCCCGTGGGTGTATGTGCATAACACCTTCCACAGTTGTACATTCCTCTGGTAAAAACGTTTTACACTTGTATTTACATATTACCAGAGGAGCGAGATTCCTAATTTGGTTTAGGGTTTCGGCCGATTTTGGTTTAACCAGTAACGTCCCATTTTTAAGTGGAATGATACAATCCACCATCCCGGCCAAAGTTCTGTCACGTGCGAGGGCTAAGGGTGAAACTCCCCCAAAGTCCCTCTCACCCACAGATTTTATGAATAGTTTGAATGACCACGTGTTTTTTTGTATAACATGCATTTGCCCGGGATTGATGGCCGTACCAAATCCTTCCAAATTTGTAGACATGTTGATCGGCACAGTGAACAGTGAACAAGCAGAAAGAACAAAAACAAAAAATGGTATAAAATACACTACAAACTACAATTTATAACCTAAAATTGTTGTGTTGAAAGTCCCGCCTGTGTCTGCCTATGGCAATCGAGAATGAAGGCTTTCTCTGATAACTGGAACTATTCGGGTAATACACCGAGCTAGAACGCTACTTTTTAATTAAGGCGCGGAGGCACTCTTGCTATTATTGAGCTTAAAAGAAAGACACGATTAAAATCTATACTACGCTTAAAATTTTCCTCTGAAATAGATAACAAATACTATGTATAAAATATGTATATATATATATATATATATATGTATAGGTGTATAATACACTGTGTAAAGAGCAGTGTATTATAAGTTAGTTATTAGGTTGTGGAAAGGGAAAGGACGTTTTATATTCTACTTTGAGTTATTGCAGTTTGTTACACGACTTTTAAATTTACTTAAGATTTTTGAATATTGCAATAGTAATAAAAAGATAGCTATTCGTCGGCGAGAGTATTTCTAATATGAACTTGAGGTTCATTTGTTGTTCGATTGTTGATGATGGTCCTCCTCTTCTGGAAATGTGTCGGGTTGGGTTCTAAAAAATAAATAATTTTTCTAAATACCGTTTTAACTTCATTGTCCAAAAAAATCCAAAGTTTTTCACTAATACCCACGTGGGTCACAAATTCTAAAAATAGTTAAAGTAGTTCGAGTCACTGTGAGATTTATATGAGAACGTCCTTCCACCTTGGTGCCAAGTCTGCGAGTGTTAAGAACGTTGAAATGAAAACATTTACTTATAAATTTTATATTCACCTATGTATTGATTTACATAAAACGTTCACTACTTGATACCGTATTATAAAACATAGCAACGAGTATCGTTTGCGTTCAGGTAAACCATGGTTTATATTGGAATTAAACACAATACAAATATGTTACACAAATAACATTTGATAAATTGTAATGAAATCATTTGAAGGCATTTAGAGATATTTTGTAAGTATTCTAACTGCGATGTTATAATTGTTTAACCACGACGTCGCAACTTGAATTGGTGTTTGTCTCATAAAGTGAGGTAATGTACTAAATCATGTATCCCTCTATTAAGTTTTGCATTTAGGCCGTGATATAGTTTTACCTCCATGACCCAGTTTCGAATTTGAGATTTAATCGATACATAATTTTGATGAAATCATTTGAAGGCATTTAGAGATATTTTGTAAGTATTCTAACTGCGATGTTATAATTGTTTAACCACGACGTCGCAACTTGAATTGGTGTTTGTCTCATAAAGGGAGGTAATGTACTAAATCATGTATCCCTCTATTAAGTTTTGCATTTAGGCCGTGATATAGTTTTACCTCCATGAACCAGTTTCGAATTTGAGATTTAATCGATACATAATTTTGATGAAGATTGGATGAAAAAATACATTGAATTTACACCCATAAACTTTACAAGATTATTTTGAATTCTTACCACTTTACAGTGGTTATAAAATAAACATCTGAGTATTACACTCAGGTGAGCGATTAAATAATTGTGATCACCCTTTGTCCGTATTGATTTTCATAAAAAGTTCACTACTTGATACCGTATTATAAAACATAGCAACGAGTATCGTTTCCGTTCAGGTAAACCATGGTTTATATTGGAATTAATCACAATACAAATATGTTACATAAATAACATTTGATAAATTGTAATGAAATAATTTGAAGGCATTTAGAGATATTTTGTAAGTATTCTAACAGCGATATTATAATCGTTTAACCACGACGTCGCAACTTGTATTGGTGTTTGTCTCATAAAGGGAGGTAATGTAGTAAATCATGTATCCCTCTATTATGTTTTGCATTTAGGCCGTGTAAGAGTTCTCACTATTAAAATGATCCTAGATTGATTGATTGATTGGTGTTTTACGCCGCTTTAACCATGTTCTCAATAATACCACGGTGTTTCTTCGGTAAGTTTCCAGTACTACTGGTCGATGTATCCGGATACCAGGCATGCTTGATTATTTGGTGATTAACGCCGCTCATCACCTTTTTTCAATAAACGGTGTTTCCTGGATAAGTTTCAAGTACTACTGGTATACCAGCCAGTCAGTCGTAATGCTAGCCAACAATCCTGAGCGCAAAGGAGGGCAGCCATTACTACCAGTTTTAAGGTCTTTGCCATGACCGATCCAGGGATTGAACCTGGACCGAGTCGGACGCTTAACCACTACACCACCGCTGCACTATATTGACATGTCTTAGGACTTGCACTCAAAGGAAAGCCCAATCGTAATGAGTATTGTATCTAGCCAGATCAACCTGCGCCGTCCGCGTAGGCTTATCCGGACAGACACATTCCGTCACAGCGGGAATGATGTATAGAGTAATGATTCCTGAAACAGAAAATCCATAGGAGGCGAAAAGTGTCTAGCCGGGTAACATGGGTAAGCCTGCGCGGCATGCTTAGGCTGATCTGGGTCGATACTTTACGCAGAGTCTATGATATAGTTTTCTCGCGGAATGGGTCATATATTGAGTTGTGCTTTACAAAGCTGAGATGATCATGGTATAAATTATTTGAACAATAGTTTAAGAGTATTTCAAAACAGCATAACAACCAATACAAAACACGAAAAAAATCGTTGTGTAATATGTAACCATAAACTTTTCGCACTTAACCCTTGCAGACGTGTTTTGACGCATCTGCGACATTTGCATTGTGAATACATTGTGGCATGAGGGAGAAATTGCTTATAACGAATAGCTTCCCCGTTTGTTACACTGTTTTATAGGTTAAACTGTTAACGTATGGATGATGACTTAATACGCATTAATCAATCGTTCATACATTTGTATGTGAAAATACCGCATGAAAAATGGTTAAGTTTTCATTCGTTTGTTGACTGTCGAAGCGTTTTATTCCGCAATTAGCGTTTAACTTGTAACATTGTGTATATCTAACACCATGTTTTAGATGGGAAGTCTTAACTTTATAAAGATTCAAATGTTCGTCTAAAACAGCAACGTCCGTGCCAATTTTGATAGTTATTTAAACCTTTAACTTCGGATATTGGCATGCATACATGTAGTGTATGATCCATTTTTGGCTTTAAAAGTTGGCAATTTAGTCATAAATGTGTCCCATTTGCCTTATAAAACAACAAATTTGGCGTCTGGTTTCTAGAAGTATTTCCTCATCACATGGGTCATTTAAAACAGCTGTACATTGATGGGTTACAAAACCAACTTTACAAACCATGGATGTTCATTATTACTAAATACAATCAAACCTGTGTTTAAAGACCATCCATGGGAAAAGAACAGCGTGGTCTCTGTTCACAGGTGGACTTTACAGGGTCATTTGTGCAGAAAATTCGTAATTTGGCAATTAAAAATGTGGTTGCTAAAGACAGAAAATTGCTAAACAAAGGTGGTCTTAAATACAGGTTCGACTTTACTGTACGAGATTAATTTTGTTGGACGAGTTTCTTCGGCTGAGTTGCCCGAGCCTGCATGGGCAGAACTCCGCCTAAGGAAAGATTCCAACACAATAGTTTCCCATATTTATGCAATAACCTTAATTGTATATTTTGATTTTGTCTATTTGATTTGTTCGTGTTTATATGTGTTTTTAACATTTCTAGACTCAAAAAAAATAAAACTGTTTTGAATTGTTAAGTTAAATTCACATTTAATCTCGCAATTATTGTCATGTTTCTATGGTTGCCAGGGTCGTGGGAAATATAGATATACGGCGCCATTTTATTCAACTCATTTTATTTTGACTCGAAATTAAATCATCGACAGAATGATACGATTAGGAGTGTAACGATTTTTCTGATAGTGGCTTACATGTACATTGGAAAAAAATGGGCATTATCTCTTTGTTCGTGTATTTTCACGTAGATATTCGAGTTATTAATTACGATTTAGATGCATATTTGACCACAAAGTATGTTCAGTAAAGCAAACACACTTCTTCTATTTTCCGTCGTGAAACTTCACACCGGAGAATGACATAAATAATCAGTCGACCTACCTTTAACATTCATCCTAGCAGTGTTCTTATCCCTCTTGATTGTGTTGGTTATGTGTAATTGAGATATTTATATTGATCGTCAACGACAATCAGCATCAATTAGCCCTAAATAGCGTAGTGGTACATGTCGTATTGCGAATCTACAAATAGTGATGTCGTCATTGATCAATACGTCACATAATTAAGTCAGAAAAATACGTTTGTATTTACACACAGCTAGCGCTATGAATAAAATAGATAAGGTTTCAACTTTCTTACATGCAGATATAGTCGCGTAACATGCGTGCAATATTACTTGGACAATTTACTTAATCAAACACAATACTTACCAGGGATTAGCAATATTCTCAGTGATTTCTTTGTCAACAAGACGGATCAGCATAAATTAACCATGTCACACAAAGCCTCCTACATGCAAACGTATTTTAACGCATCTGAAGCAGACGAGTTTTGAAAACATTGTTGCAAAAAGGTAAATTGCTCATAACGAGTAGTTTCTCCTTTTGATACAATGTTTTTCACTGTATTCAGTTATTGTATTTATATAGAGCTTATCAATATATTTTAAATTGTGTTTTCAAAGGTCTGCTGCATATTCGTTTTATGTTGTAAAGGGTTACATATTGTTTAAATATCAGGCAATTACGCTTTATTGCATACCTGAATAGAGGAAGCTTCTAAGATATCTGTACGCGGCAATCATTAAAGGCCCTTAGGTCTGCTGCATATTCGTGTTATGTTGTAAAGGGTAACTTATTGTTTAAATATAAGGCAGTTAAGCAAGCTTTATTGCATATCTAAATAGGGGAAGCTTTTAATATATCTGTACGTGGCGATCATTAAAGGCCTTTGTCAAACGGCATTTCATTGATTGGTCGGGGTTTAACGACGCCTTTAACAATTTTCAGTCATATCACGACGGTCATGTCAGCTACCTTTGTGTTTCCTGACTTTTTCACACCAATTATCTACAGAGCAGACATTTAAAGCAACTGGCTGCTTTTTCCGGATATACTGTTTGGCCATTAGTTGAAGACGAATGACTCGTGTTGTAATGACGTTTGTCAAACGCCGAAAAGAATAACTGTTGTTCAAACGCATAGCCTTTTGATTGAAACCCCGCGTCGTTACCGACTGATCTAACGGGTCTCGGTCGTTCTTCACTTACCCGCGTAATCGTAATGTCGTAAAGGTTGGTTTACGTATGACATCGGTCCAGTGATTTCCCTGAAAAAGTGATTATGGTACTGTGATGTCTTTAGAAGAACTCGACAACGAGAACAGACATGTGTGCTTACTTTAAATCTATTTTATTCGTATTTAAGTATAGATTGTCAGTCAAAATGGTTTTACGCATGTCTGCACTTCATCCTCAGAGCTTATTCAGTACTGGCGGAGAAGAAAATCGAAAATAGGACACCAAACACGTCTTAATCCGCTGAATCTCATTAAATACGATTATTTATGGTGTCTACGTCTTCCGTCTGTCTTGTCAATATTTATCTAAACAAATTGATATATCAGCAGCCGCGGTATTGTAGTAAGACAAAGACATAAAACATGTTCTTTACACGGTACTTAGAGCCAGAAATCTATTTTTTGGGAGGGGGATTCAAGCCGTTTCAATATCTTTATTATTTCACGACGACAGAATACGTATTCAATATCCCTGGGTGACAATTTGGTATTAGGCTAGGATAGGTGCCTGTCAAAAGGCGCTCCGCCATGAGTATTGATCGAACCCAGAGCGACCGATCTCAAATATCTCAACCATTCCACCTGCACATGAGCAAGATAGCTGATTTTATTTACTCAATTGTAGAAGAAGAATAAGCATCTCCAATATATTTAACACTTTCCCACATTCAACAAATCTGCATCAGCAGAAGACTTTGAAAACGTCTAGTAAAAAGCACCTAAAATTCCATTAAACGAAATAACAATAATTGAATAGAGTTCAAAACATGGTCATTAAAGGAGAAATTGCTCGTTTTGAGCATATTTTCTTTTGTGGCCATGTTTTCAGAAAACCGTCTGCTGCAGAGGCGTCAGAGAGCATCTATATGAGGGAAGGGTTCAATAAGGAATAAGATTTCTCTCCATTGGTCTAATATTTCCATGGTAGACTTGTGTGTTCGATAGTCTCGGTTATACTGCACGAAATCCTATCCGTGCCGGTCAATAAAAGGTCTTTTGGGCTGCAGCATGACTCAAATCCGATTGTAAATTTCAATAAATGATGACGTCAATGTGTGTCCTCTACTGAATATCTCTTATGCAATGTAAACTTATTCGTTCCATTCAAAATGTTTGACAGTTGATTCTGACAAAACATCGATGGCCGTATCGGATACTGATTAATTCTTTGGAAACTTTCTAATCATCCTACTCGTTGGCTTCCAAAGGTCCCGGGTTCGAAAACCATGATGCGATATTTTTCCGTTTTCTTTTGTATTTTTCCACAGAAAGGTTATCGTAGGTCGTCGGAGCACTAGATACGTCTCCAGGAACCAGACATCGAGATTGATTAGTTCAACCCTTTCCCGCATACAATATGTAGCAGACGACTTTAAAGAACAACTTTTTAAAAAATCTACATTAATGACAGTTTAATTATTAAATATAGTTGAAAACATTGTGGCATTGGTGAAATTATTCATCATGAGAAATTACACCTTTGCCACAATGTTTTCAAAAGACGTCTGCTGCAGTTGTCTGCTGCAGTTGTCTGCTGCAGAGGCGTCAGAAAGCGTCTATATGTGTGGGCAAGGGTTAAGGTTCCAGATAAGGAATGGTATTAGCTCTTTCCCACCTTTTCTCTCTTATTATTAACAGAATAGTTTATTAGACTTTCGCATAACATAGTTAATCGTCATAAAAATGATATTCTAGCTCACAAACAAACAAGCAATACATAATTCTTTATTTGTAAAAATATAGGCCGACGGCCAAACTACAGCAAATATACAGGTTTTAAGTGCTTTTGAAGTTGAGTATTAAAGTTAAGGTGCTGAACTCAGGATATAGATACAAAATTTGAAAAATTGAAACTTCTGCAAATATTGCTAATAGTGACAACACTATCAGTACTGAATAATTCAAAAATATTTTAGCAGTAAACGTTGAAAAAAAGTTGAAAGTCTTGAACATGTACAACATTTAGCTTACTGGGTATATCTACCCAGTAAGAATGAAGCATAAACGATCAATATTTAGATGTGTATTGTACTGAAAAGTGATATTATTACTCTAATTTTATCCCAGAAGTATGATTCTAACATTTTAAGACAACCTTTGAACTGTTTGGAAACTTTGACTATGATATATAATCAGGAATTCAGCACCTTTAACATATTTACTCATTTAAATAAAGTTTTCAAATGTTCATTATTATTCAATTATGACATTATTACTTAAAAGACTGACACAATGCAATTCCCGAACTTTTATCGTTCTTTGAAGACTTTAAGTTCTAAGTTCTCTCTAAGTATCGATATATGTGTCGGATGCTGATGTTAACCATTTTCGACATATAACAGCAGACGGCTTTGAAAATGTCTCGACAAACTATTGATAGCTCTGTAAATGAAAGTGTGGTTATAGACAAGAGTTGAAACCAGTGTGGCAAAAGTAAAAATTACTCATATGGTGAGCATTTTATCTTTTTATCACGTTGTTATCAAAGGTTTTCAGCTGCATATTTGTCCAAAATGCGTCGGAAAGTGGGAAAGGGTTAATCAAGTCAAACAACAACGTTCCTTTACAAATTTCGTTTCTTATTCCATACAACATCCTCCTTTGAGATCGGGACAATACTGTCCAATGCTACATTGTTCGGTGGTGATTTAATGGTTTTGTTCATTATATGAATATCTTTCCAAATCAACTCAGAAATTTCATTTCAAGACTAAGACTATCCTTTCACCAATTAAAAATAGAAAATGGAAGAGTCGTCAGAAATCAAGGTCTTTGTTTAATTTGCAATGAAAATAACATTGAAGGTGAGTTTCATTTCCTTTTCGTCTGCATCATTTTTAGGATATGTCGAACCTTATTTATCACATACCGTACACAATATATATAAGGTTATACTTAACTTTTTCAACTGTTTGACGAATTCACATTCCAACCACTGAGACCGACCATTTTGAAAAAGTTAAGTATACCTTATTACATTTGACTGTACGGTATGTGATAAATAAGGTTAGACAGATCCCGGAGCCGAGACGAACGCTCTACCACTACATCACCGATGCATTATATTGATTTAATCCAAGTGGCCTAGTTTTTGACCCCCATGACCCAGTTTCGAATTTGCCGGAGATTTGACGGAGCTAAAAGATAAGATGATTTGTCATAAAATGCGTTGAAAAATGTGGTTGAAGGATAAATGTGATTTACTTTTTTACCTCCATGACACAGTTTCGAATTTAAGATGTAATAGATACAAATGTTCCGATTAATTTTGATGAAGATTGGATAAAAAATGCCATATACATTGAATTTCAAGATTATTTTGAATTCTTACCACTTTTCAGTGGTTATAAAATAAACATCTGAGTATTACACTCAGGTGAGCGATTAAATAATTGTGATCACCTTTTGTCCGTAATAATTTACAAAAAAAGTTCACTACTTGATACCGTATTCTAAAACATAGCAACGAGTATCGTTTCCGTTCAGGTGAACCATGGTTTACATTGGAATTAAACAAAATACAAATATGTTACACGAATAACATTTAATAAATTGTAATGAAAATAATTTGAAGGCATTTGGAGATATTTTTTAAGTATTCTAACAGCGATATTATAATTGTTTAACCACGACGTCGCAACTTGTATTGTTGTTTGTCTCATAAAGGGAGGTAATGTAGTAAATACTGTATCCCTCTATTAAGTTTTGCATTTAGGCCGTGATATAGTTTTACCGTGTATGAGTTCTCACTATTAAAAAGATCCTAGATTGATTGATTAATTGGTGTTTTACGCCGCTTTAACCATGTTCTCAATAATACCACGGTGTTTCTTCGGTAAGTTTCCAGTACTACTGGTCGATGTATTCGGATACCAGGCATGATTGAGTGGTTGGTGATTAACGCCGCTCATCACCTTTTTTCAATAAACGGTGTTTCCTGGATAAGTTTCAAGTACTACTGGTATACCAGCCAGTCAGTCGTAATGCTAGCCAACAATCCTGAGCGCCAAGGAGGGCAGCCCTTACTACTAGTTTTAAGGTCTTTGCCATGACCATTCCAGGGATTGAACCTGGACCCGATGTGGACGCTCCACTACTACACCACCGCTGCACTATATTGACATGTCCTAGTACTTGCACTCAAAGGAAAGCCCAACCGTAATGAGTAATGTATCGAGCCAGATCAACCTGCGCCGTCCGCGTAGGCTTATCCGGACCGACACATTCCGTCACAGCGGGAAAGATGTATAGAGTAATGATTCCTGAAACAGAAAATCCACAGGAGGCGAAAAGTATATAGCCGGTTAAGCCTGCGCGGCATGCTTAACGCAGAGTCCATGATATAGTTTTCTCGCGGAACGGGTCATATATCGAGTTGTGACTTACAAAACTGAAATGATTATGGAATAAATTATTTGAACAATAGTTTAAGAGTATTTCAAAAACAGCATAAAAATCAATACATAACACGAACAAAATCGTTGTGTAAGATGTAATAGTACAAAGCACACTTTTGATATTCACACGTATGATACATAAACTTTGCGTGTTCCAGCCACCCCCCAACTACCCTAACTCAACCCACCCCGCCCACGGTCCGGAATAATACTGCTCGAGTTTCTGGAGATGAGGTCATTCGACATGCATACCGAAAAAAGATTCAGGCTTAACGTGTTTGGTAAATTGTGCTAAACAATCATGTACAATGTGAAAAAAGACGTCCGAAAATGAACGACGCAAAGATGGCAAGTATAATTTGTTTAACGATTTCGACTAAACCCTTTCCCACTTGCAGACGTGTTTTGAAGCATCGGCGACATTTGACTTGTGAATACATTTTGGCTATTGGGAGAAATTGCTTATAACGAATAACTCCCCCGTTTGTTACACTGTTTTATAGGTTAAACTTTTCACATATGGATGATGACCTAATACGCATATCAATCGGTCATACATTTTTATGTGAAAATACCGCATGAAAAATGGTTAAGTTTCCATTCGTTTGTTGACTGTCGAAACGTTTTATTCCACAATCGGGCAATGTTTAGCATTTAACTTGGAACATTGTGTATATTTAACACCTTGCTTTAGGTGGGAAGTCTTAACTTTATAAGGATTAAAACGTTCGTCTAAAACAGCAACGTCCGTGCCAATTTTGATAGTTATTTAAACCTTTAACTTCGGATATTGGCATGTATACATGTAGTGTATGATCCATTTTTGGCTTTATTATTTGGCAATTTAGTCATAAATGTGTCCCATTTCTCTTGTAAAACAACATATTTGGCGTCTGGTTTCTAGAAGTATTTCCTCATCACATGGGTCATTTAAAACAGCTGTCTATTGATGGGTTACAAAACCAACTTTACAAACCATGGACGTTCATTATTACCAAAACAGTCAAACCTGTGTTTAAAGACCACCCATGGGAAAAGAACAGCGTGGTCTCTGTTCACAGGTGGTCTTTAATTACTGGGTCATTTGTGCAGAAAATTCGTAATTGGGCAATTAAAAGTGTGGTTGCTAACGACAGAAAATTGCTAAACAAAGGTGGTCTTAAATACAGGTTCGACTTTACTGTACGAGAAATAATTTTGTTGGACGAGTTTCTTCGGCTGAGCCTGCATGGGCAGAACTCCGCCTAAGGAAAGATTCCCAACACAATAGTTTCCCAGATGTATGCAATAACATTTTTATTGTATATTTTGATTTTGTCTATTTGATTTTTTCGTGTTTATATGTGTTTTAAACATTTCTAGAATCAAAAAATTAAAAATTGTTTTGAATTGTTAAGTTAAATTCACGCAATTATTGTCATTTTTCGATGAGTGCCAGGGTCGTGGGAAATATAAATATACGGCGCCATTTTATTCAACTCATTTTATTTTGACTCGAAATTAAATCGTCGACAGAATGACACGATTAGGAGTGTAACGTTTTTCTGATAGTGGCGTACATGAACATTGATAACATTGAGCATTATCTTTTTGTTCGTGTATTTTCACGCAGATATTCGTGTTATTAATAACGATTTAGATGCATATTTGACCACAAAGTATGTTCAGTAAAAACAAACACACATCTTCTATTTTCCGTCGAAAAACTTCACACCGGAGAATTCAAAATAAATCAGTCGACGTGCCTTTAACATTCATCCTAGCAGTGTTCTTATCCGTCTTGATGTGTAAACGAGATATTTGTATTGATCGTCAACGACAATCAGAAGCAATTAGGCCTAAATAGCGTAGACGTACATGTCGCATTGCGAATCTACAAATAGTTATGTCGTCATTAATCAACACGTTGCATAATTAAGTCAGAAAAATACGTTTGTATTTACACACAGCTAGCGCTATGAATTTAACAGATAAGGTATCAACTTTCTTACATGCAGATATAGTCGAGTAGCATGCGTGCAATAAATGATTAACCTGCACCCTCATGATGATCCTTTTCCATTATTGCATCCACAATCATACACAAACACCCAACACATCCCTCCAACATATACACACATGTTTTAATTGCATATGTTCGATATTACCTGTATGTCTCTTGTAGCAACCAGTTAATAACTAATATGTGGACGTATTTTTACGCATCTGAAGCAGACGAGTTTGGGTTTACGTATGACATCGGTCCAATGATTTCCCTGAAAAGGTGATTATGGTACTGTGATTTCTTTAGAAGAACTCCACAACGAGAACAGACAAATACATAAAACATGTTCTTTACACGGTACTTAGATCCAGAAATCTATATTTTGGGGAGAGCGGATTCAAGCCGTTTTCAATAGTCCTATAATGTTTTCACGACGACAGTATACGTATTTCATATCCCTGGGTGACAATTCGGTATTAGGCTAGGATATGTGCCTGCCAAAAGGCGCTCCGCCATGACCGCTAGGAGTATGGATCGAACCTCAAACTAAAATTCCTTTAAATGAAAGTACAATAATTGAATAGAGTAAAAGACATGGTGACTAAAGGAGAAATTGCTCGTTATGAGCAATTTTTGTTGCGATTGGTTTGGCAATCGCCACAATGCTAACAGAAACAACAACAGCGAAAATATTTACATAGTCAGTTTTGTACAGCCCGTTGACTGTTTATTCCTTACTGCAAACCAATTAACCTACATCCGTTAAACCGCCAAATATATAGTTCCATCAGTGATGCAGAGACACGCTTAATAATACTCATGTCAGTGCTACTTTGGTACCAGATTGATACTAAGATTTCAGATTTATTGAGATAATATCTACATAGAGTTAAATTATGTAAATATTATCTTTCTCCATGTTTGGGCAGATAATAGATATCATTGCGCGTTCTATAACTCGCATAATAAATGTCAGGGTTTTCAATAAGGACCGGCACCCGACGAATCATAGCCGTTTCGTTTTGTCAAAATCGCCGGTTCAAATCTGTACCACAATAAAAAATGATTAAAGGTCTTTTGTTTAAATATATGAATACATAGTGTTCTCAGGAGTATTCTGCGATCGCTGCAAGCACTCGCCGAAAGTCGACGATTAACGATGTCCTATGCTTTGTTCGACTGGGTCCGCGTCTAAATTCCCGACTTTCATCAAATCATTTGAACGCTTTAAATTACGACGGCTGGCAAACGCTTGCGAGTCAATGTACTAAACGCTTGTTTATAAAGCGTTTAAAATACTTTGATTATAGCAGAATAACGAATAAATCTTGCAGAAATGGGAGAGAAAATCGATCATTTCTTTCGGCCGAAATCTGGTAAATGTGATGCGTTTTGTTTCGTTCATAGAGTTGATTACTTACAGATGACCGAGTTGGTGATGGAAAGAACATGAAAAAACTAACATTATTCTAATGTCAAAAGCTGCAGCCTTTCTCAAATGTACCCGCACCAGAGTGCACTATTATTGAAAATCGCAAGGCCTACACCGAGATACTGCTTGCTACTTTGCAGGATTTTCTATACGATCGCCACTACAGTGCCATCGGCGCTTTGATTTCTTTTGTCGCCATGTTTCAGAAAACCGTCTGCTGCAGAGACGTCAGAAAGCATCTATATGAGGGAAAGGGATTTCTCTCCATCGGTCTAAAAGTTCCCTGGTAGACTTGTTTGTTCAAGAATCATGTAACCAAAGTCTCGATTATACTGCAAAAAATCCTGTCCTTGCCGGTCTATAAAAAGTATGTTGGGCTGAAGCATGACTCAAATCCGATTGTAAATTTCAATAATTTGTGACGTCAATGTGTGTTCTCTACTGAATTTCTAAACTAATTCGTTCCATTCAAAACGTTTGACAGTTGATTCTGACAAAACATCGATGGCCGTATCGGATATTGATTAATTCTTTGGAAACTGTCTAATCATCATACTCGTTGGCTGCCAAAGGTCCCGGGTTCGAAAACTATGATGCGATATTTGTCCGTTCTTTTGTATTTTTCCACACAAAGGTTATCGGTTGCGCCGGGAGAACTAGATAAGTCTCCAGGACCCAGACATCGAGATTGATTTATTCAACCTTTGCACACATACAACAAATCTGTAGCAGACGACTTTGAAAACGACTTTTTGTAAACGTGAAAAATCTCCATTAATGACAGTTTATTATTAAGTAGAGTTGAAAACATTGTGATAAATGGTAAAATTGTTCATCGTGATCCATTTCACCTTTGCCACAATGTTTTCAAAAGTCGTCTGCTACAGATGCGCCCGAAAGCGTCTATATGTGGGGAAGGGTTAAGCTGAAATCTTGTTTTGCAATCCATGTTAAATAATGAGTTAACTGACCGTGGTAAAAGTACAACCATTCACTCGTTGTTACGATACCTCCTTCTACAGTACGACGTCACCATCGGTACTCACTCAGTGAGAGTATATTTCCAGAGGTCTAGATACGGATGGGTATTCAGCTCTTTTCCCCAAAATTTCTCTCTTATCATTAACGCGAACCCTATGTTGTGGGTACTCAAAAGAATCGTCTCAGACGATTCTTTTGAGTACCCACAACATAGGGTTAGAGGATCAAATAAGGATTTAGAACATACAAAACGCCCCTTATCTAGAGCTCTGTAGTCTATCTCACATTGAAACAAACAAGCAATACAATACGGCAATTCTTTATTTTTACATAGAGGCCAACGGCCAAAATACAGCTAATATATATACAGGTTTTAAGTTCTTGTGGAGTTGAGTATTAAAGGTGCTGCACTCAAGATATAGATCAAAATTTTGGAAGAAAAACCTCTGCAAATACAGCGTTCTGTTACAACAGACTAAGTAATGAAAATAGTTTGGCAGTAAATGTTGAAAAAAAACAGTCAATTGAAAGTCATGAACATGTACAACATTTAGCTTACTGGGTATGTCTACCCAGTAAGAATGAAGCATAAAAGATCAATATTTAGATGTGTATTGTACTGGAAAGTAAAATTATAACTTTGATTTTATCCCAGAATTATGATTCCAATATTTTAAGACAACCTTTGAACAGTTTTTAAACTTTGACTTTACTATCTATGCACGTGACTTGGGGTGAGTGAAGACGTGTTTTCGTGAGCTCGGATAAATTTAATTTTAGAATTTAGACATCAAGTGACTTTATACTTCTTACAAACTGTTCGGATACCATCAAAAAAGTATAGTTTATAACTTTGTGATTAAATGGGAGCCAAAAGCAAGAAAAGGAACAATAAACGGAAAAAAAGCAGTGAAACTGACTCGGACAAAGAAAGCAAAAGATCCGCCATCAATATCGGAGCATCCATGTCGCATGAAGGAGATAACGCCTGTTGCCAAACTGTAAGTGAAGCTTTGAATCAAACAAACACTGTATTATATGGCCAAGATTCATCAGATACCAACAGCAACTTTAACCAATCAGTTTTCGATTCACCCTAAACATCAACTTATCCAAATATTGTAACAATGGACTCGCCCAAATCAACGGTTGCGTCCCTTGACCAGGCTCAATCTTTGAAACCATATACCGATCAAGATGTCATGAGCTGTTTATGTCGCATCGAATCCAAAATAACGGGGATTGAAAAGAAACTGTCGAAACTTGACATAGTCGAGAAAAAAGTGTGCAGTCTTGAAAAAGATGTTAAACAGATGTGGGTACGTTTGGAGGACATGAATAAGAATATGAATGAGAAAATCATTAAAACAGATGAACGTGTAGATAGCGTAGAATTTGCCTTGGGCGTAGCCCGTGATAATAGATCTACCTTAGATGCTGAAAACAAAAAACTCAAAAGCTATGTTGTTTATCTCCAATCCCAAAGTATGAGAAATAACCTTATTTAATGCAACATACCTGAAACCACCAACGAACGAAACAACGAAACGGAAGAAAAATTGAGATCATTCATGGTTCATAAATTAGAATTGGCTCAAGAATATGTCAACCAGATCAAATTAGATAGAGTGCACAGAATGGGTTCATCCGAACAAGGCGTGTTTCGCAAAATTGTTGCTAGATTCAATGTGTTTACCGACAGGGAAAACGTTCGAAAACAAAGGTTAGAATTAAGCAACACTGATTTCTAGTGAATGAGCAATTCCCGCCTGAAGTAGTAGCTAAAAGAAGAAATCTCATTTCACAGTTAAAGAAAGCCAAAAAAGAAAACCGCAAGGCTTGGATCAGCTATGTTACTCTTTATATCGACGGAAAACCTGTGAAAGCAGAGTAGGACAGGTCTACGGGTGGTGTTAAGGTAATCGCGTGGAACTGTAATGGACTATCCCAAACCAAATACGAAGATACGGACTTTCGCAACATTCTAACAAAAAATGACATAATTTTCCTAACAGAATCCTGGACCGACAAAACTAGCAATTTTCCCCTTCCTGGGTATACCGAATTTAACTTTTACAGAAAATTTAGGCATAAACGAGCAAGGCGCAACAGCGGTGGTATATATGTGTATATTAAAGACAGTATTAAAGGCGGTGTAACGATTGTTAGAAACCATTATGACACTACACTATGGCTAAAACTAGATAAACACTTTTTTAATAATGAAGAAGATACGTTTATTTCAGGTGTGTATTTATGGTCAGACGAGTCTCCAGCATGTAAAATTATTGATGCAGATTGATCCTCCCTTTTCCACGTACATCAAATCTTCAGCTGACAACTTTAAAATCATTTTGGCAAAAATGAAATTAAAGTATTATTTGTGAATCGTGATTAACTAATAGTGGCAGGAAGGAAAGATTGCTGATTAATTTTTGAGCACAATGATTTTAAAAGTAATCAGCTGCAGATGCCTCATAATGTAATTGTTAATTTGTTAAACTTATTTGATAGCTTCTAAATTAATGTCCGAACACATTATCTTACGCACATACACCAATTCAATTGCACGTGTGTTGAATGGGTTTTATTATCCTCATAATTATGGTCTTTTAGGCAAAATGGATAATGACCAAACCCCTAATTTAAAGCTGCATCAAAAATAGTACCATTCCTGAACAAGTTTAACCAAAATTAGATCAAGTAGTGTTTTAACACATTCCAACATATAGACGCTTTCTGATGCATTTTCAGCAGACGACTTCGGAAAATATTGAGGAAAAATTACTCAAAATGATCATAATGAGCATGTTTTCCTTTTACGTAAATGTTTTCAATTCTATTTAATCAGTATATTTTCATTCATAAGGACTTTCCATACTTTTGCCTGTGTGTTGCAAACGTCGTCTGATGCAATATTTGCTGTTTGTTGGAAAGGTTGAAAGCATTTCGCTAAATACAGAACACGAACACACTATAAAAGCTTTCGGTACTTTGAGTTAACGTCTCCCGTTTGTGAGCGTTTATATGGGATTCCCCTAATGAGTTGATTAGCCTAACGTCCCGAGGGAGCGACTTGTCTGTAAATGTGATGGTGCTAATCGAACGGAAACACTGATTTGATTGATTCGTCCGCAAAACTTAATTGTGTGTTGGTCCCACATATTCCCCTTCTTCCTTTGGAATCGATTCCTTATCGTTGGTAACTTCACTTGTAAATTCTCTCTGGATGTCGTTTATCTAATAGTTGAAGGATGAAAACCGGAAAATTTAGTAGTTTAATGTTCACTATACACTCTACGTGTTATTATCATAATGAGCAATTTCTCCTTTGGTCACAATGTTTTCAACTTTATTTAACAATTAAGCTAAGTTTTCTGAAGATTTTTCTGAAGTTGTCTGCAGCAAATTTGTTGTATGTTGGAAAGGGTTAAATCAAGTCAAGTCTAGCGAGCTTGGTCTTAATGCATATACATACAGTGAAGACGCCGACCAGAGTATTCACTGTACGTTTGCATGCTATTTGGACCTCGGCACAATTTATGGCATAGCATCCCGTGTAACTCACACAATTTATTTGATATGATCAATCAGACACCATATCTCTAGATGCGGCTCTGAATTATTAATGTCGAGTGTAGCTAAGTTTTAAAATGGTTGACACACTTGGCTTGTAATAAAGCTACAGTCAATGACTTTAAAAGATTGCCGGAACTTGTCAAAATATGAAATTTAAAATTATTGTTACAGTTTAGTTACTAGAAGGAAAGTTTTCAGGCGAAAATAATTCGACTTAAGAACAACGACGAAGAGTAAAACTAACGCGATTCGATGATGAAGGCGTCTAATGGATGACTTATTTATTCGTCTACGTTCGGTGTTATGACAAAAAAGCTAATGGGTATGCAGACTGACTAATTGTCTGACAAGGAAATCTCGTCAATTATGTCTGAGGTGCCCCTCCCCTCCTTGCACTTGTTGTATCTAAATGACCTAACTCTACAAGACGACTATCTCAATTACCTAGCTATACAAGACGACTATCAGTTCTCGTTTTGCACTACTCTGCTATCAAGAGTGCGATAATTTACCCTCTGATACCGTAGCTAACGTCTAACGTTAGGAAATCCACCAATCAGATTACAGCCACTTCAACGTTACCGTAATTGGATTGGTTGATTCATTCACGATATGTAAACTAACTGTACAAAGAATACAGTGAAGCTACTTCAAAGTAAGATTGGTTGCCTCCCCTTTCATAATGACAAACAACAATAAAAGAACATGCACTATATAAGTAGAGAGGATTGGATGTGGCACTTCCAACACCTATTCGAGCATAACACAGTAGGTGAACTGTGTTGTATTAAGACAAGTGAAATAATGGCGACCAGCTGCTCACACCAATATAATATAAAAATGTTGTATAGGCAGCTTTACCTATTATATCTTTTTATTTTTAATTTTTATACTGTAGTTCAAAAATCAGAATTCTTCAAAAGTCGTAAGACGTGTTGAGAACGAAATTTTCCACAATGTCATTTTGTATACATGTATTTGTAATATTGTCTTTTTGTGTGTTTTTATGCACAGTTACAAGATGTGGACACGTTTTGTATCATATCTAATTGTAATGGGCCTATGGCATATAATATAGGGATAATACACATTTTCGAGGGCGTGAACATCTGCGGACGCCCGCAAAATGTGTTTATGCCCGAGTGCGAAGCACGAGGGCATAAACACATTTTAAGGGCGTCCGCAGATGTTCACGCCCGAGAAAATGTGTATTTTCGCTATTATTGCATAAAATAAGAGCAAACATCCAACATACAGTCCGCTGTAACGTTCAGTTGTACGATAACCGCCGATGAACATGACCCGATAACGCATGTGACGTCATAAACACATGTGACGTCATAAAGTAAACAAGTAATGTTTTACATATCCACGAACCGGGCCTACATCAAGGTTGCCATCGCTGAGTCGACACGGGTCGAATTAAATAAATGGTTTTGGATTATTTTTTGCTCTTTAACTGTGAATCTAGTGCATGTTACCGATTATCGAGTTAAAGAAGCTGATGTTATTGTTAACTCAACAAATTGCTCCTATTCTAGGGGAGATGCAGCGTCCATGTTTTGTTTACTAACGGTGCCCGGGTAATGCATATGTAAAACATCTAACCGGTCTGAAACGGCACGTACGCGCGAGAATCGCTTTGTTTATACACGTTTTCTCGCCGTTTACGCCCGGCTTTTGCAATGTTTCTGTATCCCTTAAGCGGGCGTAAAACATAGATTTTATGCAATAATAACTAATTTCATGTGACTGTATGAGTTAATATAATGTATATATTTTATGATGACTTATAGGCCCAATGGGCCGGGTGTGGTAACATTTGTATAAAATGTGTTATTCATGTTTGTAAATTCACACAGGTCACGTTAATAAACAGTTTTCTTATCTTATCTTATCTTATATATTTCAATTCTAGCACTTGTTTATAACTTAAAGGGATACACATTAAGGGGGAACTAGGTTTTGACATGACGTTGTTTTCCTTGATAAAATCACGGGTAGGCTATTCTATCTTTACTCCCCATTGTATTTGTTTTGGCAATATTCGATTTTTTTCAACTAACAAAACATTTTGAAAAAATTTATAATACCTTTTTCAATCGTTTTTAAACTTTTTCTCATTCTAACACAACGGTTTCGACCGCGCCAAAAATTTTGGTAAAACACGTGAATGACGTCATTAAAATCAGTTACGTCAACGTTACAATTTAAATTTCCAAACGGCATTTACAACAAAAGCTCGTGACTTCATTCATAAAAATGTCAAGCTCAACGTAGTAACGTATGCGCTCTGAGAAACGTTGTATGAAATATACTCGAGGGGGGGGGGGGGGGGGGGGGGGGAAGGATTTCAACAGACAAAAATAGTTCCGGAAATTTAGAGTGATATACTGCATTTAGATCACGCTCAAATCCTTCTTTGTGTATAGAAGAGAAATTGTCAATAGTGTTAGAAATTTATAATTTATTATAGGGATAATACACATTTTCGAGGGCGTGAACATCTGCGGACGCCCGCAAAATGTGTTTATGCCCGAGTGCGAAGCACGAGGGCATAAACACATTTTAAGGGCGTCCGCAGATGTTCACGCCCGAGAAAATGTGTATTTTCGCTATTATTGCATAAAATAAGAGCAAACATCCAACATATAGTCCGCTGTAACGTTCAGTTGTACGATAACCGCCGATGAACATGACCCGATAACGCATGTGACGTCATAAACACATGTGACGTCATAAAGTAAACAAGTAATGTTTTACATATCCACGAACCGGGCATTCATCAAGGTTGCCATCGCTGACTCGACACGGGTCGAATTAAATAAATGGTTTTGGATTATTTAATGCTCTTTAACTGTGAATCCAGTGCATGTTACCGATTATCGAGTTAAAGAAGCTGATGTTATTGTTAACCCAACAAATTGCTCCTATTCTAGGGGAGATGCAGCGTCCATGTTTTGTTTACTAACGGTGCCCGGGTAATGCATATGTAAAACATCTAACCGGTCTGAAACGGCACGTACGCGCGAGAATCGCTTTGTTTATACACGTTTTCTCGCCGTTTACGCCCGGCTTTTGCAATGTTTCTGTATCCCTTAAGCGGGCGTAAAACATAGATTTTATGCAATAATATATATTATGATCAGTTTACCGTCGCATAAATGAAATCAAAGTACTCAAGAGAACTGAAAGTCGGGTTGACATGAACACGCCAAAGATTAATTCAATTCAAAGATGTTGAAAAGAAAGCATGGATAAGAATGTGTGAAGAGTTACGAAACATGATAAGGGTCAAAATTATGTTAATTTTGGTTCGTTTACACACTTACTGCATACAAAATAAAAATAAAACTGTTTTTAATTAATAGAAATATATTTGAATTTGGTTGGGGGTTTTAAAGCATACATTCCTATGTGTTTGAGTGCCTGCATACATTTAACAGTACATGAAACTGTCCTTCAACATTATATCAAATATTTATGTTAACAATCCCATGAAAGTTAATGGTAAAAAAGGAGTTGTTTCCCTTGTATATTGTAAATGCACAATAAATAACCAACCGTTAACTCTCCACAAGTTATTTTGATTCGTTAAACACCATAAACAACAAGAGAAAGTTGATGCAACGCATCAATATCGCCGGATATCCGTAGTGCAGTTATGCATAACACTAACATTATAGTAGTTGAATAAACAGTTATCAACTGAGGGGCATATTGGAACATCAAGGGTGGGGTCAAGTGAAAGTGTATCATAACTTGCATTGTTTTGTCAACGAAGTGAATGATAATTGAAGCCTTTCATTGTTTATGATCAATCTCCATTCCAAAGTAGGTTGACCATACACAAAACCAACTAATTATTGATCATAAACAGTAATGGAAATGAGTAATCTTGCCAATCATTAGTCTTAGTATGTATACAGTGATTTCATTAAGGAATAATTATAAGATTTGTGAATTCCACATACACTTTTCAAGATGTTTGTCAGAATATTTGAATTTTATTATTTTTCTAAAACCACAAAACAGACAATTTAGGATTTGCATGCAATAGCACGTCATTTTACCTTTCCTCTATTAAAGTCAACAGTGGACATCTTTGCAGCAATCTACTTTTAAAACAATGAGATAAGGGTTAAATCGCTGAAGACATGAGTTTTCTCTTTTTCTCAAAATGATATTAGCTTGGCATCCTAATTATAGCATACTTTAACAAATGTTGAAATGTAGTCCAATATTTATAAATTAGACCACCTTCGAAATATAATATCAACTAAACAGTTAAATCTCATTGAACTTGTTGTATAATTTAAACTTAATTTCGAACATAAACTGAGCCCTACAACATGTTAATTTATTTTAATTGTTTCCTTACTTTTTTATAATGAAAATAACAAACTACTCATGTTTTAAATTTATATTATGATGAGCGCCCTTGTGTCAATGATGCATAACAATATGCAAATCGGAAGCAATATGCCTTTAGGGAATTAAATGACACATTTAAAATTGTCAAGGACGAAATAATTTTGTACGAAAGACCCGATTCTTTCTTATTCGCAGAGGTGTCGTTCTTGAAACTCTATTTATAGGCAGAGAGTGTTCGTATTTTTTCTATTAAAACCAGTTTTATCTCGGTAAGTTAAAATTGCCATTAAAAGGAGAATATTCGACGTCATTTTCATCACATATAACAAACAGTCTGCAAGCAGGTGCGCGTATGTAAACAAATTATACTGTGCGATGTAAAGGTTTGTAGTTATCGCCTTTTGATTACATGTAATATATAGTGTAAAATAAAGTATACCAGTCTAGCTAATAGGGACTGTTTTGTCTTCGTAAATAAAACAAAATAACATAAATGCGAGTCAAAATAAAGAAACTGAAAATACCTAAAACATCGGAATATTTATTTTATTTTAGATGTGTCATTACTTAGTGTTTTTAAACAAACACAATTGTAATATGTTCAAGACATCTAAATGTGTTTCTTTCTAATAATAATCCCCCCTCCAATGTGATTTCCGAAAACCTATTAAAAATAGAAGTCGCGGGCTTCTGCCCGGCTAATAAATGTAACTTATATTCCTGCGTTATTACGAAGTTATTTATCAATGACATTTGCCTATTTTGAGTAATTCAATAGGAATTCGTGCACTATTTAACAGTGCGCACACTTTATTTGGGCGATTGTACGGTCTTATTGAACCCGACTGAAAAGGGGCATATTTGGGTATATATTGTAAAGTGTGTACAAACATTTTACATCAAAGCAGCTGAAGTTCATACTCGTCCATTATACGCGGTACTTTAACCAACACGTTCTGTGTGAGTACGGGTGGAGTTTTAAGGAAGCAGCTATTAAAAGCGATTAACATACATATGAATTTATAATCGGTATGTCAAATAAATAAGTTTGAATTAACTAAGCCCTTTCACAGATTCAACAAATGAGCCGTCCCGCGAGAAAACCAACATTACGGCCTCTGCGTAATGTATCGACCCAGATCAGCCTGCGCAGTCCGCGCAAACTGATCCGGGCTGACACATTCCGTCTCTGGGGGATAGAGGTATAGAGAAATCATTCCTGAAACAGAAAATCCACAGGAGGCGAAACGTGTCTATCCGGGTAAGCCTGCGCGGCATGCTTCTATTCCTCTATTCCCCTGAGACGGAATGTATCGGCCCGAATCAGTTTGCGCGGACTGCGCAGACTGATCTGGGTCGATACTTTACGCATTGGCCATACTGTTGGTTTTCTCGCGGGACGGCTCATATAGTGTATATAGAACACTGACAGTGCTAACGAAGTCACGTAAAAGACCTCTCTCTTTTATACCGTCCTTATCGTTGACTTAAGTCGATACAAACCTGACTAATTATTGAAATGACAGAAGTTCCGCCTGTTTCGTAACGAAAATAGTTCGTATTGTATTATCGTCATTAAGGATACCAATGCGCCAATTCGTGCGTAAATGGGACTCGTATGCGAATGAAGTGTGCATGAACACCGTCTCGATAACTTTAAAAATGGTAGGAATGGCTCTTCCTCCTTAGCACTCATGATTGTGGGATTAGCTTTACGTCTGACTGGCTCGTGATATGATTATTGGACCAGTAGTACTGGTTACTTACCAAGGATTCACCGTGATATGAGTATTGGACCGGTAGTACCGGTTACTTACCAAGGAAACACCGTGATATGAGTATTGGACCGGTAGTACCAGTTACTTACCAAGGATTCACCGTGATATGAGTATTGGACCGGTAGTACCAGTTACTTACCAAGGATTCACCGTGATATGAGTATTGGACCGGTAGTACCGGTTACTTACCAAGGACACACCGTGATATGATTATTGGACCGGTAGTACCAGTTACTTACCAAGGAAACACCGTGATATGAGTATTGGACCGGTAGTTTCGGTTACTTACCAAGGACACACCGTGATATGATTATTGGACCGGTAGTACCGGTTACTTACCAAGGACACACCGTGATATGATTATTGGACCGGTAGGACCGGTTACTTACCAAGGACACACCGTGATATGATTATTGGACCGGTAGTACCGGTTACTTACCAAGGACACACCGTGATATGATTATTGGACCGGTAGTACCGGTTACTTACCAAGGACACACCGTGATATGATTATTGGACCGGTAGTACCGGTTTCCTACCAAGGACACACCGTGATATGATTATTGGAGCAGTAGTACCGGTTACTTACCAAGGAAACACCGTGATATGAGTATTGGAGCAGTAGTATCGGTTACTTACCAAGGACACACCGTGATATGATTATTGGACCGGTAGTACCGGTTACTTACCAAGGACACACCGTGATATGATTATTGGACCGGTAGTACCGGTTTCCTACCAAGGACACACCGTGATATGATTATTGGAGCAGTAGTACCGGTTACTTACCAAGGAAACACCGTGATATGAGTATTGGAGCAGTAGTACCGGTTACTTACCAAGGACACACCGTGATATGATTATTGGAGCAGTAGTATC
Organism: Serripes groenlandicus; assembly: GCA_031761405.1. Classification (NCBI taxonomy): domain Eukaryota; kingdom Metazoa; phylum Mollusca; class Bivalvia; order Cardiida; family Cardiidae; genus Serripes; species Serripes groenlandicus. The sequence goes on from JASEVX010000008.1 coordinate 11,092,069, forward strand.
GGTTACTTACCAAGGACACACCGTGATATGATTATTGGACCGGTAGTACCGGTTTCCTACCAAGGACACACCGTGATATGATTATTGGAGCAGTAGTATCGGTTACTTACCAAGGACACACCGTGATATGAGTATTGGAGCAGTAGTATCGGTTACTTACCAAGGACACACCGTGATATGAGTATTGGAGCAGTAGTATCGGTTACTTACCAAGGAAATACCGTGATATGAGTATTGGACCAGTAGTACTGGTAACTTACCAAGGAAATACCGTGATATGAGTATTGGACCAGTAGTACTGGTAACTTACCAAGGAAAAACCGTGATATGAGTATTGGACCAGTAGTACTGGTAACTTACCAAGGAAAAACCGTGATATAACTAAAAACAAATGTTGAAAGTGGCATAAAACACCAAACTATAAGTAATATCATTTCAATTGTAATTTCCACCAAAACATCCAACATGATGTATAGTTCCAATACTTTGTTATTGATATATTTGCTTACATTAACAATTAAGTAAATATCATAAGCTCTTTTTTAAATTATACATACGTATAATCATAATGATAACACAGCCTAGAGAGAGGGAACAGTGATATTTGATTCATTACTTTTTCTTTAAAGCTTCGTTAATGTGTTTACCAGCAAATGATGCCAGTCTCGAGTTTCACACCATTATATCTGAAATTCATCCAATATAAAGTTCATCCGATGTTGAGACGGAGATTAAAGCAGGTCCCATTTTGCCATGACTAGGCCCCAGTTCATTACAGCCCGATAGTAAGAGAGACTGACAAAATGGTAATTGATGAAAATTGATGGACACCAACCAGTATGTCAATTTGTCGGGGCTGACTGAGTGTCCAATGTAACAAATGATGTCTATTGTATATTGACTAAATTTATCACAGATTTGCCACGTCGCTCGAGACATATGAGATTGCGTCCAGTGAATATCTTTATCCGTGTAGTCCGATCAGAATCCTTTGTTCGTGACCTAGGCGCGCACACTAGAGAACGGTTATGATATCCCAAAAAAACAGTCAACTTTAGAGTTGAGCGGTATAAAGCTATTGTTAGTATTATTTCTTTTTTTTTTTTTTTTTTTTTTTTAGGGATTTAATGCCGTGTTATATTTATATTACGGTTACAGTGCAATTATTCATGATCCCTGTGTTAAGAAATAATAACAATGCTAGGAGTGCACTCCGCTATGACCACCGCCACTCGTGATCAAACCCAAGACGACCGGTTCCAAATCCCCTACGGTAACCAACCGGCAACGGCGGATTCCCTAGCATGAGTCTTACTGTCATTGGATATATCGATCACTAAGGCGAGCATCTGTCACCGCACACCAGAGTCTTCATCGTGCTCCTATATGATAAGCATACTTAAATGCACCTTCCGACATAAAACTGGAAAGGAAGCCAGGAAAGATTTTGAAAATATGGCGGAACTATTTCCCACATACAACAAATATGCAGCAGACGTCTTAGAAATAATCTTCGCAAAAATATTAAAAATATCTTCAAATGAAAGTATAAAGAGAGTTGAAAAGTTGTGGCAAACGGAGAAATTGCTCATCGTGGGCATTTTCTCCGTTTGCCCGAACGGTTTCAAATGTCATCTGCTACAGAGGCGTAAGGACGCGTATGTATGTGGGAAAGGGGTAAATGATGTCAACAAAGAATGCGATTTAGACCCTAAATCGTTTGACGCGACACATACGTACATGTATGCAAGTTTCTGCGAGATAACCAACAGTGTTGACTCTGCGTAAAGTAACGACCCGGATCAGCCTTAGCATGCCGCGCAGGCTTATCAGGATATACACTTTTCGCTTTTTGCGGATTTTCTGTTTCAAGAATCATTTCTCTATACCTATATTCCCCTGAGACAGAATGTGTTGGCCCGGATCAGTCTGCGCGGAAAGCGCAGGCTGATCTGTGTCGATACATTACGCAGAGGCCATAATGTTGGTTTCTCGAGGGACGGCTCATATACGTTTGACTCTTGAAAACAGCGTAGCATATGCTCCGCTTTTTTTTCTTTTTTTTTCGTAATATGATTTTGTCAATGGCTTGTTTTCAATAATGAACACTCAGTATAAATTACAAGGGACTTTGAGTTCGAACCCCAGATCACCTAGTAATAATCATTCTCACGTCACCAATGGACTCACAGTCTTTGTGGACAAATCAGCTAGTTGCTTGAACAGACTGTTGTGTTACGTTCTTGTGTGGAAACATATAGGTAACAAACAGGTAGATGAACTGGCCGCCGTGATAATTATATTTGAACAAATGTAGAAAAGGACCTCAATTTATAAGGATAAGTCTTTACGCCAATTCTCTGTATAAGACACTGTTTCTTGTCTTTGCCGCGGGGTATATGTAACGTTATCAGATAGATAAAATGAAATTATTGTAATTATTCGATGTTTTCCCTCTAAAACTGATTGCATTTCACGAAAACGTATCACCTTATAAACTGGGTTAAATTATCTGTTGTTTATATATGTACATACTTGGAATGAGTCCATGTAAGCGGCACGGTTAGCTCAGTTAGCTTTCAGGGCAAGTGATCTACCGACTGAGCTAACCGGGTCGCTTACATGGATTCCCTCCAAGTGTGTAAAAGTTCGGACCTCGACATGTACATTTATATTATTTGTTTCGCCCGTCCCTTGGAAAGAGTTACATGTTGGGGTTTCTGAAAAAGTGTAGATCAAGATCAGCCGGTGCATATAATCTGACCAAGATATTACATAGCTCACAAATGACATAAAAAAGATTGTTAGAAGATTTGTCAACTTGTGTAGATTCTTATAAGACGGAGCAGATGTGCAGCGTGATCTGAAGCTACATGTACACTGTTCTGAAAGTCCCACTTGTACCTTTCCCTATAGCCGGTCTCATTTCAGTTTTAACCATTTTCAACATACCGACGTATTTTGATGCATTCATTGGCAGCAGACGACGTTTAGAAAACATTGTGAATAAACGAGAAATTGTTAGAAATAAACAATTTCTCATTTTGTCACAATGTTTTCATTTCAATATGATAATGATGTTTTCGATATTTTCGATTTTTCTACCTGTATTTTTTAAAAGTCGTCTGCTTTATATTGGTTGTATGTGGAATTGGGTTGAACTCTTGTTGACATTCAACAGCTAATACAATACAATAAAACTGCAGCAGACAACTTTACAAACTCAAGTAAAAACTATGGAAATTCTTTCTAACTGAAACAATTATTTGATAGAGTTGAAAATATTGAGACAAATGGAAATATTGCTCATTATAAGCAACTTTTCGTATTTTGCGTATATATTTTAAATATCGTCTGCTCCATATTTGTCTGTAAGGGTTAAAGGGTAAACATACGTCATTTATCAGATCATATTGCTTACTTATGCAATATTATATGTGTATGGCTTCAGTACTTCTCAAATAATTTAAAACTATTCCAAATGACCGGCAAACAAAACTTGACAATGGAATCTTCTTAGACCCGCATTTGAGCCGTTCCACAAGAAAGAAAAAAAACCGTTATAGGCAATTTTTCCTTTTGATCCATTGTTTTTAATAGTCGTCTGCTGCTGAGGTGTCAAAATATCGTCTGAGTTTGGCACTGAGTTAAAGGAGAACAGTTAGGGTTTTGTTCTTGACGTTACCGGGGGATTTACAACAGTGTGAGATAAATCAAATTAGTATAATTAAGCTGTTCCACGAGAAAACCAACATTAGGGACTCTTTGTAATGTACCGCCCCAGATCAGTCTGCTCAGTCCGCGTAGGATAATCCGGGCCAACACATTCCGTCTCAGAGGTATAGAGGTATAGAGGAATGATTCATGAAATAGAAAACCCACAGGAGGCGAAAAGTGTCTGTCCTAGTGCTTAGGCTGATCCGGGTCGATTCTTTACGCAGAGGTCACAATGTTAAATTGATTTTCTCGTGGAACGGCCCATATTGTAATTATTCGATGTTTTTTTCTAGAACTGATAACACTATAAGGCCTTTCCTGAAACGTGAATATAGTGTTTAGGCAGTAAAGTTAGCGACGTGAAAATATTGGCAAATTTAGCGGAATTGAAAAGAAGATTAGTTATTATTCTGCTAGCATATATGGACCACTCCATGAGAAAACCGGTGATAGTGACAGCATTTTCGGTTTTGGGATTTTTACATGTTATTATAGTCCAGTTTTCGTATGACAAATATTGACGCGGTTATGGACGTCAATAATAGACGTGTGTTACTAATTGCTGAAATGACTTCGACGTCATTTTCATTTATGTTCGACGCTCAAACAATTTCGTCATCTATAGCAAAGTTATTCTTAATTTTATCAAAATGGTTTAAGTTCATTTTAAGTCATTCAGCGTATAGCAGTACTACATCGAATGGTGGTGCAATTTAATGGCCCTATCACACTATTGCGTATGAGAGAAATGTATTAGTTGCGTATGAACATTTATAAATTAATTTTCATACGCACAAAAAGCCCTTGAAAATTGAGAATTATACTTACCGTATTGAACCTATGAGTAGCGTATGAGTAGCGTATCGCCAGCTTATGTAAAGCGTATTGCCAGCGTAGTCTGCAAATGGATAGCGAATGAGTAGCGTATGAACTGCGCATGTCCAGCGTTCCGCTTTATCACGTGACAAAATGCCCATATAAGTCCAAGAAGAACTGTAGAATATCTAAAATGGGGTCCTCTAAATACACTTTATCAAAGGAACACAGTCATGCCAGCATATGTCAGCGTACTCGACCTATGAGTAACGTACCTCTAGCGTAACTCGAGCGTTTTCAGCGTATGCCTTGCGTCTGTTTTGCGTATAACCAAACGTCCGAATACGAACAACTTTTTTAGGCATGTTTAAACTATACTGCCTCGCCGTATGCTAGCGTATGCCAGCGTATGAGACCGTGATTGAAACCTATACAACCTATGTCTAACGTACGCCTAGCGTATGGCAGCATATACCAGCGTATTCGTGGTATTTTCATACGCTGGCATACGCTAGTACGATACGCACTAGTGTGACAGCGCCATAAAGCACGGGGTTTTGAACAAGATGTTAGGGTCGTGCTGAAATACAAGTACATGTATGGCATGGTGTTGGAGTCTTATTTCCTGTTCTACACGAACAATTATTCTACGCAACCACATGATGATTTGAATGCCACCGGGTGCATCGATTGCTTACAAACATAGGAACAAATCCGGAAAATATATTCAATCCAGATCTACTATATTGAAGGAAATTAATTGCATGTATTTAGATTCGGCTTTTCTTATAGCAATCGTTGAGCGAGGTCTTATTACAAATGTATCCAATTTCCTCGAACCTGTGTGGTTTGAGATTATAGCGACCTCATAAAGATCTGAGATCAGTGTCCGAGTTCCTGTCGGTGCAATAGAGTGAGAGAGACATGGCAGTTGGGATAAATCGATAACATGTTCAGGTGTGTTTTTGTCAAATACAACATTCAGATTTGCATTATGCTGCATTCATGACAGCTGGGATAAATAGATAACAAACTGTTCAGGTGTGTTTTTGTCAAATAAATTATTCATATCAGCAATATTGTGCATTGATGACAGCTGGGATAAATAGATAATGAAACACGTCGATGTGTCATGCAATACAAAAACCGACCAACAGTGGTTTTCAATCAATACCGATTTCATTTATATTTCATACTTAAGTTGGCTTTTAACATTTCTTTCAAACTTACTCTCAGGAAGAATGTAAAACTGCATGGATAAGGGCGATCCTGACCAGACTGAACAAATGCTTAAGCTTAGCAGGATGCATTAGTCACATATTCATGAAGATGATAGTACATAATATAAAAAAAACTATACATTAATGTCCTGTGGCATGTACCATGTAACATCTTGATTTGGATGCAGAATAAATAACAACCACCAGGCAGATCTTTCATTATGTTGGCATCATGTAAATAGTGTACACCACCGCTGGTTGGCGGCATTACATTGTATTGAAAAGAAAAAAATACCCTTTACATTTACAGGCAGTCGGTTGCCTAGAATGAAAAATGGGTTGAATATTGCTAGCAAAACCTCATAGTAAAAACTACATGTTATCACCGTATTAACAGAAGTATCGTTGAAAGTACAATTATCTAACATGAATCACAGGATACAGCATAAACCACTACTGGTCGAGATCCTTTCATCAAACTGCGTTTTTCCCATGGTTTAGACAATATCTAGAATCATTGTTGCTTCAGGAGATCATTAGATTACAACATAAACAGTGATTCCAGGATTCTTCTTGTCATCCTATACAATCCATTTTAAGATATGATTCATTTCTCCATGATTTAAATCCATGTCAAAATCTAGATAGCCACTGAATTAGCAGTATCACTGGTTATACTATCACTTTATGGTTTTGCACCTGACTGATGCATGTAAATCCTCTGAGGATGAAACACGCATCTTATACATATTATGTATCTTCTATTATAAATGCAGATTGATGTAGTACATGTAGAATGAAACAAACATATTTCCAGGTCAGCCTCCTGCAAGTGCAATTATTTCTTACAAATCACGTACATGTAAGCAATATATTACTAACAGCACTGTTTAACTGGAGTCGGTATGTTGTGTACATAATATATTGAGCTGTTTTCTACTAGTACTGTCTATGATGTTTTTGACAAGTGTAGATTAAGATCTACCCGCTCATACATCACACATGAGCCAGGTGTGTACTGTTTGTCCGAAGTATAACAAAGGGTTTTACCTATACACCTAGATGCGGATTAAATTGTATGAATTTGCACGCTGATCTGTTTCTTTAACGCTCGCAAATGCATGAAGGTTTGTGTTCGTTAAGCAACGCTCTTTTATTGAATAATAATGACACAAAACAATATGTTTTGTATCCGCAATTTCAACCGAATTTAAATTGAAAGTTGATGGCAATAAATAGGTATACACACAAATTTCACATAATCAATTAACCCCCAACCCCCCCAAAAAAGAACGAAAATGCGTATGTGTCAATGATAAAAACCATTTGAAGTCAACCTCAGAAACATATTTTCAATTATTAAACATAAATGGATCATTGAAAGGGGGAATATTCACAAATCACGAAAAAAAAAAAAAATAGTTAAAATAAATATTGATATATAGAGAATAACTAACTGCATGTTTTTGATATAGAATTTATGTCACAAGGGAAAAAAGGGGTAATTTGGTTAAAATCACGAAACCGTAGGTTGAGTGATTTTACACCAAATTACCCCTTTGTTCCCGAGTGACATAAATTCGATATCAAAAACATGCAGTTAGTTATTCTATTTATTATATATGTGGAATAAATCTCCCCTTTATTTCAAAGAAACATATAAAAAAAAACTGACTTGGCCTTCCAGGCGTATGAATGTTACGTAACCAAATACTGCTGCTTCTATTTGGCGCCAAATGACTAGCGTTATGACGTCAAAACCGCTGACGTGACGTCGTTTTCCTAGTATTCGGTCTCAGTTTTTTTTAAATTCCTAGTATTAAAACCCACTTTAAATTCCAAAGATGTTCCAAATCTAAAAAAAGTAGTTCCGGCAAAAATGATATCATCACTAGTGATGATATAACAAAACTAAAAGTGTTATCGTCACAGTGTTAGTTATCATTTTTTTAAAAATTGATATTGATTTTATGTCACTTAAATTTCAATGCAAAATTGGGATAGGTATGTAATAAACAAATATATCTGTTTACTAATCTTACACGCTCGTGTTTGTTGGATGTTTAGATTAACTAATACATTTAGAATGTCTCCACTTTAAAATTACTAACAATTCACTTATATTGTCGCCTTCTACAGGTCTTCACTTTAAAATTACTAACAATTCGACAGGCTGAAATATCCACTTATTCTTGATTAGAGTTAATTTTAAAACGTTGTAGGACAAGACCAGCCCTCACGTGTGTGTAGTCTATATCTGGTCGACATCGTGCGCTTGTCATGTATATCTTCTTGCCAAACTTGGAGAAAATATCCGTTAAATAGGAATTGCCAAAAAGCATAAATGGTGATATAAGTTAAACGATTTTAAATAACTGCTACGTCTTTTAACCCATTACTTCACATGAATTCTCAAAAGTTGTCTGCTTTACAATCATCAGACAAACAATTTCAACAATCTAGACAACTGAAATATTTACACTGATAATGTTTTCGAAAGTCATGTTCAATGGCAGGTGCCAAAGTATCATTAGAACGCCTCAAGCTCTGTAGTAAATTTAATTTAGTCTTATGTTAGTTATGCCTCAGTCACATTTGACGCGGCGGTCATGGGGTCTAAACTATATACGGTCAATAGCAATTACATGGACGCCGCAGCATTCTCACGGTCACATACTGTAGCAGTCACAAATATTAGGGTAGATGCACGGCGTATGTGGAATTTGTGTAGACTGCCTTTGAAGTACGGCCTTTGAAGTAATGACGCACAGTCGCCTTAGGGCGTACCTGCGGCGGCCGTAGGTTTTTGACAAATACTAAGGCAGACGCAAGGTAGCCGCAATATTATATATACATTTGAAAAAAAAAAATGGCATATATAACTGCTCCACGCATGGCGCTGACAGCACGGGGGCCGTACGGATAGCGTGCGGCGAGCATATGCCATATACCGCAAGGCCACCGTACGGGCACCGTAGGGCCATCTTAAGGCTAACCTAGGGCGCCCGATGAATTCCTGTGGCTGCCGCAATTTTGTGGGGGTCCGCATAAGTCAATTGTAATACATAAGACTCTAGGACTGCCGCACGGCAAACGCATGGCCACCGTACGCCCGATGCATGGTCGCTGTGGAATCTCTCTACGGCAAGGCTACGGCAAACAAGTTATATTTCCCATGGCGACTCCTACGGCATGTAACAGATAGTGATACGCCCTATGGGTGACCCTGACGCCACCGCCGCATATATCTCTCGATGTCGGGGGCCTACGGCCGCCGTATCCTATCCGTAGAGCAAATGTGGCTGAGTCATTAATGAAGCTCAAATCTCCAATCAAACTTCATGTACTTATCAAAGGCATAACACTTAGAAAGTTTATATCTGTCTGAAACTTGATTGATGGATTCGCTTTTGTTAACTTGCAAATACTAGTTGCTTATACTAGGGATGTTGATAAATGTATGCTCCCTGTCTGATTCTTATCACATAAAGCCATATTAGGACACTATAAACTAGCTTACAATACAATACACACAGTCACTTTGGCGCCAAAACCTGTAATATGGTAAACGTATGTACTTTTTTTCAAAATACGCCTCATAAATCACTTTATGTGATAAACAGTATATCTCATTCGTGTGTATCTATTATCACTTTTAATGAACTCTTTAACTAAGCTAAATATGACGCTTGCCAAGGCTCGCGGCCAGGGGCTTTGCAATAATCAATGTGTCTCTCGGGAGAAAACCAACATTGTGGACTCAGCGTAAGGTATCGACCCGGATCAGCCTAAGCATGTCACACAGACCTACCCGGATAGACACTTTTCGCCTCCTGTGGATTTTCTGTTTCTTGAATCACTACGCTATACATCTATCCCCCTAAGACGGAATGTGTCGGCCTGATCAGTCTGCGCGCACAGCGCAGGCTGATCTGGTCGATACAGTACGCAGATGTCTATCGCCGAAGCTGCATTTTGGGTCATTTTGAGAAAAAAATGTGTAGGCACGTGCCTACAATGCCTAAAGAGAGCTACGCCCCTGGCGGCATATCATCTTAGTAAACTCGTTAAAGGGATAATAGATATAAACACTCATGAAATAACCTCTTTTTAAGGTCTTGTTTTATCAAAGTGTTTTATTCTATTTCAGGATGCGATAGTTCAGCTTCTGTGCGCGCATGCATGTTAGTCCATCATAAACAATGTTCAACATCCGGGTATGCGGTCACGTGATTGTGTACGAGATGAAACGTCATTCTCCCTGCATCGACCATGTTCCACCGCAAGGATGTTGTGCCTCTGTCGTTTCTATGTTTAGTCATACTGACTATCATGATCACACTCTCGCAAATTCTCGTCGTCCATAATAAACACCATCACGTGCACAAGGAGTCACATGATTTCCAGAGGTTCAAGGTCATGTTGTTTCAACTCGAACTTCATATAAATTCTATGTTGAAGAAAGATGTTCTCCCTCTACACAAATACAGAGAATCTTTTGCGGCAGAAATATATGCCGCAAGAGTTAACTCTTTGCTCAAACAAGAAGAAATGAGACACGGTCAGGGCGAAACAGAACCAGAGAAAGGGAATAGTGAACGTGCACAGACAAATATTTATTGGACTAAACGACGGTCATCGATGTATTATCGGACTAATCGAATAATCAGGGAAAGCAACGAAATTAAACGCCGAAACGAAACGATCTCTGCAATAAACAACTATGTAACAAATAACGTAACCGATTCAAAGTCGTCTAGGTCACTTTTACTGCAGCGAGTCCATCATGATAATGGTGTTATAGCCAATACCAGCGTCTATAGTGACTTTGATGGACATGTTGACGGGGCATCCGCAATAAATGAAGTGACAGCTCATCGCGGTAACCAAGGTAACCAAGGACAGGACTCGAAAACCGGTCGTCATAGAAATAACCACGTGATCACATGTCCGAATTATCCAACTGGTTTAGGTAAGTATCACAAATATTCTTCATCTTTGGTATTTGATTGATTTGCTATAAAAGAACCAGTACATGAAGAAAAGTGCATGTTTGTATTTTTTAACAGAAGATTCAAACGAATTTGAAAACATAACATGTAGTCAAAATAAATATGTAAACCCTCTGAAATAACAATCATTGAATAAGGTTGAAAACATTGTGTCAAAAGGAGAAATCGTCTATAATCATCAAAAGATGTCTGCTAAAAGAAAGTCAGAAACCGTCTGAAATTAGGAAAGGATTAGAACATTAACAAGACATACGCAGGAACCCGCCATTTCCGAGTGGTAAGCGTCGGGAATTAAAACCGGAGGGCCCGGGTTCGATACCTAGTTGTGGTTGTCATGGTGAAGTGCCGTCCCATTTCATAACCTAATCGTGGTTTGTTGACCTAGGGATCATGAATAAGTTAACTGTCGCCGTGGTATAACTGAAATAATGTTTCAAAACGGCGTAAAACCTCAATGGTGACAAAAACAACAACACGTGAAACAAAGTGACATATGACTTTAGATCAATAGACCGTGACAAGCAGACAGACGAATGTGTGTCTTTGTTACACAGTTTCTGTCATGCATTTTATTGTCACGTGCTTCCGGCTACAGACGACTTCTCACACCGACAATACGCCCTTTATTTTAGACAATGCTTTATTGACGTAAACTACGCAGTCTCTTTTCAAACAACAAATCATAGTAATTTATACAATACAAAACAACATACGATTGGGTGATTACAATAAGCAATACTATATAGATACATGTGCATAAGGTCATATAACACCATAAACGATATGACAATGACAATAGTTCATTGACATTAACTACATAGTTTCTTGTTAAACAACAAATCATAGTAATATATACAATACAAAACAACATACAATTAATTAATTACAATAAGCAATAATATATACATACATGTACATAAGGCCATATAACACCATAAACGATACGACAATGACAATAGTTCATTGACATTAACTACGTAGTTTCTTGTTAAACAACACACCATAGTAATATATACAATACAAAGAAACATACAGCTAATTATATTAAACATGAACTATACACACTGTATATAACAAGCGATATTTTTTAGATGACTATAGGAAATGAAGAATGTATGGCTTAACCCTTTCCCTCATATAGACGCTTTCTGACGCCTCTGCAGCAGACGGCTTTCTGAAAACAAAGTGACCAAAAAAATTGCTGAAAACTAGCAATTTTTCCTTTTGCCACAATGTTTTCCACTTTTAGTCATAGGTTATCCATTCGATTAAAGAGATTTTTCATTTTTTGTCAAAATATGTTCAAAGTATAACTATCAAATAGGATTGAAAACATTGTGACAAAACGGGACAATGCTCATTGTTAGCAAGTTAACGTTTTGCCACGATGATGTATGTATATGTCTGCTGCAGACGCGTCGAAATGGTTCTGCATCTAGGAAAGGGGAGTTAAAAATTTTAGGGCCAAAAACACGTGTAATATCTATTGATCATTAAAAGCTTTACGAATACATTTTTAAAAAAAGATTGTTGGAAAAGATAAATTGCGTCTTCTCCTACAATGTTTTAACAATCGTGTTGTAAAGGTGTCCAACATCGTATGCATCGAATGAGTCAGTGTATATAGCCATGACGCTTTTTGAAATGCTCACATACCAAAATAGTTCTTTAACAACGCGTGTATTTCGCGATATCGTTGTATTTGATAGAATGTAAAATCTTACTCCGACTATAAAGAAAAGGTGCTGAACTCCAAGATTATAGATAGAATAGTCAAAGTTTTAAAACTGCTCAAAAGTTGTCTTGAAATATTAGAATCATAATTCTGGGATAAAATTAGGGTAATAATTTCAATTCGAGTACAATAAACATCTTAATATTGATCAGTTATGCTTCATTCTTACTGGCTAGACATATTTTGTACATTTTCATGACTTTCAATTTACTTTTTTTTCCAACATTTACTGCCAAAATCGTTGTGATCTATAACTTACTTACTGTTGTCACTATTATTAATATGTGCAGAAGGTTCAGCATTTCAAAATTTTGATCTCCATCTGGAGTTCAGCGCCTTTAAAATTGGAATGCAAATTTAGACTCAAGAATTTATCTTCTGTTTAGTAAAAACAAAGAACAATCAAAGGAGAAGCTTGTCCCGTAAAATATTTATAAATTATGTATTAATCAAAAATATAAGAGCTAACCTGTTCCCGGATATGCGCATATTTATAGTCATCTCATTTGAAAAAAAAACACACAAGTTAGATTACAATTTCGGTACAAAGTTGGACACAGTGTTTGAATAGTAGAAATGGATCAATACCAGTGACGAAAGCCTTTTCTACAAAAATTTCCCAAAATGGTGTTTTTTTTAAACTAGTCTTCTTTAGAGAAGCTAAATGTCGAAGCTGTCTGGTAGGTAAAGGGTTGTATAGTTTTTAAATATTGTGAGATAAGGAGAATTTGATGATAACGAGCACAAGTTCTACTATAGCCACAATGTTTTCCATTGTAATAAAACATTAAAGTTTATTCAATGGATAGTTACCATGTTTTCAAAGACGTCTGCTGCATATATGCTGTGTGGGGTTAAGGGTTATTTGTTATACATACTTAAACGCCAGCGCACCAATGTCTATATTCTGACAGGTAACTGTCTTGGGTTCTTATTCAACCCTGTCATCTTCATATGAGCCGTCCCGCGAGAAAACCAACATTGTGGACTCTGCGTAAAGTATCGACCCGGATCAGTCTAAGCATGCTGCGCAGGCTTACCCGGATAGACACTTTTCGCCTTCTGTAGATTTTCTGTTTCAGGAATCATTACTCTATACCTCTATCCACCTAAGACGGAATGTGTCGGCCGGATCAGTCTGCGCGGACAGCGCAGGCTGATCTGGTCGATACATTACGCAGATGTCTATCGCCCCAGCTGCATTGTGGACTCTGCGTAAAGTATCGACCCGGATCAGCTTAAGTATGTCGCGCAGGCTAACCCGTACAGACACTTTTCGCCTCCTGTGGATTTTCTGTTTCAGGAATCACTACTCTATCTACCCCCCCTTAGACGGAATGTGTCGGCCGGATCAGTCTGCGCGGACAGCGCAGGCTGATCTGGTCGATACATTACGCAGATATATTGATATGAGCCGTCCCGCTAGAAAACCAACACTGTGGACTCTGCGTAAAGTATCGAATCGGATCAGCTTAAGTATGTCGCGCAGGCTAACCCGGATAGACGCTTTTCGCCTCCTGTGGATTTTCTGTTTCAGGAATCACTACTCTATCTATCCCCCCTTAGACGGAATGTGTCGGCCGGATCAGTCTGCGCGGCAGCGCAGGCTGATCTGGTCGATACATTACGCAGATATATTGATATGAGCCGTCCCGCGAGAAAACCAACACTGTGGACTCTGCTTAAAGTATCGAATCGGATCAGCCTAAGCATGCCGTGCAGGCTTACCCGGATAGACGCTTTTCACATCCTGTGGATTTTCTGTTTCATGAATCATTACTCTATACCCCTATCCCCCTGAGAAGGAATGTGTCAGTCCGGATCAGTCTGCGCAGGATTATCTGGGTCGATACATTACGCAGAGGCCGTAATGTTAGTTTTCTCGCGGAACGGCTCATATAAGACGGGCACACGAAAACCGACCTTAAAGATGTTTGTGATCAAGATAGAACCTGATCGAGCTGTGGGCATCTCCCTTAACGTTATAGTCGCACAAGCATCAATCAAGATTGTTAGATTGACTGATTGACTTATTTAGGCTAAACGCCGTTATCAACATGTTCAGTCTTATCATAGTGGCCATATGAAATACTCATGTGTTTCCTGGCCTTTTTTTACTCCATTTCTTAATACAACAGTCGTTTTTGCAACTGGCTGGTTTTCTATCTGTTAGGCTGTTAGCCGAATGATTCTTAATATATTTACTTTTGTCAACATTGGAATGAAAGTGGACCAAGCTGGACTAACTGAGCCAGTGGGTCCTATGGTGTATCCATGTTTCTTATCTCATCGGTATCAAATTACTCGATACACGCTACACGATTTTTGAAATGGAAGTATCGGCATCCAATCCTGGGACTCAGGAGTGCGACTGATGGTTCGGTAAACGGACAAATGCTCTGTAACATTAATACAAGGTAATTATCGGACAAGAAGTGCAGTCATAATGTAAATGTTTTATGGTTCGCTAATTCCTGTTGTATGACGCTTAAAGGGGCCTTAGCAACTCCAAATCATGGCACGTTAACCCTTTCCTACATAAAGACGATTTTTGACACATCTGCTTAAATCGAGCAATGTCTCCTTTTGCCACAATGTTTTCAACTTTTGTCATTAATTGTGCCTTCATTCGTAGAGATTTCCCCTGATTTTGCCAATATGTTTTCGAAGACGTCTACTGCAGATTTGGTGCATGTCGGAAATGGTTAAAAGGTGCTTCGGCGTTGAATACATCTAGATTTTCACCAACAGTTGGACGTACTGTTTTACTCAGTCTAGAGGAATCCGCTGTGGTCGAGTGGTTAGCGTCGGGGATTTCTTAACCGGGTGTCCCGGGTTCGATCCCCAGTCGCGGCACATCGGTCATTGTGGAGTGCCCTTGGGGCAAGGCACATTTTCTAGCCTAGTACTGGTTTGTTTACCCAGGGATTATGAATAAGTGAACTGTCGCCGTGATATAACTGAAATAATGTTGAAAGCGGCGTAAAAACCCAATAAATAAAATAAATAAATAAATAAATACTCAGTCTAGACGCTCAGTGAAGGCTTATTTTATGAAGCGTCTATATAACGACTTTCTAACGGAAGTTATATCTAATTAGCATTGTGTAAAATGGCGTACTTGACGTCAGGTTTTACTATCCACAGTCCGTAACACTTTTATAGGTATACTGTCGTGTTAAAGAAGTATACATTAGCTATACGTTAACTTGACGATATATTTACCTTGTGAAATGAATGTGTATGATTTTATATATTTTGACTTATTTCGGAGTCTGATCTTCGTATAATGTCATGACTATAAACAGTTTATTGTTTCTAGGATATTTCAATCATTACTCATTTAAACTTAGATATTGGAATCATAATTTCTTTAGTGATTCGTTTTATGGGATAACTCTTGTGCCTGGATAGCGGTTTTACAATTGTACTTATTTCTTTTCGATTTTTCTTTCTTTTTTATCGTACACTTTGACAAAGGATTGTCGTTTTCGAAAAGGAAATGAGTGGTGCGCTGCGAAAACCAATATTATTACATTTAATAACAGTGTAGACCATACTAGCCAATTCATACTCGCTGTCTGATCTAGACCTACACTGTTTGTCAATGAGTCATAGTAGTTTTCATGAGACTTTTGCAGAAGATTGTAAAGTTTGGATCCCATTGCATGTATGCGCAGGCAGACATGAGCCGTTCCACGAGAAAAAAAACCATTATGGACTCGGCGTAATGTATCGACCCAATGTATACTTAGATTCCACAATGTTGGTTTTATATACGTTTACAGATGTAATAATTACGATCAGGGTTGTTCTCAGAGAGGATCGGTCATACTGCTATGTTAACAATATCTTTGTCTTTGATTACATGTCCATACATGTATAATATTGCGGTTTCATACGTACCTTGGTCACTTTTTATCTTTGATGATATTGAGAACTCTAGCCCCCGGTTAAGAACCTCTGCCCTTGGCGACTCGGTATCTGGGGTGATTTAAAGAAGTATCACCTTCGGTCACTCGTATCTGTGATGTTGT
Organism: Serripes groenlandicus; assembly: GCA_031761405.1. Taxonomy (NCBI): domain Eukaryota; kingdom Metazoa; phylum Mollusca; class Bivalvia; order Cardiida; family Cardiidae; genus Serripes; species Serripes groenlandicus. The sequence goes on from JASEVX010000008.1 coordinate 11,108,606, forward strand.
TAAGAACTATCGACATCGTTCACGGCCACACGGTATCTAGGGCTGATGTAAAAAAGTAACACATTTGGTCGCTCGTATCTGTAATGCTATTAAGAAATATAGATATCGCTCTGGGCCACTCGGTATCTGTGATGATGTCAAGAAATATAGATATCGCTCTGGGCCACTCGGTATCTGTGATGATGTCAAGAAATATAGATATCGCTCTGGGCCACTCGGTATCTGTGATGATGTCAAGAAATATAGATATCGCTCTGGGCCACTCGGTATCTGTGATGATGTCAAGAAATATAGATATCGCTCTGGGCCACTCGGTATCTGTGATGATGTCAAGAAATATAGATATCGCTCTGGGCCACTCGGTATCTGTGATGATGTCAAGAAATATAGATATCGCTCTGGGCCACTCGGTATCTGTGATGATGTTAAGAAATATAGATATCGCTCTGGGCCACTCGGTATCTGTGATGATGTCAAGAAATATAGATATCGCTCTGGGCCACTCGGTATCTGTGATGATGTTAAGAAATATCAACATCGCTCTCCGCCACTCGGTATCTGTGATGATGTCAATAAATATAGATATCGCTCTGGGCCACTCGGTATCTGTGATGATGTCAAGAAATATCGATATCGCTCTGGGCACTCGGTATCTGTGATGATGTCAAGAAATATAGATATCGCTCTGGGCCACTCGGTATCTGTGATGATGTCAAGAAATATAGATATCGCTCTGGGCCACTCGGTATCTGTGATGATGTCAAGAAATATAGATATCGCTCTGGGCCACTCGGTATCTGTGATGATGTCAAGAAATATAGATATCGCTCTGGGCCACTCGGTATCTGTGATGATGTCAAGAAATATAGATATCGCTCTGGGCCACTCGGTATCTGTGATGATGTTAAGAAATATAGATATCGCTCTGGGCCACTCGCTATCTGTGATGATGTCAAGAAATATAGATATCGCTCTGGGCCACTCGGTATCTGTGATGATGTTAAGAAATATCAACATCGCTCTCCGCCACTCGGTATCTGTGATGATGTCAAGAAATATAGATATCGCTCTGGGCCACTCGGTATCTGTGATGATGTCAAGAAATATCGATATCGCTCTGGGCCACTCGGTATCTGTGATGATGTCAAGAAATATCGATATCGCTCTGGGCCACTCGGTATCTGTGATGATGTCAAGAAATATAGATATCGCTCTGGGCCACTCGGTATCTGTGATGATGTTAAGAAATATCAACATCGCTCTCCGCCACTCGGTATCTGTGATGATGTTAAGAAATATCAACATCGCTCTCGCCCACTCGGTATATGGGAAAATACTTCTAACTATCGTCCTTGTTAACTCTGTGTCATGAATCTATAAGAATTATCCCCCGCGTGTAGCTGGAATTATATTCATAACTTTTACTCTTGGCTGCTCGGTATCTTGGATTATCTTTGCGCATATCGCCCTCGGACCTCGGCCCTCGGACCCTTGGCCTAAACCAATAATTCCAATCCTTTACCCATTTGGGATTATCAAATTAGCATTATTTTAAGTTAAATTGTTCGTTAAAACGCGGGGCTACACTTGAAGTTTTATTTAGGTTCATATAGTATATAGATAGGCGGACAACGAAGAATCTGGAGAGACTGTGAGTGTGAGATCGAGATCGTGTCTTCGGTTGCAACAACAATCCTAATTGCTAAGCTCCACGAGAATATCAACGTTATGGTCTCTGCGTAATGTATCGACCCAGATTAACATGCTCAGTCCGCGCATGCTAATCTCAGCCGACACAGAGGGATATAGGTATAGAGAAATGATTCATGAAATAGAAAATCCAAAGGAGGCAAAATGTGTCTGTCCGGGCTAGCCTGCTCGGCATACTTCGTCTGATCCGGGTCGATTCTTTACGCAGAGTCCACACTGTTGGTTTCCTCGTGGGACGGCTCATACATATTCTTGTTCCAACATACAACGAATATGCAGCAGATGATGGTGAAAACATTCAGCCAACACTTTTGAAAGTCACTTTAAATGAAAATGTTAATATTGACACGAGTTGAGAATATTGTGTCCAATGGATAAAGTGCTCGATATTAGCGATTTCTCCTATTGGCGCAATGTTTTCAAACGTCATCTGCTGCAGATGCGTCATTAAACGTCTGCTATTGGGAAAGAGATAAATGTGTTAATGATTGTTAACAGAGATTCAATGACAATGGTGCGACAACGTATTTTCGGTATTCGAAGGACATGTGTGCAGTGTATAACTAAACTGAAATTAAAAAGGATACGAACGCCGTATGTGGTTATTCTATTGGGGATGATTTTCGTGATTTACGTGCAAATATTCCAAAGTGATCTCGGAACTGTACCTCGCAAATTGGGTCACTTCCTGTGGAAGAAGGAAATGACCGTTTTACCTTTGCAGGAGAAGCATTTGAACTTTTACACGAGTCTTTCGACAGTAATGGGAGGTCACTCCATAGTGGTCGACAAAAAAAATCAAAGTACACTGAGTGTTGTAAATGCATCTAAAGCAATTAAAATCCCTGCTCGCACACACAAGACAGCGGTTACCGACAAACCTATCGACCTTTCAGATACTTTGTGGAGCATTAAAGACAAAAAAAAGAAAGATATATTTTGCAAACCAACGGCACTTGGTAAGTACGCTAATTATAAATATTAGTATTGCCCATCACTGTTCACCTGGTCTTGACCTTTATGCTGATGCAGTGGACTCGCGATAACTCGAACTCAACACAGACTCATGAATAACGAGTTATCGCCGTGTACGAGTTATCACCGTATTTATATTCATTTATACTTTAAGTGTGTATTATGAATAACATGCAAGTGATTTAAATCATAACAAGCAAAAAGCGCAGCGGCAATTCTGATTAGTCGTACGAGCAATCAGAATTGCTGATACACTGTTTGTAAAAGACCGATCATATTCGAGTTCTCCCATGTTCGATTTATAGCGAGTCGAATGTATCTATATCATCATGACAAACACAAATTGTCATCATATTGTATACTGAGCCTCTTTTATCAAACCGCGAGCGATTTAAAATTACAAACTTGAAAAAAAAATACATAACAATAATGAGTATTTGCTCAGGTCAATGTCGTTGAATAATACGAGGTCATCGTATTAATGCAGAGTGGTGGGTTATAAATTCAATTAAAATGAAGCGGCGGTTCTTTTTACAATCTAAGCAATAACCCGGATTCTACCCTACCTTTCCGCGAGGACTAAGCAATAACGCGAATTCTACCATACCTTTCCGCGAGGACTAAGCAATAACCCGAATTCTACCCTACCTTTCCGCGAGGACTAAGCAATAACCCGAATTCTACCCTACCTTTCCGCGAGGACTAAGCAATAAACCGAATTATACCCTACCTTTCGACGTAACGCGTTCCGTCTTATATACAAACATCTCAGCAGCAGACGTCTTCGAAACATATTGTCAAAAATATGACATTTATCTTTAAATCAAAGTATAATTATTGAATAAAGTTGAAAACATTGAGGCAAACGGTAAAAACAAACATAATAGGCAAACATATGACATTTATCTTTAAATCAAAGTATGATTATTGAATAAAGTTGAAAACATTGAGGCAAACGGTAAAAACATATCCATCATGAGCAATTTATCCTTCGTCTGATACAGATATGAGCCACTCCGCGAGAAAACCAACACCGTGGAATCTGCGTAAAGTATCGACCCGGATCAGCCTAAGCGTGCCGCGCAGGCTTACCCGGATAGACACTTTTCGCCTCCTGTGGATTTTCTGTTTCAGGAATCACTACTCTATCTATCCCCCCTTAGACGGAATGTGTCGGCCGGATCAGTCTGCGCGGACAGCGCAGGCTGATCTGGTCGATACATTACGCAGATATATTGATATGAGCCGTCCCGCGAGAAAACCAACACCGTGGACTCTGCGTAAAGTATCGACGCGGATCAGCCTAAGCATGTCATACTAAGCTAACTCAGACATACACGTTTCGCCTCCTTTAGATTTTCTGTTTCAGGAATCACTTCTTTATACCTCTATCCCCCTGAGACGGAATGTGTCGGGCCGGATTGCACAGGCTGAACTGGTTCGATACATTGCGTAGGGTCTATACTCTTGTTTATATAATGTATATGTATCTAACTGTGTAACTGTCAAGTCCGAGCTTAGCCCCCGTTGTCCCGCCAATGTAAACATCGTAAGGGTTGTCGTTAATTTTACTTCGCTACCATAGTTTATTGCGACAATATGCGTAAATGTACGGCCGCTGTCATAAATGATCCAACTCGACATTAGTCGTTAATTATTTGTTTGTTTGGAGTTTAACGCCGCTTTCAACAGCGTTGGTCATATCACGGCGGTCAGTGCACCTACCCATGTTTTCCTGGCTTTCCCACACCAGTACTTACACAACATTCTTTCGAAGCCACTGACTACTTTCTCACAAGTCGTTAATTAAGACAGACGCATAACTTAGTACTTGATATTTAACCCTTTCCACCGTACAATACATCTGCAGCAGACGACTCTGAAAGCAGTTATACAAAAGGGTTGAACGTGTCAATAGGAACGTCTCTGGTGTCAATAACAAAATGTGTTTGTACTACTAACGAAAAGGATTGAAAACGTTGTGGCAAAAGGAAAATATTGCTAATTTTGAGCAATTTCTCCTTTCGTCACAATGTTTTCATAAATCGTGGTGCGTCAGTATGTGAGAACAAAGGGTTACGGACTACACTTGTATACAGTATTGACGTAAATTGTGTGACATTTTATGTTAACGATTCTGATTGTCTTGTTTTTCAAAATGTTCGTGCTGGTGATATATTCACCAACTATTCTAAATTCATTCAAGTCGTCAATTCGTAAAATGTGTTAAAGTTCGAAATAACACAATATCTGATTGGCTAAACCCTAATATATATGTCTTGGCCAATGAAATATTGTGTTACTTAAATGTATATAATTCGAGCTAGAACTATCTGTAGAAGTACTTGTGGTTACTACCTTGGACTTACATGGTTTGGACAATCATATACTATTTTCAATTATTTTGTCTGCGTCAAGCGATTTGGGTTCTTATTTCATCTCCGGTATGTTTATGACGATGGATGAGATAATGTGGTCGAGTGAATTGATAATATGTTTCAAATTCATCTATCCAATTACTCAATGAATCGATCAATCAATCAATATATCAATTAATCAACCAATCATCTAATCAGCCAAACAATCAATCAATCATTCAATCAATCAATTAATAAATCATTCATTCAATCATTCAATCATTCAATCAATCATTCAGTCTTCATTCTTTTAAGCAAACAATGAATCAATAAACAAATAAATCACTAATTAATCAATCAATAAATAAAAAAAGCAATCGATTTAGTAGGTAAAAATAAAGTTTGGTTTTGAAATGTAATACCTACAACAACATTAAATCAACGCGCCGAAGGCAAAGTAGTGGCGATCGTGTAGAAAATCCTGCGAAGTAACAAGCAGTATCTCGGTGTAGGCCTTGCGGTTTTCAATAAAAGTGCACTCTGGTGCGGGTAAATTTTAGTAAAGCTCCATCATTTGACAGTAGAATAATGTTAGTTTGCCAGAATGTTTGTCTTGGGGATATTTAAGTTACGATTTAAAATGGGTCCTGATGTGTTCAAAATAAGGCCATACCAAATTTAAGAAAGATTTAGTTGGAACTCGATAGACCTACGTTTCAAGAATGATGGAACTTTATTAAAATTGTTGTCTTGGTTTTATGTAAACTATTTTTGGAGGGTTATCACATGTTCATCACCAGTCGCTAGGCTATATTAAAATAAAATATTGTGTACACCTTCGAGACCACATTTTCGAATTACCCTGTGTCAGCATATTGTACGAATTGCACCACACGCCACCTCATCATGGTGACCATGTGTGCCCAGTAACTTAGAAATCCTATGATGCATGGTTAAGATGCGGGCCGCAGAAGTCAGTCCTATCAAACAGTACTCATTTTGACCTTTGACCTCTACGAGTGACCTTAACATTTGAGGTACAGGCCTGAATTTTGTGCACGACACACCACCTCATCATGGTGCACTTTTGTGCCAACTTTCTTAGAAATCCTATTATGCATGGTTAAGATGCGGGTCGGACAGACAGACTCATGGACACACGGACACACTCACCTTACCGCTATTGTGACAGCTGTATGTCGAGCTCACCAAAAGCAGACTCGACAAAAAGTGATTTCAAACAGTAGAATGGTTATCAACAGTCAATAAACAATAGGCTTCTGAACAACCCTTTCCAACACTTAACACATTTGCAAAGGAAGAGCTACTCCTATTGATACATTTATTGTAGCATTATATTCTATAATGTGTTTCCTGGCTTTCTCACACCAGTACTGACTACTCCACAAAACATGCTTTCCAAGCAACAACTGGCTGCTTTACTACAAAGACTGTTAGCCCATTGGTGAAAGACGAATGCCGCTTGTCACAGTGACCTTTGTCAAAGGTCGAAAAGAATGTTGGCCGTGCTAGGGCTCGAAGTTACAACCCCTTGATTGAGTTAGGAGTGCTCCAGTTAGAGATCAGACAAATCATATCAAACTAAATTTCACTAATTAAGGGGATATAGCTTTGGCATAACTGGAGAAAGTTGACTTGAAAGTGAGTCTGTCCCTGAAATTATTCTCATAAACTGTCACACCTGTGCTAAAGTCAACCTTTGTTTAGCAATACCCTGTCTATAGCAACCGACTTTGTATGACTCATTTTCTGCACAAATGAACCTGTAATTAACCCTTTCCCAAATACAGACGCTTTCTGACGCCTCTGCAGCAGAGACCTTTTGAAAACGAGCAATTTCTTCTTTTGCCACAATGTTTTAGTAATTACCCACATTTATAGAGCTTTTCCGTCATTTTGCTTGGATATTCCCAAAAGCATCTGCTGCAGATGTGTTGTATGTGGGAAATGGTTAAAGACCACCAGATTGTTCTCTGTCCATGGATGGTCTTTAAAAACAGGTCTGCTCAAGTGAGAAAGGAACATGTTAAGTGGAACTTCGCATTCTTAAACCTTCCGCACATACAGATGCTTTCTGACGAGAAGCCAATTTATTACTTTTGTTAGAAGGTTTAAATGTATGAAAATTTCGGTACAAGCTTGCACACACATGTAATGCCTGCTTCTTCTTTTCAAATGCCGAGCATCTATTGTCATGATCTTACAAGAAGCCAGATCTAGTGATATGCTGTTGTTTTTTTTGACTAGTTGTATTAATTTCAGTTAATTTCAATTATATAAACCATTTTAAAGAAAACATCTCAGCAACTCTATATTACTTCTGATTGAATCAAAATATTTTCGATTTATCTCAAACTCGGTTACAAAATATAACTTTATAGAAGGATTTTACTTCGAAAAGTGTTAAATAAATGTATTTGTGCTATATTCAACATAGAATCTAAGATTAATGTAATGATTTATGAATTACCTCCCTTTATATCAAAATAATCATTTGATAGAGAACCAGTGTGGCAAGCTATTTATAGGACATTTTGGAATTTCCAGACACATGCGTCATACTTTGCATGGCTGATAAAACGCGCAATGATATGTATGATCTGCCCAAACATGAATAATGCTCTAATATTTACATATTTTAACTCAATGTAGATCGTAAGCTCGATAGTATCAATCCGGTGCCAACCAAACGTTGGGTGACCTAACGGGCACTTGCTTACTACGTCTCTCCTCAATGGGCGTATGTCTCGCCCAATAATATTCTCTGTCAAAAAAGGTTAATGTTTACATTTTTTAACTCAATTACATCTTAGTTCGATAGTTCTAAATTCTTAGTATCAATATTGTACCAAAATAGCACTGACATTGTTATTGTTAACCATGTATCTGCAGAAATGATGTAACTATTTGGCGGTAAACGTTCTGCAGTAAGCATTTCTGACGTACTGCCGAAATCTCCCTATATATTGTTCTTCTTGTGTCATAGTAAAGTGGCTATTGGTACCACAATCGCCACAAAAATGTATCTGATGTCAATGGAAGCCGCCAGTAGGCGGCTTCCTGTAGGAATGCCTAGAAATTTAGCACAAGGAGAATATTTAGACCTGCCAGTGTGACCACATATCGGGATTTCTCTTTGCCCTTACTAAGAACATTAATTTAAGGTAATGAATTTTAAAACATCCCTTTTACACTCTATATACATGTGGAAGTTTTACAAATTAAAAACAAAAGACAACGGCCAGTATAGTAATTGAATGTATGTACATTTTTATTTAAGTGAAACTCATACTGTATCTAGTCTAAACAGTAAAACTGAATTGGTTACCTGCCTCATACGCTTTATTAGTACGATAGTGTGTTAAACCGGGAACCATAAACAAGAGGCGCGCGCTAAATGTAATCTGGTTCCTTACATGCTATGATATATTACGCAGTAATTAGATGAAGAAGCCACGGCCCGTATTCACCAAACTTTTCAATTTAGATGTTTGACTAAAGCTAAATCTTAATATTTAGTTCACTTTTTGGATTCCCGGTTATTTAGATTTAGTCCGTATTTACCAACGTGTTTAAAACCGATCTCAATTAAACCATGCATTCATGCATTCATCTATAGTCTATTTATAGATTTTCATTTTTTTTTTTTTTTTTTTTTTTTTTTTTTTTTTTTTTTTTTTTTTTTTCGTAATTTCACATAGATGGCATATCAATGTTTCAATCATCCTAACTTTTCATTTGCTTTGTTTTTAATAATCTGACTTTCATGTTCAGTATAATATGAGCCGTCTCGTAAGAAAACCAACAATTCTTACATCGCGTGACCATGGAAGGGAAACAAAAACAGGACCTTGACATGTGTAAAAAACATCAGAAATTATGAAATTCTATAAAGTATAATCATTGAAAACAGTTGAAAACATTATGGCAAAAGGAGAAACTGCTAATTTTGAGCAATGTCTCCTTTACTCACGATGTTTTTCAAAAGTCGTCTGCTATAAACGCGTCAATGGTCGACGTGTTCAATAAAAGGGTAAATTCATTTTTTTTATATTTGACCAAACTTTCAGAAGATTTATTTGTTTGTTAAAGAATAAATTGTAAAATAATTTCTCACAAACCTGCATAAAAATCGCTTATAATCCAAATGAAATCGTCCAATTTCACAAACACAAAAGGTCACAGATTTTAACACCAAAATTTGGGAGAGCCTGTAATATGTGAAATGGCTACGTCATAGCCCGTGAGGATTTTTACTCAAATCATTAGCGTCAGCACACATTTCGCATTTGGATAGTTTTAGTGTTCATTGCATAATAAGATCAATTTGCATTTTTGTGTGGTCGGTTTTTGCTAATGAATCGTCTCAAGAGGCTTACAGTGGGATGCACCACTAAAAAGCAAACACAATAATTCATGATCAGACTGATCTCTTCCTCGCAAGGTTTTCCCCCTTTTCGTATGGTCTGGTACAAATCCTCATGAATATCGCGGTAAACACAATTTCGGTGGTTTTTTTTTTCGCCTAGCCGACAACATGTTTTTATGACGGATGCGATGTTAACTTCCAGAAAACTTTAATGAAATTACATTTTCTGGTTCTTACAAACATAGTGTGCTCGGATTAACTGAACTGTATTCAGTAACTTATCACTGTCAATGTGGACAACATTTCAACTCTCATATCAACTGGTTGATTCCATTTTAAACTGGAACGACCCATGCTAAATATGTAACACATAAGGTAAAACTTGGAACATCTTGCTGAATGAAGATATAATTTATGGACATAAAGTAGAAAACATTGTAGCAAAAGGATAAATTCCTTGTGAGCAATTTCTCATTTTGTCACAATGTTTTCAAAAGTCGTCTGCTGCAGCAGCTTTAAAATGCATATGTTATAAGGAAATGGTTAACAAAATATGGACTTTACCCACCCATTGAATTGTACATTTATTGTTTCATTGAAATACTTACCAGTAAAATATTGGCCGCTTTAAATATTAATGTTGACTGTACGAACATTGTAGACGTGCCCACATTTTCTCTCTTGTCAGTGTTTCGGATTACGTTAACATTGAAATGCGTTTCCTTGAATTTCTGGATGCTACTCACGACAAGAGTTCACATTATTGTCGTCCACTCGAGATTGTGTGTTTGTAATCCGACAGCTTTGATTTTCAATTGCTCCATTTGCCACTATAATTTAAACTCTTACTATCATTTATGGAGTTTTCTATGTTTTGCACTTGATTATTTCAATGACTGTCAACATCATTGAAAAAAATCGTTGTGGAAAAAGGAGAAATTGCTCATATTGAGCAATATCTGCATTTGTCACAATAATTTCAACACTTTTCAATTATCATACGATCATTTATAGAGATTTTTTATATGTTGTACTTGATAATTTCAAAGTCATCTGCTGCAGATTTGTTTTATGTGGGAAATGGTTAAATCCTTAGCCAGTATCATGACTTACCGATAAACCAAAAACAGATATTCTGTGTCAGCATTATTTGACAAAACATAATCATAACAGGGTGTGTGTTCAACAAGAATAGTCTTTGGTACAAATTGAAATTTATCATAACCTCTTGTCCATTTATCTTTAGTATTGTATAAGTCACTTTCCATGACCAGTTTAACTCTTAATCATCTCATTCACTTAAAACACTCTCCCTGCCAGGTTAAATATCCTACATAAAAGTTATATCTTCTACCGATATCAGCATTACTGACTACAGTTTAAATTGTTCTAATGTGGATTTAAATGTTCTTTCTTTCTTATTTCTACATGTGCAACGAAATATTGCGGCTTCCCTTTGACGCTCTGCGTCAAGAGCGTCAAACATTCGTCTTGTGTGTATATGGGATAATCAAACGAAACCCGACATCATGGACTTTGCGACTAGGAGAAGATCAAGATCTGCCTGCATCTCCATGCAGTCTGACAAAGATATTCACCATTCCTCGTGTTATCGTACAAGCTTCCTTGTTATATCGAGATCGATCAGACATACAATTTGATAATCATTCTGATCTCAGTTCAATTTCAAAACCTCAAAAGATCGGTTTTCCTGTGGTCTGTATCATTGTGACAGACCATATATTATTTAAATCATAAACACTTTATGATATGAATTATCATCTTAATTATATTAACCGGTATCTATATGAATACATGTACATCATATCTACATCAATTTCCCCTTTTTGTCACAATGTTTTCAAATGCCGTCTACTAACGAGGCGTCAGAAAGCGTCTGTAGGAGGGAAGGGTTTAATAATATTGATTAGATGACGGTCAAACTGCAATCTGATCAATACACGGAGACATGTGGTGTTATATATTAAATCATATAATTTTAATTTAGCTTGTTATTTGGACATTATTTCTTGTAATTTACTATAGGCAAATTAGCCTGAAAGTAATAATATATATTGTATTGTACTGTATTGAATTATTAAATGAACGAAGGAGCCGTTTTACGAGAAAACCAACATTATGGACTCTGCGTACTGTATCGACCCAGATCAGCCTGCGTAGTCCGCGCAGGCTAAACCGGGCAAACACATTCCGTCGCAGGTGGATATAGGTATAGAGAAATTATTCCTGAAACAGAAAATTCACAGGAGGCGAAAAGTTATTGTCCGTTTTAGCTTGTGCAGCATGCTTATGATCTGGGTCGATGCTTTACGCAGAGTCCACATTGTTGGTTTTCTCGCGGAACGGCTCATATCAATATATCTGCGTAATGTATCGACCAGATCAGCCTGCGCTGTCCGCGCAGACTGATCCGGCCGACACATTCCGTCTAAGGGGGGATAGATAGAGTAGTGAATCCTGAAACAGAAAATCCACAGGAGGCGAAAAGTTATTGTCCGTTTTAGCTTGTGCAGCATGCTTATGATCCGGGTCGATGCTTTACGCAGAGTCCACATTGTTGGTTTTCTCTCGCGGAACGTCTCATATCAATATATCTGCGTAATGTATCGACCAGATCAGCCTGCGCTGTCCGCGCAGACTGATCCGGCCGACACATTCCGTCTAAGGGGGGGTAGATAGAGTAGTGATTCCTGAAACAGAAAAAAAACAGGAGGCGAAAAGTTATTGTCTTTTTAAGTTTTAGCTTGTGCAGCATGCTTATGATCTGGGTCGATGCTTTACGCAGAGTCCACATTGTTGGTTTTCTCGCGGAACGGCTCATATGGTCTTTTCGGTTCAGTGAATCCTGATTTTATGTTATCTATATTCATCTGATTCTATATGAGCCCGTTCGTGGGACAATGTTTAAGTTCGCTTTTTGTGAACAGTGTCGATCCGATCCAGATCAGCCCGTTGATTCCCGCAGTCTAACAAAGATCGACGCTGTTCGTGTTTTACTTGTGTAAGCTATTTGGAAGATACCAACGTATCTGAACCTTCATGATTGACAACTACAATGTACCAACTGGTACATTTTCGCTTGGACGGGCTAAACCTTTGTGAGAATACCCGTCTACGTCACCGTTTCGTATTTCTATTTCAGTTGCAACGTTTACGTCATTTCTTCATTTTAAATTTTAAATTATTAAATTGATTTCTTCTTCTGAAGGCGGAATTATAAACGTATAAAATGAACAACACATGAGCCGTTCCACGAAAAAAAACACATTATGGACTCGCAGAGGCTAATCCGGGCCGACACATTCCGTCTCTAATATAATGATAATGATTCCTGAAACAAAAAATCCACAGGAGGCTAAACAAGTCTGTCCGGGTTGGTCTGCGCGGTATGCTTAGTCTGATCCGGGTCGATACAATGCCAACAATGTTGGTTTTCTCGTGGAACGGCTGACATGTTTTTGTGATTATGTAATTTCTTTATTTATTTCAGTTGGACGAATAGGAGTGTTCACGAAGATAAAGGTTAACGTAACTCATCTGATTTCCAGTGCTGGCGTCAACCTCGGGGGTCACTGGCGCCCGGAAAGCTGTCTCCCCCGGTTTAAGGTGGCCATTATCATACCATATAGGGACAGACAGGCGCATCTAATAACTCTTCTCTTCTATCTAATACCAATCCTAAAACGACAGCAAGTGGAGTTCAGAGTGTTTGTCGTAGAGCAGGTAAGAATAAAGAGTCTACTCCCTCAAATATAACATGAACTTACATCCTGCTGATTTCTTACTCCTTTGGTGTGTGTTCGGATTGTCTGTTCACATCTGTTTGTATTCAGATTGCCCTAGCATACATGGGTAGTATTCAGATTGCCCTAGCATACCTGGGGTGTATTCAGATTGTCCCAACATACCATACCTGGGGTGTATTCAGATTGTCCCAACATACCTGGGGTGTATTCAGATTGTCCCAAAATACCTGGGGTGTATTCAGATTGCCATAGCATACATGGGGTGTATTCAGATTGTCCCAACATACCTGGGGTGTATCCAGATTGCCCTAGCATGCACTGGGTGTATTCATATTGCCATAGCATACATGGGGTATATTCAGGTTGTCCCAACATACCTGGGGTGTATTTAGATTACCCTAGCATGCAATGGGTGTATTCAGATTGTCCCAACATACCTGGGGTGTATAAAGATTGCCCTAGCATGCACTGGATGTATTCAGGTTGCCATAGCTTACATAGGGTGTATACAGATTGTCCCAACGTACCTGGGGTGTATTTAGATTGCCCTAGCATGCACTGGGTGTATTCAGATTGCCATAGCATACATGGGGTGTATTCAGATTGCCCTAGCATACACTGGGTGTATTTAGATTGCCCTAGCATACACTGGGTGTATTCAGATTGTTCTAGAATGCATTGGTTCTATTCATATTGTTCTAGCATACTTTGGATGTATTAGGATTGTCATAGCATGCATGTGGTGTATTCATATTGTTCTAGCCTACCTGGGGTGTATTGGGATTGTTCTAACATATCTGGGTGTATTATGATTCTTCTAACATACCTATATACTGTATATACAGTTCGTACTAGCATTCCTATGGTATATTCAAATTGTCCTAGCATATTTGGGGTTTATTCAGAGAGTCCTAGCATACCTGGTGTGTGTTAAGATTGTCCTAGCATACCTTGGGTGTATTGAGTTCATCTTAGCATTCCTACGGTGTATTCATATTGCTCTAGCATATCTGGTGTCTATTCAGAGAGTCCTAGCATACCTGATATGTATTCAGATTGTCCTAGTTTACCTCGGGTGTCTTAAGATTGTTCTAGTATAGCTAGGGTATATTCATATTGTTCTAGCATACATACAGTGTATTCATATTGCCCTTGCATATCTGGCGTCTATTAAGATAGTCCTAGCATACCTGATATGTATTCAGATTGTCCCTGCACACATCGGTTGTATTGAGATTGTTCTAGCAAAGCTAGGGTATACTAGTACTCATATAGTTATAGCATACATATCGTGTATTCATATTGTTCTATAATACATATGGTGTATTCAATTAATTGTAGCATACCTAGGGTATATTCATACTATTGTAGCATACCTAGGGTGTATTCATATTGTTCTAGCATGCATGGGGTGTATTCCGATACCTAGGATATATTGAGATTGTCCTAGCATACATGGGGTTCATTCAAGTTGCTTTTACTTACCTTTCGATTGTCCTTACACACCTGGGGTGGTTTTAGACTTTCCTTATCCACCTAGATGTATTCAGATTCACCTAGCATAATTCGGCATAATTCGGGTGTAGTCAAACTGTCCTAGCATTACTGGATCTATTCAGATTGTTTAAGCATGCGTGTGGTGTATTCTGATTGTCATGGCATACCTGACGAATATTCAGATTGTCCTTGTTCACATGGGGTTTATTAATATTGTCATGGCAAATCTGGGGTGTATTCAGATTGTTCTAGCATATATTGGATCAATTCGAATTGTCCTAGCATACCTGTGGTGTATTCAGGTTGTATAAGTATATATTGGGTTTATTCGGATGGCTCTAGCATACCTGGGGTATATTCAGATTGTCCTAGCATACCTGGGGTGTATTCAGATTATCCTTGCCTACTTGGGGTGTATTCAGATTGTCCTAGCAAACCTTTCAGTATATTCAGATTGTTCTATCATACAAAGGGTGTATTCAGATTGTCATTGCATATCTGGGTGTATTTAGATTGTCCTAGCATGCATGGTTGTATTCATATTTTCCTTGAATACCTAGGGTGTTTTCAGATTTTTCTAGCATACATTAAGTGTATAAAGATTGTCCTAGCATTCCTGGGGTGTATTAAGACTGTCCTAGCATACATGGAGTGTATTAAGATTGTCCTAGCATACATTGGGTGCATTAAGATTGTCCTAGCATAACTGAGGAGTATTCGTAGTGTCCTAGCATGCCTAGGGTTTATTCAGATTGTCCTAGCATACATTGGGTGTAATAAGATTTTCCTAACATACATTGGGTGTATTCAAATTGTCACAGCATATCTGGAGTGTATTCATATTGTCATAGTGTGGAATAATGGATATTATTCTTATTTAGGACGGGGTGTTCACGTATATATGAAGTATTCTGAATGACAGATTACATCTTAATGTAATGACTGTCTACGATACGTAACCACCTGTCGCAAGAATACACGGGTCACCGTTTATGTAATATTTAGGAAGGCTACATAAAGACGGGAGCTAGGCTCAGACGGTAGACCGGCAATGGCCGTCGGTTCGCTACCCTGTCAGACTATGTATTAAATATCTTATAAACTAGTTGTGTGTTTTGAGTTATTATACGACAATAGCAGTCCTTTGGTGTATTCATTATTTCCTAGCGCACCTGGGGTGTATTCAGATCGTTCTTACATACCTGAGGTGTATTCAAATTGTCATTACATAACTTGATGTATTTGGATTGTTCTAGAATACCAGGGATGTATTCATATTTTCCTTACACACCTGGGTGTATTCCGGCACATTGGGTGTATTCAGATTTTCATTACACACATGGGGTGTATATTGTTCTAGACCGACATAGTTTTAATCTGAATTAAAGCTTATTAACTATTAACTCTCTTAATTTGACTTTTAATAACATTAGAGTATACCACAATGGACAACTTTAACTACAGTGTAAACAATGTTGACAAAGGTCAGTCTGTGCCTACCTGTAGTATAATCTTGGTCTTCATTGTTCGCTGTTCACGCATCAATATGTAGTAAAGACAACTCGATAAAAGTGTACCATAATGCACGAATTTAACCATTTTCCACGTGCAGCAAATCAGCAGCAGATAACTTTAAAAACATGTTGGCAAAACTGTGGAAAATCTCAATAAAGGAAAGTCTAATTATTTTAAAAGAGATAAAAACAGTGTGGCAAAGGGAGAAATTGCTCATAATGAACAATTTCCCCTTTTGTGACAATGTTGTCTATAGTATCTTGCTACAGAGGCGTCAAAACGCGTCTACATGTCGGAAAGGGTGCTGAAAAAGATAATATAGTCAAAGTTTTAAAACTGTTCAAAAGTTGTATTGAAATATTGGAAATCATAATTCTGGGATAAAATGAGAGTAATAACTTCACTTTCCAGTACCATAAACATCTAAAGATTGATCGTGTATGCCTCATTTTTACTAGGTAGACACCCAGTAAGCCAAATTTTGTACATTTTCATGACTTTCAATTGACAGTTTTTCAACATTTACTGCCAAAATAGTTTTGAACTACTTATTACTTACTTTGTTGTCACCATTAGCAATATTCGCAGAACTTTCAACATTTCAAAATGTGGATCACCATCTGGTTTCAGCACCTTTAAACTACATCTGTAAACAGCCTTAAGTCATATCAGCTAATAAACAGAAAAGGCAGTTGTACTAGTTGTAGGAATTCAGAGGGGTAATGGTTAAGTAGACGGTTTCCCACGGAACTTATCACTTCTTCGTTTCTCGCATTGTTTTTTACAATTGGGTATCAAAATTAAAAAAAAACGCACTAAATTTTTACGACAAATTACGGCGTTTTGTTTTTCCTCATACCGCCTCGGTGGTGTAATGCGAGAGCGTCCGCCTCGGATGCCGGATTCGATCCCCGCCCGGGTCATACAAAGGACTTAGTTGTAATTGCTGCCCTCCTTGGCGCTCAAGGTTGCGGGGCTAGCATTACGAATGATTATGGCTGGTGTCAGGATAAATAGACCAGTAGTACTTGTAACTTACCAAGAAAACGCCTCAGTGATATAATTGAAATAGTGTTGAAAGCGGTGTAGAACACCAAACAAACAATCAATCAATCATTTTTTTCCCTCAGACAATTTGAAAGCAGACGACGCTGAAAATGTCAGATTTGAAAAACGTGAGCAGCGCCTCGCGAGGTGGGGTGTACCAAACCGTTTACTCAAGTAAATTTGTGCATAAAATACCTCTTCTAAGGTTAGACAAGCTGTGATACATATTATCCACTCTTCTCATTAAACTGGAATCAGTCCATATTAATAAAGTAGTATTGCAATAACAGCTTCGAATTACCTCAATCTCATTTCTATAGCAAATTCGATTCACTGAACTTCAGCTCCTTTATCTCAGTGTCAGTTGTCCCTTTTGTATAGAGATTTTATAAAATGTGAACGCATGTATGCCTGTTAGACTGTTCCCAGTCTATGTTCATGTACATGCAATAAGGCCTGAAATCGCTCGGCACGGCTCACAAGACGTTTATGTGCGGAAATGATTGTGGTAGTTAGTTATCAGCCATTAGACGGGCTCATTTATCAATTCACAAGGTGCTAAATATAGACGGTGTTGTATCAGTAGCCTACATGACATATCTTTTTATGACACGAGCCAGTCCATGGGAAATGGGGAACCATTTGGCTTTTCTAAGCAGCGTAGGTTCAGATTAACATATCCGCCAATAATGAGGTAACATAATCTACTCAATGTGATAAAAGCATTTTACAAGCTTAATAAAGTAATAATTTAACACTATAGATCCAGATGAGCCTTCGGCAATGCACAGGCCGATATGGATATACACGATTAGAAAACAACAGGACAGATACAAGTTTTTGTATTTAGCCAATTACGGTGTTGCAATCAACTGTTGCTACTTCAAATGCGCCTTTGGCTGAGTATAAAGACAGACTTGTTCTAAGCAACAAATCAGAGAAGAGCCCAAATATGGCTGCTCTAAAACATTTTGTTTTGGTTAATCTTATACAAAGTTTGATCTTTTAAGTCGTTTTCATCAAATGTTCAGTTATATAACGGCAATTTTTGGGTAAGTTATCAGTACTACTGGTCCATGTATCCTAACACCAGCCAGTCAGTCGTAATGCTAATCCTGAGCGCCATGGTGGGGAGGGGGTGGGGGGCAGCCATTACTACCATAATTAGAGTATTTTGTATGACCCGGCCGGGGACCGAACCGGGACCTCCAGCACCGAGGCGGAGGCTCTACCACTACAGCACCGAGGCGGAGGCTCTACCACTACAACACCGAAGCGCTGGCTACTCATACAAGTTGGCTGCTTAACAGAAGTTACAGCTAACACGTGTTGTATATATAATACGTATTTGTAATGCAAGTCCACTATTTTAATATTAATCCTTGATTTAAAATAAAGGGTGGTATATTAAAAGGGCCACTTACTTGTATTGACGTACTGTAGGTTTTTTCCCGACCTACGTGAACGTTAATGGAAAAAAAACTGGATTTGCCCTCGCCTCTAAAACACATGTAATTTATGATATTTTTTTGTCTAGCGGAGCTACAAAAGAAGAGAGTAACGTATTACTTTGAGAGTCGAATTTGAAAGTAGCATTAAACAATTCACATATAAAATATGAGTTATGCGACTATCGTGAAGGAGATGGATCCATCAAAACCTGAAATTTGATTGGTGGATTCAGTGAACATCCCCCTTTTTCGTACAATTAATATGATTACAATCCCGCTTAATACATCCCTTATTCGAATTGAACAACCTGTTCCGAATCACCTGATGAGCGGTGTCCACAAAAACAGTGCTTATACTCATGGAAACATGTATCGAGCGTGATTAATATAAGCTCAAAGCTTGTTTTCTCAATCGATGTAAAGTATATACGTTTAAATTGAATAACCTATTAGTATAATATGACGCCAACATTCATTGTCCTTGCTACAAAAATATCTCATTATATAGTAATATAAACGAAGAACCTTTTTGACAGGTTGACAGAATAACGTATGAGCCGTCCCGCAAGAAAACCAACATTATGACCTCTGTGTAATGTATCGACCCAGACCAGCCTGTTCTGTCCACGGAGACTGATCCGGGCCGACACATTCCGTCTCAATGGGATAAAGGTGTAGAGTAATACTTCCTGAAACAGAAAATCCACAGGATGCGAAAAGTGTCTATCCGGGTAAACCTGCGCGGCATGCTTAGGCTGATCCGGGTCGATACTTTACGCAGAGACCACAATGTTAGTTGGCTCATATTATGTAATATGAGCAAGTCCATTGGAAAACGTGCAAGTTCACTTTGGAATCCGATTAAATATAAAGGAGCATGTGCACCCTAAACGTCAGGCCAAGAGTTACACTGTTAATACATTCACATACATAAGATTGTTAGAAGCATCGAGTATGATAAGATTGAGAAGATGAACATGTAAGCCAGCGGATATTAACCTACTATGTTCAGATTGCCAGCGTATACCTCTACCATTGTATGTTATGGAACGCCGGCACTGTCTTTAGACGTGATGAAACTCCATTATTATGTCTGTTTGTTATTACATTATGTACATCGATCTTTACATGTTGTGCAAACATATTTATATTATGTCAGTATATGGTTATGTGTTGTGGTTTTTTACTTATATTCTGACAGTTTTTATTATATTATGTAGTTACATCTTTACATTATGTAGATACATCTTTATATTATGTCGGTACATCTTTACATTATGTAGATACATCTTTATATTATGTAGATACATCTTTATATTATGTCGGTACATCTTTATATTATGTAGATACATCTTTATATTATGTAGATACATCTTTATATTATGTAGATACATCTTTATATCATGTGCTTGCTTTATTATATTATGTCCATACTTTATTATATTATGTGGATACATCTTTACATTATGTAGATACATCTTTATATTATGTGGATACATCTTTATATTATGTAAATACATCTTTATATTATGTAGATACATCTTTATATTATGTAGATACATCTTTATATCATGTGCTTGCTTTATTATATTATGTCCATACTTTATTATATTATGTGGATACATCTTTACATTATGTAGATACATCTTTATATTATGTAGATACATCTTTATATTATGTGGATACATCGTTATATTATGTAAATACATATTTATATTATGTAGATACATATTTATATTTTCAATAACTCTCCTAGTTTAATATATTGAAGAAGATTGGCCAAGGAGGCCTGTTGCCATGCCGAGGCCATTTTAATTGGTTGCTTTACGGGCGTTACCCTTTACGGATCACATTACCGTCACATTCCGTACATTCGCGCTTTAATTTCCGGTGTCAAGGCGGAATATCACCCTGCTTAAACTATCCACAACATATAACAACGTTTGCACATCATATAAAGTTACCACAGATAGCACAAGATGTAATAACGTCACGACAGAATATAAGAAAAACAACTAACTAAACAATATAATATTGCATGGACATTATCTACTACTTTGTTAATCATGGGCAAATATGAATGGGGTGTGTTTGTCGTTTACCTTCCGTCCGTCCGTCCGTCCGTCCGTTCGTCTGTCGTCCTGTGCCATATTTAAGGCATTGGTGGATGGATTTGATTAAAACTGTATGGAAATGTTAACCTACATATTGAAAGGCTAGACGGCAAGTGAAACAAAGATTGCTTTAAAACACAAAGAGTTATGTCCCCTTAGACTTATATTGTGTATGTACTGGACATCATTTAAATTACTAGTTATCTACCTTAAATAAACTGTGTTCGTCTCAAATTCCTTATGGAAACTGTAGAGAACATATTTTATATCAAATCCGTATCTTTATGAATATTTATCGTCATCAAATCTAGGTCAATCTATACACGCGATTACATGTATGTGGAGTCAGAAACTAGATTACAAGGTCAAGTTTCAAAAGACTCTGAACACTTCAGAGGTTCAATGTATGTTCAAATATGCATTGAAATTCATAAGAACATTAATTTCCATCAAATTCAGTTCTTGTTCAAACATTTGTCATGTTGGATCGAAAAATATGTCGCACATAGTCCAACAGACCCACTATATTTCCGTAGTGGGTCAGTAACAAACCCAATAATGTATTTATTTCGTCGACCACTTTAAACTGAACTATACTGTAACTTGTTGATATTTGTTGGTAGCATAATATGACGTCATGAGTAAAAGATCTATCAATATTGATTAAATAATTGGAATAGATATATTATTTAAAAAGATACACCGGTTCAACATGAACATATTTATTTCAATACATTTCATTTCTTTCTGGATAACTGGTAACATTTGAGAGCCACTTTACAAAATCCAACCTTTGAACTGACTTTTTTACTTTACTCACCCCCTATAGAAATATATATTTCTGCACGTGACACGCTTTAACCAATGAAATTGCTAGAATTTCGTGTGAGGCGAAATAATATATAATAATTTGTGCACACACTATACTAAAGTATGCACATAATGTAAAAACGTATGGACATAATGTAATAAAGTATGGACATAATGTAATAAAGTAAACACATAAAGATGTATCTACATAATATAAAGATGTATCTACATAATATAAAGATGTATCTACATAATATAAAGATGTATCCACATAATATAATAAAGTATGGACATAATATAAAGATGTATCTACATAATGTAATGATGTACCTACATAATGTAAAGATGTATCTACATAATATAAAGATGTATCTACATAATATAAAGATGTATCCACATAATATAAAGATGTATCCACATAATATAAAGATGTATCTACATAATGTAAAGATGTATCCACATAATATAATAAAGTATGGACATAATATAATAAAGCAAGCACATGATATAAAGATGTATCTACATAATATAAAGATGTATCTACATAATATAAAGATGTATCTACATAATATAAAGATGTATCTACATAATGTAAAGATGTACCGACATAATGTAAAGATGTATCAACATAATGTAAAGATGTACCGACATAATATAATAAAAACTGTCAGAATATAAGTACAAAACCACAACACATAACCATATACTGACATAATATAAATATGTTTGCACAACATGTAAAGATCGTTGTACATAATGTAATAACAAACAGACATAATAATGGAGTTTCATCACTTCTAAAGACAGTGCCGGCGTTCCATAGTATGTGCTTATAGTGTGTATGCTATGGTATGTTTCTCCAAAAAACCGGAACAACTATGTTACCGAAACAGTCCGCTAAAAACTATATATGACCCACGTCAGACAGAAAGCAGTCTCGTGGACATTACATGAATCCTTTCTCACTTACAGACGCATCTGCTGAAGACGAATTGTGAATTAATTGATGCCACAATGTTTACAACTGTCATCAATATATAAACTTTGAATTTTAGAAGTTTTCTCTATTTGAGGTGATAAGCTTAATCTGTGTCTCTTCTCATTGAAGAGGAGCCGCGATAGCTCAGTCGGTAACGACGAGGGTTATCAATACAGGGGTCATGAGTTCAAAAACCGGCACGGCCATTCATTCTTTATGATAATTGACAATTTTATTTATTGGGGTTTTACGCCACTTTCAACATTATTTCAATTATATCACGACAGTTCTGATAATTGACAAACAAAAGTAACTGTGGCCAGCGTCATTCTTCTTCCGACAGTAAGCTTAATTGTGTATGTGGGAAGGTATACTGGTTTCCTGGTCTATAAGACTGGTGTATGGAGTGCATATGCGAGAACGCCAGGATACACACGTTAATCGAACTGGTCGATCGAACTTTACGTAACTGAAATAACGTTGAAAACGGCATTAAACCCAAATCAATTTATCTAAATGAAAATGGAGAGAGAAGACTCAGGAACTTATTCATTTCCGCATTGAAATGAGACAACGCGTTCTCCTGAACGTGATCCAATTACGTTGTGTTGCATTAACGCTTTTCCTCATATAGACGCTTTCTGACGCCTCTGCAGCAGACGGCTTTTTGAAAACATAGTGACAAAAGAAGAAATTGCACAAAACGTGCAATTTCTCCTTTTGCCACAATGTTTTCCACTTTTAGTCATAGGTTATCCATTCAATTATGGAGATTTTCTATGTTTTGACAAAATATGTTCAAAGTCGTCTGCTGCAGAATTGTTGTATGAGGGTAAGGGTTAACGCTTTTCCAACATCCGTCTTTGAAAATATGGAAAATCTCTATAAATGAATGTATCATTTTTTAATAGAGTTAAAAACATTGTTTCAAAAGGAGATTTTTTTTTTGTTATCAATTTCTTCTTTTGCCATGCTGTTTTTAAAAGTCGTCTTCTGTATTTGCGTTGAAATGTGTCTCTATGAGAAAAAGGGTTAAACTGGTCCATAAAGATCATTAAATGCAATGCGTGACAAATAAATCCAACAATAGTGAATCATCAACATTAAGATTTATGACCCCACAATTATCACCTGCCTTTGACATTTGTATTTTTCTATTTTGTAAATTTGTATTTAATGAAAAATTGTAACACGATATTAAGATTTAAGACTCAACATAGTTGACCTGCCTTTGACATTTGTATTTTTCTATTTTGTAAATTTGTATTTAATGTAATTACGTATTGTTAGATAAATAAAACAAAGCATTAAGATGTATAACTCGACAATTCTATCCTGTTACTGACCTTTGCAAAACGTTGATATTTATTTGGATGTACACTGTCATCACATAAATTTGAGATGTGTTTCGTGAAAATACATATTTTTTGATAAATGCATATAAATGCACCTTTGTAGAACGATATGAGTTCTCAGGAATTCTTTTTCATGAAAAAATACATTGAATAAACCACTACTGAGAATTTGATGAAAATACTTGGATGCCATAATAACTTATGCATTTGTACAGATCGGGTCATTGTCGTTGAGCAATACCTTTTGCATATCGTCTAGACGCATGATGTTACGTGGAAGCATGCATTAACCAAGGGAGCATTGTCTTTAAGTGAGCTTAACCCTTTCCCTCATACGACAATTCTGCAGCAGACGACTTTGAACATATGTTCTCAAAAAATAGAAGTCTCTATAATTGAATGGATAACCTATGACTAAAAGTGGAAAACATTGTGTCAAAAGGAGAAATTGCTGGTTTTGAGCAATTTCTCTTTTGTCACTATGTTTTCAAAAAGCCGTCTGCTGCAAAGGCGTCAGAAAGCGTCTATATTAGGGAAAGGGTTAACAGTGACACAACACATGCTGTTACAAATGTAAAGAAAGTTGTTTTAACCCTTTACCACATTCAGAAAATCTACATCAGAAGACTTTGAAAAGATAAAGGCAAAACTATGGAAAATATCTTTAAATATAGATTTAAGTTTGGTTTGGAGTTGAAATTCTTTTGAGCAATTTCTCATTTTGCCACCATCTTTACGAACGGTGCTTGCTATAGTGACGTCAACATGTGTGAAAGGGTTAAACACCGAATGATATTTTATGTAAATTAAATGCAAATGAAAACATTTAAGTTTCAAGTTTAGACAGTTTATGGTAATTTATCTTTGACATTGAAATGTTATATCGTTTTTTTGTGAAGTGCAAGTAAATGCACATGCATTTAACCATTTCCCAAATACAGACGTTTCTCGACGCGTCTGTAGCAGACGACTTGTAAAAGACAAAAAAGAAAATACTCATAAAGATTAATTTCTACTTTTGCCACAATGTTTTTGACTTGATTCAAATCATTATATCTTAACCAGATGTTTCCATATTCGTTTGCAGATTTAATGTATGTGGGAAAGGAGTAAAAACACGTTTGAAATGGGGGTTTTGACAAGTGTAAAAAACGATCGATATTCTCATCCCTGTGATCTCATAGTACACCGCGTGCTTCTCAGGCATATAAGCGAGCAAGTAAGATCAAGATGGAAAACACATGGGATTTCTTTGTTGATTTTCTTTTTAATTGATGCATTAAAAACATTTTTCTATAAACATCTTTTTTTTGTTGTTGGTATAAATGTATTTTAAACTTTAATCGCATGTGCCTATATTTATAATTAAGTAACAGGCATAAATTCACTTAAATATATTAACATGAAGTCACAATGATACAATAACATAGGGTATAAAGAAAGAGGGAACAGTGGTATATTGTTTTATTATCGAAACACATTCATTTTACACAACTGAAACCAGAAATGTATTGAATCGTATTATCGTATTCGTATTATACATATCTTACCTTTATTGTGTTGATGCACTTTCGTTTCCCTATCAATGCCACCGTAGAAGGTAACCTTGTATTCACAAAGGTATGCTAGGTGATCTATCTACATTCTTTGGACATTGTCACGTGTTCACCGACTATCATTTATACCATTCTTATCATTCATTCACTCAATGTTATAATCATTTATCGTATATGCACACTCAATGTTATAATCATTTATCGTATATGCACACTCAATGTGGTATAGTCTTATCATGCATGCATTCAATGTGTTATGTTCTTAATATACATGCACTCAATGTAGTATATTTTTATTATCGTAAATGCACTCAATGTGTTTTATTCTTATTATGCATGCACTCAACGTGTTATATCTTTATTATTCATGCACTCAATGTCTTATATTAGTATCGTAAATGCACTCTATGTGTTATATTCTTATTATACATGCACTCTATGTTTTATAGTTTTTCTTACTATAGTTGCACTCAATGTATTATATTCTTATTATACATGCACTCTATGTGTTATAGTTTTTCTTACTATATTTGCACTCAATGTATTATATTCTTATTATACATGCACTCTATGTGTTATAGTTTTTCTTACTATATTTGCACTCAATGTATTATATTCTTATCGTAAATGCACTTAATGTGTTATACATTTGTAATACATGTTCTCATTAGCTAAACCATATGGTCGAACAAATCAAAAGGCGGGTTATTTATACTTTATAAGATTAGAAATGTGATTAATTAGAATGCCCTTTGATCCGTTGGTAACCTTACAGATGATTATATTATTTTATCTTACAGGCGGGTCGTCTAACGTTTAACAAGGGTGCGATCATGAATGCGGGATATAAGGAGGCAGTTCGAATCTCGGATTATCATTGTTATATATTCCACGACGTAGACCTAATTCCTGAAGACGATAGAAATTTATATACCTGTCCCGGAATTCCACGGCATTTATCCGTGGCTGTGGATAAATTTAGATACACGTATGTATAGTTAAAACCATATAATGTTGACGTCTCGGCTTACGAATCGGATGCTAACGCGCAAACATAACAGAATTAGAACAGCCTAATGCGTATTTTCGTGTTGGCTAGTCATTTTGCCGTTCTCGTGTGTTGATGTGTTGACGCCTGCCAGTACGCGAAGACTATAAGACGTGATGGCAACATTTAGTTATCTTTGTTTTCTTACATTAGCTTCTAATATAGCCTACGTTTGTATTGTCTGTGATTTACCTTACCAGATGTAGTGACAATATGAGCATGACATAAACTCGCTTATAATGATAAACATGATACTTTTATGTCTAATACATATTTTACACACGCAAAATGAAATGCTTTATCATATCGCAAAGTGTTGATTTACCGTACCAAGTAACAGTTGCTTGTGTAGCTTCACGATAACACATACCGCGTCACATACATTCGACCATCAGTTACTTGTGTCGCTTCACGATAACATAGATCGCGTCACATACATTCTACCATCAGTTACTTGTGTCGCTTCACGATAACATACGTTTTATCATCATCTACTTGTGTCCCCTTCACGATAACACAGACCGTGTCACATACATGCTACCATCAGTTACTTGTTGCGCATCACGATAACACAGACCTCGTCACAAACATTCTACCGTCAGTTGTAAAACCTACAAAAGGTCGGTTTTCGTGTGATGTGACACATTCATAACGACGAAATGGATACGCTTAAAACGTGACGTTTGTAGAATGAGATGTCGACGTTTTTATTTTTTTATTTTTGCGGTTATACAAAGTTATGTAAATATCTTGCGTTAATTAAATGTTGTTATTTTTCTGTGTTTATAGATGAAAGATTGTCGGTTGTTTTAATACATACACAAATAAAGTGTTAATGTTTGATTGTTTAATTGGTGAGTTGGGCTTAACACCGTTTCCTGACAACGATGTTTAAATCGTAATGCTATTTCCGCAACCTAGAGCGCCAATCTGGGAATGCTTTTATACCACATTTTGGCCTGGGGTTTTAGCCCCTGGTCATAGTAGATATACGATTTGTTTCGGAGTTGGAAGCCTGCCAATTGCAGTTAGCACCAAACAACGCATTTTAGGTTTAGACTGCGCGAGAAAAATAGTTCATCATGGATTCAACAAAACTGCATTTAAAAGGTTAGGATCTCCCACATAAATATCATTTTAATGTTGTTGAAACATCAGTGAAAAACTTAAGGCGTGAGTACTACAATATAAGTTTAAGAAGTGCTTTAGAGATTTATGCGCCGAGAGGTCAAATATGGACGCTTGTTAACAGTATTAACATTCGCGAAGAGGAACGGTAAAAAAGAAAGAATTCGCGTGAAATATACAGTGGCGGATTAACCGGGGGGTGGGGCGTAGAGCCCTTGCGTCCTAGATCCTATCCTTTTTAATGCAGTTTTGTTGAATCCATGATGAACTATTTTCCTCGCGCAGTTTGTCATGCGTTGTTTGGTGCTAACAGCAATAGGCAGGCTCCGAAAAAAAATGGTATTACTACTATGACCAGGAGCTACAGTCCCAGGCCAAAAACATTATAAATCCAGATAGTGTATTTCAAAATTGTACGAACTTGTGTTCATGTATAGAGAAACCACATATCCGTCATTTTACCTTTAATAACAAGACCGGCGTGATGGTAGTGGTAATTCTGCAGCAGACGACTTTAAAAACACATGGACAAACATTGGGGAAATCTCTCGAAATGAAAGTATAATTATCCAATAAAGTTGAAAACATTGTGGCAAATGGTGCAATTGGTCATTATGAGCCCTTTTACCTTTTGCCACAATGTTTTCAAATTCGTCTAGCAGATACGTCTAAAATGCGTCTGCAAGTGGGAAAGGTTTAAAATCCCTGAGGGAAAAAGTAACATCAACTGGAAAATAAATTATTTGGAATCAATTTTAACGAAACAAATTTCTCATACCATTCAAAACCTCCAAATGTCGATATTCCTGTGGCTTGACTTAAACCGTTTTCTCTTTTTTTTCCTGTAGGTTGCCATATGCTCAACTAGTGGGTGGAGTGTTTGCTATCCGTCGTGAGGACTACGAGCTGGTGAACGGCTACTCGAACCTGTACTGGGGATGGGGTGCTGAGGACGACGACATGTCGATAAGGTAATACCACGGTTAACCTTTTCCCACTTGCAGACGTTTCATGCCGTATCAGCAGCGGACGACATTTGGTGTATCTGTTGCTGAGCAGACGACATTTGGCGTATGTGAAGCAGACGGCACTTGGCATATGTGCAGCAGACGACATTTGGCGTATCTACAGCCGACGACATTTGGCGTATCTGTCGCTGAGTATATGACATTTGGCGTATCTGCAGCAGACGACATTTGGCATATCTGCAGCAGACGACATTTGCAAAAATGCTCTTTATGAAAAAAATACTTTCATTTATAGAGAGTTTCCATATTTCTACCTAGACGGTTTCAAAGGCGTTTGCTATTATATTTTGAAAAAGTATTAACCTGTTATAAGATAAAGATCGATTTTGAAGACTTGTGAAGCAGAAAACTTTTGAAAACTTTTGAAATGGATGAAAGATAAAATATCTTTTTTTTAATGTTTTAGAATCAGACATCCCCGATTAAACTCTTTAACATGTTAAGCATGCTATTAATAAGACGTATTTATTACATAAGAATTTCTGTCTAATTGATCTTACATATTTGACATATAGATTTAGAGTCGGTCTTTTCGAGGTTTTCATTTGCGTTTTGCATTTTAACCTTTTCGCATTTGCAAACACGTTATGTAGCTTCTAAAACGAACGACTTTTGAGATCATTGAACCCAAAAGAAGAAATTGCTCATACTAACAACGAACAATTAACCCTTCCAACACAATGATTTCAATTCTATTCAAAGGAAATATTTTAAATTTTAAATGGTTTCTATAGTAATGTCTTTATATTTTCAATCAAAAACGTCTGCTGCAGATTTGTTGTGTGTGGAAAAGTTCAGGTTAAACGTCATAAGTATGACCTGAGCCTCGTTAAAGCCTTTGGTATGACCCGACAGGGATTCTTACCCCGATATCCTACTCCCAGGGCGGAGACTCTTACCACTATACCACGGAGCTGGCTTGTGACCTGCAAATGGTGAAATTTAACATTTGCACAGGATCAAATGAATCTTTACTGGTGGTAGGCGCAACAAGACCCCGAGTTCGAAACCAATGATAAACGGGTTCTGCCTTTGGAATTTGCCAACACCAACGGCGTGAGTACTGGTTACGTCTCCAGGAATTATATATCGAGCAGGATCAATCAATATAAGCGGTAAGCTTGCTTCGCAATAAGAAGAAGATGTTCACAAACATGTGAAGCCATGCGTGATTCGTTCATCAAATGTGTACAAGGTTAATAGACAAATGAAGAAGTTACATAAACAATAAAACGACTTTACAGAATCCTCCCGTATTTCATGTTACCTTTTCCGCCGAATGACACATTTGAAGCTGACGAACTTGTTTCTCATATTTTCCATAATGTTTTCAACTCTATTTAATACATATACTTTCATTTATATGAATGTCCCATAGCTTTGCATTAACATGTTTGTTGTTAAAGGTGCTGAACTCCAGATTATAGATAGTACAGTCAATGTTTGAAAACTGTTCAAAAGTTGTCTTGGAATATTAGAATCGTAATTCTGAGATACAATTAGATTAATAAGTTCACATTCTAGTACAATTTACTATTTATTACTTACTTCGTTGTCACTGTCAGCATTTCAAAATGTTGATATCCATCTGGAATTCAACACCTTTAAAGTCGTCTGCTAATGATTTATTGACGCCGCGTGGAAGCACGGCGTCAGTATGGGATAGGTTTTAATTGTGTACCATGGGGTGACGTAATCGAAAAGGGAGCAACCAACATTATTATTGTTAAGAAAAACTATATGTTTGAATAAAAAAAATTTTTTACTAATAAATAAATTGTATAAAATGATTTAAGAAACAGCAAGATACAAAATACGTATGTCTTCTACCTTTATTACAAAACTTAAGACACATGTAATGGGTATTTAATAACTTTCCCCTAGCTTCCTAGGCTACGCATTTTTTATAGTTAGGTTTACGACCCGATTCATCAAAGCTCAGAAAAAAGTTTCTGGCCTATTTACAATATTGAGATTGTTAAATAAATACGTAATGTTTAAAAAATCAATGATGATTCAATTTAATTACTACATATTACAGTTTAATTCTAGAAACTGTAAAAACAACGTTAACCCAACTATGCAATAGGCAGGGCCGTAACGTGAACCATTCTATTATTTTTAAATGCAGCATGTCATCGCTTGGCGATTTTGGTCATTCTTATTTAATAGATAGATAGATAGATAGATATTTTATTGACTTAAACTATACAGTTCATACAATATAAGTATTAATAAATAAATTGCATGCACATGACACATTCGCGCAATAGCTCGCTCGCTCGCTCGCGCGCGCACACACACACACACACACACACACACACACACACACTCTCTCACTCACATATAAACATGATTACTCGGGTTATAATATAAATATTAATTTGATAAAAGAGGATAGCAACCAAATATCTCTTTCTCTGCTTATTTGAATAGACTGGTTTGCTCTAACATAAGCAAGCGCTTGTATGTGCAAGCTGTTACCATTATAAAAAGGATGTACTGGTAGCCTTGCACACACACGCACTAGCTGAAATGTCATTTTGTTTATAATTGTATGGTAATAGTTATTTAGGCTTTCATTGAAAGGAGCGACAATGCTTTACAGGCGACTGTTGGTGTGTATATAGCGTATAGCAAGAGGTAGACATTAAATGTTGCATGATACAATTTCATATAAATACTTGGTTATACTTCAAATAATGTCAACATCATACAGTGTAATCTCATCAGTTGTTTGCTTGACTATTTGTACTTAATCTCATGATTGGCACATCAATTGCAGTACAAATATCCACCCAAATGCATCGCATATTGCATCCTTGATATACGGATGATGTTTTACATGTACTTTAAACACAAATTATTGTATTTTAAAAACATGTATTTTTAAAAATTTGACATGTGGCATTTATGCTCCAGCCAGCGGGGATTTTTCTATAATCGTTGAACAATTTCGTTTTCTACAGTATTAAAGAATAATTTTCTTAGTGAGAAGGCTTCCTTCATATAATAGCATAAGTTTAATATTTTATTTTTACTTTTTGAATGAGTAATTTAGATAATTTAAACATACTTGGATTATTATAATAGTATTTTTTTATGTATTTAATTCTTATGTCTGAGTATTGTTTACAAACTAAAATGAAATGATATTCGTCTTCGATCTCTGCAGTGTTACATATGTTACATTTTCTTAGGTGTCTATCGATACGATTTTGACCATATCTGTCAGTTTCAATTCTTAAAGTGTGTGACGATAGACGTATTTTTGACATGTATGCCCTAAGTGTTTTATTACGTATATAGTCCAGATATGGTTCATAATTAAATTCTGTTTTGACAGCTTTATAGAGGGTCAGTATTCTATTTGCTTCTATGTCTGACGACCAAGTTTGTATGTAGTTATCAGTAAGTCGCTGTTTGAATACTTTTGGAAATTGTTTGTGGTCAACACTCCATGGATTTTCCCATACATATAATTGATTGATTGATTGGAGTTTAACGCCGTTTTCAACAATTTCTCAGTTATATCACGGCGGCCAGTTCACCTACTCATGCATTTCCTGGTTTTCTCATACGAGTACTCCACACAACAATCTTCCCAAGCAACTGGCTGCTTTTCCACATAGACTTAGACCATTGGTGGAAGACGAATGACGCATGTCGCATTGACTTTTGTCAATCGTCGGAAAGAAAGTTGCCCACACATATAAGAATCCAGTATTACATAAAATAGTTTTGAAAACGGAAAGCCAATTATTACACCCGTTATTGCAATCTTCTAATAATTTATTGTACACATTTCTTAATATGATATTGTCACTCGCCAGTAGTTTAAACCAATATTTATTGATAGCAACGTATCTGCTGATAAAAAGCGGATACCTGCCTAGCTCGCCATAAACACCTGCGTTACTTAATGACAATTTGACCCCGAGAATATTTTTTAGGAATTTTAAATGGATTCTTTCGAGGGATTTTGATTTTGTAACGCCCCAAATCTGACATCCGTAGTTCAATATTGAACCAATAAATGAATCGAAGAGTTGCAGTGCTTCCCTTGGAGTTAACTCGAATTTCCGAAGATGGATATTAAGAACGTTCATGGCTTTAAGAGCTTTGCCAGCAATATACTGTTGGTTCAAAATAAAGGAACCGTTATAATTAAAAACAACGCCTAAGTAATTGAAATCATTGACCATATCTAATACTTTGCCGTTATAGTACCAACTGTAATTTATCGGAGTTTTACCTCGTTTTCGAAAGACAATTATTTTAGTTTTCTCAATATTAACCGATAGGCTCCACGTTTGGTAATATATATTAAGGCTGTCCAAATAAAGTTGAAGATCCTGTGGGTTATAACTTAAAAGAACTATATCATCAGCGAAAAGCAGCAAAATTAGGGTAATATCGTCTAACGTGAGTCCGCAATTGTTTCTGTCTTGCAAAAATAGTTCCAAATCTTCTATGAAAAGAGAGAAAAGTATTGAGGACGTAAGCTCGCCTTGTTTGAGCCCTACCATGATATCAAAATAGTCAGTCTGCGATCCTTTGAATTTGATAGCAGCCTTAACATTTGCATACATCGAGCGAATAACCCTTAATATTTTCCCCTTTATTCCAATTTTGTATAATTTTGACCAGAGAGCGTTTCGGTAAAATGAATCGAAGGCCTTTTTTAAGTCTATAAATGCACAATACAGTTTTTGATTGGTGCCTAAAATTCTGTCAATAATACATTTTAATATGAAAATCGCATCGGTTGTGGATTTGCCTTTTCTAAAACCGAATTGCGCATCTGATAATACGTTGTGTGATTCGCACCATTCTGAAATACGTGTAGTAAGGATACTGGTGAATAGTTTGCTCATACAGCTTGTCAAAGTTATGCCCCGGTAATTGTCTACCGAATGTACATCTCCCTTTTTGTGGCGATTGGTTGACAATCGCCACAGTGCTACCAAAACAACAACAACGAAAAAAAAATTATATAGTCGTATTTGAACAATCGGTTGGATATTTCTGCAAAGGCAATTTACTCACTTCCGTTAAACCCCATATATATATATATAGTTCCATCAGTGATGCAGGCACACGATTAATAATGATAATGTTAGTGCTACTTTGATACCGGATTGGTACTAATATTTGAGATTTATCGAGAAAATATCTAAATAGAGTTAAACTATTTACATATTATCTTTCTTCATGTTTGGGCAGATAATAAATATCATCGGGCGTCTTGGGTACGCTATGCAGAGTATCATGATACTCCTGTGCCTCGTTTTATTTTTACTGTAGTCAACCGTAACCTTTTGACCTTTAACCTGATTCGGCAGGAGTTGGTTGTACTCTGATTATCTTCGTCATGATTTGGCAGATAATAAATATCATTGCGCGTTCTGCCTTGCAAATAACGACAACTCTGGTGATACTCAAATCTGGAAATTCCAAAAGGTTCTATAAATAGCTCGCGAGACCAAAAACCAGAAAAGCTTGTAAATCTCAATATTATAAACGCTTTATTTTGTACTTGTTTAAATATATGAAAGCGTCTAGATAATAAGACTGGTTTACAAAGGTTTAAAGGACACACGATGGCAGTGTGTACACACGTTATGTATACACGTCTGCACGTTCTAGAGTCAATTAGCAATCAATGCTGACAGTGTAGCCTAATTGAGTTTGAAGATCTAGCATTATAATATATGCCTATATTTTCATAAATTAAACAGTTTGGCAAATAGTGAAATTGTGCTTTTGGAGCATGTTTTGTGTTTGTTTTTGCACTCACATTATTCGAAGCAGTTTAACAACCTCAGAGACATATAAATACACTGTGACAACCCTCAATCATGCAATGTGAAGGGACTAAATTGAACAGACCTGTTTAATATCGGACATAATTGAAACAAACACCAAACTAATGGATACTGTTTTCTCTCCTTTCTTTAGTCGTTTCTAAAGTGTAAAATATATTTTATCTTAATATGGCCTAACGACCTGGTGATAAACATGTGATTACCCAAACAATTTAGATTACAAATAGTCATTCTAATGAGCTAAAACGGTAGTCTATCGAATACCAACTAGATTTTTCATAACTTTGGAATGGCCTAATTTTGAACACATCATGACCAATTTCAGAACGTAACTAAATAATCACCAAGACAACATTCTGGCAAACTAACATTATTCTACTGTCAAAAGATGCAGGGTTGATACATTCTCAAATATACCCGCACCAGAGTCATCGCAAGCCCTACACCGATATACTGCTTGTTACTTTGCAGGATTTTCCATACGATCGCCACTACAGTGCCATTGGCGCTTTGATTATATAGAGGAACGGAATCCGCTGTGGTCGAGTGGTTAGCGTCGGGGATTTCGAAACCGGGTGTCCCGGGTTCGATCCCCAGTCGCGGCACTACGGTCATGGTGGAGTGCCCTTGGGTAAGGCACATTTTCTAGCCTAGTACTGGTTTGTTTACCCAGGGATCATGAATAATTAAATTTAAATGCGCGCTAAATGACCGTAGCTGTCGATGCGCAGTAAAGCAACATACATTCATTCATTCATTATATAGAGGAACGATTAAACCCTTAGACCAGCTTTTGGGGGAAATACCAGTGTCTAAAATAGTATTGAATATATCTGTTAAATGTGAAGATAAAATATCGGCACTGGCAATGAAGTACTCGTTAATAAGGTTATCATAAGATGCAGCTTTATTTTTATTTAGTGACTTAATTGCTTTCTCCACTTCTTGTATAGAGATCAAAGTATCCAACTTTGTGAAATCCGAGTCAGCATTGCTGAAATTGTGACAATCATTAAATTCTTCGACGTCGTCTAAAGTGTTGCATTCTTTATTAGAAAATAAATCTGAAAAATATGAATTAAAATCATCGGGTGAAATACTCGTTTCTGTTTTACGTTTCGGTTTAAAATGCTGCCAGAACGCCCTTGGACTAGATTTGCGCAAATTTACTAGCTTTTTAGTTTCTTCATGTTTTCTTTTTTTTCATATTTATGGTCTTTTTATACAAACGCTTTTTATCCGCCAGGGTTTTCCTGTTTTCGTACGTTTTTGATAGGCTGTATAGTCGTAGGGCATTTTTATAAATCTCTTTTATATTGTAGCATTCTTGATCAAACCATTTATTCTTTTTGGCCTTTTTATCATGACGCGACTCGTTTATCAAGAGTTCTTTCTTAAATAATGGATCTGCAGTTTTACGCATTATATCGGTAAATCCTGAGATTAGTTCTTCCGTGCAATTAGGATTGTTGCGATCTATTTGGGTAACTAATGTATTGAACAGTGGCAAATCGGAAATTATACCCCTTCTAAAAACATCTGATTGTCGTGCGTCCCACTTGATAAACTCGTGCTGGTATGAGTACTGATCACTTAATGCAGGCCTATTTTTAGAAATTGTAGTGAACGTTAAAGGAGCATGGTCGCTGAAAATGTTAAAACTGTGTATACAAAAATCGCTCATGCAACCAAATCTTTCTCTCTCAACAATAAGTAATCAATAACACTGCTTCCTTTACCACTAGCGTATGTCTCTGCACCTATAGCATGATCAGATCCTAATCTGCCATTGGCTATCCTAAGAGAAGTACACTTTCATAAGTCTAAAAGCTTTAAACCTTGACAATTTGATACATTATCTTGCGATACTCTAGGCAATGCATTGTCTGGTATATAATCCACATCAATGATGTGTATAGCTCTATCGCACATAACGTAGTCACTCTTTATCGAAACTCTTTAATTAAAATCGCCAATTATGATAATTTTGCTTTGTGACTCGTAATGGAAAACATCATTGTGTAGAGTTTCAAATAGATCTGCATCAATAATTTTACATGCTGGAGACTCGTCTGACCATAAATACACACCTGAAATAAACGTATCTTCTTCATTATTAAACAAGAGCGCCAAATGTCACAAAATACGCCCGTCCTGTTTTTTTGAAACCAAGTATAGTGATAATTTGTTGTATATCAGCCAAACTTAGAGAGCGGACACTTTTAGTACAGTTTTGGCCATTTCGAGAGTCATAATTGTGTAGTGACTAAGATAACGTTGTAAGTTATCAAAGGTAATTTCTATAATTAAAGGCAGATAGCTCTTGATTGACTAAAGCGATATGGCTAGTTATCAGACTTGTCAGAGATATTATGCCAATACACATTCTGACTAAATTTGGTGATGATTGGACAAAGGCTTCTAAAGTTATTGAGCTGACAACATACTAGACGCCGCCCGCCTTTTTCTTCCGTTTCGTTGTTTCGTTCGTTGGTGGTTTCAGGTATGTTGCAGAAAATAAGGTTATTTCTCATACTTTGGGATTGGAGATAAACAACAGAGTTTTTGAGTTTTTTGTTTTCAGCATCTAAGGTAGTTATATTATCACGGGCTACGCTCAAAGCAAACTCTACACTATCTACACGTTCATCTGTTTTAATGATTTTCTCATTCATATTCTTATTCATGTCCTCCAAACGTACCCACATCTTTTTCAAGACTGCACACTTTTTTCTCGACTATGTCAAGTTTCGACAGTTTCTTTTCAATCCCCGTTATTTTGGATTCGATGCGACATAAACAGCTCATGACATCTTGATCGGTATATGGTTTCAAAGATTGAGCCTGGTCAAGGGACGCAACCGTTGATTTTGGCGAGTCCATTGCTACAATATCTGGATAAGTTGATGTTTTAGGTGAATCGAAAACTGATTGGTTAAAGTTGCTGTTGGTATCTGATGAATCTTGGCCATATAATACAGTTTTTGTTTGATTCCAAGCTTCACTTACAGTTTGGCAACAGGCGTTATCTCCTTCATGCGACATGGACGCTCCGATATTGATGGCGGGTCTTTTGCTTTTTTTGTCCGAGTCAGTTTCACTGCTTTTTTCCCGTTTATTGTTCCTTTTTTGCTTTTGGCTCCCATTTAATCACAAAGGTATAAACTATACTTTTTAGATAGTATCCGAACAGTTTGTAAGAAGTATAAAGTCACTTGATGTCTAAATTCTCATTTCGAGAGTCATAATTGTGTAGTGACTAAGATAACGTTGTAAGTTATCAAAGGTAATTTCTATAATTAAAGGCAGATAGCTCTTGATTGACTAAAGCGATATGGCTAGTTATCAGACTTGTCAGAGATATTATGCCAATACACATTCTGACTAAATTTGGTGATGATTGGACAAAGGCTTCTAAAGTTATTGAGCTGACAACATACTAGACGCCGCCCGCCTTTTTCTTCCGTTTCGTTGTTTCGTTCGTTGGTGGTTTCAGGTATGTTGCAGAAAATAAGGTTATTTCTCATACTTTGGGATTGGAGATAAACAACAGAGTTTTTGAGTTTTTTGTTTTCAGCATCTAAGGTAGTTATATTATCACGGGCTACGCTCAAAGCAAACTCTACACTATCTACACGTTCATCTGTTTTAATGATTTTCTCATTCATATTCTTATTCATGTCCTCCAAACGTACCCACATCTTTTTCAAGACTGCACACTTTTTTCTCGACTATGTCAAGTTTCGACAGTTTCTTTTCAATCCCCGTTATTTTGGATTCGATGCGACATAAACAGCTCATGACATCTTGATCGGTATATGGTTTCAAAGATTGAGCCTGGTCAAGGGACGCAACCGTTGATTTTGGCGAGTCCATTGCTACAATATCTGGATAAGTTGATGTTTTAGGTGAATCGAAAACTGATTGGTTAAAGTTGCTGTTGGTATCTGATGAATCTTGGCCATATAATACAGTTTTTGTTTGATTCCAAGCTTCACTTACAGTTTGGCAACAGGCGTTATCTCCTTCATGCGACATGGACGCTCCGATATTGATGGCGGGTCTTTTGCTTTTTTTGTCCGAGTCAGTTTCACTGCTTTTTTCCCGTTTATTGTTCCTTTTTTGCTTTTGGCTCCCATTTAATCACAAAGGTATAAACTATACTTTTTAGATAGTATCCGAACAGTTTGTAAGAAGTATAAAGTCACTTGATGTCTAAATTCTAAAATTAAATATTTATCCGAGCTCACAAAAACACGTCTTCACTCACCCCAAGTCACGTGCACATGTCCACCTTTAATAGACGACAATGCGTCATCGGTTCCCATAGAATAATTAAGTTATCTCTGCTTCCTTCCGTTATGAATACTTCGCTGTTTTCACGATTTCATCCGATTTCTAAAATTCATTGGCTTCGTATTCGGTTTTTCATGTTTCGTTCGATATGAACGATTCGTACCAACTGGTTTTCGCTCTTGCTCTTGGGGAGCTTACTTGACCATTTTCTTTTGTTTAGTTTTCAGAGTTCTTCTGGCATGTTCAAAACAATTAAACTGACATTACAAACAAACAAAACAGACTTAATAATTCTTGCTATATGTAAACTATACATGTGAACTTTCATAATGCTCAATCTTGATCATAAATATCTTTAATTTACTTCGTATTTTTATATACTCCCGTTTTTGCTATCATACTTCTGTTAAACTGGAAGGAGAATTTACCCTTTCTGCTCTTGGTAACCTTTTTATATAGGCTATGGTAGCCAGGTGAGCAATATAGGCACATCTTGGCCTTCTTGTATAAAATAAAGGGACCTTCTTGTGCGAAATATTTACATCCTGTCTGTTTGCACAGGTTATTTAAATGTTTTGAACTGCATCTATTTCCTTTAAGTCATGCTTCAAAATCATGCGCGGCGTTTTGATGCTTTGCATCAAAATTCTTCTTGTTATTATAGGAAAAGGATTAGGTCATGCCACAATGCATGCACTCAACTTTCGGGGGTTTAACCCATAACAATCTGAAAATGCATTTTGGCTTATCGCGTGTAAAGGTCAAAGGGTAAACATACAGTACAGCTCAATGTTTTTTTTCCAAAAAACCCACCCCCGCGGGCTGATAAGGCAGCCCCAAGGCGTTCCCGCTTACCTGTACGCAGGGTTTCCCCTGCAATAACCCCGCGGTCCCGCGGGGTTTGATCATTCAACCATTAATTCCGCGGAGGGAAATCCGATAACGATTTATGACGTCACGATGATTGACAGCTGTGATAATGCAGCCCCACAGCGTTTCCGCTCATCTGTATGCGGGGTTTACCCTGCAATAACCCCGCAGTCCCTCGGAATTTCATCATTTATCAAACGGTAGTTGATACACAACATCACACTATTGGAGTAAATTGTTTTTAAATCAAGAGGGATATCCTATTCAGTAAGCCAGACGCGACATGTAACATTATCCCATCTGTAATGCGATCAAAAGATTTGAACGCCGACAATCTGAGTTGTTTATACGTCATTTATCAGTTTATATTTCTTACTCATGCTATATGTGTATAGTATTAGTACTTCTCAAACAGTTTAAACAATATTTCAAATGACCGGCAAACGAACATGGCGTGAACGCGCTTGACTATGGAATTCCACAAAGCAGAGTTTCCTAAATGTCGACCCACATTTTAGCCATTCCATTAGAAAACCAACATTTTGGACTCTGTGTAATGTATCAACCATTTCAGTCTGCGCAGTGCGCGCAGGCTAATCCGGGCCGACACATTCCGTCTCAGTGGGATGGCGGTATAGAGTAATGATTCCAGAAACAGAAAATCTACAGGAGGCGAGAAGTGTATGTCCAGGTTAGCCTGCGCCACATTCTTAGGCTGATCCGGATCGATACTTTACGCAGAGTCCACAATGTTAGTTTTCGCGTTATTCGGCTCATATTGTTAACTATATTATATGAGCTTTTTCTAGAGACTTTTGGATATTACCGTTTTTCCACAAACAACGAATTTGCAGCAGACGACTTTGAAAACGTTCGAGAACAAATATGGAAAACCTCTATAAATGCACGTGTGACGTCAGTTACACTATTGTATATATAAACAATAGTAGACTATATTTCGTGTAAACGGACAGTGACGCCTTGAATGACTCTGTAAGGATGCATAGGCTCGCCCGAGTCTTGATTGTACACCGATGTATTAACCCTTTCCCTAATATAAACGCTTTCTGACGCCTCTGCATCAGACGGCTTTTTGAAAACATAGTGAACGTGCAATTTCTCCTTTTGCCACAATGTTTTCCACTTTTTGTCATAGGTTATCCATTCAATTATGGAGATTTTCTATGTTTTGACAAAAAATACGTTCAAAGTCGTCTGCTGCAGAATTGTCGTATGAGGGAAAGGGTTAGGATCCAAAATCGTAATACGGGGTTCATATGCATCTATATTTGCAAGAATTTCTTTCTTATTGCATTCTATTTATTTCAGATTGGCTGTAGCCGGTATGAAGTTGTCCCGTCCGTCCGCCACAGTGGCACGTTACAAAATGTTAAAGCATAATACGAGGGAACACGTTCCGGGAAAATGGATGTAAATAATGCTGTTAACAACTTTTCGACTTTTAATATCCCGTTTCAAACATGCAGACAATCTTTGAAAACAGTGAAACAAAAGGAGAAATGTCCATGATGAGCTAGTTCTCTTTTAGTGATTTTCCACATTTTTTTACTAGATGTTACTAGATGTTTTCGAAGTCGTCTGCTGCATATTTGTTGTATGCGGGAAAGGGCTAACACGTGTACTCTAACAACATAGACATACTGTACTATACATGGCTGTAAAGGGCATTTGCGAACAATGCAGATTAAAAGCGTCGACCTTCAAATTAGCGCTGTCTAACCTTTGTATATATAGTTCGTTTTGTATCATAACCGTGGGTTAACTCCGTTTTCAATTTTATTTCACGTTGACGGATTACTTATTCAGGATCCCTGGGTAAAGAAACCAGTACTAAGCTATGAAATGTGCCTTGTCCAAGGCACTCAACTATGTACGCCGCGACTGGGGATCAAACCCGGGATGCCTGGTTCAAAATCCCTGACGCTAACCACTCGGCCACGGCAGATTCCTACATGTAGTGTTCGCTTCTCATTTATTAATGTTGTCTTCCTCATAAATATATACTGGAGTACGTAAAACGACAAGTAACGCCGTTTTCAACAATTTTAGAGTCATATAGGCGGTCAATTCGCCTACACATGTCTTTCCTGGCTTCCTCATGCCAGAACTATACACAACAGTTTTTCCCACAATGACTGCTAACCCATTGGTGGAAAACGAATGCCGTCACATTGACTTTCGTTTGTCAAGCTGGGGTTCGAACTCACAACCGCTGGATTGATAACCCGCACTGCTACCGACTGCGGAATCGGTCGGTCATTGGCTCATATATTCTCACATATATCCAGTTGTCGTATGGACGGGCTCATATATAGATCAGGAGAGATTTACCTGTAAATTCTAATTTTAATATCATTGTATCTTGTTGTTCTTACAGCTCTTATTTGCTGAAGACGGTGAAGAAGAGGTTTACAAAAGATGGGTTAAGTACCGTGAATTATAACGTGACATATATACACATGGAGCCGCTGTTTACGCATATTATGATCGACGTGGGTAACCCTCCGAAGATAGTGGGAAACATTTCAGCCATCACTGGTCGATGAAGAGTCACTGGAACACCAGTCTAGAGTTACCTGTCCCTATCATAACATTACTGTGTTAATCATACATCAATTAGCGGAGCCCTAAGAGCAAATATCTATAGAGACAAAACTTTTGGTAGACCAAACCGGTTTAACCGTTCAAGCTCCGAACGTGTGGAAGACAGTTGTCCGGTGATACAGCGTCGGTCTCTCATACCTTTGTGATTTCCCCACTAAAAACGGCTCGAGTACTGGTTAAGTGTCTAGGTCACAGACACCGAACATGATTGATATAAGCTAAAAGCTTGTTTCGCGATCGATGTACAATACATCAGTTTAAACTTAACTCCGAAAGTTCTTCGCCTCATCACTCATGTGTTCCAAACACAAAGTTGTATTTGTCCGCTTTAGAGTTTACAAAAATAAATGGTATATTTACTAAACTACTATACATCGAGGGCTTTGCGTGAAACGGTTGTAACTAAAATTTGAGGTTTTTTTTACCAACGTTAATAACCCCGCCTTAAAGTCTATATAAGCGTTAAATCATTTTTCTTGGTAAACAATGGAAATTTAGGTGCCATTGCTCGTTCTGAGCAGTGGCACCTAAATTTGCATTGTTTACAAAATGGTCAAAATGGCTCCTAAACTAGGGTTTTCAAAATAGGTTTTTAGTTACAACCGTTTCACACCACGCCCTCGTTCTGTTTGTGCGATAGGGATATATAAGAGGCAGTGACCCATCTAGTCGTCAGTGTTGGTTTCATACCAGACTTATTTATTTACTATAGCACGCCAGGTACCAGACAACTGGAACGCTAGCTTATTCAACAGAAATGAGTTGCGCCGGACGAAATAGGGATCTTGTTGCATCTCAGTTGTGATACGACATAGTGGATCATTGGTGAGAAACTAAGGGGCCTACACGTCTGTGTTAATT
Source organism: Serripes groenlandicus (assembly GCA_031761405.1). Lineage (NCBI taxonomy): Eukaryota > Metazoa > Mollusca > Bivalvia > Cardiida > Cardiidae > Serripes > Serripes groenlandicus. The sequence continues at coordinate 11,151,813 of JASEVX010000008.1, forward strand.
TTTATAGAATGCTCTTGTGATACCATATAAAGGGTCTTGGCGCGAAACCAAGGGGCTCAGACGTCTGTCTTATTCACTGGAGCAACATCTTGGTCTATGTTAGACGCGGGCGGATATTGAATGATATTGTGATACCGTATAAAGGGCCTTGATGGAAACGAAGGGGCCATACGTCTGTGTTATTTACAAGAGCTACATCTTGGTCTATTTTAAGCGAAGGCGGATATTGAATGTTGTTGTGATACCACATAAAGGGCCTTGGTGAGAAACCAAGGGGACCAGACGTCCGTGTTAGTTACTGGAGCTACATATTGGTCTATTTTACACAAAGACAGATATTAAATGCTGTTGTGATACCACATAAAGGGTCTTGGTGAGAAACTAAGGGAAGCAGACGTCCTTGTTATTTACTGGAGCTACATATTGGTCTATTTTACACAAAGGCAGATATTGAAAGCTGTTGTAATACCACATAAAGGGCCTTGGTCAGAAACCAAATAAAACAGACATCTTTTTTATCTCCTGGAGCAACATGCTGGTCTATGTTACACACATGCAGATATTGAAAGTTTTTGTGAGACGATGCAATTATGCAGGGCTTCCATAAGTCTTCTCTGAGTCGTCCCTGTTTGTATACGATGTAAGGTCCATTTACACTATTGTATCATCAGCCCTAGCCCGGATATGTGTAGTCGCCTTCAACGGTCAACAAAGCCATATTTAGCCATTCAAATGGATTCTGTAGGACGTTTGACAAAAGTCAATGCGACATGCGTTGTTCGTCCCCATCAATAATCTAACAGTCTATGTAGAATATAAGCTAATTGTTAGTAAAGCCAGTTATGTGAAGCACTGGTATCAGAAAGGGATGAAACGGATGTATGAAATGATAGCACTGATATGAATAAATAATTCCGAAAACGGCGTTAAATCCCAAAGCAATCAATCCATCAATCCATCAATCCAATCGAATATATTGGAACAAAGCTTGTTAAAAGTCTTCCAGTAAGGTTTGTTTCCAATAGCTTGGAAATAACAACTGGCTTTGATCTTTAAGTCCACTTGCCAACATGTATATGTGTACGTTTTCAAGTTAACCGAACTATGCCATAATGCACCAATTGTCCACTGAAAAACAGCTGGAGTAAACCTAAATCAGCCATTTCCCACTTGTATGCGCATTTTGACGCATCTTCAGCACACGACTTTAGAAAATATTGTGATAAAAGGAAATATTACTCCTTATAAGCAACTACTCCTGTTGCAACAATGTCTTCCACTCTAATCAATCATTTCACTTTAAGTAAGAGATTATGTTCTTCATAGTGTTGCCTAGATGCTTTCAAATTATCTGCTGCATATTTGTTTGATGTGAGAACGGGTTAACCCTTTCGCTGACAAATGCAATTAAGGGCGTATCCAAACAATGTAGATTCATATGAGAAAGCTCGTGACGAGATTTCCAGGGGCGTAGCTCCCTTTAGGCACTGTAGGCACGTGCCTACACATTTTTTCTCAAAATGCCCCCAAAATACAGCTGCGGCGATAGACATCTGCGTAATGTATCGACCAGATCAGCCTGCGCTGTCCGCGCAGACTGATCCGGCAGACACATTCCGTCTTAGGGGGATAGATGTATAGAGTAGTGATTCCTGAAACAGAAAATCCACAGGAGGCGAAAAGTGTCTATCCGGGTAGGCCTGTGTGGCATGCTTAGGCTGATCCAGGTCGATACTTTACGCAGAGTCCACAATGTTGATTTTCTCACGAGACGGCCTACACATTGATTATTGCAAAGCTACGCCCCTGATTTCTCTCCTAAAACCTACATTGTTTGCTACTAAGACATTAAATTTTGCAGAAGATCCTGTTGGACGAAAAATGGAATGGTCGACATTTTCAAATTTGTGAAAAGCAACCATTGTATAACTCAACACTACTGACTTCGTCCTCGTTGTTATCATATATATGTTTTCATTCCGAGTGGTGTTCAAATATTTACTATGTAACATTATATTTATTGACAAGGGTTGCTGGTCCATGATAATTAAACGATTGGAATAGAATATTGGACAGATAAAGGTCAGAATCAGGTCATTATTGTCGAGTTAAACACCCAGATAAGCGTCTTTAACCCATTACTTCACACAGACGAAATGTGACACCTGCCATTGAACATGACTTTTTGAAAATATTGAAATAAAAGTTGATATTGCTCAAAACGAGCAATTTCACCTTTTACTGCAATATTTTTAACTCTTTATCAATATTAATCTTTCAGTTTGTTAGATTGTTGAAATTTCTTCGTCTAATAATTGTAAAGCAGAAGACCTTTGATAAGTCATGTGAAATAACGGGTTAAGAAGTAAATTGTTCGTTTTCCCCGACCTGTCAAAATGACAAGGCCGACCACGTACTTGTATCACTTAAATGACAAGTGCACGATTACTGAAGCATTGTAGACACAAATAGCCCTTGTATGCCTACATATACAAATCTGACTTAGTATGTGTAAGTATGTATGCAAATCTATTTTGAGGGTTCGCATCGTGCAGACCACTTTTAAAAACATTGTAACAAATGGAGAAATTGCAGTATATAAACAATTTTCTCTTTCTTTACACAATATTTTCAACTCTTTTCAATAATTATACTCGCGATTATAGAGATTTTCCAGAGTACTGCCTAAATGTCTTTTAAAGTCGTCTGCTACAGATTTGTTGTACGTGTTTGAAAGGGTTTCATTCCGGCTTGTCGTCAAATAGGTGCGCTTTTGTTCCAAACAATTCTCCTAATAATATGTACTGAAATATTACTTGAAATAACCAGGGACGTAGATCTTATCTCTGTCCCTGAAATAACATATGACTCTGGGCATCTATAAATCAATATAAAATGTATAAATATAAATGAATCATATTTTAAATCATCATATAAACTCGATTACATTATTTAACCCTTTCCCTCATACAGACGCTTTCTGACGCCTCTGTAGCAGACGGCTTTTTGAAAACATAGTGACAAAGAAGAAATTGCTCAAAACACATTGTCACATTGTTTTCCACTTTTAGTCAAATGTTATCCATTCAATTATAGAGATTTTCTATTTTTTGACAAAATATGTTCAAAGTCGTCTGCTGCAGAATTGTCGTATGAGGGAAAGAGAGTTAAAATGTAATAGTTGAGCCAGTGCATGAGAAACTGTACACGTTGGTATTACTGAATAGAATGGGTTCTGATCAATTTGTCAATCTGTCAGTCTTATCATACTCTACACACGTTGACAGAACATTTTAACAAGCTTGTGTAAGTAATATGTGCACAGGGTGTATCTTGATCAGACTGTGTGGATACACAGACTGATCTGGATCAATAGTGTTCACAAGAGCCAACTTGTACCATTTCTCATACACTATATTTTATATTTCTTCCACGTCATGAATACATTAACTGCCATCATAAACACAGTATGCAGTTCATGGGAAAAGCACTTCTTCCGGAAAGGTCATAGTGCATAAGCCAAATTCTACCTAACAAGTGGAATAGATTTTTTGCAAATTTATGTCCGATATGTGTTAACATTATCACCGAATTAAATCATTATTTATTCATAACTGTGTGTTCTTGTTAATAGCTTTAGTTTCCAATTTGATCGATGGATAAACCAATATAGTACGTGGAAGGTGAAAGGTTTGCTGTTACTGTGTATCAACCTAATGCATGCGAAAACGATGGCATGACCACACACATCTAGTGACTAATTAGTAAAGTCGTAGATGAGCATTGCTAAGACCACCCACCGCTGCGATTTAATAAACCAGTGTCATGTATATAAACTAATTAATTTGTCTTCACTTCCATAATATTGAATGACACTCATTAAATCGGGGTTACCAAGCCGTAGAGGTCGAGTCCCGGTAGCTCAGTCGGTAGCGAAGCGGGCTGTCAATCCACGGGTTGTGAGTTCGAACCCCAGCTCGATCAACATTCTTTCCGACATTTGACAAAAGTCTATGTGACAAGCGTCATTCGTCTTCCACCATTGGGCTAACAGCCTATGTGGGCAAGCAGTCAGTTGCTTTGACAGTCTGTTGTGTGGAGTACATGTGTGAGAAAGCCATGAAACGCATGAGTAGGTGAACTGGCCGAGAGATATGACTGAATAATTGTTGACAAATCGGTATTAAATCGAAATCAATCAAAACCAATGCCATAGAGACAGTGACTACATGTGAATGCACGGGAGTTAACAAATGTGTTGATGCAATGTTAGTTTCAGCAGTTGTTTCCCTTACTTTAAAGAACATTCTTGTCGATTTCCGTCCGTAATCGTTGAAGTTTGTAATTGTTCGTGGGCTTGTCGGTAGTTTCCGTAAATGAATACCGACCTCGTTCAGAAAAAACGCTCACAAGAGTGATCACCTTGGTTAAATTTGGACGGACGAACATGTTGGGGTTTCACCTGTGTAACCGTACGCCTTCGTAATCCATGTCTCTGGGTGTCATGGTATTTATGGGACACGGGTCATCGAGGATTACAGAGGGTGTTGTCGGTACTGTCAGAGACGTAAATACGGTCTAAACATGTATAAGGCATATTGGAACTATGGGAAACACACTACCTTGTCACGATAAAGAATACGATTATTAGTTATGTATTTGAATGGTATGAACAACGTCACATTTAACACTATTTCAATTATATAACGGCGTTGTAGCGCTCTTCGAAAACAGCCGTAAGGCATTTGCGACCAGTGGAGATCAAGATCAGCAAGCGCATCCGCTTAGTCTGATCTAGCTGATCACTGATCGTCAATTAGTCATTAAAGGCTTCAGCTACATCTGTAAAGTAGCCTTCATTTGGATCCTTAGCATGGATGCACGGAAAGGTCTTTCACACACGTGTAACCATTCCTTTCCCACACATAAACGGATCTGCAGCGAACGACATTTGAAAACAGTCTGTCAAGAGAACACACTGTAATCATGTATGTGCAATACCTAATATTTATTTCTTGTAGAAATAGCCTGCATGCTTTTAAATTCATATACCCACAGAGTTGTTGTATGTGGAAATGGGCTTGTTAAAGTTGGTGATAGACGAGAACCGCTGATATGTACATGTAGGCTTGTATACCAGTGTTACCCATGGGTTTGTCCTGAACACCTGCATCCGCACTTAAATGGAAAGCAACACAACTGCAAATTATGTTATACGGGAATGTTTTCTGATCAAATAAATCGTGGAATACCTGCGCCAAGTATAGTGGTTAGAGTGACCGCCTCCTGAATGGGACAATTGGGTTGGATCCGTAAATTTCATTCCAAAAACTTTAAATATGACAGTTAACCCTTTCCAACATACAAAGAATCAGCAGTAGTCTACTTTGAAAGCATCTGGGCAAACACGTGGAAAATCACTATAATGAAAGTATATTCATCAAACAGAGTTAAACACATCGTGGCAAAAGTAGAAGTTGCTCATTATGAGCAATTTCTTTACTTTTTCCAAAATGTTTTTAAAACTCGTTTGCTGTAAATACGTCTAAATGCATCTACATGTGGGAAAAGGTAAATGTGTTTCTCGAGCTCATTGGCGTTCAGGATCGAGAGGGGCATACTTGTAATTTCCTCAAGAAATTTCGTAAGACGGCTGATATACTATGGAAGTTGTGGTAAAGCAACACAAAAATATCCTTCCTAGTCAACCACTTGCATAATAACTGTACATCTTATCGACGTCCCTGGATAAATGATCTTCCCTTAACCCTCGTTGTTTACTCAAGAATTTAAATCCATAATTGTAAGACCCAGATTCACTTTTGCTAAGAGGCATTTAAAAAGGCTCCGAAATACAATGTTTGCCTACATTTAGATCACATAGAGTGATTGTGTAAGTTGATCTTTATCTACACGTCTAGCAATTACGTTACGGTTCGTTTTCGCTCAAATTAGGTTAGAATCTAAGGAATACATTTAACAATTATAAATACACGTTTGCATATTTATCTGGTACCTATATACACCAAACTGAACTTTGCACCTAGTCCCAATTGGGTGGCATATAAAAGTTGCAGTAGGGATATTTGAATGTTGGCCATGGCTAGGCGTGATTTTAGAGATACATTTGAATGCCAGCTTTCGCGTCCAAGATTGCTTGAAAGGGAGCTGGAAACTGCATCCACAGATTGCCTTTTGCGTTGAGAATGTAAGCAGCTTTTCAATTTTACTCTTACTGCATGCGTTTTTGTTTTGTGGTTTTTCGGAGTAAAGGGTTAAATTGCTTTTTTTTCAACCTGTTTCAGACCACTCTTTTGACAAATTCTTTCCAAATAATTGACTGAGAGTCACGGTGAATTCCAGTTATTTTCTAATAAGTATGGCTCTCCTTGAAACAGGAAAATCCTTTTAATAAAACCAGATTGGATATTATGAGAAATATTGAGAGAATAACAGGAAGGGAAACAGAAAGTCAATTTTCAACTGTGTAATGCCGCCTTGATGTACAAAATACTGTGATACGAACATGTAATGGTACGGAAATACAGTGGTACGTAAATGCAGTGGTACGCACCCAATTCAAGCGTCTTTGTAACAGAGAAGGAAAATTCGTTCACGAACGAATAATAAATCATCTAAAATGGGTAATAAAGAAAAGAAAAAACACAGACATCGATCTAGATCAAGGGATAGGGATGATTATATCGACAGGAAAAACAAGTATCCCTCAACTGACAACAGCTCATCAAAATATTCGAAAAGAAGGTATGATATCTTTCATTACAATTCATGATATACTTTTCGGACATCACTATATTTCGGGTAATATTTTGATTCTTGTTGAATATGAAACCAAAAATGTTTTACTTATTTGTTAAAAGGGCTTGTACATTCTGAATTATCAACCATTAACTTGTAAATATATTAGTTAAACTTCATACTCATACTCAGAGACAGTTATTACTTAACCTGGAGTGGTGGTATGAATAAATAAATGCAGATCATTGTGGGCCATATTTACTTGTTTCACATTTTCACTGGAATCAAAGTAACATGTATCAACTATTAAAAAGAAGTCTAGTCTACAGTGCTGACTCACTCGGACTGACACATTTTCATGCAATAATTGGTTGAACAAATAAAGGAATAGATGAAAAATAAGCTTTCACACAGAAAAGTTTCAAAAGATTTTGTGAAGTCTGTGTCTAGATAAGTCACAGTAAACTTATCTTTTCCCCAATACACTAACTAATAACGAAACCCAGAGACTTGCAACTCAGTTAACACAAAGAACAATTCTTGCTAAAATCTCACCGCTACGGCGAGTTGTGTAAGTCATGTAACTAATTTAGCAATGTAAAGTTTTAGGTATGATATCACCTGCAGATTAGTGCTGTTTAAAGTAACTCGAGTATCCCCTTATCCTTCAATCCTTGCTTCTAATTTCAAGCTGTGATTTAAACTTTACCTAGTTTTATGCATTTTTAAACTGTAACAACAGTGGAAAATGTTGTATCCCTGTTTTGAAGACAAAGCAGTACTTAGCAGTTACAGTAATTTGTTGAAAACAATATAAGCCATGAGGGCTTAGGGAGAACACACTATACGTTGGATTTGTTCGCCAATATATTGCGATATTTTATAATCTTAAGGCAATACGTCCGTAAACAATTTCTTGTTAACATGATACAGTCTTCACTTTTGATTGTATCTCAACCAAACTTATACAGTAGTTAGATGAGAGCTTGGTTCCTTTTGAAAACCAGATCCGCCCATGCATGACTGGATTATGGCCCTTGAAATGGTCAAAATTGCTATAAAAGAGCTTGTTAACACGATACAGTCTTTATTTTTTATTGTATCTCAACCAAACTTATACAGTAGTTAGATATCAATGAGAGCTTGCTTCCTGTCGAAAAAAAACAGCCAGATCTACCCATGCATGGCTTAATTATGGCCCTTGAAATTGTCAAAATTGCTATAATACAGCTTGTGAACACCAGTGCTTTCATTAAGGGCCAATTCCAGGAATTTTTAAATTCCTGGTCAAAATTTTAGGAATTTTTGTCAGAATTCTGGAAGTTTTGTATTTGTCGTTAACAGGAATGCTTATTTATTTATTTACTTTTATTAATGGGGGGGGGGGGGGGGGGACTTAAAGGAGAAATTATGTTTCTTATGTCATTGATAAGTGTGTCATAACTGGGACGTTTCGGTTACACATCTATTTAAACAAAAATAAATGTTTATTTTTTTGATTTTAATAACTATGACAAAGCAATGGGTCGTTTGAAATATAAATCTATTTAAACAAAAAAATTAGTGTTTATTTAATTGATTTTAAGAATGTTGACAACCGGTAAAGCTTTGCTGGCAATGTCAACAAAAAGTCCAGGCCGAATAGGGGATGAGTGGTTCGCTAATTTCTCGCGAACAATTCAGCTGTTAATCGCGGAAAATGTCATTATCAAGATATGGCAGAGAAGCATAAAGTTGTCTTACTAATATCTATCAAATCTGCACTTTCAATGCCCTCAAATTCTGCTTCAGAGTCGAAATTTCGAAAAATGTCGGCAAAACATTATTTGACATCCGCCATTTTGGAATCTCGGAAAGTACCTCTCCAGAATAGATTGATGACGTATTTATTATTTCAATTCTGACCAATCAAATTCATTATTCGGGAGGAATCCATTAGGAACGAGGCTGCATATTTTCCAAGTAGTTATGCATACAGAATATATAAATAACTTCCAATTTATAGTTTCCGAAGTGATAATTGGTATAAATCGTCAACAAATATTTTTAACAGATAAAGAAAACGTCCGAATTTTATAGTTACCGAAGTGATAATCGGTATTTCTCGTCATCAAATATTTTTAAAAGATAAAGAAAACGTCCGACCTAATTAATTAAATAATGTTATTTGAAAGAAAGACCGTCGTCGGATTAGGCAAACTTTTAATCCAATTAGCGTAATCAAGTTAAACTACCCAACAAACAGAGGTCGTCAAGGTGATGTCTGGTACACACGATAAGATCTCGGGTAAGCGTGTACTCGTGCTTTGACAATTATCGTTTTTTTACACGTTCACCTCTGCACTTTCACCCTTTATACTTTATTTAGGGTTATTCTGAAAACGTCCATGTGTAAATTTACGGACGTTTTGGGGAATTTCTGGACGTATAATAAACGTCCAGTGCTCAATTTTCGGACAATTTGGGGATTTTTCGGACGTATATTACGTCCACGTCCGCTTAATGAAAGCACTGGAACACAATAGAGCTTCCATTTACTATCTGATCTTCACCAACCTTAGATGGTATTTGAATATTGATGACATATTGGTTCCTTTTGAAACAAGCCAAATCAATGCCAGTAGAGCATAGGCCCTCATGGGCCTCTTGTTTTTTATAGGTATAATGATTTCATGTCGCGGTATAATATAGTTTAACAGCCTATTGCAATATACCGGTATATTGTGACACCACTATAGGTCACTATTTTTAAAATAAGAAAAGGGCATTATTTCTTATGAATCTGTATGATCTGATCCATTATTGAGACTCGCTAACCCTTAAAGGATAGGTACCTTGTAGTGTTGTAAATTTCTATATTTTCATAACCTTGCTTAATCAAACCCAAACAATGTTTTTGCTTAGAAGATTTATTTAACCCTTTACCTCATACAAACCATTTTAGATGCATCTGTAGCAGATTTCTACAGAAATAGTAGTCAGTTTTACCTGCCGACCCAATTTGAACTCATTTGCAGCAGGATACTTTTGAAAACAAGTATCAAAAGGAGAAACTGCTCATATTCATAATGAGCAATTTCCTTTCGCCATAACGTCGATTATTTATTATTATTTATAGAGCCTTTTCATATTTTTACCAAATTTTTTCAAAGTTGTCTGCGGCAGATTTGTTGTAAGTTGGAAATTGTTAACAGATCAAAATAATGCTGTTCATCTTTCTACAGGCACAGAAGTGAATCTGAGGATTCAGAAAGCAATTCAAGATCTCGATCATATTCAAGAGAAAATAAAAAGAGCAAAAGAAAGCATAAATCTCGTTCAAGATCCCCTGAAAGAAGGCGTAAAAAACACAGAGATGACAGTACAGATTCTTCAGACACTGACAGCGGAGATAGAAGACACAGAAAAAAGTCTTCAAGAGTGCCAGAATTAGATATCGAGTCTATAAGGGAAGATGCAAAGTAAGTAATCGCAATCCTGTTATCCATGATTCTCATTTTTAGCTCCACTGGCTGAAAGCCAGTCGAGCTTATGTCATGGCGAATTGTCCGTTGTGCGTCCGTGCGTGCGTAAACTTCTTCCTTTAAACAACTTCTTCTCACTAACCACTTGGCCAATTTGGTTGAAACTTCATAGGAAGCATCCTCTCAATGTCCTCTCTTAAATTCCTTCAAATTTTTTTGATCCATCCATAATTCTGGTTTCCATGGCAACCAAAAGAAAAAAATAGTGAAAACTTAAAAAATCTTCTTCTCTGAAAGTGTCATGCCGATTTTCAAATAATTTTGTAGAAATGTTCCTTGGGTGACCCTTTATTAGATTCCTTCAAGAAATGTTGATTTGTCGAAAAACATGGTCGCCAGAGGGCGGGGCTATTTTGCTCTATATGACCATAGTGAAAATTTAAAAAATCTTCTTCTCCGAAAGTGTTGAGCAGATTTTCAAATAATTTTGTAGAAATGTTCTTTGGGTGACCCTCTATAAGATTCCTTCAAGCCATGTTGATTGGTTCAAAAATATGGCCGCCATGGGGTGGGGCTATTTTGCCTTATATGGCTATTGTGAAAACTTAAAAAATCTTCTCCGAAAGTGTCAGGCCGATTTTCAAATAATTTTGCAGAAACATTCCTTGGGTGACACTCTACAAGATTCCTTTAAGCCATGGTGGTTGGTAAAAAATATGGCCACTAGGGGGCAGGGCTGTTTGGAGATTTGATTTTTGCCTTATGGCCGTGGAGCGATACTGGCCCTCTTGGGCCTCTTGTTCCCTTTCCCACATACAAAAACTGTGCATTAGTCGATTTTGAAATTATCTCTACCTGTCAAAGAGGGAAAAATATGGAAAATCTCTCAAAACTGAAAGTCAAATAATTGACTAGATTTGAAAACATGATGAGCAATTTCTGTTTTTGCCATAATAGTGTTTATCAGATAATTTGGAAGAAATGTCACTAAGGTAGCTCTTAACAAAAATGGTTCAAAATGATTGTTTGATATATATAGCTGCCAGGTTAGTATCATAAAAAAATGGTAACATTTAAAAAACCCAACATTTTTCAACATTGTATGGGAGAAATGTACCTTAGATGACCCTCTATAAAAGTGTTCAATATCGATTGGTTTAAAAACATGGACCCTGGCGGCTGAGGCTAGCTTATCATTTTACTGTCAATTACTGAATTCGTGAATTACTTTTATAATATATGTCAGCTTTACTCAGCACGTTTTGGATACCGTATTACATTATGTACTTTACTTATATTCTAATTTCTATTTCATTAACCCTTTCCCTCATATAGACACTTTCTGAAGCCTCTGCATCAGACAGCTTTTTGAAAACATAGTGACAAAAGAAGAAATTGCACAAAACGTGCAATTTCTCCTTTTGCCACAATGTTTTCCCCTTTTTGTCATATGTTATCCTTTTAATTATGGAGATTTTCTATGTTTTGACAAAATACGTTCAAAGTAGTATGCTGCAGAATTTTCGTATGAGGGAAAGAGTTAACAGTTTCTTTCCAACTCTTGATCAATGCATGTCCCTCTACAGAGAACTAGATAGGGAGGAGTAAACTGGTCTTTACCCACCTTTATTTCTATTATGGCTCAATCAAATCCCATGTTGCGGGTACTTAACCCTTTCCCTCATACAACAATTCTGCAGCAGACGACTTTGAACATATTTTGTCAAATAATGGAAAATCTCTATAATTGAATGGATAACATTTGACTAAAAGTGGAAAACAATGTGACAAAACGAGAAATTGCTCGTTTTGAGTAATTTCTTCTTTGTCACTATGTTTTCAAAAAGTCGTCTGCTACAGAGGCGTCAGAAAGCGTCTGTATGAGGGAAAGGGTTAAATAATGTAATCGAGTTTATATGATGATTTAAAATATGATTCATTTATATTTATACATTTTATATTGATTTAGAGATGCCCAGAGTCATATGTTTTGTGCAATTTCTTCTTTTGTCACTATGCTTTCAAAAAGCTGTCTGCTGCAGAGGCGTCAAAAAGCGTCTGTATGAGGGAAAGGGTTAAAAGATTCGTCTCACTGGGTACCCACAGTATAGGGTTTGAGGGTCAAATAAGGAGTTTGGGAAGCTCTGCCTCTATAAACAATTTTTTGAATGTCATTTTATTATTGAATCAATTGTCTTTTATCCATTATTTGCTTATAACTACTATAAAGTAAACTAAGAAAAATATTCTTCTGATAAAATTGTTTAGCTATTCAAATGATATCACAGAAATATTCCTTGGGTCAATCTCTAACAAGTCTCTTATGTCATTTTGCTGTTTCAATTTTCAGTGCTTTACATGCATGAAGTTTATGAAAGATTTTTTATGGACAAGAGCTTATTCTTCAAAGAGGTAAATGTTTTTCGCTTTTACAGGAAGAGAAAGGAACTGATGAAAGCTATTGAAACCCCAGAGGAAAAAAGAGGGAGGCGGCTTGCTAAAAAAGAATTAAAGGAAAGGAAAAGGAAAGAGAAAATGGGCTGGGACAAGGAAACCCTGGTGAGTTAAGTTTATTTAACTATTTTGTAAAAATGAATAGTAACAATTATAATAATAATAATCATGATCAGGTATATCTATTGCAAGACAGTGGTGCAGAGGTAGAGCGTCGGCCTCTCACATCAAAGGTCCCTGGTTCTAGTCCTGTGATGAGCGGGTCCTGACTTAGGGATTTTTCCACACAATCGGCGCGAGTACTGGTTAAGTATCCAGGAAGCAGACATCGAGCGTGATTAATATAAGCTTGAAGCTTGTTTCGCAATTGATTTAAAATAAATAAGTTTAAACTAAAGTTGATAAAAAGTTTTGAATAAGTTATTCATTAAAGTTTCCTCTTTCATTTACCATTGAAAATATCAAGGGTTATGTAAAAGGATGATAGAAAAGTATCTGAGAAAAGCCTACATGAAACTTAGTATGCTCATAAATTGAAACTATGCTTATCATCAAGTTTTTAGTTTGCTTTAATACTAAGGTCAAGTGCAATTTCTCCCTTTGCCATAATGATTTGAAATAGTGTCTGATGAGTGATAATGCGTCTGCATGTGGAAAACTTCTTGGTAGGAAACAATTTCGTATTTTCCCACTCAAGATTTTTCTACTGTTGCCAACTGACGCCTCTGCAGCAGACGGCTTCATGAAAACATAGTGACTTGTGCTTTCACACTTGTTCTTTACATGCGCACAAAAAGGAGTCCGCCGTGGCCGAGAGGTTAGCGTCGGGTATTGGGAACCGGTTGTCCTGTGTTCGATCCCTAGTCCTGGTGCTGTTGTCATGGTGAAGTGCCCATTTCCTAGCCTAGTACTGGTTTGTTTACCCAGGGATCATGAATAAGTGAACTGTTGCTATGATATAACTTTATACTTATAAATTAATAATGTTGAAAATGGGGTAAAACCCTAATAAAACAAAAACAAATACATGCGCATAATAATCCCTGAAGATTGAGTTCCTGTATCAAACGTTCAATGGTAAATAAACCCTTTATCATTACTATCAATCCTAGGGGTATACCAATGCTGATAACCCGTTTGGTGATGAGCACCTCACAGAAACATTTGTGTGGAACAAGAAAAATGAGAAGGAAGGCAAGGAGTTTCTGGGCACGGATGAAATACAGCATATGACGAAACAGAAGATGGAAGAAACCAGGGTATGTCACACTCACTCAGAGGTTGAGATCAGACTGAAGTATGTCTGTTAATTATTCATGTAATCTATGGGCCTTCAAAGATAGAAGGACTAGTTAATATCATACATAGATCTACATTTCATGAAATGATAGTTTTTAAGCGGTTTAAAAAGTAGAAGTGAAAAATCTTGTTTGGTTGATTTTCATGTATTTTTTCTTTGATTAAGACTGTAAAACATTACAACATGCAGTCAAACCTGTACTAAAGACCACCTTTGTTTTGCCAATCCCTGTTTATAGCAACCACACTTTTAATTGTCCAACTATTCATTTTCTGCTTAAATGACCCTGTATTTAGAGACCACCTGTGAACAAAGACCATAGTGTTTTCTTTTCATAGGTGGTCTTTAACTACAGGTTGGACTATATTTGATGTAGCATGTTGAGTGATCCCAATATCCAACCCTCAGCATAACCTCTGTCAAAAAGTGTTTTAAAGATTGCGTAACTTGATTAGGATGTCAAACCCATATTTATTGACACATTTCTCATTTCCCCACATTGTTTCCATCTTAGTACCAGATTAATACCTCCACTATTCAAGACTTTTCATGAGATGCCTTCTAATCAGACGAGAATCATTTAACTTGAAGTTTGAATGTTAAGTCATATTGTGTCTTTGCCTTTAGTTTAACAAATATTAACACCTTAGAAATTATAGAATCATGTGAATGTCACGACCCTCAAAATTTCATATCAGGTTAAATTGTTTAGTAATAATCACTCTGGGATCCTAATTGCATCAAGTAAGCAGTGAAATCCAATACTTTAACTCCACTCTTTCGGTCCCCTTGAAAAGATGCTATTCTGATATCAAATAAATTTTACTAATTTTTATCTTATTTGCAGAAAGAACTTGAGAAAGTAAAGAAGAGAAGATTGGAACGAGAAAAGGAGAGAGAAGAAAGAGAATCGGAGAGGGCAAGTACATCTGTTTACTGTTATGTTTGAATGTAAAAACTGTATGGCAGTTAAAATCTGCTTTTCTAATTACAATCAAACCTCGGTGGCTCAAACAGGCAGGGCCCTAAATAAATAGTTTGACCTATCTGTAGTTCGAGGCATTCAATTTTGGATGTTACAATGTAAAAGAACTATTATCCTGACTATATGCATGAAGTTTGTGTTATGAAAAGATAGTGAAACCAATATCTTTTCTTTTGATCGCAAACACATTTATGACGTTGAGATTAAGAAAAGAAAAAAAACGTATCCACAATTTTATTTCTGTATTCTTATTTAACACATTTTGTACATGTACCAATCAAAATAACCAATAAATTGTGAAATTCACATTGCTTATCACCATGCTAATTGTATCATTGCATACCAGCAAAATAGACTCATCTAGAGCGTTTAAAAAACAGAACGATTAAATTGCCACAGACGACAGTATCACGATAACATATTTTATTTGTTTCTTTCGAAACAATAAACATTTTTATTGCAATAGCCACACACCCTTTTTGCTCATTTTCCAAAGAAATCTTTTATGGTGGTCTGATGGAAGGGGCAATATTGAAAATTAGTCTTAACCAGAGATTTATATAAAGGACACATCAATGAAAGGTCAGTGTGATAAATACAAACTGCCCTAATCAACAACAAAAAACAGCTGACGAGATTAATTGAAGGTGTGAAAAACAGTCAACTGAAAGGTGACAATTTATTTGTTTGGCCTATCCATGTGCAATATGAATTGTGATGATGAGAGAGGGACTGTGCAGATAGTAAGAGTTTTCCGTAGTAGAACAATTTGAATTATATAAGGTTTTGGTCGTAACGGAAAGACAAATTTGAGTTTTCCATGATGTTTGAGCCACCACGGTTTGACTGTATTAGCACTTTTTAAGTGTTTTAAAATGATAATGTCTTTAATTGATGGGAATTATGATCAATAAAGAATATAATATATTGAATTATTTATTCGGTAATTTATAATGGAAATTATTTAGTTTGGGGTATGGCAAATAAATACTGCTGAAACAAAAACGCGCAAAAATGAGTTATCATATATTAGTAGCTCGACTTTTGAAAAAACAAGAGCTATTGTCATGACCCTGGCGTGGTCGCCCGGTTAAGGTTTTTTGTTGGCGGCGGCTTGGTCGTCCTGTTAAGGTTTTTTGTTGGGGGCGGCGTGGTCGTCCGGTTAACCCTTTCCCTCATATAGATGCTTTCTGACGCCTCTGCAGCAGACAGCTTTTTGAAAACATAGTGACAAAAGAAGAAATTGCACAAAACGTGCAATTTCTCCTTTTGCCAAAATGTTTTCCACTTTTTAGCTCGCCTATTCGAAGAAATAGGGGAGCTTATGTTATCACCCCGGCGTTGGCGTTGGCGTCCGCGTTGCCAGCTTGGTCAAACCTTTGCGTGCAAGGCCTTTTCTCAGACACTGTGTATGCTGTTGCTTTGAAACTTCACACACTTATTTAGGATCATTAGGGGACCTTGTATGTCAAGTCCCATAACTCTGGTATGGATTTTGACTGAATTGTGCCCCTTTTTGGACTTAGAAATTTGGTCAAACCTTTGTGTGCAAGGCCTTTTCTCAGACACTGTGTATGCTGTTGCTTTCA
The DNA here is from genome assembly GCA_031761405.1 of Serripes groenlandicus. Taxonomy (NCBI): domain Eukaryota; kingdom Metazoa; phylum Mollusca; class Bivalvia; order Cardiida; family Cardiidae; genus Serripes; species Serripes groenlandicus. The sequence goes on from JASEVX010000008.1 coordinate 11,168,364, forward strand.
AACTTCACACACTTATTCAGGGTCATTAGGGGACCTTGTATGTCAAGTCCCATAACTCTGGAATGAATTTTGACTGAATTGTGCCCCTTTTTCAACTTAGAATTTTGGTCAAACCTTTGCGTGCAAGGCCTTTTCTCAGACACTGTGTATGCTGTTGCTTTGAAACTTCACACACTTATTCAGGATCATTAGGGGACCTTGTATGTCAAGTCCCATAACTCTGGAATGAATTTTGACTGAATTGTGCCCCTTTTTGGACTTAGAAATTTGGTCAAACCTTTGCGTGCAAGGCCTTTTCTCAGACACTGTGTATGCTGTTGCTTTCAAACTTCACACACTTATTAAGGGTCATTAGGGGACCTTGTATGTCAAGTCCCATAACTCTGGAATGAATTTTTACTGAATTGTGCCCCTTTTTCGACTAAGAATTTTGGTCAAACCTTTGCGTGCAAGGCCTTTCCTCAGACACTGTGTATGCTGTTGCTTTGAAACTTCACACACTTATTCAGGATCATTAGGGGACCTTGTATGTCAAGTCCCATAACTCTGGAATGGATTTTGACTGAATTGTGCCCCTTTTTGGACTTAGAAATTTGGTCAAACCTTTGCGTGCAAGGCCTTTTCTCAGACACTGTGTATGCTGTTGCTTTCAAACTTCACACACTTATTAAGGGTCATTAGGGGACCTTGTATGTCAAGTCCCATAACTCTGGAATGGATTTTTTTCAAACATTTGGATTTTTTTCTTTTTCTTTTCTTGTATTTTTCAATTTTGCGTTTAGCTCAACGTTAAAGTTTCGATTTTTTTTTTCTCAATAAGTACTGGTTCTAGGGCTTTCATATTTTTTGGGGTAAAACATTTGTTTTTTGCTGGATTTTGAAAATTGGGCATAGCTTCTTCATATTTTGTTGGATTAATTTCATTTTTTTTTTAATTTTCTTGTATTTTTGAACTTTGAGCATTATTTTTTTATTTTTTATTTTTTTTCTTGAATTTTAGAACTTTGTGTTCAGCTCAATTTTTTTTTTTAAATTTCTTGTATTTTTTTTTTTTTTTTTTTTATTATTTCTTGTTTAAAAATAATTGTGTTTAGCTCAATGTTAGAGTTTTGTTTACTTTTTGTCTTTTACACTTGCCTTGATAGTCAAAGCAGGGGCACAGTGAGACATTTAATTACGCGTAATTCTTGTCTTTCTTTTGTAAATTCAATTTCAACTGAATTATTCCACTTTTGGATTTTGGACTTTATACTCATGCTATAACTGTTCTGAAGTAGGCCCTGATAGACGATATCCCTGATAGGCGAGCTATATTGTCCTCCGACAACTCTTGTTGTCATAGGTTATCCATTCAATTATGGAGATTTTCTATGATTTGACAAATTACGTTCAAAGTCGTCTACTGCAGAATTGTCGTATGAGGGAAAGGGTTAAGGTTTTTTGTTCAGCTCAGCTCTGAGTGGTTAGCGTCGGGGATTTCGAAACCGGGTGTCCCGGGTTCGATCCCCAGTTGCGGCACTACGGTCATGGTGGAGTGCCCTTGGGCAAGGCACATTTTCTAGCCTAGTACTGGTTTGTTTACCCAGGGATCATGAATAATTAAATTTAATTGCGCGCTAAATGACCTTAGCTGTCGATGCGCCATAAAACAATATACATTCATTCATTCATTCAGCTCATTTTTTTTTTTTTCTTCTGTTTTCTCCCTATCAGTCGAGCGTCTGTGCCGTATGCGGTGCTCTTGTAAAACTTAGGGTATGAGAAGGCAAGTGGTAAGAAAGTAACTTAATATAGAGGACTTTTACTCACATGAAATACTCATCCAAGATATGCCTAGTTAATTAAATAAATAGTGCCAAAGTTAATTAATAACTCTAGAAACATGTGAGAAATGAACTACAAGTTGTCAAAACTTAAGCTCAGGGACATATTTTGTTCTAAAATCCTAATATGTGACTTACAAAATCCATGTTGTGGGTTCTTAGCAGGAATATATCTCTTTAAAAAACTATTTTGAGTAGTACACCGTGACTTATTAGAAGGTAACACTTGTATGTCTTCTTAAAACTCAAAGTCGCGAAATGTTTCCATAAGTTGACCTGCACCAGAGGTGTCAAACTTTGTTTCTAATAGGGAAGGCGTTTAACCATACTTATATCTTAAAATTGCACGAAATGAATGTTTTTCTTCATTTTAAAGATGATTTTTTGTTTTTATCTAGGAACAACTTCAGAGAGACAAAGAAGCAGAATATTACAGAGAATGGGAAAAGTCTGAGGATTTTGTAAGCCTTCCTTTACTACTTGCTTTTGTCTTACGAAATGTTCAGCCCCAAAAAGATAAGGGGAAAAAAGGGGACTGTCTTCTGTTCTGAAAAAAGTTAATAGCTAATCTGTTCAAAGAAAAAAACAAGTTGAGATGGGTTTTTAGATCACCTTAGCCGAAGGCTGAAGGTGAGCTATTCTGATCACTTTTTGTCCGTCGTCCGTCGTCCGTCTGGTGTTAACTTTTAGCTTTAAACATCAACTCCTCCCAAACTCCAAGGACAATTTTCGTGAAACATCACAGGAATGTTCCTTTGGTGGTCCTCTTTCAAAATTGTTCAAAGATTTAAATTCCATTGAGAACTTTGGTTGCTGCGGCATCAGAAAGGGGACAAAATGTCCAAACTTTAAAAATCTTCTCCTCCGAATCTGCCTGTCAGATTCAAATATAATTTGGTAGAAATGTTCCTTGGGTGACCCTCTATAAAAATTATAAAAATTGTTCAAGCCATACTGATTGGTCGAAAAACATGGCAGTCAGGCGGCATCAAAAAAGGGGCAAAATGACAATACTTTAATAAAGCATCCTTATAAAAATGCTTGTCTGATTTAAAGATAGTTTTGTAGAAATGTTCTTTCATTGATCATCTACATACTTTGTCAAGCCATATTGATTTGTTGAAAGGCATAGCAACCAAGCAGCATCAGAAAAGAAGTAAAATTAACTTTTTGCTTCAAATGACATATTGTTATTAGATTGATGGTCTAAGGGAGGTAACACTTGGCAGAGACTCTGCCAAGTGTTACCTCCCTTAGACCATCAATCTGAGTATTATGCAAGGGGGCAAAAGGTCCAAACTTTAAAAATCTTCTCCTCCGAATCTGCCTGTCAGATTAAAATATAATATGGTAGAAATGTTCATTGGGTGACCCTCTATAAAAATTGTTCAAGCCATACTGATTGGTTGAAAAACATGGCAGTCAGGCGGCATCAAAAAAGGGGCAAAATGACAAAATTTGAAAATTTCATTTTTATGCAAATGCTTGTCTGATTTTAAGAAAATATAACATGAATCTTACTGTAATGATCCTCTATTTAATTTGTTTAAGCCGTTTTGATTGGTTACACAATCATAGCAACCAGGCGTCATCACAAAAGGGGTAAATTGAACTTTTAGCTACAAATGACAACCATCTCCTACCATTCCAATAGACCAATTACCACAAAACATCACAGGAATGTTCCTTTGGTGGTCCTCTTTCAAAATTGTTCAAAGATTAAAATTCCAATGAGAACTTTGGTATCTGCGGCATCAGAAAGGGGACAAAATGTCAAAACTTTAAAAATCTTCTCCTCCGAATCTGCCTGTCAGATTCAAATATAATTTGGTAGAAATGTTCCTTGGGTGACCCTCTATAAAAATTGTTCAAGCCATACTGATTGGTCGAAAAACATGGCAGTCAGGCGGCATCAGAAAAGGGGCAAAATGACAAAATTTGAAAATTCCATTTTTATGAAAGTGTTTGTCTGATTTTAAGAAAATATAATACGAATCTTACTGTAATGATCCTCTATTTAATTTGTGTAAGCCATTTTGATTGGTTACACAATCATATCAACCAGGCGTCATCACAAAAAGGGTAAATTGAACTTTTAGCTACAAATGACAACCAACTCCTACCATTCCAATAGACCAATTTCCACAAAACATCACAAGAATGTTCCTTTGGTGGTCCTCTTTCAAAATTGTTCAAAGATTTAAATTTCATTGAGAACTTTGGTTGCTGCGGCATCAGAAAGTGAGAAAAATACCCAAATTTTAAAATCCTTTTCCTCCATAATCTACTTGTGCTATTGCAAGATAATTTGGTAGAAATGTTTCTTAAGTGACCCTCTAAATAAACTGTTGAAGCCATATTGATTTCGTTGAAAAACAGGGCAGCAAGGCGGCATCAGGAAAGGTGCAAAATGACAAAAACTTTATAATTCCATTCTTATTAAAGTTCTTGTTAGATTTCAAGATATAAATGGCCTTTACTGATAAGCTGTTTCTTGAGAAGTGTCCACTCCTTTCAGTTTCATTTGCACTCCCTGATAAAATTTTCCAGATATTTGCAGTTAAATATTTGCTACTAATTTACTATCAATTAGGTGATCGATTTAGGGCCATCTTGGCCCTCTTGTTTTAATAGTCAAAGAGAATACTGAAAAGCTGATAGGACCCACAACCTCTTGATTTGCAGCCCTGAATGGGCTATCGTGACCCAACAGGGATCTGATTAGAATGGTACCAAGTCCTGTTTGTATCGTGTGTCATCTGCTGTGAAAACATGGCAGAATGAACATGTAACATCTTGAAAATTGGAGCTAAAGTTTTGATACAGAGTTGAACACATAAATGACATATTGGAAAAGGTGGAAATTACTTATTCTGAGGAATTTCTGCCTTTTCTTTAGTTTTCAGACTGCCTCGATGGTGAAGTGGTAGAGCGACCGCCTAGGTGCGGGAGATTGCCGTACGATCCCCTGTCGGGTCATACCAAAGAAGTTAAAACTGGTAGTAATGGCTGTCCTACATGGCACTCAGGGTTGTGGGGTTGGGGCTTTACAACAGACTGGCTGGTGTCCGGATAAATGGACCAGCAGTTCTGACAACTTACCCCAGAAATGCCGTGATATTACTGAAACATTGTTGAAAGCGGCGTAAAACACAAAAGAATCAATCAATACCATAGTTTTCAAAAGTATTCAGTTGTGGAGTTGTCCTATGTTGTCTGTATCAGGAAAAGGGTTAGTTATTGGTTCCCATTTTTATTTCAGTTTCATTTGAAGCAGGCAAAACTTCGATCAGAGATCAGAATTAAGGACGGCAGAGCTAAGCCTATAGATCTTCTTGCTAAATACATCAGTGCAGAGGATGATGAGTTGGCCATAGAAATGCATGAGCCGTATACATACTTATATGTAAGTTTATTATTTTGTATAATCAAAAGACTTTTTAAAAAATAAATATTTTTTTAATTTTAGTGCTCATATCAAAGATTCAGTTATCGCACCTGAATTAACTAATCAGTGTCTGTAAATGAACATTGTCTACACTGAGTTCTATCAAACTATACCTTTTATTTTCTAGCAGGTATTATTTTTTCCTCATGCTTTTTCAATGCTCAAAAAAGCATATAAATTTGATGGAAACATTTGATAATTTACGTTTTAATGGGGTCTCACAATAACCGATTAAGAATATTCATCATTAGATGAGTCGTTGCAATGTAGTTTCAGATCAGCCCGTATATCTGCTCAATCTTATAAATATCTAAACACGGAAGACTAGATAAGGAGGAGTAAACATATATCTTTTCCCCGCAATATCTCTCTTATTACTCAATCAAACCCTATGTTCTGGGTACTCAAAAGAATGGTCTCACTAATTCGATTATTTTGAGTACCCACAACATAGGGTTTTGAGATCAAATATGGATTTCAGAACATGAAATACACCCCTTATCTAGAGCTCTGTTATAAACAAGTTTACAGAAGCTTCTGACAAGTTTATTTTAATAATATGTGAACAGTGGAGACTTGATCAGGCTGATATGGACCTGCACTGTTCCAAAAGGTCAACTTGTACTTTTGCCTATGGTCGGGCTCATATAAAATAGCATTTAGAACTTGAATAACGAATACTGGAATACATTTGATACGAACATTCAATTTTTTTTATTTTCATAGGGTCTCACAATCACCGATTTAGAAGATTTATTAGAAGATATCAAGGTGTATTTGGAACTAGAACAAGGAAAGAACGAGGAATACTGGAGAGATATTGTAACAGTAACTGAGGATGAACTGGCTAAACTCAAACGGCTGGATTCTAACACTAGAGGTATTTTGACTTGGTTCTTTTTTACTAAAAAGGTTTTAAGCACATAAAATACACATTTTTATCTTGATAACCCTATTTAGAGGATATTTCATGAGTGTTTATTTATAATCACTTTTAATGGCTAAGTTTACTAACATGATATCCTGCGAGCCTTATATATTCAGCTTAGTTAACAAGTTTATTAAAAATGATAATAAATAAACTTGAATGAGATATTCTATTTGTCACAAAAAGTGATTTATATCGAAAAAATATACATGAAATTTGCCAGTTTGGGGACCAAAGTGACTAACATTAATAATGTCAAACCGCTGTAGATATTTTCATATTTTGGTTTCCGCGTAACAAAGACTGAAAACCAAACTTGTAGTGTAATATGATATTTATGTAATTGGTTTTTGACACTACCAGAGAGGCCTTTATGTGATAAAATTTACCATGGGTTCTTCCAAAATGCATCTGCAAGAGGAAAAATTAAATTATAAATCCTCACTTAAGTTAGAAATTGTCCAAAAGAACTGTCCAGATTTGAAAATTATTTTACACAAATATTCCTTGGGTGAACTTATACCGAGAATTTTCAAATCATTCCAATCTGTTAAAAATCATGGCCGCCAGGGGGGCAGAGCTTATATCCGTATATGTGTATAGTGAAAAAAAATCAAGATTGTTGATCAGATGAAAAACATGGCTGCAAGTCGGTTGAGTCTGATTTGAAAATAATTTGGCATAAAGGTTCCTTAGATGACCCTCTAGCTCGTTTTGCTTATATGTATAGAGTAAAAACTAATGAAGTTCTATTAAATCAGTTGAGCGATATTGGACCATCATGGTCCTCTTGCTTAAATTTGCACAGTTATATTGTGTATAGTGCATATATCTAGCAAAAGTGTTAAATTTGCATCAGTTTTCATTTCTACATTTCCTTGCTAAAAATCATTTGTGAGTGTTATATATACTACAAGTTTGGATTTTCCTCAGTATTTAAAGAGAAAAAAACCTCTGATAGCCAGTAGAATAGTTAAGTCCACCATGGGCCTCTTATTGCAATAGGTATTACTTTTTATGCCATTGCTACAAATGACTTTTGAAAACATTGTTGTAAATTGAGAGATTCCTCAACTAAACCCAAATTATTTTGTTCCTGCCTTTTGACAAATGTTGGTTTTTAGCTCACCTAAGCACAAAATATTTGTGATCACTAACCATATGTTGTTGTCCTTCTGTTCACATTTTCCTACAACCAACTTCTTCTCCGAAATCACCTGGTCAATTTTGATGAAACTTTACAGGGACGATCTTGGGTTGTGCCATTCAAAACATTGTTTAAAGAAATTAATATCCATTCAGTACTCTGGTTGCCATGGCAACCAAAAGGATTTTAAAAAAAAACATTGAAAATATTTATATCTGAAACCGAAAGGCCAAGCGTATAGATATTTGGTCTGTAGTATTGTCTAGTGGTCCTCTACCAAGATTGTTTAAATAATGCTCCTGGGGTCATCTGTTTACATAGAGATCTATAGGGAAATATTTTAAAACCTGTTTAACATAGAGATTTATAGGAATTCTTCTTGTCTGAAACCAAAAGGCCTATAGCTTAGATATTTAATATGTAGCATTGCCTAGTGGTCCTTTCCAAGAATGTTCAAATTATGCCCTGGTCAAAATTGGACACGCCCCGGGGTTCACCTGTTTTGCATAGAAAGATATAGGAAAAACTTTGAAATCTTCTCATCAGAAACAGACCTATCAGTTTCCTTTTGTCATATTATCTTACAAAAGACAGACAACATTGGTTGGGTTAGTTTGCCTCGGGTCAAATGGAGCTATACTTGACATTGGGCCTCTTGTATTAGCTTACCTGATCACATTACAAATCATAATGCATAGGTGAGCGATCCAGGGCCATCATGGCCCTCTTGGTTATTGTGAATATTCATTTATTTGATAAAATTTTGAAAATTCTCTTCCTACCTATTGGCAAATATTAGTTTACACTATTTTCTATCTACAGAATTTCTCGATAGACGTGTTGGGATTAATGAAGCAGTCAACGATGAGGTAGTTTCAGTATTTAAGGGTAAAACTTACAGTCAATTAATGATCCTGGAGCAGCAGATGAAGAAAAAACTTGAAGGGGGAGATGGCGTGGATGTAGGTTAGTATGTACTACATTGCACCTTTAGATTCCCTGTTATTATTCGGAACATCTTGTAGTGTTGTGGTAAACCCTCTCCCTATATACAGACATTTTCTGGTGCCTCTGCAGCAGACTTCATTAGGGGAAAAAAAAATTCATCACAATATTTCATTGCTTTTCAAATAATTATAATTTTACTTTAAGAGATTGTTCACATTTTTGCCTAGATATTATCAAAGTTGTCTGCTACAAATTTGTCAAATGTGAAAACTGGTTAAGGTGAAGAAAATGCTTAAGGGGCAGAGATTGGGTGGATGTAGGTCAGTATATACCCTCCATTGCCAATTTTATACTCCCTGTAATAATTTGGACAACATTGTGGCAAAAGGATAAATTGCTTGTAATTTATTCAACACTTTTCAATAATCATACAATTTTGTACTTTTTCAAGATATTGTTTCAATTCATCTGATGCAAATTTGTCATTTGTGGAATAGTGTCTCTGATGTATTTACCCTTTCTCACATGCAACAAATCTGAAGCAGAAGAAATTAGCCTTTTGTTACAATGTTTTAGAAAATCATCTTATGCAGAGGCATGATTGAAACCTCCAAAAGTGTCTAGGCAAGCTAGTTCCATAATGTTTTGAATCTCCTGCCGTCTTTCAAGGGGATGTTTTTATAATGCCAAACATATCAAAGATTTGCAGACATGTAGTTTTGCCTGGTTTGTTTATATCTGGTAATTTGACCTGTAAGACTTTCGTGTTTGACCTTTCTTTTTGTATCAAAATATAAGATCTAGTGACCTCTGAAGATCGTTTTTCATGTGACCATGGTATGTTTTCATTGGTTGTCTGTTGCATATGTTACCGAAGTCATCCATATTGGAGAAAGAACTCGGGATCCTAAGAGACTTAGTCTTAGTCTTACCTTATAATTTCAATGATGGTTTTCAAACATTCTAATGTAACAGGTTACTGGGAGCTACTTCTGCAACAGTTAAAGGCACATATTGCAAAGACTCGACTTCAAGAAAGACATCAAGAAGTGCTTCGAAGAAAACTCTTTAAACTTAAAGTCGAGGTGGGTATTTGCACAATTACTTTTCCATCTGCAGATGCATTTTGACACATCTGCAGCAGATGACTTTTAAATTATAAATTTATTATTAATACACTGGCACTCCTCTATAACACTGTACAGGGCTCTCACTAGGCTTAAATTTTAGGGAGAAGTGACTTCCCCCTCCGGGCAATTTAGGGCGAAGTGGGGAGACTTTAGGGAGAAGTGGGGAGACTTAAGGGAGAAATTACATCTCTTTTTGTGTCGTTACGCGTCGTAACCGCATCGCATCGTTTGGGATAGAACACATTTACTTAAACAAAGATGAATGTTTTATTATTTTATTTTAATTATGATTATCACATGAAGTTCTAAAATTGTTTTTCCCTAAGAGTAGTTGCGATCCGAACATTATGTTCTAATGTCGCAGAAATTATTAATGAAGCTACCTTTTACTCGCCATTCCGTGTGTCAGGCATTTTATAAAGAAGTCGGTCGTAAGTGTCATAAACAATGTAAATTATTTGTATCGGGTTTGCGATCCGAACATTGTGTTCTAAAGTCGCCGAAATATAATTAATGAAGCTACATTTTACTCTCCGTGTAAAGGTTTCAGGCATTTTGTAAATTAGTCTGTCGTAAGTGTCATAAACAACGTAAATTATTTGTATCGGCTAAACATACACACTCTTTACAAGTAGAATTGAGGTATTGTCTTTTGATTGGTTAATTCCAAATAGTATGACACCCCCATGCTACAGCATTTATTTTGAAACCCCTAAAAAAATCTCTAAAAAATCTCATTTTCTCAATTATTGAAGACGATTATCTCATTAAACCATGAATAGATTCATAATATTATTTATACTATTGAAAGGGTTAAAACATAATTCGACTTCCATCTCATTTACATCGGATACGTATTTTATGTTTTATCAGGGGGCGTCATACTATTTGATATGACTTTGATTATGCAAATTGGACTAAAGTGCACGATTTTGATTGGTTCTACGTCATTGTGTGTGTTAAATGATTCGATTCTTCAGCTTTTAATGGATATACACTCTCAGTAGTCAAATAACTGATTACGCAACTGTGTATATCGAACTGTATAGGCCTACATCGATTCGACATGGTGCGTGACCGTGATCATTTTAACAGTGTCCGATGCTAGGACAAAATTGTCGGCGAAGTCAACTTCGCTTTGACTGAGATTTTGGGCGAAGTCGACTTCGCTTTGATCGAGTGAATGGGCGAAGTCAGAAACTTTTAGGCGACCACTTCGCCCAAATCGCCCCCTCGTGAGAGCCCTGCTGTACTTGGGAGCCATGGTCTTGCACAGCGATATATACGGGGTTAAATTGATAACGCTGTTCCAAATAACCGCAGAGTCATTACCCCACCCACCCACCTGCATACACTAATTCAATTGCAAAGAGAGAGTGTTTTTGGCTAAAACAAGCTTGCAAGATATATTTACCTGTTTCTTTGACATTTGATAGATGTATCAGGGGTCGAATTTAAGCTCACATACTCGCGAATATTGCAAGTGCAAAGTCCAATTGGCATGGTGGGATTTCATCCACCAGACCAGCAGATTATTTCGAGTGAAATTTTTGGACCGAATAATACGCATTTCTAATCGTCGATCTATTAAAGGGTTATTTATTTGACAATTCGCGATAATTGCAGTGAACTTTAGAGACTTGTTTTGCAATATTTGCGGAAGTTTACAATCGATACATTTCTCGTGCGCATGTCTATTAAACGGCCCCAATATTGATGACGTCTACTACATACATTTGAGCTAAATAGTTTTAATATACATATCGCAAATACGATTGGCTGGAATAGTCACATGTATATTTTGGGTTTTCCTAAGTTGTATTCACTACGGAGATGAAAAAATGGATGACATTCAGACAACATTTTACACAAATACGATTGGCTGGATTGGTCACTTGTATAAATGGTCACGTGTATATTTTGGGGTTTTCCAAAATGTATTCACGGAAGGTTGTTTGTTACATTATGAAGTTTTGAAATTGAGTTTGTTCGTTTGTCACACCATGACGTCTGCTCTCGTTTAAAGTTGTAACAGTTTTAAAGGTGACTGAACACACACAATAAGCGTAATGCACAAACAATAATTACACCCGATATCGATTTTATATCTGTCTATTGTCATTATGTAAACAGCCGCTCGATAACAATATAATTTTTTTATCTGTCTATTGTTTTAATATTGAAAGCGTGATGTAAACAGCCGCTCGATAACAGTATCGATTTTTTCTTTTTACCTGTCTATTGTTGAACAATGCGTTATGCAAACATGTGGATAAACGTTACAGTCGTATTTGGTGTTTCAAAGTTTCAAATTAGGTTTTTGAAAATTTATAATTCTATTCCCACATATTTCATGCAATACAATTTTTGGGAGCAAAGCAAGACCAGTGTTATAACGGGATCCGCTTTAAAACGGAGAGTTTTATAGAGGAGTGCTCTATTATTATACATTAGTTTAGGGAGACTTTCCATATTTTTGCCAAATCCTCTAAATTGATACAATTTAAAAAAAAAAGACATTGATTACTCAATACAAATTGTTCACCATCCATTTGCTACTCATACACTCCAAACATGAAACAATCAATTGTTAAATTAACTTATTGCAACAGGAAGTATAAGTAACCCTGACAGGTTTTGACGCATCTGCAGCAGCCGACTTTTGAAAAACTCTGTGGCACAATGATCAATTTTTCGATTTGCCATGATTTTTACAACTGTATTCAATTATAATGCTTTCATTTACTCATATTTTTCATATGTTTGCCAATATCTTATAAAAGGAATATATGTATGTTGGAATGGGTAAACCTTTTCCCTTATACAGACACTTTCTGAAGCCTCTGTAGCAGATGACTTTTTAAAAAGCTGAAAACAAGCATTTTCTTCTTTTGTCACCATGTTTTCAACTCTATTCAATTATTGTTCTTTCATTTTAAGGGATTTTCTGTGCTTTTGCCTAGACATTTTCAAAGTCGTCTGCTGCAGATTTGTTGTATGTAGGAAGTGGTTAATGAAAGCATTGGGACTGTAGTTCTAGTTTCATCAGAAGTTACATCTGCCTTGAATTGCTGTATTTTAACCCTTTCCCACTTGTAGACGCATTTTATCTCATCTGCAGCAGACCACTTTTGAAATCATGGTGGCAAAATAAGAGATTGCTCAAAACAAGCAATTTCTCCTTTTACCACAATGTTTTCAACTCTATTTTATAGTTAAACTCTTAATTTATTGAGATTTTTGTTTATTGTTTTTCTCAATATGTTTTGAAAGTCGTCTGCAGCAAAATTGATGTATGTGGGAAAGGGTTAAAGACACTGGTAAGGCTGTACTTATGCTAAGGCTCTCCTGATTATCTTCACTCTACACCCTTAGATCAGCCAACTTTATTTCCGATGTTTTATCAAAAACATTGTTACACGTCATTCTTCTTCCACCAATAAGATAACAATCTATGTAGCAAAGCAGCCAGTTGCATATAAAACAGTTGTGTGGATTACTGGTTTTAGAAAGCCAGGAATCGTATTGGTAGGTGAACTTTCCGCCGTGATATGACTACAAAATGGTTGAAAATGGTTGGAAATTATGTTTAGCCTGAATCAATTAATTAATGACTAGACAGGTGTAACAGGATGCCAGTTTGATGTAGCTTAATTTTGTTTCTTTTAATGATCACAGCAAGGTATAGATTCTGGACCAATGTTTCCCTCGGGTATTGTACGAAGTGGCACGCCAGACTCAGGACGGGGTACCCCTGTCCCGGGACGGGGCACTCCCACACTCCCATCTGACAGTAAGGTGAAAGTTGAAACGGAGCCTGAACCTGGTACAAGGTAATAACCAAGCATTTAGTACTACAATTAGCAGTATATGTTGTGTTTAAATCTTCCATAGGCTGTATTTATAAAATGGACTTTCCAACATTTGCATTTCGAAGAGTCTATAGCTAAACCCTGGAACATCAGGATAAAAATGATGATTTGTGGAGTCTACCGTATAGAACCTGGTCAGTGGCCTGGATCCGCTTCTCCTTATCTAAACTTTTGATTATAATGTAAAATTTGCCAAAGCCCTAAAAACTTAACTTCATAATGTTGAATAAAATGGACATATCTTTCTGACATTCAAGTTCAACAATAATTATACGCTTGACGGTCCGTTGGTCTGTGGACATTTCTTGTGAACACTATTTCTCAGCAACCCTTGGTCAGAATTCAATATAACTTCACAAGAATGATTGATACCAAGCCTAGTTGTGCATATTGTCGGCGTGTTGCACTGGAATTATGGGTTATGAGTTATTTCCCCTTGAATTTCTCATACATATGTATATTGTCAGGCACCAGCTGGGGGTATTCATCAGTTTCAGTGGTATTTCTAGTTCTACACTCAAATGTTGGAAGTCAGACTTGCAGTTGAATAACGTTGTGAGGAGCACAGATGGTAGAAAGCAAGAAAACACATTCTTATGTGAATTGATTTTAACTGCATGCATAAAAGTTTCCATTATTTTTGTATCTTTGTATTAGAGTCCAAATAACACTTATTTTATTGTTTTTCATAATTAAGTAATACTGAATCACAACAAGAAAACACAGCAGGTGGTGATGATGATGATGAACCAGTATTAACGGAAGCAGACCTAATTGAAGAGGAGGAAGAAGAAGAAGAAGATCCGCATGTACTGGAATACATGGCTGGAAGTTTCTCACCAAAACTCTTCTCTCAGGGGGAGATTGATGACTTGGAGGCTGTTATCTATGACCCCGAAGATGACATAAAGAAATTAGAACTTGCCCGTAAACAAGTCAGATCATATGGAATAGTCAGAGTGAGTTGGTTTCTGTCTTAATTAACCCTAGTCGTCCGGTTAAGGTTTTTTGTTTAGCTCATTTTTTTTCTTCTGTTTTCTCCCTATCAGTCGAGCGTCTGTGCCGTACACGGTGCTCTTGTTTTACCATCTCATTAGTGTAGTGGTATAGCATGCAACTCATGTGAGGGAGGTTACTGGTTCGATCCCAAGACTTTGAAAATGGAAGTAATGACTTTCCCTTTTTGTTGCTCAGAATTCTGGGGCTAGTATAATGCCTGACTGTCAGGAAAAATTAAACAGTAGTACTGGTAACTTACCTAGTAAATCCCATAACTGAATTTTTTTTGAAAATAGCATAAAACTCTATACAAATAAAGCAATATTTTATGTCAAACATTTGTATATCACTTGGTTTAACCATTTCTCACGTATAGACGCTTTCTGATGCCTCTAAAGCAGACAACTTTTGAAAACATTGTGACAAAAGGTGAAATTCTCCTTTTGCCATAATGTTTACAACTCTTTCAATTATTAAATTTCCATTTATAGAGATTTTCTATATCTTGGTTCTATTGTTTAAAAATCGTCTGCTGCAGATATTTTGTATATGTTAATATACAATTCCTGTCTTCTAGTGTCCTTACAAAAAGATTAAACAACGAGAAAACCAACATTGTGGACTGCGTTAGGTATCGGAATCAGCCTAAACAACCGTAAAGGCTAACCCGAACAGACACTTCTAGCCTCCTGTGGATTTTCTGTTTCAGGAATCATTACTCTATACCTCTTTCCTTCTGAGACGGAATGTGTCGGCACAGATTAGCCTGCCCCGGCTGATCTGCGTCAATACATTACGCAGAATCCATAATGTTGGTTTTCTTGTGGAACAGCGTATGTGTCACTTTACTTTTAATTGATTCTAAGCTTGTGTAGTTCCCCTTGTGCTTAAGGTGAACTATTGTGAATCCATACAACATAGGGTGTGATGATTGAATGAGGATTCTAGAACATGAAATGTTCAATTTATCTAGAGCTATGTTGGAGAAAAAAAATGGTTTTTTTTACTATTGTTTTATGCAGGTACAAACAGTATTTCAGTTTTCACTGCATTTGTTTTGGAAACTTACCACCACTTTGAGACATGACCTTAACCCTTTCCCACCTATAGACGCATTTTGATGCACCTGCAGCAGACAACTTTTGAAAACATTGTGACAAAAGGAGAAATTGCTCAAAATGAACAATTTCTCATTTTGCCATGTCGTTTTTAGCTCGCCTATTCGAAGGCTTATGTTATCACCCCGGTGTTGACGCTGGTGTTGGCGTTGGCGTACTTGTTGCCAGCTTTGTCAAACCTTTGCGTGCAAGGCCTTTTCTCAGACACTGTGTATGCTGTTGCGTTGAAACTTCACACACTCATTCAGGGTCATTAGGTGACCTTGTATGTCAAGTCCCATAACTCTGGAATGGATTTTGACTGAATTGTGCCCCTTTTTGGACTTAGAATTTTGGTCAAACCTTTGCATGCAAGTCCTTTTCTCAGACACTGTGCATGCTGTTGCTTTGAAACTTCCCACACTTATTAAGATTCAGTAGGTGACCTTGTATGTCAAGTCCCATAACTCTGGAATGGATTTTGACTGAATTGTGCCCTTTTTTGGACTAAGAATGTTGGTCAAACCTTTGCATGCAAGGCCTTTTCTCAGACACTGTGTATGCTGTTGCTTTGAAACTTCACACACTTATTCAGGGTCATTATATGACCTTGTATGTCAAGTCCCATAACTCTGGAATGGATTTTTTTAAACATTTGGATTTTTTTCGGTTTCATTTCTTGTATTTTTCAATTTTGCGTTAAGCTCAACGTTAAAGTTTCGATTTTTTTTTTTGATTTTTCTTAATAAGAATTGGTACTAGGGCTTTCATATTTGGAATATAGTTACATCTAATACCCTTCTGCAAATTGTATGCTGAAGATGCTGAGTGTGATATTTTTTTGGGGTAAAACATTTGATTTTTTGGTGGGTTTTGAGAATTGGACATAGCTTCTTCATATTTTGTTTGATTAATTTCAATTTTTTTTTTTTAATTTCTTGTATTTTTGAACTTTGAGCATAATTTATTTTATTTTTTTTTCTTGAATTTTGGAAATTTGCGTTCAGGTCAGTTTTCTTTTTTAAATTTGTTGTATTTTTGAACTTTAATATCTTCTTTAAAAACAATTGTGTTTAGCTCAATGTTAGAGTTTTCTTATTTTACTTTTTGTCTTTTACACTTGCATTGATAGTCAAAGCAGGGGACAGCGAGACATTTAATTACGCGTAATGCTTGTCTTTCTTTTGTAAATTCAATTTCAACTGAATTATTCCACTTTTGGATTTTGGACTTTTACCCATGCTATAACTGTTCTGAACTAGGCCCTGATAGGCGAGCTATATTGTCCTCCGACAACTCTTGTTATAACTTCTTAAAGAAATTGTATCTACAATTATAGAGATTTTCCATCCTTTTGAGTAGATCTTTTCTGAGCTGTCTGCTGCAGATTTTCTGTATGTGGGAAAGGGTTAATTGATTGATTGGTTGGAGCACTTTTTTCAACATTGTTTCAGTTATATCACTGCAACATGTGGGGATAAATGAGAGAAGTATTTTGAAAAAATATTGGAAGATTTGTTAGTAAAGGAGAATCTATTCACTGTTCCATTATGTTATGAAAAATTTATCACTGCAAAGTTACTGTAATGTTATACTTTTATTACAGCTTGATGGAGAGACGGAGTTTGAGAAGAAGGCCAGAGAAGGCATGAACAATGACGAGGCCCAGTTTAGTGTAGAGTTTCAACTGGATCAGCAGTCCTTCATGTGGTCAGATAAATACAGGCCAAGAAAACCTCGCTTCTTTAACAGGGTTCACACTGTAAGTTTGACTGATAACCTAACATAAGCCCAAGCCCCTAATGCAGGAATCCGCTGTGACCAAGTGGTTAGACTCGTCTGGGATTTGGAAGCTGGCAATCCTTGGTTCTATTCCTCAGTCGCGGTGCTGTGGTCATGGTGGAGTGCCCTTGAGCAAGGCACATTTCCTAGCATCTCACTGGTTTGTATACTCGGGCATCACGAATAAGTGAACTGTTGCCCGTGATATAACTGAAATAATGTTGAAAATGTCAATCCAATATGCTTACAGTCTATGTGAAAAGCAGCCAGTTTCTGAGGAATATGAAACATATGAGTTAGGTTAACTGACTGAAAAACTGTTGAAAATGGTGTTCACATGAGCACATCCATGTGAAAACATACAACCTGATCTTTGCAAACAGGACCAATCAAGAATAGACTAAGTATCTGCATAGTCAATTATCACTTTGCGCTAATAACTTACAAAGGCAAATGGTGATCGCCTTTTGTCCGGCGTCCGTCAACTTCTTCTCCTCAGTAACCAGTAGGTCAATTGGGATGAAACTTCACAGAAAGCATCCTCTCAATGACCTCACCAGAATTCCTTAAATTTGTTGGGATCCATGCAGAATTTTGTAGAAATGTTCCTTGGATGACCCAATATCAGATTGCTCAAATAAAAAAAAAAAAACAGGTTAGCGATCCAGGGTCATCATGGCCCTCTTGTTTTAAGCATCTGAAGATTTTGAAGAAAAAATGAACAAAATGCTCAGGCTGATCTGAATCTACATTGTTCATAACTGCCATTGTGTACAGTTTCTCACTGACTGACTCATATGAACCACTTTGCGCAAATGTTATTTGAGAATGAGTACAATTATGATCAAATACTTACTTTTAAAGGAATACCCCGTGGCCAACTGGTAAGCATCAAGGATTTGGAACTGGGCATCCCGGGTTTTATCTCATGATGGACTGCTGTTGGGCAAGGCACATTTCCTAGCCTAGTACTAGTTTGTTAAGCAAGGAAACATGAATAAGTGAACTTTCACTGTGATATAACTGAAATAATGGTGAAAATGGTGTAAAACCCCAATGAAATAAACAATATTTTGCCTTACCCTGGTCCAAAAGTTTTGGGAATGCATTATAACTTGATGGCAAAACCTGAAGGGTTGATGTAAACTGCAGGCTGATCTTGATCAATGTTGTAGTGGTAGAGCAACAGCCTCAGGTATTCGAGGTCGGGGCTTGATCCTGGTTTTGGTCATGCCAAAAACTTTAAGATAGGCTTTCCCTCCTTGGCGCTCAGGATTGTGGTGCTAGCTTTTTGACTGACTCGTTGTTGTCAGTAGTACTGGTTACTTACCCAGGAAATGTGGTTATATAACTTAAATATTGTTGAAAGTGGTGTAAAACACCATACAAGAACAAGATCTTGATATTGCATTTATGTTCTGAAATTCACTTTTCATGACAAATGGCTTGTAAACTATCTATCAAATTTTCTGAGGTAAATTCTTTTGAAGATAAGTAGTTAAAATATTAACATTGAAAGTGCCTCAACATTTGACACTTGGGGATGTAGTAGATTAGCGACAGTACACACAACGTCCTTGGTGGTTAGAGCGTCTGGTCTGTGAGCGAGAGATCCGGGTTGGGTTATACAGAAGACTTAAAATGTTACTCAATAATTGTAGGTATGATTACTTAAATAAGTTGAAAAGGTTGTGGCAAAAAGGAGAAATTGCTCGTTTTGAGCAATTTCTTCTTTTTCTACGACATTTTCAAAAGTAGTCCGCTGCATATGCGTTAAATGCGTCTAAAGATGGGAAAAGGGTTAAATGAACAATTATGACTTAATGCAGATATGTTCATATTTTGTTATCTTTTTCAGGGTTTTGAATGGAACAAATATAATCAGACCCATTATGATATTGACAACCCTCCACCGAAAATTGTACAGGGATATAAATTCAATGTATGTATTGTTTTCCTATTACATATAACCTTCCCACATAAAACTCTTTTGAGGATCTCTATTCCATCGTAATATCTGTCTGTCTGTCTCGCTTTCCCTTTCTGATCTTTCGGCAGGCATCAAATGCGTTCTATTAAGCAATCTGTTTCTTAATTGAATAATTTTACTATCTGTCATTATGTGTCTATACTTGTACCAGTGTCTGATGGCACAACAACATAACCTACTTAATTTATAGACAAACATTACAGCCTTATGCTTTCTAACATTTTATGTTCTTAACGAAGGGGATAATTTCCGGAGGAGATGATGTCTGGTTACCGTTTATATAGAGTTTCACACTTACAACAAATCTGCCGCAGACAACCTTGAAAATATCTACGCAAAATAATGAAATATTTCTCTAAAGTATGATATATGATAAAAAGAGTTGAAATCATTGTGGCAAAATAATTATCTATGGATGTATGATGCAATTTTTTATTCAAAAAGTGAAAAGATAACCAAATGCCCAGGTCACAAAAATACGAACCTTCAGAGGTTTTAAAATTTACCCTTTCACATATAAGCGCTGTCTGCAGCATCTGCCGCAGATGCGGCAGACAAGTTTTGAAAACTTTGTGACAAATTGTATAAATACTCAAAACAAGAAATTTCTCTTTTTGTCACAATCTTTTCAACCTTTTCAGTAACTATACCTTCAGTTACAGAGATATTCAAGAGTTTGTTCAGATGATTTCAAAGTCGGCTGCTGCAGATTTGTTGTATGTTGGAAAGGGATAAAATATTTTAAATAAAACTGCATCCTTGTGTAGTCTGTTGTTTAGTTGCATGTGCATCCATATGGGCAGAAAGAGAGATCTAGATCAAACTGTGCAGACTGATCTCAACCTTCTATAACCACAAAATACTGACGCTTTCTGACGTCTCTGCAGCAGACAGCTTTTTTTAAACATAGTGACAAAAGAAGAAATTGCACAAAACATGCAATTTCTCCTTTTGCCACAATGTTTTCCACTTTTTGTCATAGGTTATCCATTCAATTATGGAGATTTTCTATGTTTTGACAAAATACGTTCAAAGTCGTCTGCTGCAGAATTGTCGTATGAGGGAAAGGGTTAATATTATTAATATATATATATCACCTAAAGCTCTCTCTGGGAGTGTCAAAATCCCATTACATAAATATCGTATGACACTACATGTACTAGTTTGGTTTCCAGTCTTACACTCAAGTCTTTATTACATGTATGTGGAAACCAAACAATGAAAATGACATCACGTCAGTGGTTTGACATTATTATAACGTTAGTCACTCTGTGCCAAAACCAGCAAATCTTTTCGAAATATACCTCATAAATTACTATGTAATAAATAGAATATTCTCATTCATGTTTATTTATTATCACTTTTGATAAACACATTAACTTAGCTGAATATGACGCTTGCCAAACCTTGTGGCATATCATCTTAGTAAACTCATTTAATGAATGTGTTAATAAATAAACACTTTTGAAATATCCTCTATAAATATGTTTTTTCAGATTTTCTACCCAGATCTGATTGAGAAAAGTCAAACTCCAGAGTACACCATTGTAAGTAAACTTTGACAAGGCTGTAACATGGACATCCTTCTGTTTCATCCTTTCTATAGTACCTCCATTGTTTGCAAACAAAAAATATTACAACTTGACCCTTTCCCACATATGACAAATCTGTAGCAGACGACTTTGAAAATGTCGTCTCAAAAATATGCAAAATCTTTATAATTATATAATTACTGAAAAAAAGTTGTGGCAAAAGAAGAAATTGCTCGTTTTGACCAATTTCTTCTTTTTCCACAAGGTTTTCAAGAGTCGTCTGCTGCAGATGTGTCAAAATGCGTCTACAGGTGGGAAAGGGTTAAGAAAATAGAATTAAATGGTTATGGCATATATTTATTGTTTTCTTTTGTCTGAGACCGCACATCTAACCAATCACCTAAGTTCTTGATTGTGCACCTGTTTGGAAGTGTTAAACATTTCCAGGATATTTATCACCATCATGTGTAGTTGTGTTCGCTTGTTGTATGATTTAGGCAATCGCTCTGGGATTTCAGTGTTATCCAATTTGTTATGAAGCAAGCAGAGTATACATTTTGTTGTTGAAATTGAGTTCCAAAAATGCATTATCTCATGACTCATGAACTGAAATGTATTTAACTTAAAAAGTGATCATTTCTGAAATGTGAACATTAAATATATTACTATGAAATAAAAACTGTCAAAAAGAAAGAATGCATTGATTTAAAGATTTGTACAAATTTGTTAAAGAGTGAGTTGGTACGGTTTTCCAAAGGAGATATCATTTTTAGCCAAAGGCCAGAAGAGCTTATGCCGTGGTGTGGTGTCCGTCGTCTGTGCGTGCGTCCATCCGTAAACAATTGCTTGTGAACGCGATACAGTCTTCAGTTTTGATTGTATCTCAATCAAACTTATACAGTAGTTAGATATCCATGAGAGCTCGGTTCCTTTCACAAACTAGCCAGATCCGCCCATACAAGACTTGATTATGGCCCTTGGAATTGTCAAAATTGCTATAATAGAGCTTGTGAACACAATAGAGGCTCTATTTACTATCTGATCTTCACCAAACTTACACAGTAGTTAGGTATCCATGAGAGATTAGTTCCTTTTGTAAACCAGCCAGATCCGCCCATGCAAGACTGGATTATGGCAACATTGCTATAATTGAGCTTGTGAACACAATAGAGGCTCCATTTACTGACTAATCTTCACCAAACTCAGATAGTAGTTAAATATTGATGAGAGCTCGGTTCCTTTCGAAAACCAGCCAGATGTGCCCTAGCATGACTGGATTATGGCCCTTGAAATTGTCAAAATTGCTATAATACAGCTTGTGAACACAATAGAGCCTCCATTTACTATCTGGTCTTCACCAAACTTAGATAGTAGTTAAATATTGATGAGAACTTGGTTCCTTTTGAAAACCAGCCAGATGTGCCCTTGCATGACTGGATTATGGCCCTTGAAATTATCAAAATTGCTATAATACAGCTTGTGAACACAATAGAGCCTCAATTTACTACCCAATCTTCACCAAACTTAAATAGTAGTTGAATATTGATGAGAGCTCGGTTCCTTTTGCAAACCAGCCAGATCCGCCAATGCATGACTGGATTATGGCCCATTAAATTGTCAAAATTGCTATAATACAGCTTGTGAACACAAAAGAGCTTGCATTTACTATCCGATCTTCACCATACATACATACTATGGATTGAAAATGACCAAAGAACCATACTAGTAGAGTAAAGATGACTCTATTTTACAAGGATACCAGTTTTGTTTAGAGATTTTCTACATTTTGACCTTGAAATTTTCAAAGTCATCTGCTGCAAATTTGTTGCATATGGGAAAGGGGGATTAAGATAGAAAACATCTTTATAAGGTCATAGAAGAAATGTTATAACTATTTCAGATACCCATTCCAGGCAATCATGATTTTGGTGTTCTAAGGTTTCATGCAGGACCGCCATATGAGGTAAGCATTCATGATTAAAAACTTGTTTGTTTTTCGAAGAAAAAAAGTCGGGTTTAAACCAACCTTACTTCCTAACTCAAAATCTGTTCAACATTTTCAAATAAAACTTGGTACACACGTTCCTAGGAACAATACTCATGTCTATACCAAGTTACATAACTCTGATTTTAATTATTATTCAGTTTTGCCCCTTTTTCAACTTAGAACGCTAACGCTTGTCTGTTTTTTCTATCAGCAGCAACCTTGTTAACCATGCATGTGGCTATAGTGAAAACTTTAAAAATATTCTTTAAAACTTGTAAATACTTTTAAATAGCACGCCGGATTTGAATTTTTTTTGGCACACATGTTTCTTGGGCGATTCTCTACCAAGATTGTTCAAATCATTCCGATTTGTTGGAATACATGACACATCTACAGCAGAAGACCTTTGAAAATATTCTGTCAAAATAAACAAATTTTTTTGTCAATATGGCAAAAAGAGCAGGTATTCCTTTGCCATTTGCAGACTCTTCCTGAAACTTCTGCAGCAGACAACTTTTCAAAAGTTGTGGCAGAAGGAGAAATTGCTCATGATGTTTTCAACTCTTATTTAATTATTTTAAAACTCATTAATGAAGATTGTTCACAATTTTGCCAGTTTCTTTCAAAGTTGTCTGCTACAGATTGGTTGCATGTGCGAAAAGATTAAACAATTATAAACTTTTCTTTGGTAATATTTCAGGATATCGCCTTCAAGATTGTCAACAAGGAGTGGGAACATTCATACAAGCGTGGTTTCCGGTGTCAGTTTGCCAACAATATCATGCAGCTATGGTTTCATTTCAAACGTTACCGATACAGGAGATAGCACTTACTTCTGTTATTACGGACGTTAGTCTCTCATTCATTGTATACTTGTATATATATATCTGAAAGCATTAGATATTAAATCATGATAAAGCTACCAAGATTCTTCTCATTTAAAATGACTTGATTCTTTCCAAAATACAGACCCATTTTCACATTTCTGCAGCAGAGACCTTTGAAACATGAAGGCAAAAGGAGAATTTTTTTATCATGACTTTCATTTATAGATATTTTCTGTAATTTTGCTAGGGCGTTTTTTCGAAATTATCTGCTGCTGATTTGATGTATGTGGGAAAGGGTCAATATCAGTTTGTATTATCTTCCTTCCTCATAAATACAGACTGCCCCAGGGGTGTTATAGTGAGAGTATCCACCTCCAGAGCAGGAGGTTTGATTATTACTTTGATCATACCCAAAGAATTAAAAAATGGTAGTAGTCTTTAGCACTCGGGGTTAGGGGGTGAAGTTGGATAATCGACTAGTGTCAGGTTAAATATGATGAGTCAATGACTTGTGTGTGTAGAAAAGGGTTTAAACTCAATACATGCAGGTCTGTCAATATTTCAACTATTCAGTCTCCGCATACTGTAGGCATACGCATGTTGTATATGCATCTTGTTTTACCCTTTCTCACATATTTACTCCAAAGTTCAGCAGAAGACTAAAAGCATATAGCCCAATAGATGATAGTTCGCTAGCAATGAAAGTAAAATTATTGAATAGAGTTGAAAATATTGTGGCAAAAGGATGAATTGCTTATGATGAACAATTTCTCCTTTTGCCATGTTTTCGAATGTCCTGCTGTGCATGAGTCAAAATGCGTCCGTAATTTGGAAGGGGTTAACGATACAGTCACAACCTTAAGCCATTAAGCTGCCAATATACACATTTTTTTGTTTGTTTTATGCGTAACTTTCAGTGTTTCAGTCATAAAAGGGACTGCCTCAGTAATGAAGAGGTAGAGCGTCCGCCTCAGGTCCGGGAGGTCGCAGTTTCGAGCCCCCACCGGGGTCATACCAAAGACTTTAAAACTGAAATCCTTGGCGCTCAGGATTGTAGGATTAGCATTACGACTGGCTGGCTTTTGTCAGGATAAATGGACTATTAACTAACACAGGAACCGCTGTGATATAACTGAAACATTGTTGAAAGTGGCATAACACACTTACTAAACAATTCAGTCGTAAGACGAGCCAGTGAAACTGACCTCAGCATAATAATTTCACCTGTAAAAAACACGCCTGCTTTTGCATCCCATGCTAAGGATCCAAATGTAAACGGCTCTACAGAAGATCATTGAAACCTTCCATGACTTGTTGGCGAACAGTGCAGAACTAGATCTCAATTCCTTTTATATAACCGGACACGGAAGCAAACATGGGACTCCCGTTTGAGTTTAGGCTGTTAACACTCTGGGGTTGATTGATCGATGGATTTGGACGGTTTTACACTGTTTCTACAATTTTTCTGTCATTTTCACGGCGGCACATACACGTACCAATGTGTTCCATTGCTTCCTCAAACCAGTACTCAACATTCGTTCCAAGAAACTGGCTGCTTTTCCACGTAGACTGTCAGCTGTTTGTTGAAGACGAATGAAGATTCTTCACACTAAATAATTTGAAGGGAACAGAAAAGATAAAGGCAATTCTCTTGTCAAACTATGAATTATATTTGTAATAATCACCAAACTGTAAGAAATACATAAGTTTATTTAAGTTACACTAACAATTGTCTCTCCTTTGATGTTTTTCTGCTAAAAAAAACCCACTAAGAACAACTTTTTGGTGTAATTCCTCGAACTAATTCTGCACAAAACTTCCTTTATTGTTCCCAACTATGTTCGAAGTCATCTGTTTCAGATTGTTATCTTTAATCCTTTCCTATGTACAACAATCGGCAGTTGATGACTTTTAAAACTGTTTGACAAAAATACAGAAACATCTCTTTTTAACCCTTTCCTTCATATAGACGCTTTCTGACGCCTCTGCAGCAGACAGCTTTTTGAAAACATAGTGACAAAAGAAAACATTGCTCAAAACGAGCAATTTCTCGTTTTGCCACAATGTTTTCCACTTTTTGTCATAGGTTATCCATTCAATTAAAGATATTTTCTATTTTTTGACAAAATATGTTCAAAGTCGTAGAAGTCTGCAGAATAGTGGTATGAGGGAAAGGGTTAAATTAAAGTACTTATTTAATATCTTTCAAAAGGTTGTGGCAAAAGAATAATTGTTCATTGTGCCACAATGTTTTCAAAAGTCGTCTGCTTCATACGTGTCAACGCGCATCTACATGTAGGGAGGTGTTAAGTTCTTTATGTAACCATTAAGTCTTTTGATAATGAACCTCTCTGATACATTTGTAAATACTTTAACAATTTCATTTGATAACATTGTGCAAAAAGAAGCAAGTTCTCCATTAAGCACAATGTTTTTTTCAAATCTGTACTTCAAAATTGCATGTCTTTTTGTTAACCCTTTCCCACCTGCGGACGCATTTTGACGCAATAGCAGCAGACGACTTTTGAAAACATTGTGGCCAAAGGTGAAATTTTGCTCATGATGAGCAATTTCACCTTTGGTCACAATGTTTTCAACTTTATTTAACAATTAATCTATCTTTTATGGAGATCTTTTAGGTTTTTGTCACTATATATTTAAATTCGTCTGCTGCAGAATTGTTATATGTGGGAAAAGGTTAAAAATATGTTTTCAAAGCAGACGACTATAAAAAATAACATCAGGTAAACACTCCCAAGGTTTTTTAAAGATAGGAACTTTAACGAATCATGTACTACTTTCACAAAGGCCTATTTCTTCATATAGTCACAAATGTACATACACGCGGCGCTACCGGATTACCAACCACGTGCCGCTTGCCACCAGTGAAGCTACACATCTGGGTCTGCATTGTTCGCCGTTTAGTCTAATATTATTTCAATAAACCTATGACATACAGTGTACAATCGGAGGAAATATTACGGATGAACAAATTTGTTGTATTATTTACTTAAAACAAACCTCTCATGTTGGTTTTCTTAAAATACAACTCGCATATCCTAATGAAGAAATTCATCAATACAACCCTTCCTAACAAACAGCAAATCGGCAGCAGGCGACTTTGAAAACAATCGAGGACAAATATAGAAAACATCTACAGATGAAAGTTTCATTTTAGAATAGAGTTAAAAACATTTGGAGCAATTGAAGAAAATGGTAATTATGAGCAATTTATCCTTATGCCACAATGTTTTTAAAAGTCGTCTGCTGCAGATGGGTCACGGCGCGTCTGCTAGTGGGAAAATGTTAAACAAGCTAATGGTTTAACTGCTATTGAATAAAATATGAATAATGGGTTGATGGGTTCTTTTTCTACAGTCAAACATGAGTTTCAAACAGTGATGTGTAAATTGTTCTAAATGGCTAGATCTATCATAAAAATAGTGGTTTACTTATGTTATGTTGGGTGAATGAAAAAGGGAGGGGGTCAATATTGTTTTGTCAAAAACTAGATGTATCTATTTTCTAATGAAATATACTTGTATATGATTAATGGCCACATCAAATTAATCTTTCCATCTAAAATCCTTTGCATTGCAAGCACTGAAAGAAAATGCAAAAACAGTGAAAACAAAAATAATGATATACATATTTGAGCCGTTCAACGAGAAAACCAACATTATGGACTCTCCGTAATGTATCGACCCAGATCAGCCGACGCAGTCCGCGCAGGCTAATCCGGGCCGACATATTCCGTGTCAGGGGGATAGAAGTAATGATTCTTGAAACAGAAAATCCATAGAAAGCGAAAAGTGTCTGTCCCGGTTGGCCTGCGCAGCACGCTTAGGCTGATCCGGGTCAATACGTTACGCTGAGTCCATGATATTGTTTTTTTCGCGGTACGGGTCATATATAGTATGTAACAAACATATCTAATTTATTCTTATTTTACATCCATTCTATTTCTAAGTTTGACTACGTCTTATAAAGTTTTAGTTTCAACTGACACAGAACATAAAACAGCTGTTGTGTTCCATAAACTAACTGTTTGAAACAGTTTTTATAAGGAAATAATGATGTTATACATTGTAAAAATGAGTTGTACATTCGTAAATACACGGGGCCTTCTGTGAAATTATACAATATTGCACGACTTCAAGAAGTCGGTTGATTACTTCCCTTATACCAAAGGCATGAATAAACGATTCACATACTAGTATACGAAAGCAATATTGAAATTTAGGTAAACTTTGAAAAACACTTTATACATTAGACAATGTGGTGAAATTCACTGACAAAGTAACACTTCTGATATAGACAATTGATTTAAATATTGTAGTTTTATAAAAAAAAAAAAAAGAGAGAATTGATTCATCGGACACGGACCATAATACATAGCTTTTGCGCTCCGTACACTGTATGAAATGGTAACTTTATAAAGGATTAATCCGGGACGACACATTCCGTCTCAGGGGGATAAAGATATAGAGTAATGATTCCTGAAACATAAAATCTACAGGAGGCGAAAAGTGTCTGTCCGGGTATGCTTAGGCTGATCCTGGTCGATACTTTACGCAGAGGCCACACTACTGGTTTTCTCGTGGGACGGCTCAAACCTACGTTGTACATTTGATTTGTACAATGGTATAGGCACGGGGTCTTCAGTAGACTTATACACTATTGCACGAAAAGTCAGTTGGTTACTTCCCTTATACCACAGGCGTGAATAAATGATCCTTACATACGAAAATATGTAAAACAGGGTCAACATTGAAAGATAGTGTAGACAAGGTGAAACTCATTGAAAAAGTAGCATTTCTTGAATTAGACGAGTGTTTTTATTGGAGTTTTAATCAGTATTTCATTGTTATCATGGTGGTCAGTTCACCTACTAGTGTGTGTCATTGCGTTATCTTGTACGGTTCCATAAAAGAAACCTGTTCTGTGGTTATATCGTCCGCCTTGGGAGCGGTAGACAAGGGTTCGATCCACGGTCTTTATTGATGGTAGCAATTGCTTCCCACCTTGGCATTCAGAGTATCAGGGATAGCATTACGACAGATACATCGGTGTTAATATAAGTAATATCGGTAGAACTGGTAATTTACTCGGGAAACGATGGGATAAAACTAAAATGTATTTGAAAACGGCGTAAAAAAACATTTTACAGGCAACAGGACTTTATCCCTACATAAAGGTTTATACTATTTAGCAAACGGTCGCGAATCCACCCATCAGATTACCACTTCTTTAGTGGGGCTTAAATGCTGACGCTTTGCTATAGGCAGCTAACGTACTATCGAAATAAACCTACCTTTGGAGTAGTATGTGCTTATTGGTAGAGTCCATATATGTGGTATAGAAAGAAGGATTTAGTTCATTTTGATATTAAAAAAAGGGTTGCTGATAAACGCATTACTACCAGAGATAACTGTAATTACATATAAAGCTTTTTGCCACATTGACATACCTGATTGTATTACTTTATAAGAGAACGCTTGTGACGGGCTGATAAACATCGCTGGAAGAAGGAAATCGATAAAATGACAAATTGCTCCATGTTTCAGAAAGTATTAACAAGTAGTCGACAGCAGATGTTATACTGTGAGAAAACGATTTTAATACTTCAACTTGATGCCATATATATAATAACACAGTAAGGAGTTAAATTGTGTCGTTAAAAGAATGACAGGCTATATATATCTATACAATAAAGAGTAAACGATTGTAGATTGACGAGAAATGAATTTTAAAGATCATATGTTGCCAAAAGACATATTGAAGTAGGCTGACGTTAAATGTATGGTAGGCCATGTACTAACAAATGTAAACAGTTGAATTGTTACACTCAAGGAAGAATGCTGACGTTAAATGTATGATAGGACATGTATTAAAAAATGTAAAGAGTTTACAATTGATGCAGTCTCTGAAGTAGGCTGACGTTAAATGTATTGTAGGCCTTGTGTTACAAAATGTACAAAAGTTGAATTGTTGCACTCAACGAAGTAAGTTAACGTTAACTGTATGTTGGCCATATATTATAAAATACAAACAGTTGAACTGTTGCACTCACTGAAAAAGGCACACCACAGCGAAGTAATTTAGTCTGAATTAGATCAAATTGTTGAATGGTAGGCCATATGGTTCACATTTCAAAGTGTTGCACGTATTGAAGTAGGCTGTTTTTAAATTAATGGTAGGCCATATATCTCCTAAATAACGAGTTAAATAGTATACGCATTAAAGTAGGCTGATGTTAAATGTATGACAGGCCATTTATTAACTCAATAATGTAGTAGGCTGTCGTGATATAACACGATAAAGATTGAACCATTTTAAAACTCATTTGAATAGTTTGTCAAATATTTAGCAACACTAAATTAAATACATGTATCGTAAAAGAATACTGTCGCAAAATGTATGGTAGGCCATACGTTTAGAGTGTTATATAATTAAAACTCTGAAATAAAAGATCGCTCATTGTTAGCTTGGTCATATATAACACGATAACGAGTCAAATATTTAAAACTCATTTAAGTAGGCTATCAACGATTTAGTAATAAACATTAAAATAGTGTCAAGATGGCTCTAACTCGATTACCTGAGTTATATTATAGTAGCAAATGCTACAGCTTATAAAGGTGGACATTTGATAAAGAGCAGGAACAATTTCAAAGAGGACCGCCACAGGAACATTTGTTGAAGTTTGGCTGATATTGTTTCATTGGTTTAAGAGGAGATGTCGTTTGAAGCTAAAAGTTCCTTTTACCCATTTTCTGATGCCGCCTGGCAGCTATCTTTTTTTTACCAATCAATATGGCTTGAACAAATGATGTTCAATGTCATTAAAGGAACAATTCTGCTAAACTATCTTAAAATCGGGCGAGAACTTTAATAAGAATTGTATTTGGAGGTTTTGTCATTTTGCCTCTTTTCTGATGGCATCAGGCGGCCATGTTTTTCAATAAATGAATATGGCTTGAACACATTTTGTAGAGAGTCACGCAAGAAACATTCCAACCAAATTATCTTGGAATCAGACAAGCGGGGTCAGAAAAAAATAATTTTAAAGTTATGGCATTTTTCTCCCTTTCTGATCCCGCAGCATCCAAAGTTCTCTATATCTTTGAACAAGTTTGAAACAATTTTGAAAGAGGACACCCACTTTTTTTAATGTACCGGCTGTAATTGGTCCAGTGGATAAAGAGGCAATGTCATTTGAA
Organism: Serripes groenlandicus; assembly: GCA_031761405.1. Classification (NCBI taxonomy): domain Eukaryota; kingdom Metazoa; phylum Mollusca; class Bivalvia; order Cardiida; family Cardiidae; genus Serripes; species Serripes groenlandicus. The sequence goes on from JASEVX010000008.1 coordinate 11,199,097, forward strand.
ACTAAAAGTTAAGTTTACCTCTTGTATGATGCCACCTGTATGCATAATTGTTTGGAGCAATTATGTAGAAGCTAACTGAAGGAACATTACAACTTGATATTAGAAAAGCACTAATTTTTTGTTTGTTTGTCATTTTACCTTTGTTTTACTGATGCCACATGGCTGCCATGTGTTTACAAATAAACAATATTGCTTGAATATTTCTTTTGTAGAGGGTCACTCAAGGAACATTTCTGTGCAACAGCAACCACAGTTCTTCAAAGAATTTAAATCTTTGAAGAATTTTGAAAGAGTACCACAAAAGGATCATTCGATTGAAATTTGATTGAAATTGGTCCTGTAGTTTAGGAGGAGATGTTGTTTAAAGCTAAACGTTAACGACGGACGGTCGACGGACGGACAGAGAGTGATCAGAATAGATAACATTGGGCCTTCGGCTCAGGTGATCTAAACATTCTGTCGTAACATGTATGTTTGACTATGAAATAAACAATCACGAGATAAATATTGAAGCCATTAACCCTTTCCCTCATACGACAATTTTGCAGCAGACGACTTTGAACGTATTTTGTCAAAACATAGAAAATCTCCATAGTTGAATGGATAACCTATGACAAAAAGTGGAAAACATTGTGTCAAAAGGAGAAATTGCTAGTTTTGAGCAATTTCTTCTTTTGTCACTATGTTTTCAAAAAGCCGTCTGCGTCAGAAAGTGTCTATATGAGGGAAAGGGTTAACATCAGATGAACATTGTGAGACAATGATTACCCATTACTGTAATAATGAAGGATATCGGACTAGTAACATTTGAGTATAATAAACCTCTAATAGTCAGAATGCACGAATGTTGTCAGTTAAATAAGATTTTAAATGAAATCTTTGCTTTCTTCCAGCAATAGCAATATGAAATAAATTAAAAGGCTATCTCAATACAGTGAATATCCATCTGATATACTGATAAATGTTTATGACTTATAAAAAGAAATTTTACCATATTCAAAAAATGAGTCAACATTATGGACTCTGTGCAGATCAGACTGCGCAGTTCGCGCAAGATGATCCGGGCCGACACATTCCGTCTCAGAGGGAATGAGGTAAAGAGAAATGATCCATGATCCAGGCAATCCACAAGATGCGAAAAGTATCTACCCGGATAAGCCTGTGCGGCATGCTTAGGCATGCTTAGGCTGATCCGGGACTTTACGCCGAGTCCACAATGTAGGTTTTCTCGCGTAACGGCTCAAATGTATTATACCTGCCTTGAATCAAATGTAAAATCAAAGGATTGTATTAAAACATCCTTGAGTAAATATAAACAATATACAAAAAATCGGCGTCACTCTTGATTTCTTTAATCTTTCAACACTGTCAAAATCGCACGATTAACTGACAGAACTTCCATTTTTCGCAAAAAATTAAAAGAAAATGCAGATAAATGGTTTCGATGGAATGTCCGTATAAACGTCTAGCGGTTGCAAATCGATAAATCCAGTATTAAAACTCACGCATGTGTCTTTCTTCCATTGGTGTCATTCTATTAGAAAATAAGTCATCACTTGCCCAAGTATTGACAATCAGTCATCTAAATAATACTTTATTGTGGAGATATATTGACCTTTGACTCGTGCCGTCATCATTCGGACCACTGCACCCGAAAAGAGATGGATAATGTTCGTACAAATCTTCGGAAGTAGTCATTATTTTGAACAAAAATACGTCACCGTTCATAATAATTAGGATCGAAACCCACGAAAAGGAACGATTCAAGGTAGGCACAGCTAACCTGCAATGGTCCAACGAATGGATGCGCTTAAACACGGTCAAGGTCAATTCATTGTCACAATAGCAACAGCTAACTGGCCGATCAAACATTGTAAACAATACGCATACATAATCTAAATACCCTATACCAGCTAACCCTTACCCTGCAATACTAGATTATAAACAATTATGTCATAAAAATATCAACACGTTAAAACAACAGTAGCAAATAGTATAGACCGAGATAAGAATAATGCAATCTAATATCTGTGTACTTTGCTGCACTAATTATCACATTCTTTTAACAATTCTCAACAAAGACTATTCTATGATTGATTGGCGCTCTGTGAAAACCAACATTAATCCTTTTTTGACAAGTGTAGGAGCGCATCGGCACAGTCCGAACAGGCTCTACATTGTTATCCAAATATTTATAGAAAGTTTCAGGAAATGTATGTAAAACAGTCTCCATTGGGATCCTTGGCATAGAAGCGCACGCGGGTCCTTTCCCAAACGTGTAATAACGTCTTCTTTGAGCACCTTTCAAATATGTGAACAATTGTCAACATTTAAGACTGATGATACCATAATGAAGCAGGATAAGGGTTAATTTGAAACAGATGTTTCCTCGAACCTGTAGCAAAACGTGGAGTGTATGTTGTTATCTCTTTCTCACTTGCAGACGTATTTTGGCGCATCTGCAGCAGACTGTATTGAAATCCCTTTGGCAGAAATTCAGAAAATATCTTGAAATGATAATAACGTTACATAGTCCTTATTTTCCCTTTCCCTCATATAGACGCTTTCTGACGCCTCTGCAGCAGACGGCTTTTTGAAAACATAGTGACAAAAGAAGAAATTGCACAAAACGTTTCCATTCAATTATGGAGATTTTCTATGTTTAGACAAAATACGTTCAAAGTCGTCTGCTGCAGAGTTGTCGTATGAGGGAAAGGGTTATACAGATTAGAAACCATTGTGGTAAATTGTGATAGAGCTTATTATTTACAATGTCTCCTTATATCACAATCATTTCATCGTTGCCTGCTGCATACATGCGTCAAACTGCGCATGCACGTCCGAAAAGGTTATATTTAACAATCGGCTTTACTGTTTACACATAGACACACTCTCGTTACTAGTGACATCAGCTGCATCTTTTGAAAAAGAAAAGATGCCCTCTGAGTTGGCTTAATATCAGACAATCGTGTAACCTAGTTACCTAAAACGTGTGTAGAGAATCTAAACATCTAGGGTAACTTTCATCACACACTCGTGACCTTCGACATTTTCCTGGAATCTCCGGAATCGAGCGATTCGGTCGTACACGTGTCATCAATGGTTCCCTCCTCAGACTGCATACTACTCTGTTTGCTCATACTCGCCAATTTCTCCTTCTCAGGCTCCTCCGCTATTTGAGTTATGTCCCTTATCAAAGGCCGATAACCAGCAGCTCCCTCCCTTGATTTAAAATAAATGTTTTGAAGTTCCGTTTTATATTGGATATCCTGCTGGGTTGGTGATATGTTTGCTACATTGATTGGTTGTGCATCTAAGCTTCTGTACGTTGGAAGATCACCCGGATGAGCGACGACGTAATCCTGCGATGTCTGATTGAGTAGCTGGGATTCGGCGGCGCTTGATATGGCAGACTGATCGTCGGTTGCGTTAGTCCTACCGAGAGGAACATGCCCCGACTTTATCTGGATTCCTTCTCGAATTAGGTTTGAAATTATTTTCTCCGGAGTTTCATACGTGTCGTCTTCTAGTTCCTTGATAACCGTTGGTACAACATTAAACCTTAGATCTTTCTTAACACGGCTGGACTTATCACCGTACCTGTCCGCTTGTAATTCTTCTTCGCCTTCTTTAACAGCTTGTTCGAGAACCCGACTAAAAACCGCGGATGAATATAAAGACATGTCGTCGGAACAACTTCCGGTAGATTCCGCTCGCGAGGTATCGTAAATTGGATACTCTTTCATCGGATGAGATTCGAGGCAGATCTTCTGGTTCCGCCATCGTACACTTTCCAATATACCTGTAGTGATAAATTCTATCGCGTATCTTGGTTTCTTTGAATCACTGTCTGATTTACCCAGATGCAATACGTTACAGTCTAAATCAGAAAATACTTCCCTTAAATCGGATATCATTAAAACTGCGTATATTTCTTTATTACTTTTTCGTTTCACAATAACCGGTGCTTCGCCCGTTGGCATGCGCATTGAAGTACGAACTTCAAAATCAGCTACCATTTCGTCTTCTGTTACTAAAAGTTTGGCATTTGTCACGTGTTTAGGTTCCACTGTGACGTCACTATCGACCTGCCACGTAAAAGTGTCCTCAAATGTTTCCCCGCGAGCTCGACACACTCTGAGATAGCCATCCGTACTGGCGCTGACACCGAAGTGTCCAATTTCCTTTGGTATCTTAAGTTTGAAATTAGTATTACCCTTCAAAGTGAAACCTCGTTGGATTGCCACAGATGTAGCCGCCTTAGTTTGTCTTTGGGTCCGCAGCTTATACACTTGGTCCTTGTTCGTGCTATTTGTAAAATCGGTCCTGAATAATTCGACTTGCTTTCTCTCTCGAAATCCGTCCTCTCCTTGCCCAGCGCGCAGTTTGAATTTCGTCGTCTTGTGATCGAATTCGAAAAAGTTCCACGGCACTTCCACGGTGAAATCCTGTCGTCTCAAACAGTTGTACCATCTCGAGTCTCGTTTCAACTCTCGCCAGGCATATTCCGTGATGACCTTTTCTAGGTCAATAATAGACCCCACTTCGAGGGTTTGACCAGAGCAAGAACACAACATTGTAATTACAAGCATGTAGGTCTAGGCAAGGTTTGGTTAGAAATGTCCTATGTTATATTCTCCTCGTCAATTAGTATCCTTAAAAGACGTAATCTTCCGAAGGAGAGAAGGGGTGAAACCAATGTATTATCCTACACAGGCGTAGCAAACACAAACAGAACTTATAAATAATGTGAGGTTATGCACCGAGGATGTCCAAGTTAAAATAAATGTTAACTAAAAGAGAAAAACACTCCGGCTAAGTACGGCTATTTTTTAACCAATGTTCTTATTAGCTATTGCTGTTTATAATATTAAATAAGGCTAAAGAATAAAATACTGTCTAAATTCGTGTTCTAAATAACCCCTTCAGGGTGATCAAATGATCACCGAATGTTTCAGTGACGTTTAATTATTGCTCTGTCCGAATTCATTTCATTTCTGCAATTTATTGCTGAAGAAATTGATCCCTGTTGATGACTATTGGATTCGTAACATACACAGCGTGGGAGTTGACATCGGTCTGTTTGTTACGTGTTCTATAACTTCCATCTAATCACGGATGTTTACGTGATGTTCAATAACACAATCCAATCAGATAAAAAACAACATAATTTCCCAGAACTTTACTTATGGATCGTGGATTTATTTCTCGCTTAACAGGTTCTGTCCGTCACTGGTAATTTAATAACACATCCAGAATTCTCTCTTTATTAAATTTGTTGTTTTTAAATTATCTCTAGGAAATTCTCAATTATTCTCTTTTTGCTATCGTAGAACAGTCATACATTATACACATACATCATACATAAAATACGCCGTCAGTTTTGTATATATCCTATCGTATTCGTTTTAAATCACGTCGATCTCAGCCACAGATAAATGTATCAGTTTATGGAATGCAATTCCGTTTGAATGTCGTATTATGCCTATCGATAAAGACAACAAATCATCCGCCTCTATAGAACACACGATCTGTATTCGTCTGTATTCGTCTATCTTCGCGCCGTTACACAATCTCCATCGCTAGCGACACACAAATGAGAATAGTAATACTAGCATATCCTCCGTTTGTTCCTATCCTTATTGTTTAATAAAATCCACCATCCACCACGCGTGTTATCGCACCGTCTCACCACTACCTCAAGTATAGGTGGTTTGCCTTACGAAACTATTGTCTATTGTCACACATCCCGCGAGAAACCCGAGGGAGAAATTAACATCTGCAATTATTTTCGAGTTTGTCTTCACCGTGTCTTAGAGTTATGGAAGACTGAAGTCTCCTAGGACATTTTGTATCAATTATGCATCAACTGTATAACAGTGTGGCTACAGTACGAAGATAACCCCTCTTAGACGCTTTCCCGTAAGTCGAGCTGCAGCCTTTGATTGATATTCTCCGTGAATATTATTGATGATGTTATGACCTGCGGCTATGCTTATCTATATCTACCAATGTAAAGTCATCGCTTTTGTATAAAGAACAGCTCATCATTCTACCCTCGTCGCTTCAATGCCATGTCTGAATGTTTACGACACGCATTTATTTTTGACGCTAGATATACGTATTAAAAAAGAAATTATAGCTTGTTGTCCAAGGAAGATGCAACTTTCATTGAATGTAGAAAAAGTAATTCATGTCTATTGCAATTCTACACAGATATACTTTATATGTTAACTTTGTCACTCATCTAACAAATAAACTACCCAGGTAATATCGTCATATTCCTGTTGTCTTTCTATGTCGAATCAATACACTGCGCCAAACGTTATGATATATATCCATTTACAAACAGTTCACGTCTCCAGTATCCATTTGTATTTATGATTATGCTTTATTGGCCGGAACCACGAGGGAGCACTGAAATCGCATAAACTTCTACTTGTCTTCGAATCTGTGTTGTTCTTTGAGTGTATATATTGCTCTGTTTCTTGTTTGGACAGTTATATGTACTATCCCAGAAGTATCAATTTTTCTCTCGCTCGATTGAGCAGAAATCCGAATCTAATCCAGAATCTCGAATTAGCACCAAACGATATTAAATTATTTCCTAGTAAATGATTCGTCAACACTATTGTGTATTGATATACCCTTATTTTAAAAATATATTTTTTAGAACAAAATCTTTGTTTTGATGTATTTTGTTAATATATTGTCTTTGGTCAAAACATGGATTCAACAGTTTTCCAAATACATGTCATATCTTGCCCGTTATCAGTGTACATATACTTCCCGGTTAAAGCTATATCAATTATTTCTATACCACATGTGTGTAATGAAATTCAGAATACTTGAATAAATGAATCCGTTCTCGTTTACATAAAATATATAGATAGACGTCCGTTCACATTCAATCATTTTCCAACTTCCAGTTCAATAAAGTCACCCCGTTGAGATCGACGATTCGTTTTCATTGAATTCATTTCAGATTTCCACTCCAGTACTCACAGCTCTGTGATTCTCGATGCCACCCACATACCATGTGTTATAACCGACTCCGTTTCCCCCCGTCTATTGGCATAAGTCGTCTTATTACCGAGTTGATGGTGTTGCAATGGCCGATATTCAGATGTATATGGATCCGATCTGAAAGTGAGGGAAAAAACGATATCAGATGTCAGATATATGAATAAGCGTAATTTGTGGATATTCAATATTTGTTAATTATCCCCTTAAACATTAACCCTTTCCCACTTGCAATAGCATCGCATCGACAGAAGACCTTTTTTGAAAACGTTGTGGTAAAATGTGGCTCATTATGAGCAATTTCTCATTTTGCTACCTGCCGAGTCCCGGCAGCTCAGTCGGTAGCGACACAGGCTATCAATCAAGGGGGTTGTGAGTTCGAATCCCAGCTCGGCCAACATTCTTTCCAACGTTTGACAAAAGTCACTGTGAAAAACGCCATTCGTCTTTCCCCAATGGGCTAACAATCTATGTGGAAAAGCAGCCAATTGCTTGGAGAGTATTTTGTGTGGAGTACTGGTGTGAGAAAGCTAGGAAACACATTAGTAGTTGAACTAGCCGCCGTGATATGACTGAAAAATTGTTGAAAACAGCGTTAAGCCCCGATTAATAAATCAATCATTTTGCCACCCTATTTCAACTATAAGCATTAGCTCAACGTTCATTTATAGATATTGTTTATGTCTTTTCAAGATATTTCAAAGTCTGCTGCCGATTTGATGTATGTTGGAAACGGTTAACCCTTTTCCTCATATAGACGCTTTCTGACGCCTCTGCAGCAGACGGCATTTTGAAAACATAGTGACAAAAGAAGAAATTGCACAAAACGTGCAAGTTCTCCTTTTGCCACAATGTTTTTCCACCTTTTGTCATAGGATATCCATTTAACTATGGAGATTTCCTATGTTTTGACAAAATATGTTCAAAGTCGTCTGCTGCAGAAATGTCGTATGAGGGACAGGGTTAATGGTTTGTCGGGTAAACATGTTACTGGTACAGAGCTGTAGAAGATGTGCATATTTCACGTTCTACAATTCTCTATATGGCCTTTAAGCCAATGTTGTGGGTACTTCAAACAAAACATTGTCTAACTGAGAAGATTGTTTTGAATAAAGGTTAAGTGGGTAATTAGCGAGAGAGCTAACGAGTGACATTGATAGAGTTTATCTACTAATTGATCAACTGATACGGGAATTCTATTCCGAGTGATATTTACTCGCCGGTAACAAACGAGTGCCTCTGTATGTTTTTGTTAGTAGGGGATTAAATCACGAGGGTCGATAACTATGGTATTAAAAGTTCAACGCAGTATGATTCAAATAAGAGCCCTTCCAATAACACGATAAGAGAAATTAAAGAAACATCAATGATACCAAGGTTTTTAAATAAGTAACACAACTTCCTTGATATGTTTACAATGTTGTAGAGTTTCTTTTTATTTTGTAAAGACATACTTGCAATTATCTTTCGTACCAAAGACAATGTTACATTATTACGTATATACAGTTAAGTTTTATGTTGGTTTGATTGATTGATTGGGGTTTAAAGCCATTTTTAACAATTTCTCAGTTATATCACGGCGGCCAGTTCACCTACTCATGCATTTCCTGGTTTTCTCACACCAGTACTCCACACATCAATCTTCCCAAGCAAATGGCTGCTTTTCCACATAGACTAAGCCCATTGGTGGAAGACGATGTTTTATGTTTGACACACTAAAGTAACATAATATTTGGATTCAGTTACGTTTTGTTAATATAAATTTACATGTATTCAGGTTGCCGAATTGGTGCTATTGACAAGGCCTATTTTCAGATGTTAATGGATTCTAAGAGTAAGGGGAAACGACGTTATTAGGTTGATATATAATATGGTAATATGTGGTGAATCTTCAATATTTGTTAATTAACCCCGTATAGCATCATGACCTCTTCAAGGGAAAAGGGGTCTCCTAGTTTCTCCGTTTTAACATAACAAAAGAAGGTATGCGATTGTAAACAATTGTTGCAAATATTAACTTATCTCTTTGGATATATGCACAGGTTTTCTTAGGCTTTACTGTTCGCAGGACCCCTTTCCCTTGTGGCATGTCCATTTGACATATAATTGATTGATTGATTGTTTGGTGTTTCACGCCGTTTTCAAAGAAATTTCAGTTATATTACGACGTTTCCTTGGTAAGTTACTAGTACGTTTGGTCCATGTATCCTGACATCAGCCAGTTAGTTGTAATGCTAATCCCGCACTCCTGAGCGCCAAGGAGGGCAGCCATTACTACCTTGAAATAATACAAAGGGTTATGTAATTGCAACCGGTAGTGCTAGACTTCAAGTCTATCACTTACCAAAAGCAAACTCTGTGGCGCTCCGAAATGTAGACGAGCAGAGAAGGATCTAGTGAGACTTTTCATATTCACAGGCACAGCTGAACAATCACTAATCGCATATATAACAAGAAGAATTTTGATGCAAATCATCAAAGACGCCGCGTATGATTTTGAAGCATGACTTAAAGGAAGCAGATGCAGTTCAGTACATTTAAATAACCTGTGCAAGCAGACAGGATGTAAATATTTCGAACAAGAAAGCCAAATGTCCCTTTATTTTAAACAAGAAGGCCAAGATGTGCCTATATTGCTCACCTGGCTACCATAGCCTATATAAAAAGGTTACCAAGAGCAGAAAGGGTCAATATTGACGTAGGGATTAAACGTTTTATATGCTACGATCTATGTGATATTCAGCATGTGAAGTTTAGTCGTGAAATGACAAGTTAAGTCCTGAAACGATTTCGTTTACGGTTTGCTTAACAGTCACTGCAACTATAATGTGTCATACAAGCTGAAGTTTCTCAACTTGTTTTACCAATAAACTGTTTTAAATCCTCTAACTAGATCCATTAGATAAAAAAAAAATAGGTGCTAAATATTAACATATATTAAGATGTATTGCCACTAGTTATAAGTTAAGTGTGACACAAGCTTTGGAAGGAGAGGTGGAAGTCTATTTTCCTTCCAGTTTAGCAGAAGTATGATAGCAAAAACGGGAGTATATAAACAAAAAATACGTAGTAATTTAAAAAAGAAAAGAAAGAAAGATATGTATGATCAAGATTGAGCATTATGAAAGTTCAAATGTATAGTCAACATATAGCAATAATTATTAAGTCTGTTTTATTGGTTTGTAATGTCACTTTAATAGCTTTGAACATGCCAGTAGAAAACTGAAAAATAAACAAAAGAAAATGGTCAAGTCAGTTCCCAAAGAGCAATGAGCGAAAACCATTTGGTACGAATCGATCATCTCGAACGAAACATGATGAGCCGGGTACGAATCCAATGCATTTTAGAAATCGAATGAAATCGTGAAAACATTGAGGTATTCATAACGGAAGGAAGCAGAGACAACTTAATTACTCTATGGGAACCGATGACACCTTGTCGTTTATTAAATTAATAAGAATGACAAAAATCGCCAAGCGATGACATGCTGCATTTACAACACGTTACGGCCATGCCTATTGAATAGTTGGGTAAACGTTGTTTCTAGAATTATACTGTAATATGTATTAATTAAAATGAATCATCATTGATTTTTTAAAGATTACCCATTTTTTTAAAAATCTCAATATCGTAAATAGGCAAAAACATCGCCAGAAACTTTTTTCTGAGCTTTGATGAATCGGGTCGTAAACCAAACTATAAAAAAATGAGGAAGTTGGGGGAAATTATTAAATACCAATTACATGTGTCTAAAGTTTTGCAATAACGGCAGAAGACATACGTATTTTGTACCTTGCTGTTTCTTAAATCATTTTAAATTCAATTTATTTATTCATAAAGGTTGTTTTTTTCCAAACATATAACCAGGGACGTAGTCGTATCTACGTCCCTGATATAACAGAGTTTTTCTTAACAATACTAATGTTGGATGCTCCCTTTTCGATTACGTCACCCCATGGTACACAATTAAAACCTATCCCATACTGACGCCGTGCTTCCACGCGGCGTCAATAAGAACCTTATCTCCACGTGAGAATTCCATTTTGGACAAAACAAAACGTGGTTTGTTATTGAGACCAATGCTGCCACACTTTTGATTTCTCGTCAGTAGATGGACAGGGAAAGCTCTGGATTGACTGTGTGCATGTACAGTCTCATCTGAACCTTCACCGTTCGTTAATGCATCAGGAACCGCTTAGTTTGATGCGGCTCATTGAAACTCATTGCCGCTCATTGCAGCTCTTAATTAACATATGTAGATAGACCATACACGCGAAAAGGTACAATGTTGTTTTTGTCAACCGGATAGATTCAGATTACAGATATGTAACCTTCATTAAATATAGATATTACTATTATTATTATTATTATATTATAATTTTTATTATTATTATTGAATTAATTCGCACATTCTGGTCAATATCTACCAAACTCACATATTTCTTTCATAAGCTTGATAACGGTATTCGTCATCTTGTGTATATTATCCTTATATTAGACGGAGCAGATGTACAAGATGTTGTAAAGCTACATTTTTTCACAAATGCAGCTAATCCCGTTATGCTTCAGGATTTTACTCTTGTTTATGATGGCGTAATTTGAAAACAATTTCTCATGAAATATTCGATACGTTTTATAGTATTATTGATCAAGTCATTTCGTATTTGCAACGCTACATATCCGATAAGGGGTATGTTGTATTGACCGAAGCCGAAGGCAATTTTATTAATTAACGGCACCGAAATCGAGTCTCTTTTAATTAGCCGAGTTTGGTCTGTATTGGTCTAATTTGTAGTAGGCGGCATACTGACAATCTTAACCGTACTATATGACCAAAAGTCAATTAATAAAGATCGAAATGTCCACATTTTGTCAATTCGTTTCAACCCTTTCCCACATACAGACGCTTGCTGACATCTCTGTAGCAGACGTCTTTCGAAAACATTGTGGCAAAAGAAGAAATCGCTCATAATGAGTAATTTCTTCATGTGTCACAATGATGTCGACTCTTTTCAATAAGTAAACTTACATCTATAGAGATGTGTCATATTTTACATATATGTTTTCAAAGGCGCTTCATATAATATTAGAACATGTCTTTCGTCTAAGCGGGCTGTCTGACAAAATCTCTCCCCTTTCCCTTTATACAACAAACCACAGGCGTGCGAGTTTTCTTTTGAGAAAATTAAAAACAAGAAATATCTTTGAAAAAGATAACGGCGATAATAATCAAAACAATCAGTAATTTTCCATGAATTATAAAATTTGCGCAATAATCTATGTGTTTACCACAGGCTAATCGGCCATCTCCATCCAGCTTCAGTTTCTATAAATATATTATCAAGGCCGAGAATACGCCACATGGCTGGAGATTACGCGAGGCTCCCAAGAGGTGTAGAAGTTTAAGTTGACGATAAATAACTGACAACTTATCATGTTTCAAAAATAATTAATATTTTGCTCTTGAATATTATACATGTATTTCATACATTTTCACTGATTTTTTCACTGAAATTCATTTCTTAAGGAAAACAATTGAAAGTTAGTATGCAGAACATTTCATTTTATTAATGCCTCTCGTAGGATCGCCAACTTAACTATGAACCAATCAAAACGTTTCATTTCCTTTATTTCTTCGACATTATTCATTTAATTCAACATTTGATTGGTCGTATATCTAGATAATTTGTTTAACATTTAGGTTGAAACTGAGGTTAAATAGCTATTGCCGAAACAAAACACAATACCTGGTTTAACTTTTACCAAAAGTCTTTATATGATCCATATGCTATAAAAATAACGACCGTAATGTTATCGTGTGAGAAAACTCGGGGAATCCCAAACAAGACCGTGTTACTATAAATAGACTCCCTATTGTATTATATATAAAAAAGACTATAAAAAGGGCTATTTATAGTGACAAGGGAGGGATTCCCCAAATTATCATTACGACCATTTTTATCATAGCGTATGGACAATATAGAGAGATATTTTGAGTATTTTAACGAGGTATTGTGTGTTTTTCCCTACTTTTTTCTTTAATGGAAATTCGGACGCCTGTGAACAAACCTGCAGCAGAGGAGTGATTAAATCTGTTTATGTGTTTCGTAAGATAAACCAGATAATGCGAAAGAATCGTTTACATGTTATTATTATATATACTATTAAATTATAATAGATATTATTTTTTATCCAACATCCGTATACCCTTCAGTTACTTTTATGCTCTAAGACGCAAAGTTGATTGTGAGTCACAACATAAAACTTTTCATATTTGTTTTCTTTGATGTATATGTATGTGTACATGTATGTGTAAGTGCAAGTATATGTGAGTATATATGTGTATTTATATGTATGTGTGTATTTATGTATAAGTGTATATGTATGTATATAAATATATCAATCCATGTATATTCTGTAGATAAGTTTTGTGAATAAGTGTGTATTTTTTTATTTTTTTATTATTCATTTTTTTGTATTTCTTCTGACTCATTAACAGTAAATAATACTTGGACTTTGGAAACAATTGAATTATAAATTAATAAAATGATGTAAATAGTCGCCTGTCGCAAAATAGCAGTTCTGTAATTACGAAAAATAAAAAGGTTTCTCTTCCCAGTCAATTACGAGCTCATTACAAAATATAAGATTAGTCAATCTCGATTAAGAGTATCATTATGTATGATTTTTTTTTTTTTTTTTTTTTTTTCTATGTGTGTGTTAATTGCAAATTGTGTATATATTCTTTTATTATGTGTGTGTTAATTGTAATTTGTTTATATATTGTCAAAATGAAAAGAAACTGTACAGTTTACGTCAAATAAAATGATTGTCTATTTAATTCAATCATGCTAAAGCAATCATATCAAATAAATATTGTGAAAATATATATAAAAAGAATACATGAAGAAAATGACCATGAACTGGAATAAATATTCATATGTGCAGGTATGCAGTACCTTTAGATTAATCCTGATCAACAATATGCAAAGCCTACAAATATGTAGGTCACAATAATAAATTCAATTCGCCATCGTTCTGCTTCATCAGGATATTACGATATTGCATGATGCATGCAGTGCTTCGAAATAGATTGAATGGTTCACAAGGAGCAGCCGGTGTGTATTTTCTCATATAATTTTTAGATTAATGCCATTATAATGGTAGATCACAATGTTGATATAGTCAGGCCAATAGGCATGTACGTTATATGTGACCGTCACTCGGTGATTTGTATATTTCACTAGCAGGCATTCGGATTATTGAATGTAGTTTTTTGTCATCAACAAATAAAGTATTTTGCACAGTATGTACTATGTACTATTTTACAGTATGTACTCGAATCAGAGAAGATATAATAATAATTTTAAAAACTGGTATTTTCACCAAAACGTACGTATGACCTTTACAGGTGCTGACCTCCAGATAGATATCAAAAGGTTAAATGTTGAAACGTCTGCAAATATTGCTTATAGTGAAAACAAAGTAAGTAATAAATGGTTCAAAAACTATGTTGGCAGTAAATGGTGAAAAAAACAGTTGAAATTCAGAACTTGTACACAATTTGACTTACTTGGTATGTCTACCCAGTAAAAATGAAGCATAAATGATCAATATTTAGATGTTTATTGTACTGGAATATGAAATTAGAACTCTAATTCTATCCCAGAAATATGATTCTACCAATTTGTTATAACTTTGACTATACTATCTACTTCCTGGAACTTCAGCACCTTCAAATATGGAAGTGGTTGACCATACTTGGGGTTCCCACTCTTCCCTGAAAACCGTTGGAAAAGTACTGGATTTACTAATAGCATCGACATTGAAATTGAACACGGACACATCCTTGTTCATCTTGCTACATGTTTGTCGACAAGAAATGTACATTATAAACTTAATTACCGGCTAATCTTGGTTTACATTGTTTGCATTTAAAATTTATCGATCAACAATTATTATAGTGGGTATATTATTGGCGAGGTCTTGAATTGAATAGAATATGCAAATCGAGTTGGAATCCTGTATAACAATACGTTGGTCCTATGTCCTGTAAAAGTTTTACAGTTATTCTAATCGATGGATTTAATCGCTAAAGTGGTCAAAATAATTTGGTCCTAATCAATATTTCATGACAGACCAACGTCTTGCAGAAGGATGAGACCGCCACTTATTGAATCATGCATGAATCCACTATATCATACCGGCTTAATTAAAATATCGTTTTGGACTTCATCTTGTGAACATATCGGAACAAAAGAAGAGGAATTAAGGAAATTACTTCTTAATGTATCTTTTATCAGTGAACCCGCACAGTCACACTTGAGTCTTTATAGTCCGTATATATGAGACGTCCCACGAATAAACCAACATTATAGACTTTGCGTAAAGTATCGACCCTGATCAGCCTAAGAATGCCGCGCAGGCTAACCCGAACAGACACTTTTCGCCTCCTGTGGAATTCTGTTTCAGGAATCATTACTCTATACCTCTATTCCCCTGAGACGGAATGTGTCGACCCAGATTAGCCTGTGCGCATGCGGATCTGGGTCGATACATTACGAAAAGGCCATAATGTTGGTTTTCTCGTGGAACGGCTCATATGATATACAAACCTAATTGCACCTTCTGACAACAGAATATAAATGTAAGACCCAACATGTGTTATGCCATTATGTCCTTAAATGATGTCAAAGTGGGATGTCATTAAGTTGGTTTCAATACTACGGCCATAATTGAGCCGTCTTGCGAGAAAAGCAATCTTTTGGACTCTGCGTAATGTATCGACCCAGATTAGCCTGCGCCAGACACATTCCGCCTAAGAGGGATAGAGGTATAGGGTAATGATTTCTGAAACAGAAAAATCCACAGGAGGCGAAAAGTGTTGCATTCTATAATGGAATAAACTGCTAATTCGATTTATCAATACTTTACCCGATCTCTTAGAGAAACCAACCTTAACGTAATTATTACACGTGTGAAAAAATCCCTGCATGCCCGTTCATGGTAAGGACTCACTCACATAAGTTACCTGAAACATTATATGACTAATTAACAGACAGTGTCGATCCAGATCAGATGAGCAGATGCGTGCGCTGTTCTATTTGGATCTACACTGGTCGAATATGCCGTGAGATGGTCTTTCTGAGAATGCCACCGACTTGTTATGTCACTTTGCTTGATTGGCGCCACCTCAATCTAGATAATAGTAAAAGGTATGAATTGAAGCGGCGCCTAAAATGAAAATATATTACTTCTGTAATAGACGTTTCTTAACCTCCTTTACTTCATACAACACATCTGCAGCAGACGACTTTGTAAACATTTGCAAAATAAAACCCGTAAATGAATTCCCTTATCCCTTGTAAAAAAACCGCCTACTGCATCATTTGAAAGGGTCAATGAGAACCAAAGCTTTCGATTTCATTCAATGTGACTATTTTAACTTGTTCAGCAAAGGACTGATGATGGAGTGCCGATCTCTAGCAATGGTGAATTAATACATGTCAATACTTTTACGCAATATTGTTTTTAAAGTGTTCAATATCGTGGCCGCCATATTTTGCAACTCTGGGGAATAATTTGAACAATCTTGGAAGAGGTTCACCCATGAAAACATTTGTGCCAATTAATTTTCAAATTTGGCCAGTACTTTTTTCCCATTTTCACTCCTTTTTTAATGCCGCAGCAACCAAAGTTCTGCATACAATTTAAGTCTTTGAACATCCTTGGAAGTGAATCATCTGAGGAATAATTTTAAAATTGGTCCATTGGTTTAGGAGGAAAAGTTGTTTGTATGAACATCTGAACAGACACATAGACAGACGGACTGACGACGGACGCCGGACGTTGAATGACAACCATGTAGTTTGATCTGGATCTACACCGTTCGCAAATTAGTTACAGAGGGTTTTCTAAAACTTCTTGCACACTGAGGTCATTTGGGTATGAGAGCATTTATTAGCCGTTCCACGAGAAAACCATTAGTGTGGACTCTACGTAAAGTATCAACCAGGTTCAGCATGCCACGCATGCTGAGTCGGACAAACACTTTTCGCTTACTGTGGATTTTCTGTTTCAGAAATCATTAATCTATACCTCTATCCCCTGAGACGGAATGTGTCGGCCCGGATTAGTCTGCGCGGACTGCGCAGGCTGATCTGGGCCGATACATTACGCAGAATCCATACTGTTGGTTTTCTCGTGGAACGGCTCATATACGCAGACAAACACATAGTTATGTGCAATTGTTTTAATTTCGCAAAGGTTGTCAGTTTTATCTGGAGCATCGCTTATTGAAAGTTTAACTTGGGATAGAAAAAGAGAAAAAACGCTTGTGAAAAGCTCTCTCTCTTTAAGAGTTGTCTGCTGCAGAGACTCTAGAAATATCTATATCTGAATGACATAGTTGCGCCAGACGACTTTTTGTTACAATATTTATACCGTTTTATTTAACTTTCCCTGAAAGAAACTTTCAAGAGTTTAGGGTCGATGTTTGCACAGTCGTCTGCTGCATGTTTATTGTATCTGGGAATCAGTTAAGACCTACACTTAACGCATCTACAGCACGTCTGTATCTAAATGAAACATTTGCTAATTACTCATTTCGCTGCAATAATATCATTTATATTTACTAAATTATACTTTAATACATAGAGAATTACATATTTCTTGTATGTGGGAAAGGGTTAATGTATTCGGAAAAAACTACATTAGAATGCGTTACCAACTCCATCACTCAGTGTAGCTTTAATTTGATTGGTGAATATTAACGATTAGCCAAGCTAATAGTTTACTAAACCTGCAGTATATATTGAAAATGTATTTACTAGATTACAAAACAAAGAAACATATTTTTTTATAATTTTCTAAATCGATGAAGTTACTGTTACCATTTGAACAATGGAAAACAAGTGTTCCGTTTCTTCTGTAATGAAAAAAATGTGGAAGCTTTTGCCTCGCAAATAAAAAGAGGGGGAAATAATAAAATAAAAAATAATTTTGTCTGGAAGAGTGTCAAAAAAGCCATTAAACGTAATCCGCAAACGGGACACAGCACGGAATACACGTATTCGTTTACATACTAGTAATTTGGAGGCATCAGTAACTAGCTATAATTCTGTTTTCGGAATAGGTTTTGTCACATCGTCCATCTTCTGGACTACTTTCGATGATATGGATGACTGCAAAAAAGGTGTTGCTACAAAAGCAATAAGCAATAATTCGATTCAGGACAGCGGTTGGTTGTTTATAGAGCTGGACGCGTATTAAATTACCCTAGTTAGTTCACGTGATATATCGGTTTAGGTCAAAGGGAAGTAATTCTGATCGGCTTGCCGAGCAGACAATTTTATCGATGGTATTTCAAGTGGATACATAAGACTAAAGTTGTCTGCCATTGGACAATAACACCTTTGTGTGAGTTGATCGTATTCTTTATAAACTGAATTATCTCTCCTACTGGTTTATAACTAAACTATTGTTGACCATGAACTGTATTCATCCATTACTAGCCAGTTTCAGAACATCATCAAGTTTTTTTCTGAAATTGCAAGTAAAATTCACTTCGGGATAGGGTTGATATTTGATTTGACCTCATAGCTTAAACAGTGCGGATGGTCAATCCTTTGTTTATTTGTGCCTATTTGTTGTTTTAAGAGTGAACTTAAATATAGGTTTCTGGTCTGTTGGGTTTGTTTGGAAGCAACCATAACCCAGACTACGGTAGTGGCCGCCTATTGAAATTTAAGTTCTTCCCTCTGACCTTTTAGCCATAACATTGCTGCAACTGTTAACATCATCATTGAATTATGCCACGTTTTAACACTTTTTACGGATTTATTGCGTATTGCTTGTTACATAGTTCATAGATCCGATATAACAATAAGATGCAATTGTTTAGCCAATCAACAACAATTGATATGATATGTCTGGTACACTCGATTGCCGAACACTGTTTCTGCATCACAAACAAAAGCCATGTGATAGCCTCGGGTAGTTTTTGACGATTAAATATTTGTTTGTTTGTGATGCATGACGATGGGAGTGACTTAATACACGATCTCTATATGTGTTATACATGTCTGTCGAATAAAATAAACTATTATTAGACTGTTCGCATGTGCTGGCTAAAGAAGGTCTAAATTGGTCGCCAAAGCAGGTTCAAAGAATTGAATTGCGACATTCGTAAACACTGCATGCATCATGATATCGATGAACATTTAGCCTGCTTTAGCCCTTTTTGTCAAGCAGATGCCACAGGAGATCGCCCCGGTGGTGTAGTAGTGGTGTAGTAGTTGAGTGTCCTCATCGGGTGCAGAGGATGCGGGTTCGGCCGTCGACAAGGTAATACCGAAGCCTTTTAATATGGTAGTAACGGCTTCCCTTCTAGCGCTCAGGATTGTGGGGTTAGCATCACGACTACTGACTCGCCGATGTGGGGACCAATGGACCAGTTATACCTACCAGGGAAACACTTTAATATAACTGATCTGATATGTTTTCATTAGAACCTGTCAGATAAAAAAGAAAACAAAAACCCAATCAGAAGTAAGACAGGGAAGTCCTGTATCTTCTAAGGAAGAACGTGTTGCTTAAATGTTGAACCCCTTGTTTGGAAGCCCATCGGGGTGTGCAAATATTCATACATTTATAGAATTATTCATGTCAGAAGACAAACAAACTGTCAATAATCTTGCAAAATTCATATACAACATCTTCATTAAAAGAGATAATATATATTACGATAGGTAATATAAGTAATAATAATACTATATCTATACTTTCATCTCTGCTTGGAATTTTTAGAGCAAAAAGTAAATAATAAATAGACTTCATTAATACCTATCTAGTTCATTCTTTCTTGTTGGTTTACTATAAGAATCAACATACTTTGTAAGTTTTTTATAACACATCATATTGTAACTGTATTGTATATACACGCTAGGTTTGTTTATGTTCACTATCGTCACGAGCGGTCTCAAATTAATTAATATTGTTGCTGGAAATTTTGCAAAAAAGCATTGACGATCATGCGACGTATAAATTTGAACACAACGTCAGTAGGTTAGAAGTAAGATAGGTCGTTACAGTGACGTAGAAACTTCCATATTATTTCATAAATATACAAAGCAGTCGATCATTTAGATATGTGTGAAATGTGTAGGCATACCATCATTTTTTGTTTACAAACGTTTACCGAAAGTCTTAAAGTTCATGTTCATAATTCCGCGCAGGCTAAACCGGGCCGACGTATTCCGTCACAGGGGGATTGAGGTAAAGAGTAATGATTTCTATATCAGAAAATCAACAGGAGGCGAAAAGTGTCTGTCCGGGTTAGCCTGCGAGGCATGCTTAAGCTGGTCCGGGTCAATACTTAACGCATAGTCCACAATTCGGCCTTCGTGATTTATTTATAAACACCTGAACCTCAAATCGTTATATCACTCAGAATGAGGTATATTTCCCAATTCTAACACTATTGACAATTTTTCTTCTATACGCAAAAGAGGGATTTGAGCGTGATACATCACACAATATATCACTCTAAAGTTCCGGAACTATTTTTGGTTGTTGAAATTCCCTCCCGCGTATTTTTCATACAACATTTCTTAGTGCGCATGCGTAAATACGCTAGGCTTGACATATAAAATGAAATCACGAGCTTTTAACGTGTAAAATGCTCGCCAAATAGTTAATTCTGCATGGCGAGGGTAAATAAAACCAAATAGTTAGTTAACGTGTAACAGCATACTGTTTACAGGTCAAAAACGGTCATAATGAGTATATGACAATTTGAAAAAGGTATAATCAAAATAAAACGTCTTTATAGAACTGATTCCCTCCCGCGTATTTTTCATACAACGTTTCTTAGTGCGCATGCGTTTGTACGCTGGGCTTGATATTTTATGAATGAAGTCACGAGCTGTTGTTGTAAATGCCGTTTGGAAAGTTGATTTATAAAAGTGTGTAGGCCTTTATCACGAGAATCGAACCTTGGACCTTTGACTAACGAGCCTGGATTTAAACACCAGGGCCACTGTCTTCTGATATGTCGTTTGAAATGAAGCTACGTCTAATTTAGACGCGAAAACGAATTTTGAGTTGCCTCGGCAATCAATAGATAAAGGATATGCAAATATATACCACGTCTATAAACCCTTTCACACATACAGCCGCTTTCTGACGTCCCGACCCTGCAGCGGACACATTTTGGAAACATTGCGGCAAAAGGGGAAATTGCTCATGATGAGCAATTTCCCCCTTTTGCCACATTGTTTTCATCTTTATTCAATACTTGTTTTTTTTTCATTTATTGTTTCCATTTTTCTGATTAAATGATTTCAAGTCGTCTGCTGCTAATTTGTTGTATGCTGGAAATCGTTAAAAGGCGATATCGGTTGATAAAATAGCGAGTCTTTGACTAGACGTAAAACAAGTTTATCACTACTAAACGTTATCTTCATATCATTTGGGCGTGTGTCAATCTTGTGTGTTCGGCGGGATGTTTTTGGGGAAACATCTTTGGTACGCATTTCGCTGTCTCTTGACGGCCTGATTGCTTGACACGTCAGGTTGGCGTTTGTTATGGATCTTTTTATTTACCCTCGGCGTGCAGAATTAACTGTTTAGCGAGCAGGCAAAGTTAGATACAAGGGAGTCCGGGTGCCATACCCTAGTTCTTTCCTTAAAGATCCATTGGTTCTTTTACGTGCCCAGTGTATAGCACCGATATGCGCGCGGTTATTACTTCTTGAAAGGACCAGTACTCTTGTCGAGTGGGAGACACTTAAAAGCACCCCTTAAGTTTCCAGAACCTGAGCCGGGATTTGAATCAGAGACCTCTCGAATGACAGTCCAGAGTGCTAACCACTGGACTACTCCGCCACTCAAGACAAGATTTTACGAAGATATCTCGTAGTATTGCCTGCAATTTGTTGTTTATATTATCGTCATTATTGATGTTTCGTTGTATATAATTACAGCTATCTTGACCTTAATGGCCAACAATGTAATCGAAAGCTTTACTATAACAATACATCGGTGGAACTGATGGATGTTTCCACAAGTGTAGCTAGGACAAAGCGATGGTTCTAAAATATGTTTTATGAAGCAAAATCAATTGGACAGAAGTAAGTGAATAGTTAGAAATGCGAGTACAAACATGGACAATTTTAATATGTATTCCTCTTATAATATAACATGTATATAGTGAGGTTGAATGATGGAGGATGATATAGAGGATAATTGTTTGTTTCAGTGTATCATCGAAATTTCTTTCATTGAGTGAACAGCAATGGATGATATTTACAAGAGTGTTGAAGCCACAAGTGAAAATATAACACACTGCTTTCCACGAGATAAAGTTGGTAAAGCTCCCCTTTCAGTAGCATTGAATTGCTATTGGTGATGGCTGAGAAATTTCCCCGACACAAATGGCCCCTTGCCATACCCTATCGAAATTCAAATTCATCTCCTCTTGTTTGTGAAGCTTCCCATTAAGTATCATTGAATTCCGACTGTCTATGCTTGGAAATAGCCCGGACAAGAGTTCTCCTATTTCATATTATATAGAAAGGCAATACTCTATAACAAAACAAGTAATCTTACAGGAATAGTGTGATAATATGCACATCTCCTCTTGTAAGTGCTATTGAATTCGTGTTAGTGGATGCTGAGAAATAGCCCGGACAAAAGCGGGACGAATTTTCAGACGGAAAGACTGACGGACAAAGCAGTGACTATAATCTTATAAGTAAGTTACTGAGCAAACCTTGCATTGATACGGCTTAATTACGGCATTGTAAATACTTGAGCCGTTCCACGAGAAAACCAACATCATGGACTCTGTGCAATATTTCGACCCAGATCAGCATGCGCAGTCTGCGCAGGATAATACGGGCCGACACATTCCGTCTCAGAGGTATAGAGTCATGATTCCTGAAACAGAAAATCCACAGGAGGCGAAAAATATCAGGCCGTGTTAGCCTGCGCGGCATGCTTAACTTGATCAGGTCGATACTTTACGCAGAGTCCACACTGTTGGTTTTCTCGTGGAACGGCTCATATAATAGCAAGATACAGAGGTAATACACATTTCTAAGAACAATTCCTGTGCTCGAAGTATAACTTCGAGTACTATGACATATTATGTCAAATTCAATAAATAGATTTACTTCTATTATATCAGAGGAATCCGCCATGGCAGAGTGGTTAGCGTTGAGGATTTTGAACCGGGAGTGTCTGATTCGAACCTCATTCGCGGCGGTCATGGTGGAGAGCTATAGGGCAAGTCACGTTTACTTGTTTAACCCTTTACCTCATATAGACGCTTTCTGACGCCTCTACAGTAGACGGCTTTTTGAAAACATAGTGACAAAAGAAGAAATTGCTTAGAACGAGCAATTTTTCTTTTGCCACAATGTTTCCACTTTTAGTCATAGATTATCCCTTTAATTATAGAGGTTTTCTATTTTTTAACAAAATATGTTCAAAGTCATCTTCTGCAGAATTGTTGTATTTGGGAAAGGGTTAAGCGTGTGGTGAAAATATAAACCTTTTCACATGTAGACGTATTATAATGCGTCTGCAACAGACACATTTTTGTAAACATTGTTAAAAAATGTGAAACTGTTCATTATGAACAATTTATTCTTTTTCCACAATGTTTTAAACCTTCGTTCAATAAGTTGCCTGTTGCAAACGTGTTGTATGTAGGAAAGGGTTTAATATGCCGACACTCGGCTTGCAAACCGATGTTTCCATCTTTGGTGCATTTACAGCTATGTCTATCCCATTGCATACTTTTAGATTTAATTTCCAAATTTAATTTCAGATTTTTGCTGAATACCAGGCACACTGTCTGTCGTGGTGACTATAATCTACGTCATTCCCTCATACAACAAAGTTGTGTCAAACCACTTCGAAAACATATCGACAAAATAGTAAGCCTTATTTATAGAAATATAATTATTGAATAGTTTGAAAACATTGCAACAAAACGAGAAATTGCACACACTATTTTCAAGAGCCGGAAACGGATTAGGTGCAAACAGGAACGAATCCACAGTCCATGAAGTCATTCTACAGGACAAGACAACAGAACTCACTGAATGCATTCACGAAACGTCCACACATCATTGAACTAGACTTATGCTACTTAAATATTCAGAATTCGAGACAACTGCATGTTTCGTTTATTATTATCTTACTTTCCAAACTATTTGGTTTTTTAATCTCCAATGTTATCAGGCCACATTGTTTATAGTAGATTCTTCCATGTTCAAAATTGGACGAATCTATATTCATATTTTAGGAGTTCTGGAATATGTTGATAACTCAAAGCCAAACAATGCTGATTTCCGGTGAGACAGCTCGTTACGAGCTGACTCACCTGAATCTGTATTGCTTGCTTTATCATTATATGAGCTGAATTACGATAAAACCAACAGTGTGAGCTAACCCGGACCAATACCTCTATCCCCCTGAGACGGAATTTGTCGGCCCGGATAAGCCTGCGCGGAGGACTGCACAGGCTGATCTGGCTCGAAATTATGCAGATGCCATAATGTTGGTTTTCTCTGAAACGGCTCATATGTCCTCGAAACCTTGTGTTTTTGATTCTCCAATGTAAAACTCATCGCGTTATTAAATCATCTTTCTTTCATATACATACTTCGACAAGATAAAGGCGTGTTTCGTATTCATAATTTAGCCTCCAAATCATATATTATGATTCTTCAACGTTACCACATCGCGTTATTAAATCATCTTTCTTTCATATACTACATACTTCGACGAGATAAAGGCGTGCTTCGTATTCATAATTTAGCCTCCAAATCATATGTTATGATTCTCCAATGTTACCACATCGCGTTATTAAATCATCTTTCTTTCATATACATACTTCGACGAGATAAAGGCGTGTTTCGTATTCATAATTTAGCCTCCAAATCATATGTTATGATTCTCCAATGTTACCACATCGCGTTATTAAATCATCTTTCTTTCATATACATACTTCGAAGAGATAAAGGCGTGTTTCGTATTCATAATTTAGCCTCCAAATCATATGTTATGATTCTTCAACGTTACCACATCGCGTTATTAAATCATCTTTCTTTCATATACTACATACTTCGACGAGATAAAGGCGTGCTTCGTATTCATAATTTAGCCTCCAAATCATATGTTATGATTCTCCAATGTTACCACATCGCGTTATTAAATCATCTTTCTTTCATATACATAATTCGACGAGATAAAGGCGTGTTTCGTATTCATAATTTAGCCTCCAAATCATGTGTTATGATTCTCCAATGTTACCACATCGCGTTATTAAATCATCTTTCTTTCATATACATACTTCGACGAGATAAAGGCGTGTTTCGTATTCATAATTTAGCCTCCAAATCATATGTTATGATTCTTCAACGTTACCACATCGCGTTATTAAATCATCTTTCTTTCATATACTACATACTTCGACGAGATAAAGGCGTGCTTCGTATTCATTATTTAGCCTCCAAATCATATGTTATGATTCTCCAATGTTACCACATCGCGTTATTAAATCATCTTTCTTTCATATACATACTTCGACGAGATAAAGGCGTGTTTCGTATTCATAATTTAGCCTCAAAATCATATGTTATGATTCTCCAATGTTACCACATCGCGTTATTAAATCATTTTTCTTTCATATACATACTTCGACGAGATAAAGTCGTGTTTCGTATTCATAATTTAGCCTCCAAATCATATGTTATGATTCTCCAATGTTACCACATCGCGTTATTAAATCATCTTTCTTTCATATACTACATACTTCGACGAGATAAAGGCGTGTTTCGTATTCATAATTTAGCCTCCAAATCATATGTTATGATTCTCCAATGTTACCACATCGCGTTATTAAATCATCTTTCTTTCATATACTACATACTTCGACGAGATAAAGGCGTGTTTCGTATTCATAATTTAGCCTCCAAATCATATGTTATGATTCTCCAATGTTAATCTCATCGCGTTATTAAATCATCTTTCTTACATATACATACTTCGACGAGATAAAGGCGTGCTTCGTATTCATAATTTAGCCTCCAAATCATATGTTATGATTCTCCAATGTTACCACATCGCGTTATTAAATCATCTTTCTTTCATATACTACATACTTCGACGAGATAAAGGCGTGTTTCGTATTCATAATTTAGCCTCCAAATCATATGTTATGATTCTCCAATGTTACCACATCGCGTTATTAAATCATTTTTCTTTCATATACATACTTCGACGAGATAAAGGCGTGTTTCGTATTCATAATTTAGCCTCCAAATCATATGTTATGATTCTCCAATATTACCACATCGCGTTATTAAATCATCTTTCTTTCATATACATACTTCGACGAGATAAAGGCGTGTTTCGTATTCATAATTTAGCCTCCAAATCATATGTTATGATTCTTCAATGTTACCACATCGCGTTATTAAATCATCTTTCTTTCATATACATACTTCGACGAGATAAAGGCGTGTTTCGTATTCATAATTTAGCCTCCAAATCATATGTTATGATTCTCCAATGTTACCACATCGCGTTATTAAATCATCTTTCTTTCATATACTACATACTTCGACGAGATAAAGGCGTGTTTCGTATTCATAATTTAGCCTCCAAATCATATGTTATGATTCTTCAATGTTACCACATCGCGTTATTAAATCATCTTTCTTTCATATACTACATACTTCGACGAGATAAACGCGTGCTTCGTATTCATAATTTAGCCTCCAAATCATATGTTATGATTCTCCATTATTGCATACTTTCATATTGTCCTGTTTACTTTGCATTGAAGAAAGTGGTCATGATTATAGGTTATTGACCCTGTACTGTGAAATCATCGTTGGACCGAGTTCTTTGGTTGACGTTGCCGAGCTTGCGAGGCTACGTTCGCCAAAGAACGAGGTCCAACTTTGATTTCACAGTACAGGGTCAATAACCTTTTTATTGCATACTTTCATATTGTAAACTATTTGCTTTACGTTGTGGAGGTTTTTTTATTAGCTAGAATTGATAAATATGCTTCCGAATTAGAAACAAACTGTTTGTTTACATAAGTAGTAATCTTTGTGCAAATGCCGTTTGAATTTTAACGGTGACGTAATTTTTATAAATGACGTCATGCACGTGCATAACCAACATTTTAGACGCGCGTTTTAGACTGTTTTCATGTCAAAAACGTACTGTTAGCATGAGACAGTAAGAAATTGTCCATGATCAATATATGAGAATTTAACATTACAAAGTCCCGTGAGGTTTAACAATGATATTTAGGTCAGCTATGTTTGTTTACATAACAAAAGTAGTCCCTTGCATGTTAATTATGCAGAATTTTCGCACGTCCTTATCTACGGTCATGATCACTTCTTGACAGCGGTCATGATCGAAAAATCATGACCACTTTCTTCAATGCAAAGTGAACGGGACAATATGAAAGTATGCAATAATTTTCGATCATGACCGCTGTCAAGGAGTGATCATGACCGTAGATAAGGACGTGCGAAAATTCTGCATAATTAACATGGTAGGGACTACTTTTGTTATGTAACAAACATAGCTACATCTAAATATCATTGTTAAACCTCACGGGACTTTGTAATGTTAAATTCTCATATGTTGATCATAGACAATTTCTTACTGTCTCATGCTAACAGTACGTTTTTGACATGAAAACAGTCTAAAACGCGCGTCTAAAATGTTGGTTATGCACGTGCATGACGTCATTTAAAAAAAATACGTCACCGTTATAATTCAAACGGCATTTGCACAAAAATTACTACTTATGTAAACAAACAGTTTGTTTCTAATTCAGAAGCAGATTTATCAATTCTAGATAATAAAACAAACCTCCACAACGTAAAGCAAATAGTTTACAATATGAAAGTATGCAATAAAAAGGTTATTGACCCTGTACTGTGAAATCATCGTTGGACCTCGTTTTTTGGCGAACGTAGCCTCGCAAGCTCGGCAACGTCAACCAAAGAACTCGGTCCAACGATGATTTCACAGTACAAGGTCAATAACCTATAATGTTACCACATCGCGTGGTTTACATATATTCAGAGTTTGAAATAAGGGCAAGTTAAGTATAAAATGGTAGTAATGGCTGCCCTCGTTGGCGCTCAGTGTTGCGGGGTTAGCATTAAGACTGGCTATATTAAGTGTCAGGATAAATGGACCAGTAGTACTGGTAACTTACCCAGGAAATGCCGTAATATAAGTCAACACTTGTTTGAAAGCGGCGTAAAGCACCAAACAATCAATGAATCAATTAATCAATCATTAGTTGTAACACAATTATATGGGTTTGATTGTCATATTGTTAACCCTTTCCCTCATATAGACGCTTTCTGACGCCTCAACAGCAGACGACTTTTTGAAAACATAGTGACGAAAGAATAAATTGCACAAAACGTGCAATTTCTCCTTTTGCCACAATGTTTTCCACTTTTTGTCATAGGTTATCCATTCAATTATTGAGATGTTCTATTTTTGGACAAAATACGTTCAAAGTCGTCTGCTGCAGAATTGCCGTATGAGGGAAAGGGTTAAAGCACTGTATGTCGAGCTAAGGGCGTGCTACAAACAATATGATGTTCTATTCACCAATAATACCACATCATATTGTTAAATCAAGGAACTTCATTATTTAGAGTTCGAGGTGAGTGTCAGTTTGATATGTATACATTAACTGTCCTCCAAACAATATAGGTGTGTTTGTTTATTCTCCAATGTTACCAAATCGAATTGCTACATAGTACTAACATTATACATGTACATTATTTGTCTATGTTTATATTCGCCAATGTAACAAGGTCACACGGTTCAATCATTGTACTTACATATTTGGAGTTCGAAATAAGGGCTAGTTTTCTGTTCATTATTCGTCCTCCAAACACATGGTAACACATGGTAAATAGCTGACAAAATAAATGTTGTAGGGCTAAGCCCCATACGCAGTAATCCCGTTGTACTAACATATACATTATTTGTCAATGTAACAAGGTCACATGGTTAAATCATTGTAATTACATATTTAGAGTTCGAGATAAGGGTACATACGTTTCGTATGCATTAGTTGTGCTCGAAACCATATGTCTGTCATGCTCCAGTGCTACTAGATCACGTGGTAAATGAGTGATGAGAGAAACAGTGTGGGGCTAAGGCCCTGACCCATTAATCCCAACAACCTTAATCATCATTCATGTTTTTTCCCTGACAATTTCCCGACTTTACTTAACTAAATGAGCCGTTCCGTCTCAGAGGGATAGAGGTAAAGAGTAATGATTCCTGAAACAGAAAATCCACAGGAGGCGAAAAGTGTCTTTCCGGGTTAGCCTGCGCTGCATACTTAGGCTCATCTGGAGTAATACTTAACGCAGAGTCGACAATGTTGGTTTTCTCGTGGAACGGCTCAAA
Source organism: Serripes groenlandicus (assembly GCA_031761405.1). NCBI lineage: Eukaryota > Metazoa > Mollusca > Bivalvia > Cardiida > Cardiidae > Serripes > Serripes groenlandicus. The sequence continues at coordinate 11,228,606 of JASEVX010000008.1, forward strand.
TATTGATATATGAGTATCGAAAAATGTAGATTACAATTAGCCTGCACGAACGCACAGTCTGACCTGTGTTTACATTGTTCGTAGAAGTATTCTGATTGAAGATTAGTTAAAATTTTAGATATAGAATATGAATTCTTCCGAAATACCTTCAATAATTGTTATCTTTTCATATCAGTATAAGATTCATAGTAAATACTTTTAAAATGGTCGTAACGGCTTTCCTCCTTGGCGCTCATTGCTGTGGGAGATATCATAGAAACTAATTCATCGATGTTGGGATAAATAATACCGGCAGTACTGGTAATTTACCGGCGATAAGCGGTGATACAAACTTTAAAAATACTTAAAAAAACGACGAAAGCACCACTCAAACAAACACACAAACAAAAAATAAAGTTAATAATTCTTAAGGCTTGACAGTTTAACTAGATTATTTCATAAAAAGCAGGCACACTCGCTTCTTCTACGTTCCCCAAGGGAATATTACGCCGGTATCTCCATCAGACAGTAAATACAAGACAGATTATTTTAGCCGCACCATTGAAAGGAAAAGGAATAAATTTAATCGACGTCTGCTGATAAGACGTAAACGGTGGTTTGGAACTACAAAATGAACGATGCACAGAAAAGGCAGGGTGTTTATCATCATTAGCAATTTCGCAATGGCACATTTTATTTCCAAAAGTTATCTGATGAGGATGCGTCAAGCGATGCTTGAGTATAGAATTGTCAAAATGCATGTCTTGAGCAAAAAGATCGGAAACAAGAGAAAACTGACGATCGAAATAAAACCATAAAAACACTGCTTTTAGACCGGATATGATCCTGGTTTATCAGCCTTTCTGAGCGTTAACCCTTTATATCATGCAGACGCATTTTGACTTACTTACAATGGACTGATTTTAAAAGGATTGTTGAAAAATGAGAAATTGCTCATATGAAGCCATTTCCTGTTTTGTCCTGATGTGTTCAAATCTATGAAAATTACAACTTGTTTCATGTCAAGCGATTTTCATTATTTTTAAAGTCGTCTGCTGCAGATTTATTTTGTGAGGAAAAGGTGTTATTTAAGCCAATACATTCCGAGCGATCAAACGTTTTGGCATCGATGTTTCAAATTCCTCCATTTCATTTAACTCTTTCAGCGCCAAAGGCAATATTGAGGTTTTTGCAAACAACACTGATTCAGGTGAGACAGCTCGTAACGAGCTGTCTCACCTGAAATCAGCATCGTTTGCTTTCTAGTTATCAAAATAGTCCAATCTGTTATTACATGAAAAATGGAGACGCCCAATTATGAATATGGAAGAGTCTACTTTTAACAATTCGGCGCTGAAAGAGATAAGTCTGTGTAACACGGACAGGGGAGACAAACTAGTTGGCTTCACGAGAAAAGCCTATTGAAACCTAATACATATAGCCTATACATTGATATACAATCAGAAAATAAAATTACTAATGGCGTTTTGAAATAAACCTTTCGGTGAATTTTAAAATGTTTATTGTCGCCGCGTGGAAGCGCGGCGTCAGTATGGGATAGGTTTTAATTTTGTACCATGGGGTGACGTAATCGAAAAGGGAGCAACCAACAACTATTATTGTAAAAAAACTGTAATATGTTTGAAAAAACAGCCTTTATGATTGAATAAATTGTATTAACTGATCTAAGAAACAACAAGATACAAAATATGTACATCGTTTACCGTTGTCACAAAACTTTAGACACATTTAAATTGTTTTTAATAACTGTTCCCCAACTAACTAGGCTAAGCATTTTTTATGAGTTGGTTTACGGAGTTCACTAGGCTACGCTTTTTTAATTGCTTGGTTTACTGCTCTGACGACTCGATTCATCAAAGCTCAGAAAAAAGATTTGGGTGATGTTTTTTCCTATTTATTTCTGTTGTATTATAAATGCTTAATTTTGATATTAAATATCTTTAAACTTGTTAGAATAATTTTTGTTTATATACTCTCGTTTTTTGTTATCATACTTCTGCTCAACTGGAAGGAGAATAGACTTCCCTCTCTACTTCCAAAGCTTGTGTCACACTTAACTTATAACTAGAGGCATTAACACTTAAGTTAATATCTGTTAATATTTCAGTATCTATGTTTTTTGTTTATCTAATTGAACTAGTTAGAGCAGATTTAAAATTACGAAACTTTCAGTTTGTATGACAATTTATTATTGCAGTCAATGTTAAGCAAACGGTAAACTAAATGGTTTGAAGACTAAACTGTACATGCTGAATATCACATAGATCGTAGCATATAAAGTGTATAATCCCCTACGTCAAAATGGACCCTTTTTGCTCTTGATATAGACTATGGTAAGATTTTTAAAGTATTTGATGAAACCAGGGACGTAGATAAGATTAAAACCTATACAATACATGTACATGTATTCAAAGTCAGCACCACGATAACATTTCCTCAGTACTTCGAAATTCTGGAAGTTTTAATCAAGACAACCTAGTATAGACGTCAGTGAGGTCGGATTAGATTGAAATAGGCCCAGTATGGGAAATATATTGTTAATGTATTTTTGTTCATATATTTCGATGCCGAAGCAAATAGAGGAATGCACCGATTCGAAGTATGCAATGGATTCTGAAACAGAACAATGAAGAACGTACATTATATGTCAGTGTTCAGTGCTAGATGAGCAGACGTTGACTCTTTCAGACCCATTTGCAAGAAACGAGTTTTGAAAGCATTATGATGAAAGGATAAATTGATAAAGATAAGCAATGTGTCATGTTGCCACAACGTTTTCAACTGTATCTATTAATTACACTTTGATTTATGGTGAATGTTTAGAAATATGCATAGCCGTCTGCTTCAGATTTGTAGCATATTGGAAATGGAAGGGGACTGTTTGTGTATTGTTTGCCTTCCTGTCCCTTTATGATGCCGTAGAAACCACATTCATCCATTGATTGTTAGTTTGCAGGCACGTTTCAAACACTACTACCTAAGTGACATTCCTATGGAATTCTGACGGAATAAGCACAGCCGAATAGGAGAAGATGCTGTTTAAAGATTTGGGTTTGCTTTAAACCTTTTTCTGATACCCCAATAACCTAAATTACGCATACATTTGAATTTCGCAAGAAGATGTATAAAAAAGATAACAAAAAGTATCATTTCCTTGAATTTTGGTTGTACTTGGCCCAGTTGTAAAGAATACTAAATCGACGAAAGAAACAACTGCGATCACAAAATCTCTCATTCCCCGATCCGTGCTGAGATGAGCTTAGCAATAGATGCAATAACCATTATCTAGATCAGAAGCCAATACGTAATAGAAACCTGTACATGTTCATAACATAATGCAATCTGCTGATCCGTTATGTATACCGTGTCATATTTCTCCAAAATGTATACCATATCCTACGTCCTCAGTGCCAACAGACAACGAACCTGCAGCAGATGACTGAAAATATGAACAATCTCTATCTATGAAGGTATTACTGGTGAATAGAGTGTGAAAAGCTGTGGCAAAATGTGAAAGTGTTGGTAATAAGGAAATTCTCCTTTTGTCACAACGTTTACAAAAGTCGTCTGCTGCATATTCGTTCGATGTTTGCGCCTGCATTGGGTTTACTTCTAAAACACAAGTTAAGGTATTATATAGAGTGTTAAAAAAATATCAAGTTCCCGCATATGTAGAACAAAAACTTTGAGTGCTTACAGAACGGCAAAATGCAGACACTCGAGTGGATGAATGGTATAATTGATTTAATTGACTAAGCAGAACGTAACAGAAGTCCTTACAGGTTCATAAAACTACAATGTTAAACGTACTCTACAATTACGGAAGACCGGCAGAGTTTTCAATGGTACCATTAGAGTAGCGGAACGAGGGATCAATAAACAATTAAACCTGATTAATGGTTGTAATCGGACACATACGCTACAGAGATGCTGGGTTTCCCTAGAAGTGTAACAGCATTCCGTAAACAGATACAGTTACATTCGTTTAGCACGCAGATATAAACATGTCTGGTTTAAGAGATTGTGTGCACATATGAGCTGTTCCACGAGAAAAAAACAACATTGCGTGAATTATCGATACGGATCTGCCTACGCATGCCGTGCATGCTTAACCGGACAGACACTTTTCGCCTCCTGTGGAATCATTACTCTATACCTCTATCCAACTTAGACGGAATGTGTAGGACCGGATTAGACTGCGCGGTACATTACGCAGAGTCCATACTGTTGGTTTACTCGTTGAACCACTCATATGTCGAGTTTTTAAGTTTGGTTCAACCATATTTGAGTTCTGAACAACATATCTTACTAAATGGGCTAGACATTATTAGACAGGATGTCTGTCCATTAACGAGGACCAACACCACATATCTGCGGTGTATGTCTATTTAAGCTCTCTTAGCATTTTCCCTCATGTATACGCTTTCTGACGACCCTGTAGCAAACACATGTTGAAAACAGTGGTGCGAAGGAAGACATTGCTTATAATGAGTAATTTCATGTTCTCACTTTACCACAATTGTATAAGCCATATTTAATAATAATACTTTAAATAAAGAGATTTTCCATATTTTTGCTGCAGAATTGCCGTCAGTGGAAACAGGCACTTAGAACATAACATTGACTTTTGGTTCTTTAGATATAGCGATATCATTACGCGTTGTTCGATAAATGCTCGAGAATTTGTTTATAAAGCGCACGTACTGGGAACGGTTTCTGACAACATAACGTTTGATTTACTGTCCATACAAGTTAAATTCAACTCGGGCTTCTTGAAAATATCAAAAAAAATAAGAAAATAACTTCTGACAGGAGTGCATCATCAAGGGGGAATCAATACAGTTATCTCAGCATATTCTAGGTCAAATTACGCCAAATACATCCGCTGTCATACTGACCTAAATAGTCCCCCGAAAAAACTTTGTTTGCATAGAAATAAGTGTATACCGTCACCAGAATGCATTGAATATATCACTTTGAGTTTAAATCCATTGTAAATGTATATAGGATGCACTGCAAATGATTGATTAGATCACGTTTAGTTTTTTTACTTTGTTTGGAAGTTAAACAAAGAAGGAATTTATTTGGTGTATTTTCACATCTATACTAAAATGTGCAGATAATAAAGTGCGTGTTTGATATACGGATCTAAAAATAGAAATGTTGCGCTCTATCGTCATAAATGTAGGTCAACATAACATGGTTCAATGTAACCTCTTGCTACTCCACACGTATACTTTTTGTGGTATTTTACTACAATTGAGCCGTTCCACGAGAAAAAAATGTATCGATCCGTCAAAGGGGGATAGAGGTCTAAAGTATTGAAATCCACAGGAGTTGAAAAGTGTCTGTCCGGGTTAGCCTGCGCAGCCACACACACACACACACACACACACACTACCGATCATATGAACAAAGCGCCATTAAAGACAGTGTGACCCACTTAGGGCCATGCCTTTTGCCTAATCAACACGGATTTAATATTGTAAAGGGTCTGCACAAGTACTTACTAAATAAGATGTGTTTGTGAAACACTGATGCCCCCGAATGGCAACATCTAGGTCAAAGGTCAAGGTCGCAAGGTCAAAAATGTTGGTACTGACAGAAAGGTCATGTCACAAGGAATACACATGTGAAATATGGTAGCCGTACCTGTTATGGTTCAAAAGCAGTGGTCAAGGTTGAAGTTTTTTTCGAGAATGGCAACATCTAAGTCAAAGGTCAAGGTCGCAAGGTCAAACATTTGGGTACTGACAGAAAGGTCATGTCACAAGGAATACACATGTGAAATATGGTAGCCGTACCTGTTATGGTTCAAAAGTAGTGGTTAAGGTTAAAGTTTTTTTCGACAGACAGACAGACAGACAGACAGACGTACAGACAGACAGACAGACAGACGTACAGACAGACAGACAGGCCAAACACTAGATGCCCACTGAATCGCTGATTCCGGGGGCATAAAAATAACTTGATCATCTGGCCGGTCCAACTCATAGATTTCTCTTTGTTTGCCCGACAGCCATGCATTCAATACGATTTCGAATCCACCATGAACATCTTTTGACGTCATTGGATAATCATTTAAATTGACGAAAATGGCGTTATGCGGAAGTCGTGTTATAAGTATAGCTTTAGTCTCTTGGGTAATAGCGTGGCTAGACTTATATAGATTCAAGCCATTTGGTATAACAGAAGCCAAACCATACGAAAACCGACCTTCGGACAGAGCTACAGTATACAGCTATTTTCCTCACAATATCTCTCTTAAAGACCAACCAAACCCTATGATGTTTGAGTAGAGCAAACATGGGTTAGAGGGTCGAATAAGGAGTTTAGATTATGCAAAACGTCGCTTATCTAGAGCTCTGTTCGGGGTTGTTTATAGAATCAATGGCTGCATACTTGAGCTCATAACCTTTGTACAGGTGTATAACAATTAAAACACTTTTTGACTCGATAGTTCGGCCTTTGGACTCTTCAGGATTTCAACCAAGATCACTTCAGACTTCAGTCCATCTCAAACAAGGAACATTTCGACACAGTCGTCTGTAGAGATCTTTGTGGAGTACTTAAGATAACCTTGGGTCGGTATATCGAATCAAAGAGTGTGTTGATTGTTACATGTATATAAATAAAATAACCTTCCGGATACTTTGAGACTAGATCGAGGGCTTGGTGTGAAACGGTTGTAACTTCAAACATATTTTGAAAACCCTGGTTTAGGGGCAATTTTGACCCCTTTGTAAACAATGCAAATTTAGGTGCCATTGCTCAGAACGAGCATTGGCACCTAAATTTCCATTGTTTACCAAGAAAATTGATTTAACGCTTATAAAGACTGTATGGCGAGGTCATTAACCTTTAACCGTTTTACGCCAAGCCCTTGCATTGTTTACAAAAGTGTCAAAATTGCCCCTAAACCAGGGTTTTCAAAATAGGTTTTTAGTTACAACTGTTTCACGCCAAGCCCTCGATGTGCTCGTTAATTGAAGGGTCAGTTTTGTAGTAAATGAGTAATTGGAAAACTAAAAGTGTGGTTGCTATAGGCAGGGAACGTTATTCGAAGACGGTCTTTAGCACAGGTCCGACTGTTTGTCGAATATTTTTATTTTCAAAATAACACAATTTCTTGATGGTTAGACAGTATCGGTTAGCCAGCCAGAAATGGGTGTTACTTTGTAAATGGGGTAATGAATTAGAGAGATATAACGAATGGTTTCTTAATGTGGGTCCTTGAATAAGACGCGTCAGACTGAAATGTTTAGCATTGTATTTTACCTACCTACATGAAACAACGTGATATGACAATGAAATAATATGAACACAAATTCTATAATTGTATGTTTCGTAATCAATTACTTATTGAATGTACAGAGTCCGAATCAGTAAAGTACGTTAAAATCAGATTTAACAAGCACCCCAAAATGCCTTAATTTTCGAGATTTACAACATCCTTGATGGTAAGCTGCTTCAGTCAGTTATCAACTTTAGAATGTGCAATAACCACTTGCTAATAGAAAAGGGCCGTTGGCAAGGCATTCCTCGGCATCATAGAGTATGCAACATCTGTAAATCTGACAAACTAGCGGACGAATTCCATTACCTTTTTAAGTGTGAATATTTCGGTGATAATAGGTCTAAAGTAATAAATAAATCTCTATGCATAAATCCAAACATGTACTCGTTTAGATAATAGGTCTAAAGTAATTAATAAATCTCTATGCATAAATTCAAACATGTACTCGTTTAGATAATAGGTCTAAAGTAATTAATAAATCTCTATGCATAAATCCAAACATGTACTCGTTTAGATAATAGGTCTAAAGTAATTAATAAATCTCTATGCATAAATCCAAACATGTACTCGTTTAGATAATAGGTCTAAAGTAATTAATAAATCTCTATGCATAAATCCAAACATGTACTCGTTTAGATAATAGGTCTAAAGTAATTAATAAATATCTATGCATAAATCCAAACATGTACTCGTTTAGAAAAAATCATGAACTCTACGAACAAACAAGCATTAACATCTTTTTCAAATTCATCTATGCTGTGTTGAGGAAATGTAAAGAAACCACCTGATAATGTACTTTACATTCCCTAGTATCTCTTTTAATGTGCTAACCCAGAGTGAATGTATTAAACTTTGGACACCAAGACTGATTTGTAAGTTTTGTTTTAATCACGTGTCCTTCAATACAATCTGGAAAGGAACTGATTGAAACGTATTCTACTGACAAGTCAGTGTAAAATTGGAACCGATTCCACCCGGTCTTGACCGAGACAAGCTTGCTTAAAATATTATAAAAGTTGTTGTGCACATGTATATGATTGATCAGGAGCCAATTCAGATTTCATTCTGGGCATAGATAACGTTTGCAGAGTTTTATAGTTTCGAGGTCTGATTATAACGTTGTTAACATACGGACATTACGTGTTATCAATCTCCACAAACCCTTCTCCACATGTATACGACAAATCTGTAAGAGACGACTTTGAAAAAAATATACATGTAGGCAAAACTATAGAAAATCTCAATGAAATAATGAAGATTCATTAAAAAGAGTTGAACACAGTTTAGTAAAAAGAAAGATATAATCGCTATGAAGAATTTCTCCTTTTACCACAATGTTTTTTAGATGTGACAAAATGGGTCGAAACCCGTCTGCAAGAGTGAAAGTGAGACAAGATCATGTGTCAACGTTTCAAAGTAACTGACTATTTACTTCAGTTAATCCGTATAATTGACATCGCCTCCTTATTTCTAATGAAAGGTTGTTCAATTGTAAATTAGAGGAACATGAAATTACATCGAGTTCATTTAAGTCACAATACACCAAATAAATTCCTTCTTTGTTTCCATGTAAATCGATCAGTTTTAGCCCAAAATTGTCACAGGGGTAGGGGTCAAACAAGGTCAAAATTCTAAAAATAATCAAATCCATCATTTCGAGTGCATCCCATACACACTTAATGAATTTAAACTCAATGTCATATATTCAATGCATTCTGGTGATGGTATACACTCATTTCTACGCAAACAAAGTGGGTTTTTTTAAGTGACTATTTGGCTGTAGAGATGTATTTGACCTTTACCATTAAACTTCTGATACGGCTATCACGGGTGATATTTACGTAAATTTAACAAACGAGTGTTTTTGGACGAGTTTGATACTGGCGCGTACAATCTCGATGGAAAAGCATTCTGCTATTTAAGCGTTCAATGGTAAATAAATTATGTTACATATACGATCGATCCAAAGCGATGTCATTTCTCGTAATTCACATTATATTTTGGGAAAAGTAGCTGTGTTTATAATGATGCTTTCACAATACGATATTTTACTGACGTGGTGATAAAGTCTCATAGGAATTATTTCTCTATAGGAAATTATGATTTAACACATTAATCTGCACAGAATATGTTATTTAACCATTTTGCTACCAAAGGCATTTAAAGGCTTTTGCAAACAATGCAAATGCAGGCGAGACAGCTCTTTATGAGTTGTCTTTTCTGAAATCTGCATTGTTTGCCACTTAGACACTTTTTAAAAATATTGCAAAATTTCCTGTAGTGGTCAAAAAAAAAGAAAGACGAATTTTGATGCAAAGCATCAAAGACGCCGCGCATGATTTTGAAGCATGACTTAAAGGAAGCTGATGCAGTTCAGTACATTTAAATAACCTGTGCAAACAGACAGGATGTTAATATTTCGAACAAGAAGGTCAACTGTCCCTTTATTTTAAACAAGAAGGCCAAGATGTGCATATATTGCTCACCTGGTTGCCATAGCCTATATACAAAGGTTACCAAGAGCAGAAAGGGTCAATATTGGCGTAGGGATTAGACGTTTTATATGCTACGATCTATGTGATATTCAGCATGTGAAATTTAGTCGTGAAATGACAAGTTAAGTCCTGAAATTATTTGGTTTACAGTTTTCTTAACATTCACTGCAACTATACAAGCTGAAGTTTGTCAAGTTTTGCTTATCAATAAACTGTTTTAATTCCTCTAACATGCTGCATTTACAAATAATATACTGGGTCACGTTACGGCTTTGTCTATTGCATAGTTGGGTTAACGTTGCTTTTACAGTTTCTATAATTATACTGTAAGATGTTTAAATTAAAATGAATCATCATTGATTTTTTAAAGATTTCCCATTTATTTAAATATCTCAATATTGTAAATAGGCAAAAACAACGCCAGAAACTTTTTTCTGAGCTTTGATGAATCGGGTCGTAAACCAAACTATTAAAAACGCGTAGCCTAGGAAGTTGAGGGAAAGTTATTAAATACCCATTAAATGTGTCTAAAGTTTTGTAATATCGGTAGAAGACATACGTATTTTGTATCTTGCTGTTTCTTAAATCATTTCATACAATTTATCTATTCATGAAGCTTGTTTTTTTCAAACATATAACAAGAGTTTTTCTTAACAATGATAATGTTGGTTGCTCCCTTTTCGATTACGTCACCCCATGGTACAAAATTAAAACCTATCCCATACTGACGCCGCGCCTCCACGCGGCGTCAATGAAGTGGTCTAGTTTTCAACATGATATAGTCAACTATTCTTCCAATATAAATGCTGTAGCAGACTTACCCAATCTGGAAAAATAAACAAAATGGGCGGTTTTCTGTGAAAACTAACTTTGAAGACTTCGCAAGCAGAGTAGTCTAATCCGGGTCTACATTTGGTGGCGAAGTACACACAGATGGTTTAAGATCCGTTAGTATAAATTGTTATCAGAAAGCCGAGTCTCAGTCGATAGCTCAGTCGATAGCGACGCGGGCTGTCAATCAAGGGATTGTCCAGGTTTGAAAAAAAAACACTGTAACAAGCATCATTCACTTTTCACCAATGGGCTAACAGTCCATGTGGAAAAGCAGTCAGTTGCTTGGAAATTATGTTGTGTGGAGTAATGGTGTGAGAAAGCTAGGACACATATGCGTAGGTGAATTGGCCGCCGTGATATGACTGACAAATTGTTGAAAACGGCGTTAAGCCCAATCAATTAATGTTGTAAAAAATCACGGATGCCCGCATGGATATTTATTTTCAGAGTTCCCGAGGTCGCTTAGGTTGGTTTCTTCGGGGCACGTCTCAAATGCTCATGATGAGCTGTCTTAAAGTCAGATTAGCATAGCACATTTCTCTAAGTTATTCGTTCTCCGTATTTTCATCGTATTCAAGAGGTATAAATCAAACACACAAGGATCTTAACCCTTTCCTACATAAAACACATCTGCAGCCGACTTTGAAAATATTTAGTTGAAAACACAATTATTGAATCAAATTAAAATCATTGTGGCAAATGGAAACAATTATTCATCACGAGCAATTTCCCGGTGTGCGTCACAATGTTTTTAAAAGTCCTCTTCTGCAGAGTAGGTGTCAGAAAGAGTTTGTATGTGGGGAAGATTTAATTGACCTGTCATTTCTGAATTGAATATTTGTGTTCGCTTAAGAAGTATAAAGTAGGATAACTCAAACCACTGTGAATATGTTCACTTTTCACGTGGCGTGAACAAAACTGGTTGGTACTGCGAGCTGCAGCAGAAAGAAAAACAGCAATGTTAAACGCTGTTAAAACATTTAAGGAAAACTATAAAAATTGTTTACTGCAGCCTTGAGTATTACCTATTTTAATTATATACAAGTCTAATTTTGATGCTAAGCATCAAAGACGCCGCGCATGATTTTAAAGCATGACTTAAAGGGAAGCAGATGCAGTTCAATACATTTAAATAACCTGTGCAAACACACAAGATTTAACTATTTTGAACAAGAAGGCCAAGATGTTCCTTTATTGCTCACCTGGATACCATAGTCTATAATAAAATGTTATCAAGAGCAAAAACATTTTGACGTAGGGATTATACACTTTATATGCTACGATCTATGTGATATTCAGCATGTAAAGTTTAGTCGTGAAATGACTAGTTAAGTCTTCAAACCATTTGGTTTACCGTTTGCTTAACATTGACTGCAATAATAAAGTGTCATACAAGCTGAAGTTTCTTAATTTTAAATCTGCTCTAACTAGATCAAGTAGATAACCAAAAAACATAGGTACTGAAATATTAACATATATTAACTTAAGTGTTAATGCCTCTAGTTATAAGTTAAGAGTGACACAAGCTTTGGAAGGAGAGAGGGAAGTCTATTCTCATTCCAGTTGAGCAGAAGTATGATAACAAAAAAAGAGAGTATATAAATAAAAAATACAAATAATTCTAACAAGTTTAAAGATATTTAATATCAAATTTTATGAAATTAAAAGAAACAGTTCTCATGTGTAATCAACATATAGCAAGAATACAGTGGTCTGAATGAACAACTGTATGGGGAGGAACGTTTTAAGTTTAGTTATACAACAAAAATAAATAGGAAAAAACATCACCCGAATCTTTTTTCTGAGCTCGTCAGAGCAGCAAACCAAACAATTTAAAAAGCCTAGCCTAGTGAACTCCGTAAACCAAGTCTGAATGAACAACTGTATGGGGAGGAACGTTTTAAGTTTAGTTATACAACAAAAATAAATAGGAAAAAACATCACCCGAATCTTTTTTCTGAGCTCGTCAGAGCAGCAAACCAAACAATTTAAAAAGCCTAGCCTATTGAACTCCGTAAACCAAGTCATAAAAAAGCTTAGCCTAGTTAGTTGGGTAACAGTTATTAAAAACAATTTGTCTAAAGTTTTGTAACAACGGTAAAAGATGTACATATTTTGTATCTTGTTGTTTCTTAAATCAGTTAATACAATTTATTCAATCATAAAGGCTGTTTTTTTCAAACATGTTACAGAGTTTTTCTTTACAATAATATGTGTTGGCTGCTCCCTTTTCGATTACGTCACCCCATGGTACAAAATTAAAACCTATCCCATACTGACGCCGCGCTTCCACGCGGCGTCAATGACTGTCAATTATCATGAAATTGTGTAATATAAATGTATCAGCTACTGAGTGTCTGTCGCGAAGTTGATAACAAGTTAAATGTCATGTATGCGTGTTTGTATATATTTATATATGTATGTTTGAGGATGTGTATGTGTATGTAAGTATATGGGCATGTATTTGTATGTACATATGTATATGTAAGTGTTTATATGGCTGTACGTATGTGTGTGTGTGCATGGCAGAATATAGAGATATATATAAGTTGAAAGCCACATGCTAGATAAGATTATTTTCATTGTACATCAAAATACATCTTAATATGTAACCTTCATAAAATTAAGATATTATTATTATTATTATAATTATTATTATGTTATATTCTACATGTATAAACTGGCATTCAATTTAATAATGGCATTGTTATTCATTTCTAACAAGTGCCCGGCTCTTATCACAACTAACTACTATATACATTTCAAAAGATACGGATGAATTGTGTTGAAAACAGGACCCATGTAAATACCTTATAGAGAGACGAACGGAATCACGTCATGTAATATGCTTTCGAACAAGGATTACTGTTAGCAGAGCTAAGCAATGAACACATCTTGTTCCAGGAAAACTGACCTCATGGTATTTGTGACAAATGAACCGTCCCACGAGAAAACCAACATTGTGGACTCTGCGTAAAGTATCGACCTGGATCAGCCTAAGCATGCTCCGCAGGCTTACCCGGATATACACTTTTCGCCTCCTGTGGATTTTCTATTTCAGGAATCAGTACTCTATACTTCTATCCCCCTGATGAGACGGAATGTGTCGGCCATGAGCAGGCTTGTCTGGGTTGTTACATTACGCAGACACCATAATCTTGGTTTGTTCGTGGAACGGCTCAAATATAGATTAACCCTTTCCCAACATACAGAGGCTTTCTGGCGACGCACATACAGCAGACGACGTTTGAAAACATTGTGGAATATAATGAGCAAGTTATCCTCTTGCCACAATATATTTAACTCAAGAATTAAATCATCGTTAAAAGATGTTTACATTTTGTTCTTAACCAGATATTTGCAAAGTCGTCTGCTGCAGATTTGTCATATGTGTGTCTTTACGCACTTACTATATCTAATTAACTATAATTTTCGGAAAGTTCATGAGGGGTTTATGAGACTCATATACAAATATACATTCAAACATGTACCAAATACCACATTCTTTTAGCAAGTCTCTGTCTTCTAACCACCCTTTTAATTTCCCAATTACACATTTGCGGCATAAAATACCCTGTTTATTTTTAAAAGACCACCGGTGAACAGCTTTTAACTTTTATTGAATGTGATATTTTAGGCCATCGGCCCATACACATGATACAGCATAGGTACATAGCATGTGAAGTGAGAACAGTATTTACATAATACTGATACAGACATATAATACAAAAACTCGGATATTCCTTATATACTATACTTCTAAAAGGTTAAGGATATGGCTAATGTTAGACAAATTAATACGATTTATAGATAGACCAGGGACACGTTATTGTGATATAGGGTCCATTGATAGACTAAGATCATGGTAAATGCAAAACTGAAAAAATAAACTTTGTATGATATATATCTTCGCTTTCCCAAAAAAAACCTATGTAGACCCTTCTTATCACAGCGTCAAATACTTTGTATAATTTGTGTATGGGAGACAACCTAGATTAATAAATGAATTTAAAATATGTTAAAGGACGTTTCTTAGCCTTAGCTAAAACTGCCTCAGCCATTTTTGAAAATGACAACCTATTTGTAAAATAAATGCCGACATAGGTAAATCCATTTACAGTTTCATTTTGAGAACCATTAAATTCCATTTTTCTCTATAAGTAAGATTTCTTCCACTTTTAAACACAAGTAGTTTGGTTTTTATCTATATTGACAATCAATTTATTATTGCTACAACAATCCTGTAATATGTTAAGCTGTTTTTGCAAACCAAGTATTGTGTCGGAGGTAAGTGCTATGTCATCTACAAACATTAACACGAAAATATACATCATGTCTGGGAAGAGCTGGATTCCAGTATTTTGGTTCTATCTATAGTGACAATCAATTATTATTGCTACAACAATCCTGTAATATGTGAAGCTGATTTTGCAAACCAAGTATTGTGTCGGAGATAAGTGCTATGTTATCTGCAAACATTAACACGAAAAGATTCATCATGTCTGGGAAGAGCTGGATTCCCCGTATATTGCTATCATGAAGTAAAGAGTAGTCCAATCGGGTATCTGTATAAACATGCACCGATGTTCTAACACGGGCCTTCGCAGATGAATAAATGGATATAATAGCATTGAATAAATGGCCTCTTACTGTGAATGTAAAATTTCAGAAAATATTTGACGATCAACAATCAACAGAATCAAACGCCTTTTGAAAGTCAATTAAAGCTATATAGACAGATTCACCCTTAGCGTTAAGATATTTGCTTATAATCGAGTATAAAACGAATGCATTGTCTATAGTGGAATATCCTGCACGGAATCCAGATTCAGACTCACAGATCTGGTTATAAATATCAACATAAAATGTAACTCTCTGTGTCAAAATAGTAATGTATATTTTACTTAAGGTATCTAACAAAGCAATGCCTCTATAGTTTTCAGGGTTATTAGTATTTCCTTTTTTAAGGTATAATAATAAATTCTGCCCATTAAGAAGGAAATTCACTGTTTATGAAGAGACGATTGGACAATGTGTACAAATAGGGCAACAAAATGTCTGGACCATAAACTATATGATGTGGCAAAAGTTCGCCACTTGATGATTTACTAACATTTAACTCGTGTATTGCATCTGCTATTTCTGTTTCAAGAATAGGACGGCTCAGTATGTAGTCATCTGTTTCTGTAAAATTGTCTGAATCTGGTTGCAAACATTGATTATGCAATGTATTTAAATCATCATTAGCTTCATTTTCTGTAGAGAAAGCATTTCTAAAATGCGCATACCAAGACTCTGGTGATATATTCTGAGTGATCTGTTGTTTATTTATTTCCTGCATATTTTTAAGAGGAATTTATGGATGATTCCAATTTGATTTCTTGTGCCTTTTTAAAAAATAAAAGTTTTTTCTTGCGCAGTTGTTTATAAACCAGTTTAAGTCTCAATATTCATCAAGATAACTATCTATCCGACTTCTTCTAAATGTTTGTACTTCATGTTTTGCTCTGCTTTAGGATGTTTACAATCTTGGCCAAACAACAATTGTCTTGTATGATTTCTTTTAGATGACTTAAACCTTTAGAATTGTTCAGAGCAACTTGTAAGTACAATATTTCAAACTTTGATACCATGTCGTCGATAGGTGACACGACGCTATCAAACATTGCATTTAAAACATTAAAACCACAATCTAATATTGTATCGAAAAGTAGCTGGCGATATGCATCTGTATGGCTTTCATTAAAATAATAACTTGAAATAGGTTCAAGTTCAGAATTTACACCATCCTCATGTAAATGCTTATTTTGTATAGATAAAAACAGAGGAAAATGTGAACTCTCAAAAGTAAACAGAACTTCAAAACTATGAATATGATCAAGTGCATCTTTTGAAGTTATAAAAAAAATCAATGACACTATTAACATTTTGGTTCATAATTGTAAATTCACCTTTTCCGGTATCACTTTCAAAACGTCCATTGATGATATACAAAGCATATGTTTTGCAAAAAAAGTAATAACGGAGTCGGAAACTGTTAGAACAAAGACCATATTGTTCTCTTTTCGTGGATGGTCTTTAAAAACAGGTTGGACTTAATTTGCAAATTTAGATTGCACTATGCAAACTGATCTAGAATTACAATCTTGGCAAAAATTCTAAGGTTGGCCTTCCTGGCGCAGTGCTCCAATAAAGATCTATCTGAGCATCAATGGTATTGGATCCTAAAAGTGCAGTATTTGTCAAGAACCGCGTGAAGAATTCTGCAACTTGTTGAAGAGAGCAGTGTATAGCGTGACCAAACTGAGTCCAAGTCATTTAGTATTTCGCTTGCTCGTTTTATCATCTTTTAATTATTTTGCAACCGACGTCTAAATCCCTAGTTGCATTTTTCTTTCGCATTAATTCGACCGGCATGATCAACATGGCTTTTACACCATTGACAGCTATTGAAACGATTTAATAAATCATATTTAACATTGAATTGAGTTTCAAAAATATGCAGCTAACCTCTTTACCACTTTAATCCATGAAAAACGAGTTCACGACGACGACAAATTTGAATATCCACAATTTTATTTTTACCAACGCTCGGTTAAATCGACAAGACGAAATCGTAAAAACAACAACAACAAAACAACATCGCCCCAACTCTCTATCTTTTTTGAGTGAATAAGATCTATAATGATTTGATTTGATTCAGTTAAATATCGTATTCAGTAAACCACGGTTCGAATCCACAAACTAATTTGTTTAGTTCAAGTCAATAGTAGCTGGATTTGAACGGATTAAAGCACACAACAGCGAGAGTATAGGATCATTTGTATTAACATTTTACGCTAGATAAATGGTTAAATGTTACCCCATACATGTGTGTCAATATGGGCGTGACATACATTGTATTCTCTTGATTTGACATTGAAACGTTGCGAAATGTTCCGACCAAAGTCATGGTCTGGATTTGCCAAAGGAAATTTAACAGCACGAGAAAGACGTCGTGTATGGAGAATAATAACAAATTGAAAAAAAATAAGCATATGCGATGTCCCTCTATGAAGGACTAAACCAAATTTGCGAATGCGCAGTGTGATCGCATTTTTACACTTGACTAACATGCCTTGTAGTTTGTGTTCGTACAGAGCATATTTCAAATGTACATTCACATCGGGACATTGATGATCTAAGTCGGACGTATACGTACTATTTATGGTGTGTATGTCTATAAATAGAAATAAAAACTGTAATTTGGCCCATTGACGTCATATTGAAGATTGTAGCTTGGAATAACAGGACACCTGATGTGTTCTGGTTTCATTCCGTACTATACATCATTGTTGGAAGTTGGAAGAACTTGTATATATATGGTATAAATATGATGAAGATGACTTTGAAAACGCCGTTGAAAAAAGTACACTACTGAACAGTGTTGGTTACAAACAGTGTTGCTCATCATGAACAATTTTCATTTTGTCACAATGTTTTCCAATGTCCACTGCCGTAGACGCGCCAAAAAGTGTCTGCAGTTAGAGAAGGGTTTAAACTCCGGAGCTGTGCTCTATAATGTATTGGGGCAGACATAAACGAAGTCACGTACTAATTTCCCGAATGTTTTAAATAACCGGCTTCCCGTCCAATATTGGCTTGGGGACTCGTTACATATTAGGAAGTTAGGAAGTTTGTTTCCGTGTCTTTATTTTACACAGACAAACATTACATCTTATCTAGGATGAAACTGTGTGTGTCTGTGCAATATCTAATGATAGGATGGCATAATGAAAGTAACTTACGTGCTGCTGGATTATTTATTTAATTACAGAAACAAAACATACGTGTACGCTTTAAATAACGTTGTTTCTCGTTACACATGACGAGCTTATTGTAACATGTAAACTTTGTGTATAACTAAGCAGTAAGCCGC
The DNA here is from genome assembly GCA_031761405.1 of Serripes groenlandicus. Taxonomy (NCBI): domain Eukaryota; kingdom Metazoa; phylum Mollusca; class Bivalvia; order Cardiida; family Cardiidae; genus Serripes; species Serripes groenlandicus. The sequence continues at coordinate 11,247,150 of JASEVX010000008.1, forward strand.
ATGTCAAGTCAATTCCTAGATTTCCATTATATGTCGAGCAATTTAACCTATACTTCCCTCTGATGTCGTGTAAAATTTAACTTAGATTTCAATCTTATGTCGAGGCAATTTGCCTAGATTTCCATCTTATGTCGTGGAATTTTACCTAGATTCCCATCTTATGTCGTGGAATTTTACCTAGGTTCCTATCTAATGTTGAGTAATTTTTCTTAGATTTCCATCTGATATCAATCAACTTTACCTAGATTCCCATCTTATGTCGAAGAAATTGTTCTAGATTTCCATCTTTTGTCGTGGGATTCTACCAAGAGTTCCATCCATTGTCGTAAAATGTCACTTAGTATCAAATTAATGATGTGAAATTTACCTAGATTTTCATCTAATGCTATTTAATTTTACTTAGATTTACATCCTATGTCGTGGAATTTAACCTATACTTCGCTCTTATGTCGTGTAAAATTTAAACTAGATTTCCATCTTATGTCGAGGAATTTTGCCTGGATTTCCATCTTATGTCGTGGAATTTTACCTAGATTTCTATCTTATGTCCTGGGATTTTACCTAGATTCCCATCTAATGTTGCGGAATTTTTCCTAGATTTTCATCAGATACCAATAAATTTTACCTAGATTCCCATCTTATGTCGAGGATTTTTTCCTAGAATTCCATCTTATGTTATGGAATTTTACCTAGATTTCCATCCTATGTCGTGGAATTTTACCTAGATTTCCATCCTATGTCGTGGAATTTTACCTAAATTTACATCCTATGTCGTGGAATTTTACCTAGATTTACATCCTATGTCGTGTTATTTTACCTAAATTTCCATCCTATGACGTGGAATTTTACCTAGATTTCCATCCTATGACGTGGAATTTTACCTAAATTTCCATCCTATGTCGTGGAATTTTACCTTTTATTAGTCGCCGGGCAGAAGCCCGCGACTTCTATTTTTAATAGCTTTTCGGAAATCACATGGGAGGGCGGCTTATTATTAGAAAGAAACAAATCTAGATGATTTGAACATATTACAATTGTGGTTGTTTACGAACACTAATAAATGACACATCTAAAATGAAATAAATATTCCGATTTTTTAATGTTTGCAGTTTTTTTTATTTCACTCGCATTTAAGTTTTTTGTCTTATTTACGAAGACAAAAGTGGTCCCTTCAAGACGTGAACCAACACCCCCTAATGCAGACTCTTATGTGTCATCATTGAGGTCAATTTCGGATTCTCCTTTTAATAGCAATTTTAACTTACTAAATGTTGTTTTCATGTTCAAAGAGATGTCTTGATTTGTGTAGAATTCATTTAATAATGTTAATCCATGAATATCTAAAGTAGGAACTGTTTCTAAGCTAAATATAGACCCTATTCTGTTGTGTAGTTTCGTGACCTTTAACATCGATTTTCGCGCATGCGCATTTCGATATGAAAAAGCGAGTGATATTATTTTATTTTAGACAAGTACAAGACGAATGTTTGACGCAAAGCGTCAAAGAGAAGCCGCAATATTTCGTTGTACATGTAGAAATAAGAAAAAAAGAACATTTTTAAATCCACAAACAATAGAACAATTTAAACTGTAGACGGTAATGCTGATATATTTCTCCTTTTGAAGACTTTTGTTTTCTTCAAATTACCTCCCTTTAAAGCAATACCAGGATATTTACCTTGTGATTCGAATAAGATTGACAAACATTGAAATTATATGAATGAATACTATTATTTAAATAAGTAACAACAGCAAAATTAAATTTAAGCCAGATAAATGTGTACACATTTCGTTTATTTTTTATAGATACCCTAATGTATAGGTATGAATATAAAATTTATAAGCAAATGTTTTCATTACAACGTTCCTAATGTTTGAATAGACTAAGGAAAGTCAAGAATACATAACTAAATCAATGCAGTCTTTTCCGGCGACATTGATGCCTTGCATCAACTTTCTCTTGTTTGTATTAATATGAATTCGCGTCAGACGATCATGGGCTTTAATTGCTACTCCGTAACGGGATCACGTGAAGGAATATGTTTGCATCACCCTTTGATCTACTACACTTTCTTTCCATAGAAGTAACAAATGAATGGGTCTAGAGTATACTCTATACTACAGACACTTGATTGATTGATTGATTTGAGTCTAACGCCGTTTTCAACAATTGTTCAGTAATATCACGGCGGCCAGTTCACCTACTCATGTGTTTCTCACACCAGTTATCCACACAACATACTCTCTAAGAAACTGGCTGCTTTTTCACATAGGTTGTTAGCCCATTGGTGGAAGACGAATGGCGATTGTCACAGTGACTAATGTTAATTCGTTTCCGTTCGTTAATATAGGAATCGTTACTTGTTTATCGTTGCTTAAACTAATAGTGCAATATCTTGCGATTTAGGTCTCAATCGCTAGTCCCAGAGTAACACACTGAGCCGTCCCGTGAGAAAACCAACATTATAGCCTCTGCGTAATGTATCGACTCAGATCAGCCTGCGCAGACTGATCCGGGTCGACACATTCCGTCTCAGGGGGATAGAGGTATAGAGTAAAGATTCCTGAAACAGAAAATCCACATGAGGCGAAAAGTGTCTGTCTGGGTTAGCCTGTGCGGCATGCTTAGGGTGATCCGGCTCGATACTTTACGCAGCGTCTACAATGTTGGTTTTCCCGCTGGACGGCTAAACTGATGTAATATTAAAATGTGATATTTTTAAACAGTTTCTTATTTCAGCTCTTATTTTCGTTGTATTAATATTGTTTTAGCATTGACGATACTCGTAGGCTACCTGGGGTTCTTACTGTATGTCCTCGGACAGTCATTACTCGGCTAGCATAATATTCAATAATCAGTTCAAAAGGTGCTTAATATTGTAAACGAATTTGGACGGATTTGCAGCAGACGGCTTTTATGGGCATTTCTCCCGTTTGCCACAATGTTTTCAACTCTATTCAAATATTAAACATTTATTTGTAGAGATTTTCCATAAATATACTTAAAGACTTTCAGAGTCGTATGCTAAAAGTTTATTCGTGGTTAGGGTGATATGTCCAAATCTGCACTGATCCTATCATCAATAGACGAGGCTCCCGTATAAATAGTGATAAAGTCACTATTCGGAGACACCTCATATTTTTGAGCCCTGAATTACGTTCCCAGACAATGAATAAATAATAGTGAACACAAAATAGTGAATATGGCTGCGCATGTGAATTTATATGTCTGGCCTAGGTTCGAAAACGGTCTTAATTATTTCTACGAAGTTATCGCTGAAATTAAACGGAGGGTTGCCGAATGAAATATGAAATTAAAAGAAGGGTTATCGAATTAAATATGAAATTTATAGAAGGGTTGTCAACAAAATATGATATTAAAATAAGGGTTGTCTAATAAAAGATAAAATTAAAAGAAATGTTATCGTATGAAATGTATTGTCCCACAGACGTATTGTGACCAAAGTTAACCATTTTATCCACGCAGACGCACTTGTACGCATGCTTCAGACGACTGGCAATCAATGTTAAAGGTAATTATCACTTTAACCTATGACTTCAGTTGTTGCTTTGTATTTGTTTAACTCTTTCAGCGCCGAATTGTTTGAAGTAGACTGTTCCATGTTCAAAATCGGGTGTCTCCATTTCTCATGTAATAAAAGTTTGGGCTATTTTGATAACTAACATACCACGAATGCTGATTTCAGGTGAGACAGCTCGTTACGAGCTGACTCACCTGAATCAGTATTGTTAGCAAAAACCTCAGTATTGCATTTGGGACTGCAAGAGTTAATTTTATCCAGGGGTGTTTTCAGATTAATACATAACTCGTCCAAATTCTACATTATGTCATAGGGATGCTCTTTGGGTGACCATGTACAACGACTTTTAAAGCCTGATCCTGATTTTTCTATAAATATAATTGCCAAAGGCGGTACTAGTTTTCCTTACATAGTAGTTTTTTATTTTTTTATTTATTTAACCCGTCCCCACATATAACAAATCTACACGAGACGACTTTGATAATATATAGACAAAAAAAGGAAAAATCTCAATAAACGAGAGGATAATATATTATAGTCTTCGCAAGAAATGTGTCAAAAGTTGTCTGCTAGAGGTGTAAGAAAGCGTCTGTATGTGGGAAAGTGGCTCTAAAAGATGTAGACTGATTGGGGGAAACACTACTGCTACTAAGACGCACAATTTAAACGTATCTGAATTCACCCTTAAAATGGTAAAATGGTTATAGAGGTTGAACAAACTATGGAGGAGGGGGGGAGGCAGGAGACTTTCAACTCGAAAAGCTCCCCAAGTAAAGATTCTAAATTAAAATTCGTCTGAATACCTCAAATATGTCAGTTTGTTTAACCCTTTTCCTCATACAGATGCTTTCTGATGCCTCTGCAGCAGATGGCTTTTTGAAAACATAGTGACAAAAGAAGAAATTGCACAAAACGTGCAATTTCTCCTTTTGCCACAATTTTTCCACTTTTTGTCATAGGTTATCCATTCAATTATGGAGATTTTCTATGTTTTGACAAAATACGTTCAAAGTCTTCTGCTGCAGAATTGTCGTATGAGGGAAAGGGTTAAGTATTTTCACAGAAAGATTATTATTGGTATCCTCGAAGAAGGAATGTTAAGACATCCCCGATGTGTCTAACATTTGTCATGACCGGGGCGAGATTACATAACAAAGTTTGTATTTCTAGATTTGAAAACTAAAGCTGTAATAGGAATCGGGGATTTACTACTGTTACAGGCGACATATATCTAACATCTAAGAGTCTCAGATATACTATAGATCAAGACGGAATTTGATTGTCGTAATCTACCGATTAAAAAGCTATATAAAATCTGCTGAACAAGTACTGCAGCAAAAGTTGTAGCAAAAAACAAAATTGCTCATGGTGAGCAATTTCTCTTGTTGCCATAGTATTTCCAAGTCTAGACAATATCTATATTTTCATTGTGTCGTATAATGCAGATTTGATGTAATGTATGTGAGAAAGGATGAAGTTTCAAAGTCATAGCTTCGGCAGTTTTGGACGAGAAAAGAAGAGGGGCCTTCAAAAAGTACCGATATTGCAATGCAGACGACGTTTTGAGAATGATCAATATATATAAAAATCAAAGCACTGAAAGTACCAGTGAGACGGTTGTGTTGGTATTCGCAAATTAAAATCAGACAGGCGGTTGCGTGCGTATGTACACAAGAAGTCGCTGGGATGAAGAAAACGTAAACCTTGTTAACGGTCTGGAGTCACATTTGATTACCAATCGTCATGAAATGTTACCAGAGTGTAAGTGGGGGATCACCTGAGATTAAAAACAAGGTCAACATACCAGTTCCAAGGACAACCTTATTGATACTATAGAAGTGACCTTTTATAGTAAATAATTATATAAATAAGTCTTAATAATTGCGTGTATTGTCAAGATCAACAAAATGTTTGTGCTTACGGTTGAATGTTAACATGCAACCGCCTGTCTGATCTTAATTTACGAATACCGACACAACCGTCACACAAGTACTTTCAGTGCTTTGATCACATCATTTGATTGGCGTGAAAATTACTCCGCTTAGATTTATTTGTTTCTGCGGAGCTGCCTGTGGTATTAGGAACTTAGTAACTCCGAAACCCCGTTTATTAATTGTGTAGTTTGTTGACTCTCGAACGGATGTCCAGAAAAGAAAAAAAGAGCCTTTGCTTTGGTTCGTTCACCTGAGTAATGCAATGTGAGTTGTCATGTCAACCATATTAACTCATTGTGCAGTCAGGTAAGCTAATACAAGAGGACCAAGAAGACCAATATAGCTTCACTGCTAAAAAGCGAAATAAACCACATCCTACGAGTCCGTCTCTTGTCAAATTACAAGGTAACCGAAATAGTGTTTATGTATCAGTTAGTATTTAAAATCAGACATGAACTTACTAAGGAAATCACTTTATAAATCTAATACTCTGGGCATTACGGATGAAAAAGCCGAATCCCCTATCTTTTGACCAATCAACATTTTTGATCACCCCTCAGATCTAAATTTCTTCTCCGCACCTATAGCTACTAACTATATTTTCTGCTTCTAAGTCTACAATAAGCCCGACTTAAAATCAGATCAAACGACCCTCGGGGGATTAATGTTCAATTGAGAACTGGTGTGTATATATATCCATTTCGGCACTTATCTCTCTGTTTCCAAGCAGAGATGCCCTTAATAAAAGACACTAAAATCCCCACACAAACAAATTCAATACAAAGAAAAAAAGTCAAAAAGACGTAGTTTTCCCAAATGACAAAATGATGACAAACAGGTACACGCATACTTTTCATGTGTTTTCTTCACCCAAACGGAGATGCATCTTTATGGTATCACATCATTTAAACGTGTTGTATATAGATAAACCTGGGCTCGACATAGCCAATTGCTATATTGGCGAATTCCAAAGACACTCGTCGAAATCTAGACTGGAATCAGTCCCTATTGTGAATGTCTTATAACAAAATCAGCAATGAATTACTTCAGCAGTCTTCTACACAACATTACTGAACATCATGTTCGGTTCAGAGAGATGTCTTGATAGTTAGTTATAAACTGAGCCGTTCCACGAGAAACCCAACAGTGTGGCCTCTGCGTAATGTATCGACACAGATCAGCCTGCGCAGGCTAATTCGGGCCGAGACATTCCGAAAATCCACAGGAGACGAAAAGATCTGTCCGGGTTAGCCTGTAGGAAATGCTTAGGTTCATCTGGATCGATACATTACGCAAATTCCATAATGATGGTTTTCTTATTTTGGACGGCTTAATTGTATTTGATGTTAATGAACCAACATGTATCTGAGGAAAGTTATTTCAATAATTACTGTTTCCAGCCTAGTTCACAACCTTTCTATATCGTACCGCCAAATACCTCTTGTCTCAAACACATAATGCGGTAACTTGTTGGGATATCAGTCGGAAAATTGATTTGATTTGACATCATTTACGCAATAATCCAAAGAAATGTGTTGTTGAAATATAGGGATTACAGAATTGAAAATGAAAATGTATTGCTATGTTATTTTATGAAGGTATTTAAGGGTATATTGATTGATTATATTAAATAACAAGGCTGGTGCTGGGGTTACCATGTTCGATTAGCACGCGGAGACTAGTGTTCGATTCCCGATCAAAGAAAGTGATTTGTTGGGTTATTTTTATAATAAATATCACCATTATTATTTGATTTTGTTCTCATAATATCCTTATTTGTCACATAAAGCCCTCTCTGAAAAAAATCCCATTACATAAATATCGTTTGACACTACTAGTTTGGTTTCCAGTCTAAATCATCTAATGAAGGGGGAGAGAGAGATGAGAACACAAACGACAACAGCTCGCGACGGTTTCACAAAGTCAGGATTTATATTGTATTACGTATGTCCCCGGAGACGTCTACAGCTATCTCTTACCCACATGATGGTATTCAGTTGAATTTAATAGCGATTATATTCGTTGTTTATCGGATTATGTTTCAATTTAGAAATATTATTGTTTATGGAATATTAACTGTTTTGCAGTTCAGATATATAAAAAGTCTGATCGAGTAGACTGAGAATATAGACTGTGATTTACTGGGGCTTACTCCGATTCCATCAACTTGTCAGCCATATCGCGGAGGCAAGTTCATATACCCAAATATTTCCTGGATTGCCCAAACCAGAACTCCACACAACAGTTTTTCCATGCGAATCAATGCCTTTTCACTGTTAGCCCATTGGTCGAAGACGAAGACGAAGACGCTCGACGCATTCATGGTGGAGCTATCCCGCGTATGCATATTTCAAAGCATAGTACTTGATACTCAACAAAGGGTCATGAAAGGGTTTACTGCTTCCATGATATAACAGATATATTCTGTCAGTAGTAATGCTAACACCACAATCCTGAGTGCCAAAAAAGGATAGCCATGTCTACCATAATTTTTAAAGAATCAACATAACGTATACTAAGATAAATATTTGAGCCGCGTTCTTAATGCATCTGCGTTCTGTGAAGACTCCGCACTGTCTTACCAGCGTCTTCACTGACCGCATTCATCATACACGAGTTTGTGCGGGCTGGAGCCCTTAATACTTTACAAATAAACTTTGAAACTACATAACTATATACACATTTTCGTCAACAAATCGGAAGAAAGGCCCCACTAGTATCGTTCATTTTTTTCTTGAAATTATGTCAAAACGGAGTGTGGATATAAATTTTATGTAAATTACCATCTAGGAAAACGACGTTTTCTTTTAACAAAGCACTCAACACAATCACACATAAACGTTTAGGGATTCCATTTATAATGAGATTGTTCGACGAAAAAAGGAGACACTGAGAATTGAGTTATAATGCAGACATTCATTTCTTACATGTGTCCCTAAAATACAATTCATTGTCTTAGGTCAGATCCTACCAAATAGATTTATTTTTGTTTCAATTAAATCAACATTTATAGCCATCGTTGATTACAGCTTAGTCCATTTTCCCATGTTGCACAAGTATATCCCTGAAAAGAGTTACCAGTCAGCTTAAAAAAGGTTTTGTGTGTATTATCTAGGTAATACTTTATCCCTTACAAGCGGTATCCGTCTAAGCTGCTCGTCAGAACACACGCTATCCGACCTTTGCGTTCATTAACTATATCACATATACATGTACATGGACATAGCCTGCAATAAGCTAAGTCGAACACAGGTTTGTTATGCCCCCGTCACACTCAAACGAACACAAGATCGTCAATACAGTACCGCGCCACGAAACATTCGATGAACGCAGCGGAAACATGGTCGGTATAAAATCAATGCAGCTTTCAAGTTCATTCTACTTCCTAAAGTTATGATTCTGTCAGGTTCTCACTGCGACTTACACGCTCTCGCTCAATGCTTACCATGCACTTGATCATACGCACTTTGTCCATTGTGTATTGACTACGACCATTCATATCCTAATCCGATTTTAATCAAACATTCACTACGTTCTCATTGCGTCCAATTGACGTATCAAGAACGCAGTGAGAATAAAATGCATTCTTTTCCGTATACGACATTCTTATAGTACGACACTGAAGTCCATACACGGTATGTGTTACGTTAACCCCCTCAATGTCTTAACTGTGTCCGGATTCGTTAACACTACGTATTTTGAAAATGTTCAGCGTTATCCAGTTTCGTAAACACCATATCACGCCCTGACTGGTTCTTATGTGTTCCTACTACGATGCACACGTTCTCATTGCCCCCGTCAATTAGTGTATGGTGAATTAGGGTCTATTACGAGCTATTAGAGCAACCACAACACGGATGTACTTATTACACTGAGGTGTTTTTTAAATACAATAGTATAACGGTATTTGTTTTCAATACCAATCAAATTATCTTATTAATTATCATAGCGTTTATTGATTTGTTTTGCTTACTTTTAATTAACAAGTTCCCTTCTATGGACTACTCTTAGTGCATTTTCATTGAACACATTTTGTAAACCCCCAATGGAGACCAAGGGACCACCGATCAGTTTCTAGCCAACTTGAACACTGGTTTCAACTCAGCATGTATGTGTGTTGACGGGTTTTTGCAGCTCATATACCATGAATATGTTCCATATATGATTTAATCAAGAAATTTCTAAACATTTGGCATTTCAAATAAAATTCCCTTTTCCATTTAACTCTTTCAGTGCCAAAGGCAATATTGAGCTTTTTGCAAACAATACAGATTCAGGTGAGTCAGCTCGTAACGAGCTGTCTCACCTGAAATCTGCATTGTTTGGCTGTGAGTTATAAAATCGAGTCGTCCGAGTTTGAACATGGAAGAGTCTAGTTTAAACAATTCGGCGCCGAAAGAGTTAAGCAATTGCTGTGGTTTTCATACATGACATAAAAGTTCAACCGCTCCTTGGTTCTGTGTTCGACAATCTTTCCATTTCCTATGCCATTTTTATGATGGCAACAGCTACATGCATTAAGTCGGACAAGGGTTCTAATTGTTTTAAAGGAATCACTCTAAACAATCATACACACTGGCACAATGATTCAATTCTAATGAGAAGTTACGAGGAAATAAGGTGTCAGTCGTGATCGTATCATAATTCAGGCAATGATTTTATTACACGTCTCTTTAGGATTGATGATTGCTAGCATTGCCCTTACATAAAAAAAGGCTTTAATTTAGACTTGTTTTACTCGCTTCATTAAACTTTCCCTGATGTGAACGCTATGTGACGCCTTTGCAGCATATAACTATTTAAAACAATATCCGAGAAGGACACGTTTCTCACAATGAGCAATTTCCTTTTTTCGAACGTTGTTTGCGACTTTGTATTAAGACTCTTGTTAAGCTTTCATTCATTCCTATGTCCATAAAGACCACTCTATGTCGTGTATCAGGACTCATTCATTTCTACCCAAACCAAATGAATCTCGTAATAGAAACACGAATATAGCTGATGACATCCATTATAAAAAGGATTTGGATCGAGCCTTAATGAGAATTTTATTTCTCTTCCCACAATGTTTCTTACTTTGTATCAAATGTATTCACCTTTTATGTATTACCATGTTTGGACTCATTTTGTAAATCAACAAATAATCAAAAAACAATGAATCTCGCAATAGGGTCACTGACATAGGTTATGGCATCCATGATGAAAACATTTAATCTGTTTATATGTTGTTTTACGCCATTTTCATCACTTTTATTTAGTCATTTCAAGCCGTTTCCATGGTTAGATTCCATAGTTAGGTACCATGGTTAATTACCAGTACTACTGTTCCATTCATCCTGACACAAGCAACGCAGTCGCAATGCTAACCCAACAACATGTGCGCCAAGGAGGGAAAGTCATTTCTGCCATTTTTAAAGAATTTGAAAATATTAGAAAAACGTCACAGGAAAACCTTCCTCCGGGATTATTGACCAGCGAAATCCTGATAAGCCTACACGCCGCACTTTCTTACTAGGATAGTTCCCGTTCGACATCTAATTGTGTGTTTGAATTGTGTAAAACGCTGTATTCCACATCATTTCAGTTATATCCCCGCGACAGTTCACTGAGGGTAATAAACCGGTACTAGGCTAGGAAATGCGCCGTGTCCATGGTACTGCTTCATTACTGACTCGAGTAGGAAGCAAACACGGGATGCGTTTTTTCAAATTCCCAACAATATGAACTCGACCACGGTGAACGCCCAACATCAAGTCGTACAAAGCAGAACGACTATACCAAGATACAACTGTATAAGCATGGTATTTGTTTGATGGTAACAAGTACATTTGAAAACATCTGAAGGTCGTTTATCGTGCGTCGTGGCTTACTTATTTTTACAAAAAAATACAGAACTGTTGAATGTATATAGGCCGGTGGCCTTTAATAACCGTAAATCAACTGTAAACTGTACTATTAAAACAGCCCTGTAACGTTAAACCATAATGTGTACAATACGCTTTTACAAACTGCGTATCTCCATACGAGCGACGCTATAGGAAAGCCGACCATTTTGGCATTTGTAACCTGTGTAGATTCAGTTCTCGTTGTGTATCAGAACTGTCTGAGCTGAATCTACACTGGTAGCAAATTATATATGTCACGGGAACTTTTAGAAAGATGTTGACAAAAGTGTGTACATAATAAGTATATATTGATATGTAAAACGTGCGCTAAGGCTCATATTGTCTTAAATACCCTGTGTGTATTCAGAGTGTATCGCTTCTTTTAAATACTGCCGAGAATACGTGTCACATCTTTAATATCAGATTTGCTTCTTTGAATTGCGTATTACAAATGATCAAATAGTATTTCAGTTATATTTCTAAAGTCAGTTTCCTGGGTAAAGTACCAGATTAGATGGTACACAAAGATCTGGATGACCCTTTCACACACACAACAAATCTGCAGCAGACAACTTTTAAAAAAGGTCTAGGCGGAACTATGGAAAGTCTTTATTTATGAGGTATGATGATTGAACGTGTTTGAAAAACGTGTGAGAAAGGAATAAATCGCACATCGTTTCCAATTCCTTCGTTCTTGATATTTTCATAAGTCTTCTTTTGTAAAGGCGTCAAATAGTGTTTTCATGTTGAAAAGGACACCGGCCGTCTAGTTCAACATATCCTATTGGATAATGTTGACCAATCGAATCGTCGGATTCATATGTATTGTCAATTGTCTATTTCGTAATAGTAGTAGTTGGTACGACCCAGTCTATACAGTGTTGCGCATCGTCAATTCACAGGGGAAATTATACAAGTTTTTGCCAAGATTATGTTCTTATTTCTCCGGGTGATTTATGTGCAAATGTTGTGAAAGGATTGCGATGATCTCAGTACTAACCATGGGTATCATATTTTAACTGAATATAGCACATGGAGGAATTGTAATAAAATCTAATTATGGCAATGTACAAAATGAATTCGAATTCATTTCGTTTTGTCAAAATGAGTCAAGAAGAGCGTTACGTCATATGCAATCCGCATTTTCGAAAAATTTAAGGAATAACCCTTATCACACTGTAAAATACTTTACCCACCATTAGACAGGATTTCAATGTTGAGTTATGCAAACATTTTACCCCTTTTAACATAAAATAAATCTTTAACAGGCGACTTTGAAGACATACTCGCATTAATATTTAATTTCTAAATAAATGAAAGTTTTTAAAAAAAGGTATTGATTAGATTAGAAAACATTGAGGAAAATGGAGGAATTGGTTATTATGAGCAGTTTCTCCATTTGTCATTTTGCTTTTTTTCAAAACTCGTCTTCTGCAGACGCGCCAAAAGGTTGGAAGAGAAAATATGCTTTCATGAAGTCAAATTCTTCTTTCTGATACATGCAACTCACCTGGTGACTACGAACAATGAATTCATTTGTGTTTAACAACCTGATTTCAGAAGATACATTACGGCAGCTACATTATTTGACCTATATTAATAATATAATGATGGAGCGTATTTGCCTATATTTAGAGAAATAACCTGGCTATATATTTGCAGGTTTTGCACCCGGCATCTTCTTTTAAGTTACTAAATTTCTATTTCAAAAAAGACTGAATGCATAATTTAATATTTTAAAATTCTGCAGAAAGCATACGAATAAAGCAGAAAGAGCCAAAAATAGAACCACATTATCTGACCTACATAACTGATGTAATGATTGAGCGCATTTGCCTATATTAAGATAAATATCTTTACAGTAACATTCCTCGCTACCAGTGTGTAGGGGTAATATAGGATACTGCAAACCTGTCACTTCTTCATGTTTTATATATGGCTTTAAACCGCAACGGCGAACGTTAATTGCAGACCAAGATCAGCCCGTAAGTGAGTTCGCGTGAATTAATCTTGGTCTATAATTTCCCTATAATTTGTCAACATATATAAGTAGGTTGATGATACCAGCCGTAGAATACAGTAGGACAAGGAAAACAGCAAATACGATAACATTTTATCCTAGTAATACTCTGCCTGAAGAGGCGTTCAGGAGGTTTGTTCGACTAGATCGCTAACAGAAACAACCTAGTCTCAATATATCGTGACCGACTAAGATGCGAACAGTCAACATATAAAATCGCATTCCGAGTACATAACCCTGGACAAAAATAGGACTTTGATCTGACTGTCATTTGCCGATAATCAAGTCCCGAATATTCGTTTTCTTGAGATGTGAATTTCAACAATATTACACTGTATTTTATTTTTCGTAGCATTTTAAATGCCTCTTTCTGATATATGCAAATCACTGAGGGGCAAACACCAATGACGTCATTAATATTAAATTCACCTCTTTTCAGACGATACACACCGGCAGCTACTTTTGAATTATTAAATTTCTTTTTCAAAGGACTGAATACATACTTAAAAAATATAAAATTCTACAGAAAAAATCTAACATTGAACAAATTTCTCCAAATTCGGGTAGGTGTAAAATTGAGACGGATAACAATATAAACAGCAAACCAAAGACAATGGAAGTCGCATTCGACAGAATCCCTGAAGTTCAAACGATAAATTTAAAGCCCAGAATCCTCGACTGCCCAGTTTCAGTGACCTTAATACTTTTATTTATATATTGCACATAATGTAGCAAACACACACAATTACTGCCAATTTACCTTTAATTCATGTTATCTGATTTTATATTGCATTGTAGGGTTTGACAGGGAAAGCAGCTATTTCCATGTCCTTCTTTTTGTCAAAATATGAAATTATGACCTTAATCAGTGCACCCTGGGTTTTTGTTATTAATAGTAAATGCACTAAAATTAAGAGCATTGTTTTACATTGGAAAATATCAGAAAGTAATATAACAAAAAAATTCAAACTGTTAAAGATTTAACTAACATTCACTGGACATAATCTTTCTTAAGCCAAATAACCTTCTACCTGACAGAGTAAAAACCCTTTTCATGCCTTCAGATGTGTCCATCATTGCAAAAAATAATGTCATATTTGGGGCATGACTAAAAACAAATGAAATAAAATGTTTTATTTCACATGGTGGAATTTCTTGCAGATTCATTGTATTGTATTATCCGACATGAGTGCTCTAATCATTCTCTTACTTTCAAACTGTTTACGTTATAACAACATTTAAAGGTAAGATGGTTGTGCACTTTAGAGTACACTCTGTACATGATTAAAGTGTTGTGAGTCGTGACCAATCCAAATAACATTATCGTGTTACAAAAGACATGGATTTCAGCATACAGTAAAACAAATAGATGACATTTTTAAAACAGATTATTTGGTGGTGCTTGTCATATACGTTAACGTTCAACAATATTTTCATTAAGTTACTTAAAATACTCAGAATTTATGTATTTCAACCTTTTTTACAAAAGATTCAAAGGCTATTGATAGCAACATGCTTACACTTGAGACCACATACACCAATGATGCCATAGCACTCTTCAAATGGAAGATAACATGCAAAAATAAAAAAGGTCACCGATTTGGTTCCCTCATCGAAACAGGGCAGTGCACGATATATTTAGAACAATTGATTGATTGATTGAGTTGGGTTTAACACCGTTTTCAATAATTGTTCAGCCATACCACGGCGGCCAGTTCACCTACTCATGTGTTTCCTAGCTTTCTCACACCAGTTCTTTACAAGCAACTGGCTGCTTTTCCACATAGACTGTTAGCCAATTGGTGAAAGACAAATGACGCTTGTCACAGTGTAATTTGTCAAACATCGGAAAGAATGTTGGCCGAGATGGGATTCGAACTCACAACCCTGAATTGACAGCCCGCATCGCTACCGACTGAGCTACCGAAGGTCGGCATTTAGAATAAGCCGTCGATGCAAACAGTGTACGACATCGCTTTTATTACATGATTGTCAGTTGATTATTTAGAAATAAAAGTGGGTAACATATATATAAATATATGAGCCATTCCACGAGAAAACCAACATTGTGGCTCATTTATATCCCGATAAACACAATTTTTCAAACAGTGAATACATCCAGTGATTATTGTTCATTTTTTATTCTGTCTTTAACCTATCTCTCCTTTTTTTTTTTTTTTTTTTTTCTGTTTTCAATTTATTTACTAAACTATATGTGTTCGGACAGTGAAGGCTCTGGTAAGTCAGTGTGGATGTACAGGCTCACATGAGACTGCACTGTACGCAGCTGCAGCTTCGACCCTAACTCGCTAGACACGTCTATATTATGTGAACGTGAGTAGTTTTGTTTGTTTGGTTTCTGTGGCTTTGACCAAATGTTCAGATATATCACGGCGTTCCCTGATTAAGTCAAAAGCTATACTGATCAATTTACCATGACACCAGCGAGTGAAATGTAACGCTATAACCTCACAATGCTAACCGCGAGATGGTCTACACCTACTCCTACACCATCGATGTGGTAAAGCATGAACTCAACAGAACAATTCGAGGGCTTGGCGTGAAACGGTTGTAACTAAAAACCACCTATTTTGAAAACCCTGGTTTAGGGGCAATTTTGACACATTTGTAAACAAATTTCCATTGTGTACCAAGTCAAATTATATAACGATTATAAAGACTTTATGGCGAGGTGATTAACCTTTGTAAAAAAATATCAATTTAAGTTACAACCGTTTCACGCCAAGCCCTCGAATTGTGTGTTAAGACTTGAGATTGAGATATATTTCCATTCGATATATGAGCCGTCCCACGAGAAGACCAACATTGTGGACTCTAAGTAAAGTATCGACCTGGATCAGCTTAAGCATGCCGCGAAGGCTAATTCGGACAGACACTTTTCGTCTCCTGTGTATTTGCTGTTCCAGGAATCATTACTCTATACCTCTTTCCCCCTGAGACGGAATGTGTCAGCCCGGATTAGCCTGCGTGGACAGCTGATCCGGATCGATACTTAACGCATAGTCCACAATGTTGGTTTTCTCGTGGAACGGCTGATATAAGGATATAAATTGAGCGGCGCCCTTCTAAAACCATCCGTTAGACATGTGCGACCATTATATAACTAGATCAGCCAACACCTCCGCGCTGCTCTGAGTTATATCTGTACAGTTAACCAATTTTAAAATCACAGAAGGTTTCCATTTGGATCAATGGATAGATGCGTATACAGGTTTTTACAACGTAAAGAATGGTTTTCCTTGAGCACGCTCAATTCTCCTTAAAGTTGTTGAACTTCAGATGGAGATCATAATATTGAAATGTTGAAACTTCTGCAAATATTGCTAAAGATGACAACAAAGTAGGAAAATAAATAGTTCAAAATAATTGTGGCAGTAATGTGGAAAAACAGTCAATTGAAAGTCATGAACATGTACACAATTTGTCTGAAGCATAAGCGACCAATATTTAGATGTTTATTGTACTGGGAAGTGAAAGTATTACTCTTATTTTTCCGCAGAACTTTGATTCTAATATTTCAAGACAACGTTTAAGCAGTTTTAAAACTTTGACTAAATTATCTTTAATCTGGAGTTCAGCACCTTTGAAGTGAAACTACGATCCCCTCTTTATTTTCGTCTTACTAGTTTACTGTCCTTTTTTGAAGGATACATTGCAACCATCTTTATAATGCCCTTATCTACCTTTTGTGTACTGTTTTCAAGCATTCCAGAACGATTTGTATACAAGGTATTTATTTTATCTTGGTTGATGCTAAGCTTTAATTGAACGAATAGTGCATATCTCCAAATCTGGCCTCCATTATTTTTTCTTCGAAGCAGACGAGGTCGTTTGTGTCTCTCATAGAGTTGAAAGAAGTAATTACTTTTGCAGAACAATTTTCCCATGGGCTACGCCCATTAAACACAATTTGCCTCGTTTGGAATATAGTTGGTAGATATGTCTGATATTTAATATATCTCTACAACCCTCTATTTCTACACACTGAATTGTTTTAATATATCTTTTTTAAAGGAATGCTAACGTTTAGTGTAAACATACATTTGAATCCTTCTGTGCGAAAAGGTACGATTTGACTTTTGTGAATAGTGTATATCTAGATCAGTAGTACATCCGCACAGTATGATGAACTGAAGAACTACACTATTCACATATGAGCCGTCCCGCGAGAAAAAACAACTTTGTGGACCCTGCGTAAAGTATCGACCCGGATCAGCCTAAGCATGCCGCGCAGGCTTACCCGGATAGACTCTTTTCGCCTCCTGTGGATTTTCTGTTTTAGGAATCACTATTTACCTCTATCCCCCTGAGACGGAATGTGTCGACCCGGATCAGCCTAAGCATGCCGCGCAGGCTTACCCGGATTGACTCTTTTCGCCTCCTGTGGATTTTCTGTTTTAGGAATCACTCTTTACCTCTATCCCCCTGAGACGGAATGTGTCGGCCCGGATCTGGGTCGATACATTACGCAGAGGCCATAATGTTGGTTTTATCGTGGGACGGCTCATATATCTTATATAAGCTTATTAGAGGCTTCTGTCAACGTGTGTAGATTCTGATTAGACGTAAACTAGTGACAGCCTGATCTGAACCTACACTGTTCAGAAATACCAACCTGAACCTTTTCCCGTGGACGGGCTGATTTATTATTTGGCATCCAAAGTCAATTTTTGCTTAATGTTTATTGAAATTATATTTCAGGAGCGGCCATGTCATTCAATAATCGACGTTCTGGAAGTGTTTATCCTTTACCACATCGGGTACGGGAGGGCCGTAGGTTCGATCCTAGACCGGGTCATACCAAAGACTTTCAAAATGGTAGTAATGGCTTTCCCTCCTAGGCGCTCAGGGGTTGTGAAGTTAGCATTACTACGGATTCACTGATCAGGATAAATAAATCAATTAGAAGTAATGGTAACTTAAACCAGAACTGACGTGAAATAGCTGAACAAATGTTGAAAGCTGTATAAAACACTATAGCAGCCAATTAGGTTCTGCAGATGCTTGTTTGACTAGGTAACGATCAGTGAATACATCTAATCAGACTTCGCGTTAATGCATGCTGCTAAAGATCTTTGCTTGCAAATGTAGGTTTTGTCCAACAATCCCTCGAATATGTCAATAGCTCGAGGTAGATTATGAACCCCTTGACTGCAACGTTGAGTAGTGCCTCCGCATCGTGTGTGGTAGGTTGCAGATTCAAATCCCGGCCGGGCCATACAGAATTGCTGATGTCAGGATAAATGGACCAGCAATACTGGTAACTTATCCAGGAAAAAACCGTGATATTACTGAAAAACTGTTGAAGGTTGCGTCAAATACCATGCAAACAAACCGAGGTTTAGGGTCAATTTTGACCCCTTTGTAAATAATTGAAATTTAGGTGCCATTGCTCAGAACGAGCATTGGCACCTAAGTTTCCATTGCTTACAAAGAAAATTATTTAACGCTTTTAAAGACTTTATGGCGAGATGATTAACCTTGGTAAAAAAATACCAATTTCAGTTACAACCGTTTCACGTCAAGCCCTCGAAACAAAGATATAGGTCCTTTTCGAGTTATCGTGAGACCATCGTTAATTCGTAATATTATTGAATTAGTGAGCAACAGTGTGATACAATTATTGTGTCACCCGTGCTGACCAGTATCCAATGTATCCATAAAATAAAGGCCTAGATACGCGTCGCCCAATAGAAAGGACATACTGCTACAAAACTTTTTTTTTATATGAACGAATTGCAATAAATATGAAAGTGCCTACTAAAAATTCCGAGTAAAATACTTTTTTTGCAGATGTCTTTTAAAACGTTTTGGAAAAAAACGAACAATTGCGAATTATGGATAATTGTGACTGAGAATACCAATATCTGAGAAAGCAGATAGATCCATAAACCAAATAAAAACCAGACAGAATTCGTTTGGCGTTCGTCTCCCAAAGGAGAAGACCTTTCACGCCGCAGTGTGATATTTAATAACAGGCGTTCATTTCATACATCATTGTAGAATTAATCCATTTATGGCCGGTGTTGCGTTTGACGGGTGTCAAGGGGCGGGACTTCTGTATCAATGTTTATTACAGGTTTAACTTAGTACGCACTCATTTGATCCGCGTCATTTGAAAACCGACCTTCTGGACTTAGCAACAAACGGTCCCTTTTCGGTAGAAATTTTAGATTGAAGTCACACGATATAAAACTCTCCCTTTTTGCGACATGGTCTCCTTCTTAAAATTGGTCGATCAAGGATCTCAAATTCCGTCTGGATGTATAGATATACCAGACACTTTTCGAGTGTGTGTATATGGTGCCCTAGTAACAGTGACGAAATCACAATTCATAGTACAGCTTTCTGTTTTAAATCTATATTAATAACTTTGTTATTGAAACTAGCCCCGCCCCTTGGTATGTTGCAATATTGCTTAAAGACTCCTGCGGAGCTCTTCTAAATTTCTAAATCCTTGTTTGACACTTAAACCCTATGTTGTGGGTATTTAAAAGAATTGTCTTGCCGAGACGATTGTTTGGAGTACCGACAACATAGGGTTTGGTTGACTACTAACATATATATAGGTGCCAAAATCTCTGAATACTCCTATTTATCAAGTCTTCGGAATTACTGTGAAGTATTTATAAATCGGAATCTGAGTGCAACCCTGTTGTATATGGCAGATATTGAACACAATTACAACGTTTCACTTGTAGGGGCTATTATTTGCAGGAATTTAACTTCGTAGGAAGAGATTTTCCGAGAAATATTTCACGCCGCGTTCAACGGTATTGTATGTGATATCGCGAGTTAATTGCCAACGACAATCCGCGGATGTTACGTTGTGCCCGTTGGCCGCTGCCCACTGTCCTAATCATTGCAGGACAAAGTAAGAAACCGTTCTATGCCGTTGTCAATGTGGAACAATATACCTTTCACTCGGCCTTTCTTCAACAGGTGTTAAGTGTAAATCAGATTATTTGCTAATTCCTTTTCTCGGTTTACTTGGATTGATTTTTAGAGATTTCATAATGTGTTTTATTGCGATTTTCAATAACGATGAAAAAGAAAATCTGCTTTGAAATAACAATCGAGCGGTGATCCAGGAAAACCAACTTGAGTATTTTAAAAACGTGTGGAAATTCCTGCTAAGAATCCAGTGAAAAATGCTTTAAAGAAGTTTCTTCGAATTTTCTTTGATTATTGGCAAACATCACAGAGCCAGATAAATTTGTGCTGGCTGAACTGAATCTACATTTGTCGAAAATGCCTAACGATTGGTTTTCGCAGATCGCCGCTCAACTTGTGTTTATCTCTTGGTTCATCGTCTTTATAAAAATAATGGTCAATACGATTGTGTCACACAGCACGTGAATGCGATTGTAACGTGACGTCATAACGTTTCTAATTCAGAAACTAGAATCTTGCAGAACCAAGTTTTCATGTCACGCCTTCCTTTAATTTGGGGCAGGGTGCCGTATTTAGTAGTCAAATGGCCACAAATGTGGATTTCTAATAATTTGTAGAAATTTGTAGTAACTGTTTTTTATTCTATCAAGCTGCCAATTCATGGGAAAGAAGCCATCTCCCAGGGAATATGCAAAGGCTTGAAAATGGTTGCTCATGACGATTAATTTGCCTTTCAAAAGTTTGTCAAATTAACGTCAAGAGTTGTCCCCAAACATAGTTTCTGCCTCTGGGGTAGGGCCCATTTTCAATCAGGTAGAATTTTCTTTTAAGTAGAAATGTCAATCATGGACATACGAGCAGCGATCTGCGTCACCAAACCGATTAGCCATAGAATATTTCAATTAACGTTTGTAAAGCACTGTCTATCATTTAGCATGGATGCATCCACGTGTGCAATAATTACGTTTAAGTAGATTTCCTGGAGCAGCATTATTATACTGTTGAACGTACCTTTTTAGGGTGCCAAATAGGGGATGCGTTACTAGACAAATGCCAAATCTAAAACAGATTTGATTATTTTGAACAAATCCCTTAACCACAGCTTTATCAGACAAACTATGGAAAATATATATAATTATTGAATAGGGTTGAAAACATATTGTGTTGCAAAATAGGAAAAAGGTTAAATGCGTAATTTAGATAAATGCTTGCTCTTATAACGTTATGATTTCAGAATGAATACGAATACAATTCACGAAACTTTCACAATAGCAGATTAAGAGATATATGTAGTTGAAAAAATACACGAAGTTGATATTAAATTGGTGTCAACTATAAGAAGCCGTTCAATTTATTTTAAAGAGTTATGGTAGATTGTAGGGTAAGCATTACGACATCCTCGCTTGTGTCAGGATAAATGGACTTGTATTACTGAAACCCTGGATTCAATTCCAACAACCTTATTTAGCATTAAGTAATATTTAAATACTATAAATACTTTCCACATTTTTGTTTTTCTAGCATTTTGCAAAACATGACTGGTTGCATGTATTGAAGTATATGACTAAGTTGACACCAATAGTTACCTAGCTTGCTTACTAACAATACGTGTTAAGAAATGAAATCCTTAGGCATTTGTATAAGGGGAACAAAATTGTTAAAATATGCTTTTAACTATTAATAAGCGCTAAGTACGGTCTACATGGACCATGGGACCTCACTCTGGAAACAGCGTGATAGAAACCAAAAAGAATGTGGAGTTATATTAAAACCGTACACCAAGCATGGGTCATTTGCGTCCAATGTAGATTAAACTTAAGTTGCACATCCGCGCAGGTTGATCTGACACTGCAATGTTCGATACTTCCCCATGAAAGTTGTAAACACCCGTCAAAGAAACGTTATGCATACACAAAACATCAGACGAATCCTTGTTATGCTAGTTATCCTGGAGCAAGATTCATTTTAAATCAGAGTAGAAAAAGTCATTGGACCTATAACGTCTAGCCGATAGATGCTATTATTAGGTGCAAACAATTCAAACTCCCAGTTGCACGACCTAGATGGTTTATTATCAATGTCATTAGCATTGATCTTGAAATTTGACCCTCACACTCAAGACGACGTAGAAACCTGAAGATGAACATAGTTTCTTAATTATCCGTTGTACACATAACAAGAGCATGCACTTTCCTACTTAATTCTTGACATAAGACCTTAAAGAGAAACATTGACCTTCAAGACAAGAGTAAAATTATGTTAACGATAATTTAATAATTACCCTCTAAGAACTTATGTTATGTTCTCCTTGCGTACCCTCAGAGCTATAAAACATCTTTGATTTGTGTCCTTAAAATCAAGGAACCAGATATACTTGATTAAGCATGCATGCACTTTTATGGCACTCCTCAATTCATAAACTTATTAGCGAGAAATAAACACGTTTTTAAGTTATTGTTAAATCCTAATCAACCAAATGCTTGTTATTTGACCTTGAGGTATGACATTGACCGTAGGTTAAAGGAACACTACGGTCGTTTGTATAATTTTAACGTTGCTTCATATGCAAATACCAACGTTTAATCATGAATGGAGCTCTTATGCGTTTTGGTTTATACACTTATATTTTTTTAAGTAGAATCTTAAATAATCACAATGCGTGATGCTTGACCTTGAAGTGTGACATTGACCTTTAGGTTAACGGAACAGTTCGCTAGTTTGTATAAGTTTAACTTAGCTTCATATGCACATACCAACGTTAAGCCATGAATGGAGCTCTTATGCGTTTGCGCCTATAATACACTTATATTTTAAAGTAGTATCTTGATAATTACAATGTGTGTTGATTGACCTTGAAGTGTGACATTGCCCTATAGGTTGATGTAACTGTTTATTAATGTGTATAATTTAAAGTTTGTACCACGTGCACATTCCAACGTTTCACAGTTATAATACGTTAGGAATATTCACATTATCAAGCTCACCAAATTCTGATATTCGACCTTGTAACCTTAATTTGACCCTTTGCTAATAAGGAAAAAGGATGATTATAATCTTAGAGTTATCTCGCCTTTATGTATAATACATGTCATGGTATAACATAAACAAAATGGGGTAGGGGGTATCGCATTAACACTGTCCCACTTGCAGACGTATTTATGACGCATTCAAAGCAGCCTACTTTTGAAAATATTTTGACATAAATATAAATTGCTCTTAATAAGCAATTTCTCCTCTTGCCACAATGTTTTCATCCTTATTCGAATAACACAAAATACTTTTGTCTAGATTGTTTCCGAGTCGTTTGCTCTATATGTGATGTATGTGGGAAAGGGTTAACTAGGTGAAGAAAGATTCCCGAAAACTAGTTAAAAAATATAAGATAGCCTTACCATGTCGACACACATGTATAATTGTTATACGTCCACAGATTAACGTAAATAATCGTCTTCACTTCCGGGAAAAATAATTACTATAAGATTACAAAAACCGTTTTTTATAGTTCTTCATTATAAATGCAAAGTCTCAATAAGACCCTTAGACAAAACTAATGATCCCGTCCAATAATTGCCCTTGTTGCAACATGTTCTCCAGTGTTGTCACTTCATCACTCTTTAAACAGAGCACATTAAAACAGATTGCTGACACGACACGACCCTGTATTCTTCCTCCCTAATGAATGGCCCAAACAATTTGAATAACTGAATTTCATTTCATCTCATTTTATAAAAAAACACAACAACAATCCAAAATGTTTCCACAATGCAAACACAATTCAGAAACATCCCGCCTTCATCACAATCCAGATATAATCACACCGGCTTTTCTAAATGCTTAACTCAGAACGTATTGACTTTTTATCTCTTGATATGGTAGGAGAAACAAATTCCGCCGATGCCGGGATCTGTATTAGCGATTTTCCTATATTTCACTCACTCTACTCTCCCCCGACTAATGCAAGCAGTATAGTGGTTTGGGGGGGAAGCCTTCCCTATACCAGTCGTGTGTCAGCCAAGCCTTCACTCGCTCTTTTCGTGTTGAGGGAAATATGCTATCGATTTCCATAAGACAGTGGCATCGTTCCCAAATACGCCTCACTTAACCCTTTCTTCATAAATCGCTTGATCCCCTTGAAATAATCTGAGCGAGGGATATTGACCGTCATGATATATGCGATCAGTGTGGATACATATCATGGTACGCACCGCGCAGTCAGATATGCCTCTGCACCGTTCCAATATTAGTGGAATAGTTATCATCCGGAAAGCCTCTGATATACTAATAACATCTGGGTCATATAGCATTGGATGTGACTATCGACAGCTTTACGCAAAACGGTTGCAACTGCATGTTGTAACAAAAAACGGTTACAACCGTCTTGCATGAAGTCCACGAGATAATTCTTTTCAAGAGCCGCGGCACGCGAATTATGTTCTTATTGCATCTGCGTGCAGCAAGGACTCGGGTGAGCATGTTCATCCGAACAGTGTCATCAGATCATTCACTGTTCGCCTATATGTTAACCCTTTCAGCGCCAAAGGCAATATTGAGGTTTTTGCAAACAATACTGATTCAGGTGAGTCAGCTCGTAACGAACTGTTTCATCTGAAATCAGCATTGTTTGCCTTTTAGTTATCAAAATAGTATAAACTATTATTACATAAGAAATGGAGACGCCCGATTTTGAACATGGAAGAGTCTACTTTAAACAATTCGGCGCTGAAAGAGTTAATTATACCTAAATTTATATTCTGAATAGAAAAGACTAGACGATTAGCCCGAGTATGTGAACGTTCATGTAATTGTAAATGATGTAAAGTCAGACTATTCATAAGACCCTAAATCGACAAACTCAGCTCAAATGTTGTTGCCTTCTTTTGGTTTGGTATCATATTATACAACTTATTTATCGCATTTACAGCAGGCGACTTTTGAAAACATTGTGACATTGTGATGTCTTGTTAAAGTTTTGCTTGCAACTACATTTATAATTCATATCTTAGTAACTACTGGATGCATTGTATTGATGCTTTATACAGCCAGTCCAATCCATCACATCCATGTAAATCAGGTTAGATAACCCTAATCTACATATAATGCCAAGTTTGGCCCTTTATTATTTGACTTAGATATCTTGTTAAAGGTATGCACAAAACTACATTAGAGTCCATAACTCAGTAGCCATTAGGGGTTGAATAGCCGAGCGCGCTGTCTTACGGACAGCTCTTGTATTATTAAGTGTATCCACACGGAAATTCGTTTCGCTCCATCCCTTTAGTAAAGTGAACATATATATATAGTATCACATAATGAGACCGTTTATATATATGAATTGCATGTGAATATGTAACTTATTTTATAATAAGGGTCATTATATATTCTGTTTGTTGTGGTAATTGCTGTAAATCATATTTTATTGAATTTTATTGAATTTCAGTGCTTTCTGTGCATTATGGTTAGCATAAACGATGAAATAAAATGCACAATTGAAGAAGCATTACGAAAGCAAAAATGATGTGATGGTGTTTATCTAGTTGCCTAGTCGTTGTTTGCTGAACAGGTCGAATATGGTTATATTAAGCTTGTCCCAAACGTGGTCCTTCGGATTATGGACATACTATTGGGTGAACGATATATTTCGTCTCCAGGTACTCGTTGGTTACACGAGCGGCATGAACACGGGCGTTGTCGTCCACTCTGGGTCAACAATACCTGCGTATGCGCCAACATTAAACACAATAAATTCATTTTCTATCCGTAGGCGTGTCATTCTCAATGACAATCTGGTCAACGGACGCTGATGCCGACCCTAACTGAGCCTCCGCCGTTACGAATATGTTCAGCTACATACAGACAGGCGGAAATCGCTCATTTCTCATTCTTCAGACTCTCGCCTGCACATCTAAGAAATCAACAAATAATATGGACACATACGAGAGAGGAACATTTCACGGAACCATTTCCAGACGTCACCTAATGTAATGTGGCTGCAGACGGATGAGTATGACTGGTCTTCGGGCTCTGATATCAGCATCGTGGGGACGATGCCTGACCGTATGCATCCATTGTATTATGTACGTCTTTCCTAAAGGTGGTAGCGTTTTAGAAACGATTTCACAATGCATGGGCGACAAATAGCAGGTCCTTTGGTCTAGGTTGTAGACCTTGTGCTTACGCCCACGTGTCCACGCGTTACATTTCCATGTTTGTGCCACACTATTTTACCCGTTCTCACATGTAACAACAATGAAGTAGACGACTTTTACCCTTTCCCACATACAACAAATTTGCAGCAGACGACTTCGGAAACATGTGGACAAAAATATAGAAAATCCCTATAAATGAGGGTATCTTTACTGAAAAAAATTCAAAACCAGTCTACTGTAGAGGCGTCAGAAAGCGTCTATATGTGGAAAAGGGTTAAAAAACATATAGGCAAATATGTATGATAAATATCTTTATATATATAGTTGAAAACATAGTGGCAAATTGAGAAATTGGTCACTATGAGCCATATCTTCACTTTACCACAACGTTTGAAAAGTCGTCTGCTGCAGAGGTGAGGCGTCAGGAGGCGTCTGTATATGGGGGGGAAGTGTTAAACGATATTCTGTTACACGGCCATGATGATGAACATCCCGTCTTTGAGAGAGCCGTGCTTTAAACAAACCTTTTTTCATTTATACATGTTTTATATTATCGAGACGTCTTCAATATTATACATTCGCAATTGTGTACTGCAAATGGTCAATACAATAGTGCATTACATTCAAAACGTTGCTATGTACACGATTGTACGATTGTACCATCAACCAACTACGAACTGTCTAATGTTGAACCTCGCATTTCAGTGGTTTGTTAATTGATCAAACTGTTTGTGCTGGAAATTACACACAATGTTGTTTTAATAGGTTTAAATGTGCTAAACTCAAGATGGAGATCAACATTCTGAAAATATTGCTAATACTGACAACAAAGTAAGAAAGAAATAGTTCAAATCTATTTTGGCAGTAAATGTTGAAAAACATTAAATTGCAATACAATTAAACTGCACACAATTTGGCTTACTGTGTATGTCTACCCAGTAAAATTGATGCATAAACGATCAATAGTTAGAAGTTGATTGTACTGGTAAGTGAAATTATTACTCTTATTTTATCTCAGAATTATGATTCTAATATTTCGAGACAGTTTTTGAATAGTTTTAAAACTTTGACGATATTATCTATAATCTTGGGATCAGCACCTTTAAGATACAGTGAAGATGAACAAGGTCTAGTTTTCGTCTTTTACGTTTAATAATTAAACAACAAGGTCCCGAAGACGCTGACGTGCCTCATACAAATTAAACGATTTGATTAAATTTGAGATGCTCTCTACGAAGGTCAACCGAACGGCATTTGCGACCAGTGTATAGCCAGATCGGCCAGCACATACGTGCAATTTGATAAGGGTATGCACTGTTATAGAATGTTTCAAGACACTTCTGTTAAGCCGTATCCATCTCAATCCAGAGCATTTCTGTTTCCGGTACAAGCAAACACGAGCCGTCCCGCGAGAAAACCAACATTATGGACAGCGTAATGTATCGACCCAAATCAGCCTGCGCAGTCCGCGGCTAATCGGGGCCGGCACATTCCGTCTCAGGGGGAAAGAGGTATAGAGTATTGATTCCTGAAACAGAAAATCCACAGAAAGCGAAAAGTGTCTGTCCGGGTTAGCCTGCGTGGCATGCTTAGGCTGATCCGGGTCGATACATTACACAGAATCCATAATGTTGGCTTTCTCGCGGGGTGGCTCTTATTAACGATGCGTGTTGTGAAATAAATGACATCAAGTCAAAGAACGATTACAAACGAGCGTTAGCTTTCCATTTACTGGTTTAAGTGATTAATCAAAAACTTTCACTTCAAAGTAAAACTCAATTATATGATCCAGCTCCAATTATTTTAATTGTAAATTAGAAGATTATTTGTACATCTCTGTGCATTATATAATGTGCATTCAAATCTGTGAACACATTACTTTAACACCTTCAATCAGCATTATACGTCATTATTGTATCAAAATGGAACCGGTCCAGATTAAAATCGACATTCTGTACTTTCAACGGCTACTTTTCATTCGCGCAGCTTGATCCGCATCTTCTTCGTTATATATCTAAATGAACGAGCTTCTACAGAATGCATCCGTTGAACAATTCGCCTAAAAGGGAAATATGCTTGTTTAATTTGGTTGTAGTTCTTGTTGGTATCAGGGGCACGTGCCTACACATTCTAAACATGCCACAAAATGCAGCTGCGGCGATACACATCTGCGTAATGTATCGACCAGATCAGCATAGAGTAGTGATTCCTGAAACAGAAAATCCACAGGAGGCGAAAAGTGTATATTCGGGTACTCCTGTGTGGCATGCTTAGGCTGGTCCATTTATTCTGCCACTAGCGAGTCGGTCGTAATGCTAACCCCATAATCCTGAGCACCAAGGATCAAATCATTACTTCTTCGTCTTATACGGTTGCTCAGTCGGTAGCGACGCGGGCTCTTTCAATCCAGAGGTTGTGAGTTTGAACCCCAGCTCGGTCAACATTCTTTCCGACGTTTGATATAAGTCAATGCGACAAGCGTCATTCGTCTTCCACCAATGGGCTAACAGTCTGTTTGAAAAAGCAGTCAGTTGCTTGGAAGGATGTGTGGAATAATGGTGTGAGAAAAAGCCCAATCAATCAATATACAGTATCCTTCTTTCTCCTACATTCGGCCCTTGTACTCGTTTCATGACGTTTAAGAAATCAAATTTTCGAGCGAATATTTTGTCTGCATATCTCGTCAACTTTTTCTAAGTTTACATTTTACTTCCGGTTACTTCCCATTATATTTTGGAAATAATCACGAACTGAGGAGAAAGCGTTTGACGTCCACGACCCTTATACTCCCGATAAACAGGCATATATTTGAGACATATTTTTTATTTTTGTTTATGTTACCAGTTTAGTCGCCGGGCAGAAGCCCGCGACTTCTATTTTTAATAGGTTTTCGGAAATCACATGGGAGGGGGGATTATTATTAGAAAGAAACACATTTAGATGTCTTGAACATATTACGATTGTGTTTGTTTAAAAACACTAAGTAATGACACATCTAAAATATAATAAATATTTCGATGTTTTAGGTATTTTCAGTTTCTTTATTTTGACTCGCAATTATGTTTTTTTGTTTTATTTACGAAGACAAAACAGTCCCTATTAGCTAGACTGGTATACTTTATTTTACACTATATACTACATGTACTCAAAAGGCGATAACTACAAACCTTTACGTCGCACAGTCTAATTTGTTTACGTACGCGCACCTGCTTGAAGCAGACTGTTTGTTATGTGTAAATATCGAAATGAAAATGACCTCGAATATTCTCCTTATAATGGCAATTTTAACTTACTGAATGTTATTTTCATGTTCAAAGAGATATCTTGATTTGTGAAGAAGGCATTTTATAATGTTTATCCATGTATATCTAAAATACGAAATGTTTCTAAGCTAAAACTGTTGATCGCGTGACTCGCGAATACCAACTGCGTAGATCATTCTCCTTTGCAGAGAGCCGCTCTTTACACTCACTTACAAATAGTAAATCGTAGGTGATTTAAAATGTTTATTTGGTTCGAAACAAATAAAGAAAAGATCAAACCGATATAAAACTAGTTTTAATAGAAAAATTACTTTGAACGAACACTCTCTGCCTATAAAGAGAGTTTCAAGAACGACACCTCTGCGAATAAGAAAGAATCGGGTCTTTTGTACAAAATTATTTCGTCCTTGACAATTTTAAATGTGTCATTTAATTCCCTAAAGGCATATTGCTTCCGATCTGCATATTGTTATGCATCATTGACACAAGGGCGCTCATCATAATATAATTTTAAAACATGAGTAGTTTGTTATTTTCATTATAAAAAAGAAAGGAAAGAATTAAAATAAATTAATATGTTGTAGGGCTCAGTTTATGTTCGAAATTAAGTTTAAATTATACAACAATTTCAATGAGATTTAACTGTTTAGTTGATATTATATTTCGAAGGTGGTCTAATTTATAAATATTGGACTACATTTCAACATTTGTTAAAGTATGATATAATTAGGATGCCAAGCTAATATCATTTTGAGAAAAAGAGAAAACTCATGTCTTCAGCGATTTAACCCTTATCTCATTGTTTTAAAAGTAGATTGCTGCAAAGGTGTCCACTGTTAACTTTAATAGAGGAAAGGTAAAATGACGTGCTATTGCATGCAAATCCTAAATTGTCTGTTTTGTGGTTTTATTGAAAAGTAATAAAATTCAAATATTCTGACAAACATCTTGAAAAGAGTATGTGGAATTCACAAATCTTATAGTTATTCCTTAATGAAAGCACTGTATACATACTAAGACTAATGATTGGCAAGATTTCTCATTTCCATTACTGTTTATGATCAATAATGAGTTGGTTGTGTGTATGGTCAACCTACTTTGGAATGGAGATTGATCATAAACAATGAAACGCTTCAATTATCATTCACTTCGTTGACAAAACAATGCAAGTTATGATACATTTTCACTTGACCCCAACCCCTGATGTTCCAATATGCCCCTCAGTTGATAACTGTTTATTCAACTACTATAATGTTAGTGTTATGCATAACTGCACTTTGGATATTCGGCGACATTGATGCGTTGCATCAACTTTCTCTTGTGTTGATACTTATCTAAAATAAAATAATATGTTGACCACTCGCTTCTTCATATTGAAATGCGCATGCGCGAAAATCGATGTTAAAGGTCACGAAACTAGGACACAACAGGATAGTTTATATGACCCGGCAAGGGATACACACAAATAAACAAAACCAACACGGAAACGAGACCCCTTATAATCGACAAATTTCTTACAATATCAAAATGTAAATGTCAACATAATATATATACTACCAAACACTCCACATATCCTTCATGTACATGTATACTTGATTGCATGAACAGAAACACTTGAGACGATTGTTTTGGATACCCACAACAAAGGGTATGGTTGACTACTAAGAGATATAGTGGTGGCAAAAGCTCACAGAAACTTGGATGGTGTCCCCGCTGGCTTCGCACATGGTTTATCTAAATGCGTATAATGTTGTCCAATAATTACTTGGGATGAAGAGCAAAACTGGAATGGTTTTGGTTTTCTCGCTGACTTCTACTTAATACCATCTTACGTAGTTCCAAAACTGCATTTCGAGTTATCTCCCATTTTGCCTGACGCGGTTCAATTCTTTGAAAATTCTTTTTTGAAAAGTGGGGCATAAATCAATAAACAGCGGCACAGATATTTGTATTTTGCCTGAGCTCTATGTTAATGTGCATACTTATTATCATATGATCCCCTTTCGTGATGCCAAATACATATGCAACGAGGCCCCGACGCGGTACAATTCTTTGAAAATTAATTTCAGACAATTGGGCATGAACCAATAAACAACGGCACAGATATTTGTATTGCGACCGAGCTCCATGTATTTAATATCCTATAATGCGCCTTTCGTGATGCCAAAGCTGTGCAACGAGAACCCCCCCCCCCCCCCCCCCCCTTGTCGTCTGTCACGAACAATTTCTATGACAATTAAATTGAGAAAAGTAGTTAGGTGGGCATAAACCGATTAACACAGACGTTTTTATGGGAGTGAGCTCAAGATAAAGGTCATACATACTTAACCCCCCCCCCCCCCCCCCCCCCACCACCCATACCCCCTTTCCCACAACAACAAATCTACAGCCGACGACTTTGAAATCATATTGGAATGAAATGATGGAAATTTTATTAAAATAAAATGAGGAAAATGTGAATAAAATTTAACGAATGTATAATTGATATATAGAATTGAAAACGATGTGACAAATGGAATTATTGCTCAATAAAAGCTAACTCTTTCTCAGTAGCTTTTCTCCACAATGCTTTAAAAAGCCGTCCGCTTCAGATACGTCAAAACGCGTCTCACAGACTGTTTAGCCCTGACGCCTCTGCAGTAGACGACTTTAAAAAACGTGTGGCTTTTTGACACATTGTTTTCAACTCTTTACAGTGATAACTCATTCAATTTCTATAGTTTTGCGCAAATATTTTCAAAATCGTCTGCTGCATATTTGTTGTATGTTAGTTGTTTGATTTAATGAGGTTAAATGCTGTTTTCAACAATTCTTCAGTCATACCTGGATTTCTCACACCAGTATTTAACACAAAACTCTTTCTACGCTTTCTTGACTGATTTTCCCAATAGACTTTGCCCATTTGTGAAAAAACGAATGGCGCTTGTCGCATTCACTTTTGTCAAACGTCGGACAGAATGTTAGCCGAGGTGGGGTTCGAATTCACAGCACCTGGAGTGACAGCCCGCGTTGGTAAAAGGAAAAATTGCTCATAAAGCGGTTACTCCTTGTCCAACAATGTTTGTAATGTAGTCAACGGATAAACTTTGATTAATACGGATATTCCATGTTTTTGACTAGATATTTATCCCGTCAGGCGAACATTGTTTGTTTAGTGTGTTTTAAATGTATTTTATGCCGATTTCAACAGTGTTTAAGTTATATCGCGGAATTTCTTGTGTAATATACTAAACATCACTAATTATGCAATATTCGCAAACCTAAGAGGAAATGTGGGAAGCCATTTTTAGCATTCTTAAAGTATTTGTATGACAAGACCGGGGATCGAACGCTGACCACCCGCTGCCAAGGTGGACGCCCTAACCACTACAATATGGGGACGGTGTGAACAGAAGTCATTGCTGTTTCTAAGAATACTAATTCACGGTATCGAATGAATAAAATTGTCCCACACACAGACGTTATCTGACGCTTCGGTAGCAGACGACTTTTGAAACATTGTGCTATATTCAATAATGATACTTTCATTTATAGAGATTTCCAAATGTTATCAAATTCGTCTCCTGCATATTTGTTGTATGTGGGGAAGCTATTATAAAGTGTCCCATTTCACATGTGTGACGGAAAACTAGAAGTGTGGCCCCACGGGCTTCTCTCCATTGCTGCCTTACGTTACTCCGCTAAACGATTATTAACGAAGACCCCTTTGCGCCTACACCGACCATATTGTTTAAGCATATTAAATGAAGAATTGTCAGTGGGTGGTGATAAACCGATTAACCCTTTCCCACATACAACAAATCTGCAGCAGACGACTTTAAAAACATACCAAAAAAATAGTTAAATGAAAGTACAATAATTGAATAGAGTTGAAAACATGGTGACAAACGGAGAAATTGCTCGTTTTGAGCAATTTCTTCCTTTGTCGCCATGTTTTCAAAAAGCCGTCTGCTGCGGAGGTGTCACAAAGCGTCTATATGTGGTAAAGGTTTAAAGGCATAGTTTCTTTCCAGTGGGTGGTGATAAACCGATTAACACCCTCGCAGACATTTTTTTTATTGTGACAGAGTTGTAGATAGGGGGCATTTGTTATCTTCTTATAACTTTATTTGACCTTTAAAGTCTGTGTAATGGGTACTGAACGGAACCGTCGTTCTCAGACGATTTGGTGTTTATCGATAGCATAGGTTTTGTTTAACCCTTTCCTGCATACAACAAATCTGCAGCAGAAGACTTTGAAATCATAGTGACAAAAAACTGAAAAATCTCCAGAAAATATAGCTTAATTGTTAAATAAAGTTGAAAACATTGTGGCCAAAGGAAAAATTGCTCATCATTAGCAATTTCAACTTCTGCTGCTATTGCGTCAAAATGCGTCTGCATGTGGTAAAGGGTTAATTAATAGGTGAAATATTGCTGGGAAAAACACCTATTAACTCTCTCGTATCTAAGTCCCTGATTGTGAGTTATTGCGGTTACCTCCAACTTCTCCGAAACATTACTTTTATAGACTTCGATTAGGGAAAGGTTTATTGAAATAAATTGCCTGAACACATGAACACAGTGGTTCTTGGTACAAAAAGTACAACAAAGTCACATGTTGACGACATAGTCACGACACAAACGGAGGGTATCGATTTAGTTAATAAAAAGCCTGACGCGTGACACTGGTAAAGTCATGGTTCAAATCAGGCTAAATTAAGTAAAATAAATCAGATTAAAGTAAGTAAAATAAATCAGATTAACTCTTTCAGCGCCAAAGGCAATATTGAGCTTTTTGCAAACAATACTGATTCAGATGAGTCAGCTCGTAACGAGCTGTCTCACCTGAAATCAGCATTGTTTGCCTTTTAGTTATCAAAATAGTCTAAACTTTTATCACATGAGAAATGGAGACGCCCGATTTTGAACATGGAAGAGTCTACTTTAAACAATTCGGCGCTGAAAGAGTTAAAGTAAGTAAAATAAATCAGATTAAAGTAAGTAAAATAAATCTAAAATTTAACTCTGATTCTTTGATCAAGTGGTTTGATGCATGTCTTTGTAGCCAATGAACACTTTCCCACATATAGACGCCTTCTGAAACTCGGCAGCATACGACTTTTGAAAACATTGTGTTAAATGTAGGAATTGCCCAGAATGACTAATTTCTCTCCTTTCGTCACAATGGTTCCACCTACATTCAATAAGTGTTCTCCCATATAGAAAGAGCATCCATATTTTTGGTAAAATATTTATAAAGAATAGTAACTTTCACGTATATTTGTCTCCGCTAGTGAATGTAACTTCTACTCCACATGTGCCTAAAGTTAGCTCGAGTAACTGGAACAGTCGGAATTCCGACTACTCCGGCTGTACTGGCTAACCGGCCCAGCAGGGATTCCGGTGCCTTCTTGGCCTATGTTGGCAAGTTCCGACTATTCTATTCTGCAGAAACTGTCGGTGAGGACAAGCTCAATAAAACAGAAATAGAAATTATGTGCAGGGAGATTGTTGGGAAATTCCAACTCTGGCTTTGCTTTGCTGCCGGCTGCTGAAACTCGGCAGAACACAACCCGAGGCCACTGATGGATGATTGCCCTCTATTGTTCAAACAGGCTATTCTGGCTTGCCAATACAGTCGGCGAAGCCGAAAATGAGCTTAACTTCATGCACATTTATTGTACATTGATAACGCTTTATAGCCCATTGTATATGTTCAAGCTGGTCTACTGCTGCCTCTGGGATACGAACCTTTCATTTACCTTTTCAGAAAGAGGGTGCCTAAACCTCAAGACTTCCGGGAGAAATACGAATAGCGACAAATAAACTTTATGTAAAATAAGCCAGAGCATTATACATGCAGTGACGGAAAAGAAAGAAAACAAGCTGGTCACTTTCACATGTAGACGCTCGTCGACGCAGAAGACATTTTGAAAACAATACGGCCGAAAGAGAAACTGCTCGTTGCTGGCAACTGGTTTCCTTCCCACATAGACTGATAGTGGAAATTGCTTGTCGCATTGACTTTTATAAAACATCGGAAAGAATGTTGGGCGAGCTGGGGTTCGAACCCACAACCCTTGGTTTGACCTGAACTCAGGCAATATTTTGTCAAATCTAGAAATTAAATGTAAGGTGTTTTACGCCGTATTCAACAGTAATTCAGGTAAATCGTGTCACCAGCACACCGTCGTTATGTTATACACGCTTCCCAAGGTGGGACGTCATTATAACCATTTTCAACGTATTTAAAAATCTAGAACTGTGTATTTGAGCCTTCCCGCGAGAAAACCAACATTGTGGACTCTGCGTAAAGTATCAACCCGGGTCAGTCTAAGCATGCCACACAGGCTTACCCGGATATACACTTTTCCCCTTCTGTGGATTTTCTGTTTCAGGAATCTTTACTCTATACCTCTATACCCCTGGTACGAAATGTGTCGACCCGGATCAGTCTGGGAGGACTGCGCAGGCTGATCTGGGTCGAAACATTACGCTGAGGCCATAATGTTGGTTTTCTCGCGGGACGGCTCATATATAGTTTTGATATCGAGCTGATAACGATATAAGGGAGTCAAAGGATTTATTTGTGTGAACCCTTTCCCACATACACA
Organism: Serripes groenlandicus; assembly: GCA_031761405.1. Lineage (NCBI taxonomy): Eukaryota > Metazoa > Mollusca > Bivalvia > Cardiida > Cardiidae > Serripes > Serripes groenlandicus. Next base: position 11,283,451 of record JASEVX010000008.1, read on the forward strand.
TACGACATTTCTGCAGCAGACGACTTCGAAATGCCAAAACATTAGTTTAATCCTTAAAAGGAGTTCAGTAATTTCTCCTTTTGCCACAATGTTTTCAAAGATCGTTTGATGTAAATGCGTCGGAATGCGTCTGCAAGTGGGAAAGGGTTAAGAAATATCTCGTTCACAATGAACATGGTTTCCAAATTCAGCTGTGTCGGGTACAGTGTCGCAAAAGGTGATTGTTCATAAACAATTGTCATCTCAACTTTTAAACGGTATCATTTAAATAACCGTAACAGCGTCATCAGCGTAAAAAAGCAATTCAACATAATTTTGTTTTACAAAAGCATTAAGATAGATCCTTTGTAATATGCATTACTTCTAAAAGGTCCGCCACAGTACATGTGGGGGATTGTAGTACTTTTTGGAATTAATTGTTTCATCATAGTATGTTTCTTTATGATAGCTATTAAAATGGCCTCATTGTAAAATAGCCAATGGCTAAATGAGTCACCAGTTATAAATAAAGTATTATTATTATTATTATTATTATTATTATTATTATTATTATCAGATTCTTCGGCGTCCGACTATATGTTAACCCTTTCCCACATACCGCCAACTATGAAAGCAGACGACTTCGAAAACATCGGGGCATAACTGTGGTCAACCTCTACAAATTAAATTATAATCAATGAATACAGTTGGAAATATTATGGCAAAAGGAGAAATTGCTCATTATGAGCATTCTCTCCTTTTGACGCAATATTTTCAAATTTCGTTTGCCGCAGAGGCATGATCGTCTGTCTGTGGGAAATGGTTAAATCGCATATTCTGAATAGAAAATACTAGAAGATTAGCCCGATTGTTTGCACGTTCATGTATCTTTAAAGGTGCTGAACTCCAGAAAATAGATATCATAGTCAAAGTTTCAAAACTGTTCCAAACTTGTCTTGAAATATTAGAATCATAATTTTGTGCTAAAGTCGGCCTGGGGCTTCAGCCCCTGGTCATAGTAGTAAAACCATGTTTTTCGGAGTTCTGTTAACACAAAACAGTAAGTCCAACTTCATTATAATGATCCTTTTTTTTTCGGAGCTATCGATGTTGAACTATTTTTCTCGCGCAGTCTTACCCTTTAGTTTAAGGGTAAGACTGCGCGAGAAAAATAGTTCAACATCGATAGCTCCGAAAAAAAAAGGATCATTATAATGAAGTTGGACTTACGGCGTGAGTACTCCAATATAAGTTTAACAAATGTTTCATAAATTTATGCGGAGAGAGGTTAAATATGGAAGCTTATTAACTATTAACATTCGCGAAGTGGAACGGATAAATGCAGTGCGAATAAACATTAATGGTAAACAAAGAAGTCGCGTGAAAATTGTAGTGGCGGATTTAGCGGGGACACGGGCCCGTGAAGTCCGACTGAAGATTATAAATGGCTATGAAAATGCTTGCAGGAATGTGCCTTACGTGTGCATATAGAGATATGGATACCAACCTTTATGTTTTCAAAAGTCTTCTGCTGCAGACTTATATTGTTATCAAAAGCATATTTATGAATTAAAAAAGTGGCCGACATAGTATCACTTAAACCCTAGTCACAATTACCCTGCGATAGGTTTGCGAGTAGTTTGCGGCGTATTTCTAGGCATTTCTGGCCAGAATCCTTCGGAACTGCTCGCGGGTAAAGAGTAACTTTTAACTCGGACTTAAAACTTCATTGCATTTTAATCGGCTGATGCCTGGCCGATGTCCGGCCGGGCATCACACATATCGGGCAAGCGCCTGGCAAATGTTAGGCTACCCAGACAATCCAGACGCCGCTCAGAGCTCGGCCGGAAATCGGGCAACAGGCCGGCATCTGACCGATCATCCACTGTGGCTCGCAGGTTATGAAAGAAGCCGGCTCATCTTATCAGTCATCAGATCATCTAGTCGCGATCTAGAAGGTAACAGTTAACACACAGTTTATCACAGAGAGAGGGGGGGGGGGGGGGGGGGGGGGGGGGGAGTCAGTGAAGTGAATGAGACCATGCCTCTCCTCTTCAGCCACCAATGCACCAATAATTAAGTGGTAGCGGTAGAGTCAAAAAACAACAACCTCTCCCTCAACCGGGCGACCCGATCACGATGTGCAGGTGCCCGCAAGCACTGTGGATGTATCAACGGCATTCTCGTAAGAATGTTTGTCTTAATGCTATCTAAGTCAAGTTCGAATATTAGTCATGTTTGATCAGAAACTATGTCACTAGAACAAATTTAAGGGTAATCTTGTTAACATGCATTTTTAACTTGAGCAGGTCTCTTCAAAAATTAGGTCACTACACCAAATTGAAAGAAAATCTCGTTAACACTGTACAAGCCGTAGTATCTGCTTCAGCACGTTAACATTAGGTCAGAATGTTGATCCTACTAATGTGTAGACCAAGTTGGAATATTGGTCATGCCGGGTCAAAAACTAGGTCACTAGGCCAATTTGAAGGAAAATCTTGTTAACAATCTAGAGGCCGCATTTTTTGCTTCAGCAGCTTGAAGTTTTGTCTGAATTATAGTTTAACACTGTAAACGCCGTATTATCTGCTTCAGCACTTTAACATTAGGTCAGAATGTTGATCCTACTAATGTGTAGGCCAAGTTTGAAAATTGGTCATGTCTGTTCAAAAACTAGGTCACTAGGCCAAATTGAAGGAAACTCTTGTCAACACTGTAGAAGCCAAATTTGGTCAAAATGTTTATCTTAATGATATCTAGGCCAAGTTTGAATATGGGTCATGCCGGGTTAAATACTAGGTCACTAGGTCAAATTGAAGGAAAATCTTGTTAATACTCTGGAGGCCACATTCTTTGCTTCAGCATCTTAAAACTTTGTCAGATTGTTTGTATCGATAATATCTAGTTCATTTTCGAATATGGGGTACCATGTCATGTAAAAATAAATAGGTCAATAGGCCAAATGAAGGAAAATCTTGATAACACTCTGGAGGATGCATTTTGAATCTGTGTCAGAATAATTTTCCTTTGATTGTTCATGTCTTAAATTTGTATACGCATGATCTCTTACACTCAGGTGAGCGATATAGTGCCAACAATGTCCTCCTGTTTTCACATTTGCAGTTTCATAATATTTACTATTTGTGATATAATCTTTCAAATTTTCTAACATTAAATACATAACATAAGCTGCAATTGTTGTTTCCTTTCACATTTTCCCTACTTCTCCAACCTTCCTGCAGCCCCCAGGCCGCCAGCACTTTCAGTACTTTAATTTTAAACAATTGTCATCTCATATTTAAAATGGTGTCATTGAAATAACCATAACAGCTCTCGTTGAAAGAAAACTGAACCGACAGTTGCATATTCATTTAAAATTGATTAACGTTATATCTTTCCCGTATACAATACAATTGTAGCAGATGTCTTATAACAGCATCTAGGCAAAACCATTAAAACTATTTCAAAACGATTGAATCATAATTGAAAAGACTTGAATACATTTACGCAAATAGAAAATTGTTCATCATGAGTAATTTCTTCTTTTGCTTCAATGTTTTTAAAAGCTGTGTGTTGCACGTGCGTCAAACTGCGTCCGCACGTGGGAAAGGGTTTAAATAGAGTGTTCTATCAATACCTCTCCGTATTGTCTTCGTTTTTAATATTCCCAGGGGGATACGGCCTGGATAATTAGATTATTTCGTTTTAACATGCGTCGCACGAGGCATAACGGTGCAACATCAACCCTTCACCCTGACACTACATACTTTTGATGCATTAGAAAAATTCGACTTTGAAGGCCTACATGAGAATGGAATAAATACTCAAAACTAATACTAGTAATTATTCCCGTTTCCAGTATAGTGTTCAACCATATACGAGTGGTGATCCAGAAGTAATAGGCCTTTTGTTATAATTTCAACACAAATCCAACTTGTAATGAATAAACCTGCTTTTATCAAAAGTCCACATCTCTCTTACTTATTATATTCATGACATGTGTTTGAATAATGGGTTGAAAAATAAAATGTCTGTTCTATAATGAAAAGTGTAAGTACCATGGTGGCGGGCCACGGTAGTAACTTCATTCTGTTCGCCGTTTGAAGCTAAACAAGTTGGCATGATAATGTGTATAGATATATTTATAACAATTATTTCAATACGACTTTCCCAGTAGTCATTGATAAAATATATTGCATAACCACTGATCACCTAAATGCGTAACATAATGTGTAACAAAGTTTAAAAATGAAAACGTTACAATAAAAAGAAATAAGCAATTTCTTCGTTTGCCACAATGTTTTCAACTCTATGGCATTTTCATTTGTAAATATATTCCATAGTTTAACCTAGATATTGTCAAAGTCGCCTGCTGCAGATTGTATGTGCGTTGGAAAGAGCTAATGTGTACGTTGTAAGACGGACTGCTTTTAAAATATTTACTGATGGGCAGGGGTGACAATTTAATTAGAGCTACAGTGAACCCAATCCTATGACATTTGTTACCAGTATAAATCCAACACCAGCTTGATCTAATTGATCTGGATGTGCAAAGATCGCCAATCAGCCACAGAAAGTTTCAAATAATTTCTGAAAAAAACAACAACACATTGCCCATTTGATATAATAACAAGTGCGCAGCCAGCTGCAGGTTCCGAAACTATACAATTTTGAAAACTCTGTATTCAGAAATGGACTCTATGCTCCAAACAATAATTTTGATTGGTCAATTTCGAAAATTAATTTGCTTCTAACCAATCAGATACTTGAGCACGAAATCCGGCCACAGAGTCTACTGTTATAGTTTTAGAGCCATGTAGCAAATCTTCATCTGCGATTTTAACACATATGCTAAAATGTTTTGTTTTTTTACGAGGCATGACTTATATAGACAGTGTATGTTTTAGATGATGGATGCTTAGAACATTGCATTTCTATATAATCTCCACCAATTTCTGTTCCTATAAATTCTGAGATAAGTAGTTTTAATTATGTGTAAGGAGAAAGAACATTTGAATCGCGTTGTGGGAAATGATACCTAATTGGCATCACTTATAAAAGTTGCGATTAAAATTGTATTGGAAGCTATGCTAATTGTAGGCGGAAAGTAGAGGCTATGTAGCGATGAGGCACATGTCATTTCTAGTTTTGATTTAATTTAAGAAATAATTCAGTTCATGAAAGACACGTTTAATTATAGGAATACCCTTATCATCTTAGAAACAAACATAAGTCATGCAAAGTTAATCCAATCTAAAGGTAAACGTAGACATGGACATTCTTAATAAGTGAGAAAACATCTTCGAGGGCCTTGTTCTTGGACTGTTCACTTTTCGCTGATTAATTGAAAATGTCTGTCGAACGACGGATTGATCTAACCGAAAGACAGATTTTTCGAATAGGCATTAGAGATTGATTGAAAGAAGACGTGTTAGTGTTTTCGGAACTTATTTTAAACATAGATTACCTTCATTGCTGTACTTCTTTGCAACGCGAATACACGTACCCTCCGTGTTTCAGAATCATAAACATATATGGCACAATGCTCGTCATGCGATAAACAAGGGCTTCAATATACCGCTATTTAAGCCGCAATAATTATTGACTTATTTGACAATTTGACTGATCTTATCATTTTGCGAATCATCGGAAATTATCGTAGATTTACGTAACATTCGGTATGTATACATCGATAGTGGTGCTGGAGGGCTGTTTAGAAATACACAGGATACTTCTTTGTCTACTGATAAGATGGGATTATAGGGCATCAAAACTCTGGTTGAAAATAACTTTAGGGGCGTGTCTCTAGGCAAACCAAGATCAGCGTAATTATTACAATTGTCTAAAAAACCATCAGCCTGCGAATTCTTGCTAAGGATCGATCCATCAGTATATTGCTTTAGAAGTTTCCTGAAGTCTTCTATTAATAATTTGCGACTGTCTGATCTAGATCTATACTGGTTGCAAATAACTTTTTTTTTTCTTTATTATTTTATTTATTTCACACAAGATATACATAAGTACATGTTACAATACAAACAACAATTAAATCTTTCAAATGTATGTCTTCCATTTCTAAAAAATGTTATGTATCATGCAATTCAATATTCTTGCAATGTTTTCTATGTTACAAAGAAGAAATTAGAAGGAGGAGATCATGATAATGATGAGGGTTGGGGAAGGAGAATGATGACGTGTAGAAAAAGAGAAAAAGTATGTGAGTTAGTAAGGGTTGGACTGTGATTCAATTGGTTTAAACAATTGTGTTGTTTTTATTAAAGGTTTATCAATTTTATCCACTTCCTGTTGTGAAGTTCTGATCGTTCTTTTAATAGAGCGATGTCTTGTTCTACCTTGATCTTGCTGTTCAAATGATTAATAAAGGAGTTGAAAGCAGAGATGTTGTTTGTTTGTTTTGTTCTAAATATATAATGTTTCATGAGAATGATGATATAATTCACAGTAATGTTATCGGCACCACCTTTAAAAGTTCCAAGACAAACGTCTATTAAATTGATAGTTATGTTTATGTTCTTGGTGTTAAGAAATGCTATTAATAACTTACGGTTGGTTTTGGCACAGTGCCGCTTAAGGTATCTAGGAATTAGCTCATTATCTAATTGAATTAGCCCAGCGCCGGTTGCTCAGTCGGTAGTGACGTGGGTTGCAAATCCAGGGGTTGCGAGTTCGAATCCATGCTCGGCCAACATTCTTCCCGACGTTTGACAAAAGTCACTGTGACAAGCGTCATTCGTCTTTCACCAATGGGCTTATAGTTTATATTGAAAAGTAGACAGTTGCTTGGAGAGTATGTTGTGTACGGGTGTGGGAAAGCCAGGAATCACATGAGTAGGTGATCTGGCCGCCGTGATGTGACATAAAACTTGTTGAAACCGGCGTTAAGCCCAAATGAATCAATCGATCAATCTAATTACTATATGTCCAAGCTTCATGCCTGATACTAACATGCATCTTAACAACCGTCGCTGATTTACATGTGCACACCCTGCTATTAGTAATCGTCTAAGTAAACGGAAGTCGAACACTTTGCAACACCTATACTCGATTAAGATAACTATTTGAATGAATGACTATTTAAGAGAGCTTACTTAAGCTAGCATATTTTGGAAAATAGCTGTGTCTGCAATTCGGAAATAACGTACATTCAGAAATAGTTTGCTATAACGCGGTCATTCACTTGCTAGAAACAATTAGCAAATAAGGGCACCTCAAAGCGGGGCATTCCCTCGTAACGTAAATTTTACAAATTTTACATTTGACCTGTATGCCAAGTTTAGTAATCCTTAATGGCTAGGTTTTCTCCAAGTCGTGCTAAGAAGAAATTGTGTTAATTGCCTTAGTGACCTTAACCTTTTACTACGGAATACTGTTTTGTGCATATCCTACCATCCTACCATCGCATGTTAACGAGAACGCGATGGTAGGATAGTAGGATGATAGGATGGTAGGATGGTAGGATAGTAGGATGCTAGGATGGTAGGACAGTAGGACAGTAGGATGGCGATAGTAGGACAGTAGGATGGTGATAGTAGGACAGTAGGATGGCAATATGTCCATCCTACTATCCTACTATCGCCATCCTACTATCCTATAATCGCCATCCTACTATCCTACTATCGTCATCCTACTGTCTTACTGTCCTACCATCGCCATCCTACCATCCTACCATCCTACCATCCTACTATCTTATCATCCTACTGTCCTACCATCCTACTATCCTACCATCGCACTTGTGATTTGATTCCAGCGGTATAAACGTGTGCTCTACGTCATACAGTGTGGTTGTGGATTTGTCGTAACTGATGCAGCAATCAATTTTACTTTTTATGTTATGTAACGGGATGGTTCGTCTTCACGTTAAAGTACATATTTAAAGAGTTTCCGAAATACGGTACATACTTTTGAAGTGCAAATACGTTTAGCTCATTTTTGGTATCGAATTTCTAACTGAACATCAAATAATGCACGCTGTTTTTTTTTTATATTAAAAGCATTTTTACGTCATTAACGTGATAACGTATGACATTTATAAAAAAAAGGCGAACATAAACCAAATCAGTAGATGTTACCAATTGACTACGTATGACGTATGACGTAGAGCGCACCTTTATATTACAAGTGCGATGGTAGGATAGTAGGATGGTAGGACAGTAGGATGGCGATAGTAGGACAGTAGGATGGCGATGGTAGGATAGTAGGATGGACATATTGCCATCCTACTGTCCTACTATCACCATCCTACTGTCCTACTATCGCCATCCTACTGTCCTACTGTCCTACCATCGCCATCCTACTGTCCTACCTTCCTAGCATCCTACTATCCTACCATCCTACCATCCTATCACCCTACTATCCTACCATCGCGTTCTCGTTAATATGCGATGGTAGGATGGTAGGATATGAACAAAACAGTATTCCGTATTTTACCCCTAACCCTGAACATCACTAGGACACGTATTCTAAAAGTGGGAACCATATGTGTTAAATTTCATCCTCAGTGGTACGGATGTGTCTTTATCGTGCTTACAAGATAGTTTGATAATTGAATCCAATGACCTTTGCAATTTACCACTGACCGTGAAAATCAAACGGAGGAATATTCTAATAATTTGTAAACAAGAGTACCATATTGGTACAGGTTTCTGTTACAATGTTGATGCTTTCAACATCAATAGGATATACTATTCTTATAAAGGGTAACAAGTATAGCATATTTTAATTTCTTCAGTCGTCCGTGTTTTCTCTTAATCATGCACACAACAGGTTGCACAAGGACAAACACAGATTGACAGACGGACACAGTGAAACGATGCAACTATACCTCACGAAGGTATGAATATAGGATCTGACATGAGTTGTAATTTCATATAAAGTTTTATTAAACGAGTTCAAGAAATTTGTTATTAAAGGAGCCTTTCGCATTCAGATTCGTTTTATCACATGACGAAACACAAAAAGAAAATCAGGTTTTCGCGGTCAGAAAATAGTGCCAACATGTAATACTTAATGAACTTATCACAAAAAAACATATTTTTATGACCGATATTGGTCACTTTACCTCGTCCATATATCGTGACGTTTGTGTTTACCAGATACACGTTCTCAGCCATTTTGTAAATATTCGCGGGTGAATACAAAAATAGTGATGCGATCACGTTATATAACACACGTTACATTTAAAGAAATACGTAATGGGTATATTAGATCGGATACAAGCATTGTCATGTGATAATCGGGTGTATATCGCTGAAGTCTTACAATTGAACGTGGTTTTCAACGGTTATATCGGAGCGGACAATTCAATAAACCATGCGTTTTGACTGTCTTCCCAGGAAATTGGCTACCTTCCCACATATACGCTTTTCAGTTAATTGGTGGAAGACGCACGATGCTACTCACGGGGAGTTTTACCAATGACCGGAATGAATGAATGGCCCAGTCGGTGTTCGAACCCACTACCTCTAGATTCATAGTCATCATCGTTACCAACTTAGTCAAACTAATTCACACATATAGAAGAGCGTGAGATATCCTATAAGTTGTATTCAGCCTTTGAAGTACTTCCTCCGTCGATCTACTTTCTTACGACATAGGGAACAGTAGACAAATTACCGGAAGGAATGAATGGCCCAGCCGCGGTTCGAACCCACTACCCCTGGATTCATAGTCATCATCGTTACGGACTGAGTCAAAATAATTCACACAGATAGAAGAGCGTGAGATATCCTATAAGCTGTATGAATTAGTTTGGCTCCCCTTAACAAGATTCAGCCTACACAAGGTTATCACCACAGCTCTTCAAAGAAGTATTGCAGAGGTTAACCCCAGCAATCGAGAGGGAAGTGACAAGTTTCAGGCAACCCCTCTCACCGTGACTGAAACTGGCAGTGACACAGAGGCACCTCGCCACTGGAGACAAATATCGGTCCCTTGCGTTTGCCTTCAGGTGTGGAGTATCCAGCATCTCAGAGATGGTTCCAGAAGTGTGCCAGGCAATTATGCAAGCGTCAAAGATGAGGTGTTTAGCCTACCTGTTACCCCTGAAGCCTGGACAGCTGTAGCTAACCAGTTTGAGCAGAGATGGAACATCCCCCATGCCATTGGGCCCTGGATGGCCAACACATTGCTAGCAAGAAGCCACCCACCACTGGCAACCTGTACTACAATTACAAGGGCTTCTTTCTGGCTTTGGTGAATACAGATAACAAGTTTATGTGGATCGAGCTTGGTGGAAAAGAACACATGTCCGATGCTCAGATATTTGGCGACTCTGAGCTGTTCAACGGCCTGGAAGGGGTAGCCCTAGGACTCCCCCCACCCTGCCCTCTGACTTCAATCCCTGATGACAACCAAGAAATGCCCTTCTTCATTCGGGTGGAGGTGACGCCTTCGCACTCAGGAACTACCTTATGAAGCCATATGGCAGAAGAGGGATGTCCAGGGAGGAGAGGATTTTCGACTACAAACTCTCAAGGGGGAGGAGAGTGGTGGAAAATGCATTTGGGATCCTTGCCAATAGATTCACTTTTATCAAAACTTGACGGAGTACCTTTAGCAGTGCAAAGGTTGCGTACCATTTTGTATATCCATTTCCATTTCATACAACAGAACAGAACAAGAACTATATATGGCGAGTTCATATATCTGGTCTATTGTGTAAATGGCCGGTAATAACTTTCATTGGGATTCATAGATAAAACAATTCGATATAGGATATCAAATAAGTATATTGTTATTACTGTTGGTGATATTACAAGTATGTGTTGGTGTTAAAGGTGCTGAACTCTAGAATATAGATAGTTAAAGTGTTAAAACTGTTCGAAAGTTGTCTTGAAATAAAAGACACATAATTCTGAGATAAAATTAGAGTATTAGAGTAATAATGTCACTTTACAGTACCATAAACATCTAAATATTGATCGTTTATGCTTCATTTTTACTGGGTAGACATACTCAGTGAGCCAAATTGTGTACATTTTCATGACTTTCAATTGACTGTTTTTCAACATTTGCTGCAAAAATAGTTTTGAACTTCTTCTAACTTACTTTGTTGTTACAATTAGCAATATTTGCAGAAGATTCAACATTTTCTGGAGTTCAGCACCTTTAACCATGACAAGTATTAGTTGGTGTTATTCAAGTAATGTAGTTGTTTCGCTTTGTTCTCTTTTTGTTTGTTTCATATTACACATTTTATTTCTGTTAAATCATATTTCATTTTTTTATAAACTTTTAGAAGTTCGTTGAAATATAGCATTGCTATTATTCAAAGAATGTTAATTATTTAAATCCTGTATTTTATTTCAATTTGTGTCCATATTTTTTTTTTCTTGAACATATGATTTTTCACAGCAGTCTTTTATTAACACAATTGTTACAAATATTGGTAACTCGATCTGTTTATTTGGTCATGTAATCGGCGATGTTCCTGGGCATTTCTTCAATCAAAGTGTCGTAGAACTGCTCGATGTCCTTCAGTGCTCTGAGGTCATTGAACGTCACGAAGTTGATAGCCACACCTTTTCTACCGAAACGACCGCTTCGACCAATCCTGGAAATTCAAAATAGCCTTATTATGGTATATGCGTGTATGGATGGCAACAACATGTTAAATGTTATGCTAATAAAGAAAGAACATGGACAATCACATCATTTAAATCGCTTTCTCTGGTGATATTTTTTAAAAGTGTGGTCTGCATCCGTGGACTGTCAATATGTTTGGAATCAATTGGAAAAGGTGAATATATCTCATATTCCCACAATTCTTTTCAAAAGAAATGAGTAGTATTTGAGTATTATTTTTTTAATTTATGCTCATCTGTGGTTCCCCTTTTGGATAATACGAAGAACTATAAGCCACCCATACAATTAAATACACACGGGTTTTAAAACAAAATTGATATGTCAGGTGATGAGAAATGCAATAGGAATGCTTGTTTGTTTTAATCCAATTACTTGGATTACTTTGAAGTGTTTGACCGAATTGTTACCAGCAAATGCACAGTCAAAGGATCCCTTTCCCATAGGCAGCAGGTCTGCAACAGACGACATGTATACACAACTATGATAGGAAAAACCTTATTGTTTTGATGGGCGTAACGGCTGAGTTACCGGTGCCAACATATATATACTAGAGACGTGATACTGGTTATATTCCTCGGAAAAGCCGTGACAAAATGGAAAAAGTGTCAAATGTGATGTAAAATAATAAAAACGACGAATGTGAACAAGTAGATTGTAATGATATTCAAATAACCATTTGTCTGATTAATATCATAAGTGTCGTCTGCTTTAAAAACATCTGCGAGCAAGAAATGTGTTATAACCCATAACATTTTCATTTTGAGCAATCTTTCCCTTTTCGACGATATTTCAAAATGTATCTGCTTCAGACTCGTCAAATTATATCTGTATCAATAATTAATCAATCGCTATTCGTAACCCTATTCGTTCGTACCTGTGTATGTAGTTTTCCCTGCTATACGGTAGGTCATAGTTGATGACCAGTGACACCTGCTGGACATCAATACCTCGTGCCAAGAGGTCAGTCGTAATCAAGACACGACTGGACCCTGTCCGGAATTCAAGCATGATCACCTCTCGTTCCTTTTGGTCAACGTCACCATGCTAGAAAAAAACAAACGAACCGCGTCAGAGTTGTGTTATGTGTTTAACGCCGCTCTAACCCCTGCAGCAGACGACTTTGAAAACATATTGGCAAAAATGTGAAATATATACATAAATGAGAGTTTAATCATTAAAAAAGAGTTGAAAACATTGTTGCAAAAGGGGAAATTTCTCATCATGAGCAATTTCTCCTTTTTCAACAATGTTTTTAATAGTCGTCTGCTGCAAATGCGTAGGATTAAGTTTGCAAGTGGGAAAGGTTTTAACATTCATGTTTCCAGTTATAGCACGGTAAGTAATAAGTACTGAAACCCCCGATCTCCCTCACCCGCGTTGGACTCTCACCCATTTACACCATTCCGTGCCATACCATTAGTGGTAGTACTGCTATGGTCAGCATTATGAAGGGGAATAGAAACATTAAATGTTGTATTTGCTAATTAACATATCAATATAAATTCACATCACTCTTAGTAGTTTGTGATCACCTGTGACCTTCTTTTGGAAAACAAAGGCGAAGGTTGATAAATTACTGATCATAGAAAACATATGTGAGCCGTCCTGCGAGAAAACCAACATAATGGTCTCTGCGTAATGAATCGACCCAGATCAGCCTATGCAGTTCGCGCAGTCTAATCCGGGCCGACACATTCCGTATCAGAGTGAAAGAGGTATAGAACAATGATTCCTGAAACAGAAAATCTAAAATAGGCGAACAGCGTCTGTCCGGGTTAGCCTGCGCGGCATGCTTAAGGCTGATCCGGGTCGATACTTTACGCAGACTCTACAATGTCGGTTTTCTCGCGGGACGGCTAATGTTGTCATTTAGTAACACATGTAGATAGAATAAAAAAAAGTATTGACAGAGTCGCCTTCATTCAAACAATTTAATTTGGGCGCTTATAACTCACCATAGAGGATACTGTAAAATCTCTGTCGTTCAGCTGCTTGTGCAGCCACTCTACCGTTCTACGTTTGTTACAAAAAATAACCGCCTGATTGACACAGACTGTACTGTATAGATCACACAGAGTTTCCAGCTTCCAGTCCTGAAATACAATATATCTATTTGTTCACACATATGGCGACCTTTCCACATACACTATAAGCCCATTGGTGAAAGAAGAATGTCGCTAATCACAATAACTTGTATCACTCATCGGCAAGAACGAAAGGTCGAGCCGAAGTTCGAACCCAAGATCCCGTGATTGATAGCCCTCGTCGTTTCCGACTAAGCTATGGCGCCCCGACCCTTCCCGTCTGATGATGGGATTACAATATGTTGAAACAAAACAATTGTTTTTATATGTATACCTCTTTTTCACATTGAACATAGAACTGGTCAATTCCATCCAGGGTCAGTTGCTCCTTATTCACCAGTATTTTGACGGGGTCTCTCATAAACTTGGCGGTCACGTCCAGTACTTCGGACGGCATGGTGGCTGACACTAGGATAACCTAAATGTTAAAAGAAGAGTTGAGCCAAATTATGAGATAACCAACATTGTGGACGCATGCAGCACAGACTAACCTGGACAGACACTTCTCGCCTCCTGTGGATTTTCTGTTTCAGGAATCATTACTCTATACCTCTATTTCCCTGAGACGGAATGTGTCGGCCCGGATTAGCCTTCGTGGACTGCACAGGCTGATCTGTGTCGATACATTACGCAGAGTCCATAATGTTGGTTTTATCGTCGAACGGCTCATATATTGAATTAATATGTCCCATGGATAAGCGTCATAACTCATGAGTTCCTTTGGCAATCGTGGAGGAACTTACTGCCCAACATTTATATATGTATATGTGTCTATGTGCTTTTAATAAAAATCCCTCTAATGATATCATAGATGTGGCTTCGGTCGAAAGACACCAACAATGATCCTTCCGCATGTTACGGGGTTAAACCTTTTCTACCTTTAGACAAATGTTGACGCATCTGCAGCAGACGATTGGTTTATTTTAGGCAAAATTATAATAAGCGATTTTGTCACTATGTTTTCGGCGAGTCTTTGAACAGGCATTGTCTCTCCACAGAGCACTCCCTGTCCGCGTCCACTTAGCAGAGTCACACATTTAACTTTCTGACGAAAAACTGGATTTGTAGCCACAGAAGATTTCACTCCCATACATTAGTATAATATGTTATCATGTCAACATATGCAGAGTTGCACCAGCTTCGACACATGCTAAGTATTGAGTAACCAACCCTTGCATTCTCCAATATTGACGCTGCCCTTTGGAAATGATTTAGAAAGTGCAAGGTTATAGCGATAACATCTTTAAGGACCAAAACCGTTTAGCCTCTCAAACTCCGGAAGTCGTTTGCTTCATTCTTTATGTATTGATTTTAAACGTCAAGTTATATTGGTCCGCTATAGAGTTTACGAAAATCAATTTATTTGTGTATTTACTAATTTACTATTTATAAACGCGAACGCGATACATTAGGAGAGGTTGTCAATCTAGTCGCTAGTATTGGTTTATGCCAGACATATTAATTTGCAAGTACGCCAAGTACCAGACTAACTCATGTCCTGAATCCCGTACAGAAACTAGTGATACTAGACGTTATATGTGTACAACCCAATTTGATCTCTAACGTTTCAAGTTTGAGTTATCTCCCTTTGTCCATATTCCAAAGTATTTCCCTTTCCCTCTTGCGTGTTGTCTTTTTCAATTGATTTGTAAATTGTCTATCTAAAGATACTTAAACATTTTTATTTATGTTTTGCATTTCTCGCCGTTTTCAACATTATATTAGTTATATCATGTCGACAGTTCACTTATTCATGATCCCTGGGTAAACAAACCAGTACTAGGCTAGATAATGTGCCTTGCCCTAGAGAACTCCACCATGACTGGGGATCGAACACGGGACGTCCGGTTCCGACTCCCTGACGCTAACCACGGCGGATTCCAATACAAACAGAAGTTATCTAAGTCCTGCCCGGTGAAACATTTTCATAAAAGCAGACAACATAGTTAACCCTTTCCCACATATATACGCTTTCTGACGCTTCTGCAGCAGACGTATTTTGAAAACAGCGTGACAAAATGAGAAATTGCTCAATATGAGCAATTTCTCCTTTTGCCAAATGATTTCAACTGAATTTAATGGTTACATATTCATTTAAAGTGAAAATCCATACTTGTGTCTAATTTTGAAAAGGTTAAGGCAGCAAAAAAAGTAGAAAACATTTCGGAAAAGAAGGAAATTACTCAAAATAAAATGTCCCATTTTCCCACAATGTTTTAATTATGTGAAAATTACTCGTCAAACCATCTAGATGTTGAATTGTCTTCCTTACTATTTTTTCCCAAACCAAGTGACTCTATAAATGTAATATGAAGTTAGCCATTAAGCCGCATTTTTGTGCATGACAACGCGACTTAATTTTCCTACATGTATCTCTTTCCCTCAAAAGACCCGTCCGGTTTTCTGTTTTTTGTAGGATAAATCGACTGACGAACTGTGCGAATGTTTGTGACTTTTTTTGTGGGAATAAGTAACACCGTTTTCAACAAAATGTCAGCTATATCACGGCGTTATATGGACAATGTACCAGTACATTAGTCGCTGTGTTGCTATCATCGCAACCATGAGCGCCAATGAGGGAATCCATTTCCTTGTGTAGAGTGGACACGACTTGGGATCGAACCCCGATCTACTGCACCAAAGACGAACACTTTAACGGTTGGTTATTCGATTTAGGGACTGATTTATAAATTACCTACTGGGTCTCCCTCGAATTCCACTTTAGAACGAGTCACGTGTGAGTTCATAAACTACCCCATGGGTCTCCCTCCAATACCACTATAGAACGAGTCAATTGTGAGTTTGTAAATTACCCCCTGGGTCTTCCTCCAATACCACTATAGAACGAGTCAAGTGTGAGTTTGTAAATTACCCCCTGGGTCTCCCCCTTATACCACTGTAGAACGAGTCAAGTGTGAGTTTGTAAATTACCCCCTGGGTCTCCCCCTTATACCACTGTAGAACGAGTCAATTGTGAGTTTGTAAATTACCCCCTGGGTCTCCCTCCAATACCACTATAGAACGAGTCAAGTGTGAGTTTGTAAATTAGCCCCTGGGTCTCTCTCCAATACCACTCTAGAACGAGTCAAGCGTGAGTTTGTAAATTACCCCCTGGGTCTCCCCCTTATACTACTATAGAACGCGTCAAGTGTGAGTTTGTAAATTACTCCATGGGTCTCCCTCCAATACCACTATAGAACGAGTCAAGCGTGAGTTTGTAAATTACCCCCTTGGTCTCCCTCCAATACCACTATAGAACGAGTCAAGCGTGAGTTTGTAAATAACCCCCTGGGTCTCCCCCTTATACTACTGTAGAACGACTCAGGTGTGAGTTTGTAAATTACCCCCTGGGTCTCCCTCCAATACCACTATAGAACGAGTCAAGCGTGTGTTTGTAAATTACCCCCTGGGTCTCTCTCCAATACCACTCTAGAACGAGTCAAGTGTAAATTCATAAATTACCCCATGGGTCTCCCTCCAATACCACTATATAACGAGTCAAGTGTGAGTTTGTAAATTACCCCCTGGGTCTCCCTCCAATACCACTATAGAACGAGTCAAGTGTGAGTTTGTAAATTACCCCCTGGGTCTCCCACTTATACCACTGTAGAACGAGTCAAATGTAAGTTTGTAAATTACCCCCTGGGTCTCCCCCTTATACCACTGTAGAACAAGTCAATTGTGAGTTTGTAAATTACCCCCTGGGTCTCCCTCCAATACCCCTATCGAACGAGTCAAGTGTGAGTTTGTAAATTAGCCCCTGGGTCTCTCTCCAATACCACTCTAGAACGAGTCAAGCGTGAGTTTGTAAATTACCCCCTGGGTCTCCCCCTTATACTACTATAGAACGAGTCAAGTGTGAGTTTGTAAATTACCCCCTGGGTCTCCCTCCAATACCACTATAGAACGAGTCAAGCGTGAGTTTGTAAATTACCCCCTGGGTCTCCCTCCAATACCACTATAGAACGAGTCAAGCGTGAGTTTGTAAATAACCCCCTGGGTCTCCCCCTTATACTACTGTAGAACGAGTCAATTGTGAGTTTGTAAATTACCCCCTGGGTCTCCCTCCAATACCACTATAGAACGAGTCAAGCGTGTGTTTGTAAATTACCCCCTGGGTCTCTCTCCAGTACCACTCTAGAACGAGTCAAGTGTAAATTCATAAATTACCCCATGGGTCTCCCTCCAATACCACTCAGAGCGAGTCAAATGTGAGTTTGTAAATTACCCCCCCCCCCCCCCCCCCCCCCCCCCTGGGTCTCCCTCCAATACCACTCTAGAACGAGTCAAGTGTGAGTTTGTAAATTACCCCCCACACACCCCCCCACCCACCCCTGGGTCTCCCTCCAATACCACTCTAGAACGAGTCAAGTGTTAGTTTGTAAATTACCCCCTGGGTATCCCTCCAATACCACTCTAGAACGAGTCAAGTGTGAGTTTGATTGACACTCGTGAATACGGCCCTTAACACTCTACAAGGTCTGATGTTTTTTAATTCGTAGCCGTTAATACTATTTTCAAAATATAGTCTATTTTAATATGTAAAATATATTTTTTAAATCGTCTGCTGTCTATGATGTCCGTCTGTTTCAGGGAAAGGATTGAACGCGGAACTAAAAAACAAAACGTCCGGCTGCTTACAAAGGCGGCTCTGTCAGTGCGGAAATCCTTACTTTGACAGAAAAACTGTTTATCCATAAATCTCCGTCATATTTCCGTCTGAAAGCGTTGACGTTAATGAATAAATCCGACTTGCATAGGGACGTGCAACTATCATGCGTAAATCCCTTAGTTGTTGACCTGAAACTTAAGTTTCAGAATCATCTCTTTTGAGAGAAAAATAAACCTGAGGAAAACATGATGCATCTTGAATATTGAAAGTCTGTAATTGTTCGCTGTTAAATGACTGAACTATTGCTGAAATGCCGTTAAGCCATGCCTATTTACTAGAATATATTTAGCGTCATCGATAATGTTCTTGTTTGTAAGGATATTGACTTGGGAACAAATTGCAAAGCGAACACGTGCCCCATAAACAGGACAAAAAGACCTGATTCGTTTATTTACTGAACGAAAGCTTTTAAACGTATTAACTTCCAGATTAAAGTATATATACGTAGACGTAGAGTGTCGTTTCTCTCGCTGCCCACGTAAAGACGCCGTGCCTTAACCCTTTCCCTCATACGACAATTCTGCAGCAGACGACTTTGAACGTATTTTGTCAAAACATAGAAAATCTCCATAATTGAATGGATAACCTATGACGAAAAGTGGAAAACATTGTGGCAAAAGGAGAAATTGCACGTTTGTGCAATTTCTTCTTTTGTCACTATGTTTTCAAAAAGCCGTCTGCTGCAGAGGCGTCCGAAAGCGTTTATATGAGGGAAAGGGTTAAACGATTTGGGGTCCGTGTTGCCTGTTGGAACAGTGAAGACTTAGGCAAGCCTGTGCAGCCGCACAATCTCATCAGAGCCTTCAATGTCCATCTACACGTAATATAGTTATAGATGCAACTTTTGGCACAAACATTTGTTTATTGATTCAGAGCTTTCTGTTAACAGTTTTAAATTGTTAAAGGTTTTTTTAGGCATACCAGAGATGGAAGTCTTGCCATTCCGAGTTATGTCCATTGAAACTATAAGACTGATAGACTGTTTAGATAGTGTAAATATTTGTTTAAAGAAAAATGTACATGTTGTTGAAGATGAATTACAATGTTTAGTGAATTGTCCATTGTATGATGATATTGGAAAATGTTATATTCCTCAATTCCTCAAGACTGGTATAATAAACCATCAACACAGCATCTGTTTAACACGACAATGAAATGTCAACACAAGTCTTTGATTGTTATATTGGCTAGATTCTTAACAATTGCATTCAAGAAAGGAAATAATTATTTGGAAACATCTGAAGATACAGACTGAAGAAATTAAAAGTTGAAATTACTTTGTTAAATCCAGAAAAATGAATTAAATTAGTGTTTGCTTTAATAATTACTAAGGTGTGCATAATTCATATTTACCGTACGTTACTCACATCAATTAAGTGTTAGATTGTATATGTATTGTTGGCCAGTGGCCTTATATTACGAACAAAGTTAGTTATAGTAGTGTATTGTATTGTAACTAAGTATACCGTGTATATTGGGTTCGGCGTCTTTTATTTCATATTGAAATATATTTAAATTAGACGTAATTTATTACTGTTTTTACATTATTATTTTGCCTAAACCATTCCCGCATGTTAACATGTGTACAGCAAGCATGAGCTGCATATGTTTAAGTTGAAATTAAAATATGTGAGACAACACGAGCTCCCCAGCATCCACATACAGACGACAATAGTACAATCTGAAGCAGACGACAACTATTTTGGGAAATGAAGTTGTAGAAAAAATGAGTAATTACTCAAATCTAGCAATTTCTCCTTATTCACGATTATTTTCACTTATTTAACCCTTTTCCACATACAGCAATTCTGCAGCAAACGATTTTAAAGATGTTTACTCAAAAATATAGAAAATCTCTATAATTGTAAGTGTAATTATTGAAAAAAAGTTGAAAACATTGTGACAAAAGGAGAAATTGCTCGTTTTGAGCAATTTCTCCTTTTGTCACGATGTTTTCAAAAGTCGTCTGCTGCAGATGCGTCAAAATGCGTCTATAGGTGGGAAAGGGTTAAATTGTAACCGTATACTACGATTGTTAAGAAAGGCGAACATTTCCATATAAAAAAGTGTTGATCTTATTTATGTCAGACGTTTTATTTTTTAAGCAGACGACTCATAAAATATCCTATCAGGTAAACGCGAGTAATATGACAGGTAATTTCGCAACTTCAGCATAAATTGTACATTTAATTGTTTTATACTATGAATATGACATCATGACGGGTTATAGCCCAAGGAAACGCTGTCGGAGACACAATACATATTTCACCTACAGCCCGTCATGGTAAAATTGTCACCTTAACCCTTTCCCACATACAACAAATCAGCAGCAGACGACTTTGAAGACGATTTGTCAAAAATATGGAAACTCTCAAATGAAAGAATAATTATTGAATAAAGTTGAAAACATTGTGGCAAGAGAAGACATTGCTCATAATAAGCAATCTATTACTTTACCACAGTTTTCAAAAGGTCGTCGTCTGCTGTAAATCCGTCAGAGTGCGCGTCTGTATGTTGGAAGAGGTTAGCCCTTAACTCTTACTCGTTTCCACATGTAGAGGCATCTGCTCGAGACGAGCAATGTCTCCTTTTGCCAGCTTATTATTAACTTGACATGATGGATATGGTGTAAAGCAAGAACGTGCTTTTGATAAAAACTTGAATTTGTAAATTGTTTTCAAACTATTTGTTGGCTTTATTTCCTATATTGACACATTTCGGAACTCTTTCCCACAAAACAGACGCTTTCTGATATTTCCTCTGCAGCAGACGATTTTTAAAAACTTTGTGAAAAATAAAGAAATTGCTCATGATGAGCAATTTCACAATTTGCCACAATGTTTTCAACTCTATTCAATAATGATATTTTTTTCCTTTTAAAGAGATTTTCCATAGCGTTATAGATATGTTTTCAAAGTCGTCTGCACGTTTGTTGTATGTGGGAAAGGGTTAAACAGGGGGTAAGATAAACTGCGGCATAAGGATGAACTTTGGTTCACACCCGACAGAGACGACCTTTTTGTTATTATACTTTACTGCAGCAGGCGACTGTTGAAAAGAATGTGAAAAGGGGTAATTCGTTTTCCGTTGCTACCTATTTTGAATCGTGATTAAAAAACGATTTTTATTACATTTCCTACATTTTTATCGGACGTTTTTACAAAGCAAACCACAAGTATCGTCATGTCAGGTTAACCCTTTTCCTCATACGACAATTCTGCAGCAGACGACTTCGGACATATTTTGTCAAAAAATAGAAAATCTCTAAAATTGAATGGATAACCTATGACTAAAAGTGGAAAATATTGCGGCAAAAGGAGAAATTGCTCGATCTTAGCTATTTCTTCTTTTGTCACTATGTTTTCAAAAAGCCGTCTGCTGCAGAGGCGTCAGAAAGCGTCTATATAAGGGAAAAGCTTAAACAGTAAATCAACTAGAAATGTATTTTTGAATACGGATGTGAAGACATTCAAACACAAGTAAACGCATTTTGAAATAAAGTGCATCTCCTGTTTGACGTTTTACCTTTTTTTCACCTGCAGACGCATTTTGATGCATCTGCAGCAGACGGCAGTTGAAAACATTATGGCAATCGCAAGTTCTCCGTTTGCTCTTATGTTTTCAACGCATATATATTAACACGTGACTCAGTGTTGTTGTATGTGGGAAACTACTAAATATAGTTATACTGTGTTTCGACGAATAAGTTTTAACTATGATTTGCTAGTAGTTTTCCATTCATATACGACGGAGTACATTCATGACCGCTTTTTTACAATTTCGTTCACATCACTTCATATTTCAAGTGGTGTAATTAATTCAACGCTTAAGCCCTTTCCTATATACAGACGCGGTTTATGTTTTGGCACATTTGCAGCAGACTACGTTTAAAAACATTATAGAAAAAGGAAAATTTATAATAATGTCACAATGTCTAACCCTATTAAATAATGATATTATATCCTGATCGATTTTCCGTTCTGAAACATCGATGTTTTAAAAGTCATCTGTTGCATGTTTTTCGTAAATGGGAAAGGGTAAATTGTAAATGATTTGTTAAAACACTCAGGCCTATCTATTAACCCTTTCCCACCTGCAAACACATTTCCTCGTATCTGCAGCAGACGACTTGATAACTCATGATGAAAATGTTCTCCTTTTGCGATAATGTTGTCAACTCTACACAATGATTATCCATCATTCCGTGTAGGGAGATTTTCAATACCTTTGCTTAGAGGTTTTCGAAGTAGTATGCTGTAGTTGTGTATTTTGTAGGAAAGGGTTAAACCCATTGAAAACGAGGGTCGCGTTAAATGGATCAACAGACACAATAAATCGTGTATTCCCCCAGCCATTTCCTTATAAATCTAAACCTTCGTCTTGAAATATAGTTTCACATAACACCTTTCCCACATACAACAAATCTGCAGCAGACGACTTTAAAAACATTTAGGCAAAAATCATGGAAAATCACCATAAATGAATGTAATTACTGAAAAATGATGAAAACATTGTGACAAAAGACGAAATTGCTCGTTTTGAGCAATTTCTTCTTTTGTCACATTGTGTTCAAAAGTCGTCTGCTGCAAAGGCGTCATAAATCGTCTATATGTGGGAAAGGATTATTTTGTAACCTTATACTACGATTGTTTTTAGTGTCGTCTGGTTTGACATAATCTTAGAATAAAAATGGTGTACCGTTTATCTCGGCGTATTGGCTGGTTGGCGTATAAAGCCGTTTTCAACGGTAATTACGATAAATAACGGCGACCAGTTCACCTACCGTGTATTTCCTGGTGTTCTTGCATCAGTTCGCTTCACAACATTCTCCAAAGGCAACTGGCTACCTTCCCATATAGACTGATGATTATCGCGGAAGATTGTATTACTAAGTTGTCGACATCGTGCACACTTTCCCCTTTCCCCGCATTGTTTTCATTTGGTGTATGATGCACGGGCATCAAAAGTTATCAGTTTTATAGAAAGGATATGCGAACAGGGACCTGGTACAACGGGGACAGTTTCATTTTGTGAACTGCAGATGCATTTAAATATGCACCTCCGTTCATTGTCATCTCATAACTGGCTTGTTATTATAATCAATATTATTACAACGGGAGTTGCGAACACGCTGGTTAATCTTCGTTTCCATTGTCCACTTTTGTCATGGAACTAGCGGAATAGTGTATCCAAAACTATCCATCTACATAAAAGTTTATTCATCATTTCGCTTGTTATGAATATTTAGATTAATAGTATACTGCGATATAGGTGTCGTAACCCTTTCGCAAATACAACACATTTGCAGAAGTCGACTTTGAAATATTGTATGCGAAAATGTGGAAAATCTCTATAAATGAAGGCATGATTTCTAAAGAATTTTAAAACGTTGTGGCAAGTGGAGAAATTGCTAACTTTGGGCAGTTTCACTGTTTGTGGCAACGTTTTCAAAAGTCGTTCCCTGCAGAGCTGTTTGTGGGAAAGGGTTTAAGGTTAGGTGAATGTCAAACCTCCACCCTCATCCTGCTGAATTACTGAAAACTCGTATCATCAACTTTTTTATTTGATTGTTTGTTTGGTGCTTTCCGCCGCTTTCAACAATGTTTCAGTTATAGTACGGTTTTCCCTGGGTAATGCCGGTTCTTGTTCGTTAAATGTGATTTACTGCGTATAGTATGCTAAATAATGTTTGTCTAAAGTCGAGAGGAGCAGGATAAATGTTGAAACAGTATTGTATATATAACATTATCTTATGTTACCGTTGACATCCCTAAGTCTTAGGAATAAAAAATATGATTACAATACAATACAATACAATACAATACAAACACCGCAATTTAAAATGAAACAACTGTAGATGGAATAAACCGGGCAAGATATAATGGAATCCAAAAACAAGGTCATTCTGGTCACGTTGAAAAAAATGACCGAGACGCATAGAGTATTTTGGACGGATGCCGACAAAATACAAGATGGGCGGTAAAATAACTTTTTCTTCACAGGGATTCAGAAAAAACCAGGGGTTGCATGAAATATTTTCACATATATTCATGCATGAAAGGCGAGAGAAAGAAAAATAGTTTAACATGCATCTAGTTTACATAATCACGTGTCAAAGCACGTGTCTTGTGACGCCATTATTGCCTTACCTGAATGTCCTCCGGCATAAACCGGAATATGTCGTAAATTTCCTCCTTGAAGCCACGTGACAGCAATTCATCCGCCTCGTCAAGTACAAACATCTTGATGTATCTTGGGTCTATAAATAATAAACAATGTGACATTCTATAATTGTGCCATGTCATACAAATACCGACCTTATGAAATGGCGACCATTTTGTTCGTTTGTGATTGGGTTTAACGCCGCTTTCAACAGCTACGGATATATCACGCTGGACAGGAAAGATGATATTGGTCCTTCTCCTTATATATTCATGGATAAAAAATACACAAGGTAGGAAACCAATACCATTCCACTTGCCGAAGCTCAAGTATTGCTTTGACGCCAATCGTACAGACTCATTTAGCCGGCTTATAAGGTCCAAGCAAGGGTCAGACTGTGGCTGCCATTCTTATTGAACATCCAGAACTTTAAGACAAACTAAGAACTATTCAGCCTGCGCCCAACGCAATCCAATCAGGACCTTCCCTTTTTACCATAGTGTTGTATCAACATCCAACTACGCGATATAATAGTAATCTCCATAAATTTCCAAAACGTACGAGGGTCGGTTTTCGCGTGACTTGGGGTATAATAGTGTAAAAAAAATCACCACCAGATGACTTTAAGAACATCTAGACGAAAATATTGACAGTCTATAAATACAAGTTAGATAATTAATTATTGAAAAGTTGCTTACAATGATTCTTGAAAAATCGTCTGCTATAAATGCGTTTAAATGCAGCGTGAACGTGTTCAATAGATATGTTGTTAAAGTTGTTAGATTTCAACAAAACTAGGTAACTTCATTGTTTCAAATTATAATATGTCTTTCTCAACTGGAATGATATCGTTCAAAACTTATGTACCATTTTGAAATGATATCTGTTAATAAACCCTTTCCCGCTTGTAGACGTATTTTGACGCGTCTGCAGCAGATAACTTTTGAAAACATTGTGACAAAACAAGAAATTGTTTCATAGTAAAACTCTCATTTATTGAGATTTTTCATGTTGTTATCAATAAGTTTTAAAAGTCGTCTGCTGCAGAAGTGTTGTATGTGAGAAAGGGTTAAATGTAAATGTATTATCTTCGAGGAGAAAATCTTATAAGCTATTAGTCTGTTTTTTTCTCAATCCCAATTGTAGTTTAACTTTATTTCATAAACAAGGGTGTTTGGTGGTTAATTTATTTTTGCATACACGTTCGTATTTAGATCAATCAATACTGTGTGTCCGAATTAGGGTAATACTTATTAATAAATTCATACCCAAAACTCTTTCTTTCATCATATGATAGACACGACCAGGGGTTCCCACAACCACGTGAGTCTTGGCCTCCCTGAGACGTCTGACGTCATCTCTAACGGTTCGGCCACCTACAAGTGACGTCACTTCCGCTCCCATATAATCTCCGAGTGTTATAACGTGGCGAGACGACTGCAGGGCTAGCTCCCGGGTAGGGGCCAGAATGAGAGCCTGACATTCCCCAAGCGACGTGTCTATCCTCTCTAGGACTGCAGTGGAGAATGTTGCCGTTTTTCCGGTGCCTGACTGCGCTTGCGCAATGACGTCATATCCTGAAATAAATGTTTTGGATATATGAATCAAATTATTCGGTATGGAGTTAATCTAAAAGTCTCTCCTTATCACAATGCTTATCAACATTGATATTTCAAGTTTTGCCATACGAACCCAAATGATATAATTAAAAAGCTAAGAGAATCAGGGAGGGACTTCTCGTAGCTACAGGAAATAATAAGTGAACCACGTCGAACGAAATCAATCTTAACGGGATCATATAAAGACTGAATGGCGTAAAACGAATGCGCTGCAGTTCTAGATATTCTGTCATTAGATAAGCCTTGGAATACATAAATATATAAACGGACAGTGACTACTCTGGCGCGACTGTGCGGATGTGCATGCTCGTCGGAGTCTTCACTGTTCGCAGATTTATTTAGACCACAATCCGCTATACGCAACTCGTAAACATCTGCCGGGTAAAATCTTACCCTATTGGTTTATGCACTAGGCGATATTGAGCATACACACGTGTTAATAATGCCTTTACTTATGTCTGCTTGGGTCATTTCTATTCGCATATTCGATAAGACTCCTTTCATCATATCAGAAGTCAAGCTTCAGTGTTATGTAACTGTATCCCGTGCCTTAGTTTCTGATTGAATAGAAGCCACAACATTATGCAGTTTCGTAATTGACTGATCAATAGTCTTTTTTGCAGATAATTCGATTACTAGAACGGTCTTTGAGTATTGTACTTTTAGGGCAAAACTGATACCATCTCGTGATTTTCTATAGAAATCATAAACCAACTACGTGGGTTAAATTTGAAGGTGTTTAATTTACACGTTCACGTCTGCATTTTGCGTACTGAGTTTTGGAGACATAATTGGAAAGGTATTTTTAACAATTATAGCCAGACGAACTTTAAAGATGTAAATATCATAGTTCATTGCTCCGTGTATGACCAATTTCCGAGTGAAAATAAGTATCTATAATATGATCCGAGTCGGGCGATTTAGATTGATTGGGACTTAACCCTTTCCCTCTTAAGGCAATTCTGCAGCAGACGACATATTTTGTCAAACAATAGATTATCTCTATAATTGAATGGATGCACGTTTTGTGCAATTTCTTCTTTTGTCACTATGTTTTCAAACAGCCGTCTGCTGCAAAGGCGTCAGAAAGCGTCTATATGAAGAATAGGGTTAACGCCGTTTTCAACAATGTATCAGTCATATCATGACGGCCAGTTCACCTACTCATGTGTTTCCTGACTTTCTCACACCAGTACTCCACACAGCAGTCTTTCTAAGGAAATAGCTGCTCTTCCACATAGACTGATTGATAGCCCATTGGTGGAAGACGAATGACGCTTGTCTGTTGTCGAACGTCAGAAAGAATGTTGTCCGAGCTAATGCTCCGCATCACAACCACCCGAGTCGCTACCGACTGAGCTACCGGGACTCTCGGTTGATTGTGAGTCTTACTGCATATGTATACAGTGATTACTCAGATGAGCTTGTACATGTTCATAGTTGTCATCAGAGCCTTCACTGTCCGTCTAAATGCATAACTGTCGTAGCTGGGATTTCGGACAAAGACAATTGATACAACAAGATACCAAATCTAATCGCATAATGTCAGCCATGTAGGTATCTACTGTATACAACTTCTCCTTGATTTTTCATAATAAAAATGTTAATCATTTCCAATATACACCAAACTTTGAAAACGTCAAGGAAAAGATATATAAATGAAGGCACATAATTATCGAATAGTGTTGGAAAACATTGGAGCAAAAGAAGAATTTGTTCTTCGCGAATGAATTCTTCTTTTGTCACAATGTCTTCAAAATTCGTCTGCTGCAGATATGTCAAAATGCGTCTGCATGTGGAAAAGGGTTAATTAAAGTAGTGACGCAGAGATGACTGTCATAAAATAGCCATAATACAGGCTGTAGATTAGAAGCAGATGTTTATATCATGTAGTTTGTATTAGACAGTGGCGTCTTTCGCGTATTGACCAGCTCTGCCCTGATGTACTATTCGAGAACATATTTCCCCCGTAACCTTCTTTCATATCATTTGCAGGGTAAATTCTTGGAGATAATTACCACCAGAAACTTCCGTAAACTAATTTGATATATATTGTTAAAAGAATAATTAGAACATAAATTAGATCAAACTAATATACGTCTACGTCTCGAAAACTTTTAAGTCGTAATTTACCAGGAGGATGCATAGTGATGACAAACTTAACCTTTTCCCACATACAACAAATCTGCAGCAGACGACTTGATGAAAACATGGTGACAAAAACCCGAAAATTCTTCATAAAAGATAGCTTAATTGTTAAATAAAGTTGAAATCATTGTGGCCAAAGGAGAAATTGCTCATCATGAGCAATTTCACCTTTGGCCACAATGTTTTCAAAAGTCGTTGGCTGGTATTGCGTCAAAATGCGTCTGCAGGTGGGAAAGGGTTAACACTTATGCTCTACGCCTCAACTAAGTGTATTCAGAAAAAAATGAGTTAAATTAACATAACCCACCCCACCCCAATTTACATGAAAGCTTTGCTTGTCTGTCTGTATGTTGTTTTACGTCAATGTCAACATTTGTGTCATATCACGGCGTTTATTTCATAAGTTACTAGTAGTACGGGTCCATTTATACCGACACAAGCGAGGCATTCGTTATTCGAACCCCACACTCCATAGTTGAGGAAGGAAGTCATTAATGACTTGTGTATGACCCAGCCGAGGACCAAACCCACAACCTCCCGCACCCGTTGCATCATCGAGGCGGTCGAAATGAAAGAACACGCGTTATCAATTAGACGACTACATTATGGAAAGCCGTCTTAAGATGCATTGTTATGCATTGAATGTTTATGATCTGTGTTATAAAAGTTGTTTAAGTTAACTCGTTTCCTCTATTGACCGACGATTGACAAAAAGTCAATGCGACATGCGTCATTCGTCTTCCACCAATGGGCTCAGTCTATGTGGAAAAGCAACAAGTTGCTTGGGAAGATTGTTGTGTGGAGTACTGGTGTGAGAAAACCAGGAAATGTATGAGTAGGTGAACTGGCCGCCGTGATTTAACTGAGAAGTTGTTAGAAAAGGCGTTAAACCCCAATCAATCAATCAATCAATCTATTGACGCATTTCGATGCACCTCAAGCAGACGACAATTGAAAACATTGTGACATTAAGAGAAATTGCTTATCCATTATCCGATGATTTAAGTTTCACTTATAGAGATTTTAAGTATTCTTTCTAAAAAATTGTCAAAGTCGTCTGCTTCAGATTTGTTGTATGTTCTAAAGGGTTGAATTAAAGCGTATAAATTATGTTTTTATTGCTTCATCCATTGTACGTCAGGACATACTGGTTTTATTCGAAATATGTTTTTAACCCTTTCCCTCATATAGACGCTTTCTGACGCCTCTGCAGCAGACAGCTTTTTGAAAACATAGTGACAAAAGAAGAAATTGCACAGAACGTGCAATTTCTCCTTTTGCCACAATGTTTTCCACTTTTTGTCATAGGTTATCCATTCAATTATGGAGATTTTCTATGTTTTGACAAAATACGTTCAAAGTCGTCTGCTGCAGAATTGTCGTATGAGGGTAAGGGTTAATGATGTAATGAGTCACTGTCCAACAATTAAATTTAACACGTCTAGACGATATCCAATTTAAAAATAGAGAAGACAGGAACTAGACGACGATCCTTGTCGTTTCGCGCCTCTAAGAATGTTAAGTTTAAATACTTTCCCACATACAACAACTCTGCAGCAGACGACTTTGAAAACATCTAGACACAACGATAAATAATCTCTGTATATAATAGTACAAAGTGCAATAATTAAAAAGAGTTGAAACTGTTTGGGCAAGGGGAGAAATTGTTGTGAAAAGTTATATCTCATTTTGTCACACTCTTTACAAAGTGCGTCTGCTGCATATGTGTCAACACTCGTCTGTATGATTGAAAGGGTTAAAGGACATTGAATATCAAATGTAATACACGTGAATTTCTTTCAGATTGCTTCATACGTTCAGGGTGTATATTTATGTCGTTCTTCCCTTTTCAATTAATCTGAATAAAATAATTCTCAAGGAACGGTCCATGTTTACTATGTTCAATACAAGCAATCCATAATAACGTCCATGTGTTCTATGTTCAAGACAAACAGTCCATAATAATATAACTCTCAACGAACGGTCATTGTTTTCTACGTTCATTACAAGCAACCCATAATAATATTATTCTCTAGGAACGGTCCATATTTTCTTTGTTCAAGACAAAGCAGTCCATAATAATAGTATGCCCAAGGAATGGTTCATGTTTACTTTGTTCAAGACAAACAGTCCAGAATAATATAATTCTCAAGGAGCGTTCCATGTTTACTATGTTCAAGACAAGCTGTCCATAATAATATTATTCTCAAGGAACGGTTCATGTTTTCTATGTTCAGGACAAGCTGTTTATAATAATATTATTCTCAAAGAACGGTATATGTTTTCTATGATCAAGACAAGCTGTCCAAAATAATGATATTGTCAAGGAACGGTCCATGTGTTCTATGTTCAAGACAAGCTGTCCATAATGATATTATTTTCAAGGAATGGTCCATGTGTTCTATGTTCAAGACAAGCTTTCCATTATAATATTATTTTAAAAGAATGGTCCATGTGTTCTATGTTCAAGACAAGCTGTCCATTATAATATTATTTTAGAAGAATGGTCCATGTGTTCTATGTTCAAGACAAGCTTTCCATTATAATATTATTTTCAAAGAATGGTCCATGTGTTCTCTGTTCAAGACAAGCTGTCCATAATAATATTATTTTCAAAGAATGGTCCATGTGTTCTATGTTCAAGACAAGCTGTCCATAATAATATTATTTTCAAAGAATGGTCCATGTGTTCTATGTTCAAGACAAGCTGTTGAAAGCGGCGTTAAACTCCAAACAAACAAACAAAATCAAGACAAGCTGTCATTTATAATATTATTTTAAAAGAATGGTCCATGGGCGCGTCAATGCGAAAAGGTACCAATCGGCTTTTGTTAACAGTGTACATCCAGATAGGTCTGATCAATATATACACTGTTCGCACATTTCTGACATAATATTGTTGAACTATATTGTCAACTTGGGTACGTTTTTATAAGTCTAAGCAGAAGACCAGGATGATGTGCACATACATCTACACTGTTCATGAATCCCAACTTGTACTCGTTCCCATGCTCTGGCAAAGGCGTGTGCACGACGACGTAACCCATTCCAACATACAAACATATAACGTCGACGGCTGCATGTGCGTCAACATGCACCCGTCGACTTTATAAAAGCTTGTGACAGAAGGATAAATTGCTCATTAACTCCTTCAGCGCCGAATTGTTTAAAGTAGACTCTTCCATGTTCAAAATCGGGTGTGTCCATTTCTCAATTTATGAAAATTTTGGACTATTTTGGTAACTAAAGGGCAAACAATGCTGATTTCAGGTGAGACAGCTCGTTACGAGCTGACTCACCTGAATCTGCATTGTTTGCAAAAACCTCAATATTGCCTGTGGCGCTGAAAGGGTTAAAGCAACCTTTCCTGTTGTCACAATATCTTCAGTTCGATTTAACAACAATAATCTCATTTAAAGAGATATTCCATATCCTTTTTGATATTTTCAACGTTGTCTGCTACTGCAGGTTTTCTATATTATGGTAAAGGGGGGTTAAGGCGTGCGCTATTGTTATCATTCCGCAGACGAACAATAGCATATTTACCGGTTCAAATCGCATAACGCTACTCTTGCATATAAACACGGTTGTATGAAACAATAATGGATCCCCATTAACATTTTAATCTTTATTGGATGTTTAAAAATCATGACATTTTATATCCTATATTTGTTTGGCATTTACACAGTGGGCGTAACACTAAACGTTTTAAATCCCTGGCCTAGTACAGGGACGTACTAACGGTAGTCTAAAACAACGAGCGCTCTGTCAGCTGCTAGCTGAATCAACTAATCAAATCACCGCTTTTGACTCGCGCTCGCCGAGTGTTAGGACAAAGTGAATACTCTCTTGGTATCTTACTGAACGACTGGCTGTTCGACTCCAGTACTAACATCGTTATTCCGAGGAAACTGTCTAGCTTCCCACATAGACACATATCAAGCCCATTGGTGGGTGTCTAATGACGTCATTCACATTGAGTCGGTCTTTCATTGAAAGGACATGTGTTCGAATTTACGACGACATTAAGCCTTGCCGTTGCAGACCGAAATATTGCGACTCTATATAAAAATGAAGTGTAGGCTTGCTTGCGTTTTCAAAATAAAGTATCGCTTTCTCTCATATGGAGTTTTAATGCCTCTGCAGTAAACGACGTTTTAAAACAGTGTGGTAAAAGGAGAAATTGCTCATAATGTGCAATATCTCAAATCCTATTGCCACAGTGTTTTCAATTATTTTCAATAAGTAAACATTTCAGAATAGAGATACACCATACTTTTGCCAAGAGGATTTCAAGTCGTCTGCTGCAGATTTGTTGTATTTGGTACGGGTTAAAGACATAAAATACCTTTTTATATGATGTTTGTGGGCAGGGGTTAACGAATTGTAATACCTTTGATGCAAATTACGATGACTTTCTGCTGGATGAAGGACGGTCTTTCAAAGCCGTATGCATAGATGTGTTGTATGTAGGTAGGAGTTAAATGTATGTATTACCTTTGATGCAACTTACGATGACTTTCTGCTGGATAAATGACGGTCTTTCAAAGCCGTATACATTGATGTGTTGTATATAGGTAGGAGTTAGATATATGTTTTCCCTTTCATGCAAGGTACGACGGCTGTATGCGTGATAAATGACGGTAAATGTGTTGTATATAGGAAGGAGTTAAATGTATGTATTACCTTTGATGCAACTTACGATGACTTTCTGCTGGATAAATGACGGTCTTTCAAAGCCGTATACATTGATGTGTTGTATATAGGTAGGAGTTAGATATATGTTTTCCCTTTCATGCAAGGTACGACGGCTGTATGCGTGATAACTGACGGTAAATGTGTTGTATATAGGAAGGAGTTAAATGTATGTATTACCTTTGATGCAAGGTACGATGGCCTTCTGCTGGATGAATGACGGTCTTTCAAAGCCGTATGAATTGATGTGTTGTATGTGGGTAGGAGTTAAATATAAGTATTCCCTTTGATGCGTGGTACGGCGGCTTTATGCGTGATAAATGACGGTCTTTCAAAGCAGTGTGCGTAGATGCGTTGTATGTGGGAAGGAGATAAATATATGTATTACCTTTGATGCATGGTACGATGGCCTTCTGCTGAATGAATGACGGTCTTTCAAAGCCGTATGCGTAGATGCCTCTCAAGAGTTCATCCTTCAGGTTCATGTCGTCGAAACTGTCCACCGCCTGAACCCAGTCATCCTAAAATAGGAATAATCGATACTCGATAATAGACAATCGGCGCTCCAGTAAAACCAATTTTAGGACATTTGCAGTGTAGATAAAGCCCAAGTATGATCTGGCTCTATACTGTTCGCACAAAAGTCAAAGAAGGTTTCAAGAAACTTCTCAAAAGAATTGTACATGAAAAACAAACTCGTCGTAACCGAGTGAGATATAGCGGCTCGAGTCATTATAGTTTTGTTCCGAAAGAGTAAAGTTGCATCTGCTAAAAGTGAAATTTCAAATTATCCTTTGCATAACCAAGACGTCTTGGCAGACCCTTTACTGATTTCTTAAACAAAAATTGCCTAGAAACTGGATTTGGAGCAGATTAAGCCGCCTCATACGAACTCCAGGTTTCGGGATTTTTCGATCAGCGATTTCTGTTGAATGCTTTGTGGAAAATTGATATCGCACCGTTGAAATTAAGATCATTGCGAGGTTGGGGAAAAACAGTAGAAACCGTTTGTTTTGAACAGATTCTCTTTTCACAAAGGCGTCTGCTTCAAAGCTTGGAGCGCCTTCAAATGCAGTTTGTATCAGGGAAAAGGCTATGAAAGGTTAAGATTGTTTAATTGATCTAGAAGAGAACGAACAGACTATGCTAATCTACATTACGTAATAAATAAAATACAGGCAAACTTAATTATTTAAATGAGGGAAAACACCTAACGGTGTATGTTAATAGATCCCGTCCATGGGAAAAGGTAAAATTTAGCATATCTGAACACTGACGGTTCAGATCAGCTTGTCCATCAGTAAGGTCTTATCAGAGTTTACACACTTTGGCTGCAGATTATAACAAGCTGGTAACTTATATGGTCAAATTGAGCCATACCGCGAGAAAACCAACAGTATGGCCTCTTCGTACTGTACTGTCCCAGATCAGCCTGTGCAGTCCGCGCAGGCCAATCCGGGCCGACACATTCCGTCTCAGGAGGATATAGATATAGTGTAATGATTCCTGGAACAGAAAATCCACAGGAGGTGAAAAGTGCCTGTCCGGGTTGGCCTGCGCGGCATGCTTAGCTGATTCGGGGCGATACTTTAGGCAGAGTCCACAATGTTGGTTTTCTCGTGGAACGGCTCAATTATGTTAAACGTGTTGATTTTGATCAGACTGTTCGGATGCGACACTGTTCTCAACAGTCAACGTGCCCCTTCCCGCATGTTCAGGCTCAGTTATTCATGAACATGAAAGCGAACTTTAATGACGATACTATATGTAAACAAGATAGAACACCTGCAGTTTTATCTTAATATATCATGTACTTGGGTATTTTAAATTCCTCCATTGTGGTTTGTCCACGTAGATACAATTTCTCCTTTTGCCACAATGTTTTCTAGATAGTTTCAAAGTCATCTGCTGATTTGTTTCATGTGGGAATACTGTACAAAGATTCGGGACGTATGGCCCCCCTCACTCGGTCATTTCCGTATATAAATCGTGTTTACGAGCATAGCCGATTGTAATTCGAGGTCTGAATACGAGCATAATATGCTTACCTTGTCAGCCTTCCCCTTGTCTCTAACTCGAATGTCTGTTTCCCCTTCAACACTGAAAACAAAAAAAGCGAACATAATAATGAGGCAAGTTTGGGCACTAATGCATTTACGTGAGTGAAGACTCATCATGTGAATCTGTGCATCATTGCTTGCTTGTTTACGTCGGTTTCAACATGTATTCAGTGATATCAGCATGTTCAGGGTAAGTGACTACTATTACATGTTCATTCATCAAGACAACACCGTCGGTCGAAATGCGTACCCCCACGATCCTGAACGCCAAAGTAGTTGGTGTAACTCGACCGGGGATCGAACCCGTGATCTACCGTATCCGAGGGTTTAAGATATAAGTTGTATGTATCTTACAAATATGCTGAGAGTGAAGACTCTGGTGGCATTGCTCGTAGACGCAGGCTGATCGCACCCCTCACTATACTCAGACGGGTTTAGACTAAATTCCGCCAGACGGAGCTCATATTTACCTATGTGAATGTAAGGTACGAAGTATGCTTGGTTAGTGAAGGGTATATGCAACAGGACCCACTTTTTATTAATATATCCCAAATGCATTCTGCACCAACGAGATAACATTATTTCAACGTCAACCCTTTCGCATGTTGAAGCATTTGTTACAGACGCCATTTTAAAATGTTGTGGCAAAAGGAGAAATTCCTCATAATGACCAATTTCTCCTTTTGCCACGATGTTTTCAACTCGATTCAAGCAGTATGTTTTCATTTATAGAGATCGTTCATACTTTTTCCTGGATCTACTCAAAGTCGTCTGTTGCAAATTTGTCGTATGTGGGGAAAAGTTAACCCTTCACATCTGATGTCATGTTCATACATTTTGAAATGGTTTCCTTAATTTGGAGGCAAAATAATGAAGTTTAGTTTACGAACAGTGTTGAAACATTCTGGACAATTGGGTTAACATCTTATTGTAAGCAACTCATTCTTTTATGAGAATATTTTGATAGCTTTATCAGGGGTGTAGCTTTGCAATAATCAATGTGTAGGCCGTCTCGTGAGAAAATCAACATTGTGGACTCTGCGTAAAGTACCAACCCGGATAGAAACGTTTCGCCTCATGTGGATTTTCTGTTTCAGGAATCATTATTCTATACATCTATCCCCCTAAGACGGAATGTGACGTTCGCATCAGTCTGCGCGGACAGCGCAGGCTGATCTGGTCGATACATTACGCAGATGTCTATCGTTGCAGCTGCATTTCGGGGCATTTTGAGAAAAAATGTGTAGGCACGTGCCTACAGTGCCTAAAGGGAGAAACGCCCCTGTTTATGTATACAGCAGTGATTTTATCAGTCTTCTATAAAGGGAAAGTGTATCCCGGTGCATTGCGTTTGATGATTAACGCAGATGCTTGACAACTTCTTTCTTTACACAACAGTAAACATTGGGAAAACATGCAACGTTTTAATCCTTTCCCTTATACAACTAATATGCTGCAGAAAACGAGCAATACAATCGAAAATCTCAATAAAAGAAAGTTTGTATTATATAAATTTGAAAAGATTGTGACATGTGAGCAATTGCTCCTTTCGTCACAATGTTTTAAAAATTCATCTGCTGCAGAGGCGTCAGAAAGTGTCTGTTTTAGGGAAATGGTTAATATGTCATTTGTAGCTGCGTTTCTTGACGCCTCCATTGCAGAACACATGAATTATGTTTCTAAGAAGTCAATTTTAACTTGATCTGTCTTTATTAATATCATCATTAAGCGCCTCGGCGGTGTAGTGGTATCTAGCGTCCGCCCTCTGAAGGGGAAGCCGCGGGTTCGATCCTCGGCCCCCGGGTCAAACCATAGACTTAAATGGTATTTATAGCTTTCTCTCCTGTGCGAGCAGGGTTTTGGGGTTAGCATAAAGACTGACACGCTGGTGTCAGGCTAGCAGTAATACACGAAACTAACCAAGCAAACGCCGGAATATAACTGGAATAGTGTTGGAAGTGGCGTATATTACCATTCAAACACACATAAGTATTTAAAACCGTTTCCCTCCTATTTTTAACTGATTTTAACCACGTTTAACATTTTAACCATCCACATCGTGCGACGTTTAAAACGATAAGACTAAAGGGTTATTTACTCATTTTCAAGCAATTTCTCCTGTTGTCATTATGTTTTCAAAAGTCGTCTGATGCAGATGCGTCAAAATGCGTGTCTAAATGGGCAAGGGTTAACAAAGAATACTAATAGGCGAGACTAAAATTGCCTTAACCCTTTCCCTCATACAACAATTCTGCAGCAGACGACTTTGAACATATTTTGTCAAAAAATGGAAAATCTCTATAATTGAATGGATAACCTCTGACTAAAAGTGGAAAACATTGTGGCAAATGTAGAAATTGCTCGTTTAGGGCAATTTCTTCTTTTGTCACTATGTTTTCAAAAAGCCGTCTGCTGCAGAGGCGTCAGAAAGCGTCTATATGTGGGAAAGTGTTAAAGTAAAGAACCGATTATATTGATTGCCCACGAGATAGGATCGGGTAGACCACATTGACAGAACTCTGCAGTCAATATTTATTTGTTACCCCATTGCTTACACAGAAAACCTTTTAACGCCACTACATAACATGGCTTATGAAACCATAGTTTGAAATGGAGAAATTGCTCAAAACTACCAAATACCATAATATCCCAAATCTGTATCAAAACTAAAGATGAATTATCTACATACCGTATTGCAAAATGTTCTATTAACCTAACGGTTATCTCAAAGGTAGTTGTTTTGGGTTTTAACTCTTTCAGCGCCAAAGGCAATTTGGAGGTTTTTGCAAACAATGCAGATTCAGGCGAGTCAGCTCGTAACGAGCTGTCTCACCTGAAATCAGCATTGTTTGCCTTTTAGTTATAAATATATTCCAAAAGTCTTATCACAAGAGAAATGGAAACGCCCGATTTTGAACATGGAAGAGTCTTCTTTAAACAATTCGTCGCTGAAAGAGTTAATACCATTCCGGTCATTACGCAATAGTGTATGAGTCACTATAAACAAATTAAATATTTAAACAAAATTTAAGTTGAACAGACTATAGCAGATTCTGCTTAGATTCTCCCGGCGATTATAAGCATTTTAGCCATTTTTGCGAATCGATTTCAAGTATCGCCTTCTGCAGATCCGTTTACTCTTTCCCACATGCAGACGAAATATGACCCATCTGTTGCAGACGGTTTTTGATATTTGCAATTTCTCCTTTTGTCCCAACTCTTTCCAATACTTATACGTCATTGCAATTTTCCATATTTTGCTCATATATTTTCAAAGTCGACTTATGTCGATGTGGGAAAATTGTTGAGTGTATCTTGTTAACCCTTCCCCACATTCACACACGTTTACACGCCTCTGCAGCAGACGATTTATGAAAAGCATTGTGGCAATAGGAGAAATTTCACTTGTTGCTGTTCAATAATAATACTTTCATGTAATGATAATTATCGTATATTCGCCTAGTTGTCTTCAAAGTCGTCTGGTTAAAAGGATAAACGAAACGAAAGGGACAGGAAGTGAGATAAGCGTTCAATAAACATTTATTTACCTTTCATTCTCGGTGTTATCGGACGTTTTCCCCTCGCCTGTATTGTTGTCAAAATGGTCGACCACCGAGGCACTTTCTCGCAGTGCTGGGTTCGATCCTTTCTCGACTTTATCCGCCTGGACGCCGGGTGGAATAGACCCACCGGTCTTACGGTCACTCTCGCGCCTGCTGATCTGGAAAATCGCCGAGGTTTCACTTGTTGGACTGGTTGATCTGATCATTAGATACAAACAGTTCAGAAATAT
The DNA here is from genome assembly GCA_031761405.1 of Serripes groenlandicus. Lineage (NCBI taxonomy): Eukaryota > Metazoa > Mollusca > Bivalvia > Cardiida > Cardiidae > Serripes > Serripes groenlandicus. Next base: position 11,322,267 of record JASEVX010000008.1, read on the forward strand.
AGCATAAGTTAAATATTCACGATTTGCTCGTTTTAGATAATTTGAATGTAATAAAGTAACCAGGGTAGATTTGTCTATTAAATACCAATTTTAGGATTCATTTCGAAATATGGAACATAATGTCTATAAATAGATCGATTTCGATTGGTCGACGATGACGTTATCGATATTTAAACGCGCGTCTTTCGAGTTGGGGTCTCGATGCATATATGTGTACAGCGGAGACAGGGATCAGCCTGTTTATCCGGGCAGTCTCACAGGTACCTTCACTGTCCGTCTACACGTAATTTAGTCATATATGCATCTTTTGACAAAACAACTAAAACTTCTCCCCCATTATATTAATGCAAGTTTACATGTACATGAAATCGTTACGAGAATCAATAAGACCCCCAAATCCCCAGGCGCGGCTCATTTCGACATTTAAATAATTTAAGGTCACGTCACGCAAAATGGTGTCTTGATGCGTTTCCGTATCATTAAAGGCACATATACGTGATTTTCAACAGGGCCACACTTATAGACTATTGTCAGATGATTTTCCTCAGGCATCATTTCGAGTCGGCTGCTATTGAACGTTAAGGTGAGATTGTATTGGTACGCAGTCTCACCTGGGTCTACACTGATCGCAGATGTAAAAAGACCCATAATCGCCTGACGTGTTTATTATATGTGTACGCATGCGTCTAAGTTCATACATGTACTAATAGGCATTCAACCGTTTTAAAGACAGCCAATCCACTGGAAAATTGATCTTCGGAAATTAAACCGCCTCAGTGTGGTAGTGGTAGAGCGTCATCCTCGGTGCGGGAGGTCGCGGGTTTCATCCTTTTCGGGTCATACCAAAGACTTTAACAGTGATAGTCATCGCTTTCCCTCCTTTGCCCTTTGTTGGGTTAGCATTACGACTGAATCACTGGTGTCGTGATTACTGGGCCAGCTGTACTGATAACTTACCCGGGAAACGCCATGATGTAACTGAAAAAGTGTTGATGGTGGCATTAAACATAATACAAACAAGAACCTAAAGATATTGAACACCAAATTCGCTCATTCTGAGAAAACTGTGTTCAATACAAAGTCTGGTAATGCGATTGATTATATTTGGATTTCGAAATACCTTGTAAAAGCCTTTGGACTACGAAGGTATATGCTACAAGAATTAAGTTAAGCATTAAGTGTGATATTCTTGAAATTTTCCAAATCTAGTTTGCATGAAAATTTTATTTGCTTATTATCATTGTTTTAGAAAATTGTAAATTATCCTCTCTGTCACCTGTGAACTTGATAAATCAGTTGTCTGCTAAATTGGTAGTAGAACTGTTTTATTGAGTCGAAGACAACCTATGGAGAGGGAAAATCTCCTGTTTCGGGTGAACAAGCCCCTTAAGTGTTGTTCGCCTAAGAGTTCGTCTACTGCAAATGCTTCAACCCATGCATGTATTAATGTTATTTAACAAATATTGGCTAACAGTTTTCTAATTATTATAACCATATGTCACTCTTGCAAATATAATTAATTGGCCTCTATTCTTGAATAAAATCATTATTCATGTGTGTGAAGTTGGCTCTGTGATCGGTCATCGGCCATCGGTGACAAAAATCGGAACGCCGACCTGGAACACCGAGCTCGGCCATCGGTGTTCGACTTTATATAGCAATTTGAACGCCGACCTGGATATCGAGCCCGTCCATCGGAATTCGAATTCTAAAGTAATCTGAACGCCGACCTGGAACACCGAGCTCGGCTATCGGTGTTCGAATTTATACAGCAATTGAACGCCGACCTGGAATATCGAGCTCGGTCATCGGAATTCGAATTCTATAGTAATCTGAACGCCGACCTGGTACACCTAGCTCGGCATCGGAATTCGAATTATATAGTAATCTGAACGCCGACCTGGTACACCGAGCTCGGCCATCGGTTGTTCGACTTTATATAGCAATTTGGAACGCAGACCTGAGAATATCGAGCACGGCCATCGGAATTCGAAGTATATAGTAATTCTGAACGCCGACCTGGTACACCGAGCTCGGCCATCGGTGTTCGAATATATATAGTCATTTGAACGCCGACCTGGAATATCAGCTGGGCCATCGGTGTTCGACTTTATCTATCAATTGAACGCCGACCTGGTACACCGAGGCTCGGCCATCGGTGTTCGAATTAGTATAGGCAATTTGAACGCCGACCTGGAATATCGAGCTCGGCCATCGGAATTCGAATGTATATAGTAATCTGAACGCCGACCTGGTACACCGAGCTCGGCCATCGGTGTTCGAATATATATAGTCATTTGAACGCCGACCTGGAATATCCAGCTGGGCCATCGGTGTTCGACTTTATCTATCAATTTGAACGCCGACCTGAATATCGAGCTCGGCCATCGGAATTCGAACTTTTATAGTAATCTGAACGCCGACCTGGTACACCGAAGCTCGGCCATCGGTGTTCGAATTTATATAGCAATTTGAACGCCGACGGGATGGAATATCGAGCTCGGCCATCGGAATTCGAATGTATATAGTAAATCTGAACGCCGACCTGTACACCGAGCTCGGCCATCGTGTTCGACATATATATAGTCATTTATACGCCGACCTGGAATATCCAGCTGGGCCATCGGTGTTCGACTTTATCTTCAATTTGAACGCCGACCTGGAATATCGAGCTCGGCCACTCGAATTTAGACTCTTTATAGTACTCTGAACGCCGATCCTGGTACACGAGTCGGCATCGTGTGTTCGAATTTATATAGCAATTTGAACGCCGACCTGGAATATCGAGCTCGGCCATCGGAATTCGATTGTATATAGTAATCTGAACCGCCCGACCTGGTACACCGAGCTCGGCCATCGGTGTTCGAATATATATAGTCATTTGAACGCCGACCTGGAATAATCCAGCTGGCCATCGGTGTTCGACTTTATCTATCAATTTGAACGCCGACCTGGAATATCGAGCTCGGCATCGGAATTCGAACTTTTCATAGGTAATCTGACGCCGACCTGGTACACCGAGCTCGGCCATCGGTGTTCGAATTTATATAGCAATTTGAACGCGACCTGGAATATCGAGCTCGTCGCCATCGGAATTCGAATGTATATAGTAATCTGAACGCGACCTGGTACACCGAGCTCGGCCATCGAGTGTTCGAATATATATAGTCATTATACGCCGACCTGAATATCCAGCTGGGCCATCGGTGTTCGACTTTATCTATCAATTTGAACGCCGACCTGGAATATCGAGCTCGGCCATCGGAATTCGAACTTTATAGTAATCTGAAGCGCCGACCTGGTACACCGAGCTCGGCCATCGGTGTTTCGAATTTATATAGGCAATTTGAACGCCGACCTGGAAATATCGAGCTCGGCCATCGGAATTCGAATGTATATAGTAATCTGAACGCCTGACCTGGCTACACCGAGTCTCGGCATCGCGTGTTCGAATATACTATAGTCATTTGAACGCCGACCTGGAATATCCAGCTGGGCCTCGGTGTTCGACTTTATCTATCAATTGAACGCGACCTGGACTATCGAGCTCGGCCATCGGAATTCGAACTTTTATAGTAATCTGAACGCCGACCTGGTACACCGAGCTCGGCCATCGGTGTCTCGAATTTATATAGCAATTTGAACGCCGACCCTGGAATATCGAGCTCGGCCATCGGAATTCGAATGTATATAGTAATCTGAACGCCGACCTGGTACACCGAGCGCGTCCATCGGTGTTCGAATATATATAGTCATTTATACGCCGACCTGGAATATCCAGCTGGGCCATCGGTGTTCGACTTTAGTCTATCAATTTTGAACGCCGACCTGAATATCGAGCTCGGCCATCGGAATTCGAACTTTTATAGTAATCTGAACGCCGACCTGGGTAACCGCAGCTCGGCATCGGTGTTCGAATTTATATAGCAATTTGAACGCCGACCTGGAATATCGAGCTCGTTGACTCCTCGGAATTCGAATTATATTGGTAATCTGAACTGCCGACCTGGTACATCGAGCTCGGCATCGGTGTTCGACTTTATATAGCAATTTGAACGCCGACCTGGAATATCGAGCCCGTCCATCGGAATTCGAATTCTAAAGTGAATCTGATCGCCGACCTGGAACAACCGAGCTCGGCCATCGGTGTTCGCGAATTTATACAGCGCATTTGAACGCCGACCTGGAATATCGAGCTCGGTCACGGAATTCGAATTATATAGTAATCTGAACGCCGACCTGGTACACCTAGCTCGGCATCGGAATTCGAATTATATAGTAATCTGAACGCCGACCCTGGTTACACCGAGCTCGGCCATCGGTGTATCGAATTTATATAGCAATTTATACGCCGACCTGGAATATCCAGCTGGGCCATCGGTGACTTCGACTTAAATAGCAATTTGAACGCCGACCTGGAACTATCGAGCTCGGTCTTCGGAATTCGAATTATATTGTAATCTGAGAGCTCGGCCATCGGTGTTCGACTTTATATAGCAATTTGAACGCCGACCTGGAATATCGAGCCCGTCCATCGGAATTCGAATTCTAAAGTAATCTGAACGCCGACCTGGAACACCGAGCTCGGCCATCGGTGTTCGAATTTATACAGCAATTTGAACGCCGACCTGGAATATCGAGCTCGGTCATCGGAATTCGAATTATATAGTAATCTGAACGCCGACCTGGTACACCTAGCTCGGCCATCGGTGTTCGACTTTATATAGCAATTTGAACGCCGACCTGGAATATCCAGCTCGGCCATCGGAATTCGAATTTATATAGTAATCTGAACGCCGACCTGGTACACCGAGCTCGGCCATCGGTGTTCGAATTTATATAACAATTTGAACGCCGACCTGGTACACCGAGCTCACCCCATCGGTGTTCGAATTTATATAGCAATTTGAACGCCGAGCTGGAATATCGAGCCCGGCCATCGGAATTCGAATTCTAAAGTAATCTGAACGCCGACCTGGGAATATCGAGCTCGGTCATCGGAATTCGAATTATATAGTAATCTGAAACGCCGACCTGGTACACCGAGCTCGGCCATAGGTGTTCGAATTTATATAGCAATTTGAACGCCGACCTGGAATATCGAGCTCGGCCATCGGAATTCGAATGTATATAGTAATCTGAACGCCGACCTGGTACACCGAGCTCGGCCATCGGTGTTCGAATATATATAGTCATTTGAACGCCGACCTGGAATATCCAGCTGGGCCATCGGTGTTCGACTTTATCTATCAATTTGAACTCCGACCTGGAATATCGAGCTCGGCCATCGGAATTCGAACTTTTATAGTAATCTGAACGCCGACCTGGTACACCGAGCTCGGCCATCGGTGTTCGAATTTATATAGCAATTTGAACGCCGACCTGGAATATCGAGCTCGGTCTTCGGAATTCGAATTATATTGTAATCTGAACGCCGACCTGGTACATCGAGCTCGGCCATCGGTGTTCGAATTTATATAGCAATTTGAACGCCGACCTGGCATATCGAGCCCGTCCATCGGAATTCGAATTCTAAAGTAATCTGAACGCCGACCTGGAACACCGAGCTCGGCCATCGGTGTTCGAATTTATACAGCAATTTGAACGCCGACCTGGAATATCGAGCTCGGTCATCGGAATTCGAATTATATAGTAATCTGAACGCCGACCTGGTACACCTAGCTCGGCCATCGGTGTTCGACTTTATATAGCAATTTGAACGCCGACCTGGAATATCCAGCTCGGCCATCGGAATTCGAATTTATATAGTAATCTGAACGCCGACCTGGTACACCGAGCTCGGCCATCGGTGTTCGAATTTATATAACAATTTGAACGCCGACCTGGTACACCGAGCTCACCCATCGGTGTTCGAATTTATATAGCAATTTGAACGCCGACCTGGAATATCGAGCCCGGCCATCGGAATTCGAATTCTAAAGTAATCTGAACGCCGACCTGGAACACCGAGCTCGGCCATCGGTGTTCGAATTTATACAGCAATTTGAACGCCGACCTGGAATATCGAGCTCGGTCATCGGAATTCGAATTATATAGTAATCTGAACGCCGACCTGGTACACCGAGCTCGGCCATCGGTGTTCGAATTTATATAGCAATTTGAACGCCGACCTGGAATATCGAGCTCGGCCATCGGAATTCGAATGTATATAGTAATCTGAACGCCGACCTGGTACACCGAGCTCGGCCATCGGTGTTCGAATATATATAGTCATTTGAACGCCGACCTGGAATATCCAGCTGGGCCATCGGTGTTCGACTTTATCTATCAATCTGAACGCCGACCTGGCTCGGCCATCGGAATTCGAACTTTTATAGTAATCTGAACGCCGACCTGGTAAACCGAGCTCGGCCATCGGTGTTCGAATTTATATAGCAATTTGAACGCCGACCTGGAATATCGAGCTCGGTCTTCGGAATTCGAATTATATTGTAATCTGAACGCCGACCTGGTACATCGAGCTCGGCCATCGGTGTTCGACTTTATATAGCAATTTGAACGCCGACCTGGAATATCGAGCCCGTCCATCGGAATTCGAATTCTAAAGTAATCTGAACGCCGACCTGGAACACCGAGCTCGGCCATCGGTGTTCGAATTTATACAGCAATTTGAACGCCGACCTGGAATATCGAGCTCGGTCATCGGAATTCGAATTATATAGTAATCTGAACGCCGACCTGGTACACCTAGCTCGGCCATCGGAATTCGAATTATATAGTAATCTGAACGCCGACCTGGTACACCGAGCTCGGCCATCGGTGTTCGAATTTATATAGCAATTTATACGCCGACCTGGAATATCCAGCTGGGCCATCGGTGTTCGACTTTATATAGCAATTTGAACGCCGACCTGGAATATCGAGCTCGGTCTTCGGAATTCGAATTATATTGTAATCTGAACGCCGACCTGGTACATCGAGCTCGGCCATCGGTGTTCGACTTTATATAGCAATTTGAACGCCGACCTGGAATATCGAGCCCGTCCATCGGAATTCGAATTCTAAAGTAATCTGAACGCCGACCTGGAACACCGAGCTCGGCCATCGGTGTTCGAATTTATACAGCAATTTGAACGCCGACCTTGGAATATCGAGCTCGGTCATCGGAATTCGAATTATATAGTAATCTGAACGCCGACCTGGTACACCTAGCTCGGCCATCGGTGTTCGACTTTATATAGCAATTTGAACGCCGACCTGGAATATCCAGCTCGGCCATCGGAATTCGAATTTATATAGTAATCTGAACGCCGACCTGGTACACCGAGCTCGGCCATCGGTGTTCGAATTTATATAACAATTTGAACGCCGACCTGGTACACCGAGCTCACCCATCGGTGTTCGAATTTATATAGCAATTTGAACGCCGACCTGGAATATCGAGCCCGGCCATCGGAATTCGAATTCTAAAGTAATCTGAACGCCGACCTGGAATATCGAGCTCGGTCATCGGAATTCGAATTATATAGTAATCTGAACGCCGACCTGGTACACCGAGCTCGGCCATAGGTGTTCGAATTTATATAGCAATTTGAACGCCGACCTGGAATATCGAGCTCGGCCATCGGAATTCGAATGTATATAGTAATCTGAACGCCGACCTGGTACACCGAGCTCGGCCATCGGTGTTCGAATATATATAGTCATTTGAACGCCGACCTGGAATATCCAGCTGGGCCATCGGTGTTCGACTTTATCTATCAATTTGAACTCCGACCTGGAATATCGAGCTCGGCCATCGGAATTCGAACTTTTATAGTAATCTGAACGCCGACCTGGTACACCGAGCTCGGCCATCGGTGTTCGAATTTATATAGCAATTTGAACGCCGACCTGGAATATCGAGCTCGGTCTTCGGAATTCGAATTATATTGTAATCTGAACGCCGACCTGGTACATCGAGCTCGGCCATCGGTGTTCGAATTTATATAGCAATTTGAACGCCGACCTGGCATATCGAGCCCGTCCATCGGAATTCGAATTCTAAAGTAATCTGAACGCCGACCTGGAACACCGAGCTCGGCCATCGGTGTTCGAATTTATACAGCAATTTGAACGCCGACCTGGAATATCGAGCTCGGTCATCGGAATTCGAATTATATAGTAATCTGAACGCCGACCTGGTACACCTAGCTCGGCCATCGGTGTTCGACTTTATATAGCAATTTGAACGCCGACCTGGAATATCCAGCTCGGCCATCGGAATTCGAATTTATATAGTAATCTGAACGCCGACCTGGTACACCGAGCTCGGCCATCGGTGTTCGAATTTATATAACAATTTGAACGCCGACCTGGTACACCGAGCTCACCCATCGGTGTTCGAATTTATATAGCAATTTGAACGCCGACCTGGAATATCGAGCCCGGCCATCGGAATTCGAATTCTAAAGTAATCTGAACGCCGACCTGGAACACCGAGCTCGGCCATCGGTGTTCGAATTTATACAGCAATTTGAACGCCGACCTGGAATATCGAGCTCGGTCATCGGAATTCGAATTATATAGTAATCTGAACGCCGACCTGGTACACCGAGCTCGGCCATCGGTGTTCGAATTTATATAGCAATTTGAACGCCGACCTGGAATATCGAGCTCGGCCATCGGAATTCGAATGTATATAGTAATCTGAACGCCGACCTGGTACACCGAGCTCGGCCATCGGTGTTCGAATATATACAGCAATTTGAACGCCGACCTGGAATATTGAGCTCGGTCATCGGAATTCGAATTATATAGTAATCTGAACGCCGACCTGGTACACCTAGCTCGGCCATCGGTGTTCGACTTTATATAGCAATTTGAACGCCGACCTGGAATATCCAGCTCGGCCATCGGAATTCGAATTTATATAGTAATCTGAACGCCGACCTGGTACACCGAGCTCGGCCATCGGTGTTCGAATTTATATAACAATTTGAACGCCGACCTGGTACACCGAGCTCACCCATCGGTGTTCGAATTTATATAGCAATTTGAACGCCGACCTGGAATATCGAGCTCGGCCATCGCTGTTCGAATTTATAAAACAATTTGAACGCCGACCTGGAATATCGAGCTCGGCCATCGGAATTCGAATTTATATTGTAACCTGAACGCCGACCTGGTACACCGAGCTTGGCCATCGGTGTTCGAATTTATATAGCAATCTGAACGCCGACCTGGAATATCGAGCTCGGCCATCGGAATTCGAATTTATATAGTAATTTGAACGCCGACCTTGTACACCGAGCTCGGCCATCGGAATTCGAATTTATATAGCAATCTGAACGCCGACCTGGTACACCGAGCTCGGCCATCGGTGTTCGAATTTTTATAGCAATTTGAACGCCGACATGGAATATCGAGCTCGGCCATCGGTGTCCGAATTGATATAGTAATTTGAACGCCGACCTGAAATATCAAGCTCGGCCATCGGAATTAGAATTTATATAGTAATCTGAGCCCGGTTTTGTCAGGGGAATGAAAAACTCTTGATGCTCCTGTAAGGCCATAACACCGAGTATTCCTTTGCCCTTGTATGTGTCACGGGAGTGGTGGAACTGACGGCCCGAGAAGGTACCGTTCGAGCCCGGTGTTGTTACGGGAATGGAAAACTTGCAGAGAGCCTGTGTCTGCGCCCGGGATTTTGTCACGCACGAAGCCGCAAATCCACATCACAGAGTGCTAATTTCTTAACGAATAACTTGTATATTTATTTATCCATGTACATTAATTGAAATAACTGACACAATATTAGTAAACGTTATGACATCAAATTGAATGTTCTATTCATTTGCATGCGGATGATTGTATACAATGTTAGAAAATTAATATCTCGCCAGACCGTATGTCAACCGAAATATTAATTTTCGAAGGCTGTGAGTAGAAAATTCAAATTGATGAAAACCTATTACAACATAATTTTCCTGTTAGTATATACCATGCACTTTAAAGACAGAAAATGAACCTTATAGCATTTCGGAAAAGGTGTCAATCTATGCATCCTTGCTACTAGTATATCCTTCCAAGGTGTACTGCTTCACAGAAGTTACTTAAAAAACTAATGCGAGTGGTGTTTACGACAAGTGTAGATCCAGATTACACAGCGCAGGCACTTTGTGCTCTGGTGAGCTAAAAACGGACATTTGCTTGCACCCCCAAACAAACTAAAATACAAGAAATAAAAGATTCAGGTATTTACATACGAGCCGGGTTCAAACGAGGTTAAAGATAAGTTTACTCATTCATACTTATATATCTCATTACAATGTATGTTGTTTAACCAAAGGTTGTTTCTTAGGAGGTTCTAAAAGTGTTCTGCAAACAGTGTAGATTCAGACAATACAGCGCTGAATAGCAAACTGACCCGACTCTAGACTTTTCACAAAGGACCTTATGAGATTCGCACTGCTCAAATACATTTTAACTAGAAAATGGGGCAGGCAATTAGAAAACCGATCTTCTCGACTTTCAATCCAGCGAAGATCCAGATTAGGCTGCAGTCTGATCAAGATCTTTCATATTCGCTATAAAATCGTCTATGCATTCCTAAAGCTTCTTGAGAAGCACTCTGACCAACAATCGAATTTAAAAAATAGACTTTGAAGTTTATTTCAATTACTCTCACAATCTCCGAATGTCGGTTTTCGTACAACGCAGGGAGAATATCGCGCTGAGCATTTAGCAAATTATGATAATTAAATTCAATCTGCAGGATTTATCCTTTAATAATAAAACTAAAGAGCATTTAAATCACTTAAGAAAACCGCATACATTGCAAATAAAATGTAAAAGATACAAAAACAACGACTCTAATAATCGTTGAAATAAAGCTTGTTCGAGCTACAACTTCTAAGTATATCAATTAGATCGACACAACCTTGCACACTTATCCGACTTAATGATTTGAGGTCAAATGTCAATGTTTGGTAAATTTGCCTATTCCGGTTTACAACTTCTACATGCATTTATGAATTAGACAATAAAATGAATTTCACTTTTCGAGCCTTATGAAGAATGTGTGTCACCACAAAGTAAACAAGACTGTCAAACTCTTTGGCGTAACGGACTTTGGTTGTCATGGAAACCGGTACAAAAGTTTTAATACAGACACATTTTGGGGTATTTTTAATATTCTCGCAGACACTAGACGGAAATGTATATGGCAGTTATGAATATCATCACCTATTCTGACGGTGAGCAAAGGCTCTAAATATTGTTTCCATATACATAAGATTTGTAATTTTTAAATTTTCCATTATAGCATTATTTCTTAAGAAGCACTTTAAAAAAGTAAATATTTATTCTTTTGGTAAAAGTATATCATCAAACACATTAAAGAAGCCATAATTTGTGTGGAAACAAGAAAAATTGTTATTTGATATTTCTTGGATAGTTTCATTTTGGCTACACAAATTATATTATTCTTCCATCTGTTCGAAAACGTTTATAATACAAAAGCAATCAGCTGTGTGAAGTTAGCTAAACATACGACATTCGACATTCGACATTCAAAAGTTGGAAAAAAAACCGAATGTCGTGCTGGCACGACATTCGACATTCGACATTCAAAAGTTGAAAAAAACAACGAATGTCGTGCTGGCACGACATTCGACTTTCGACATTCAAAAGTTGAAAAAAACAAAACGAATGTCGTGCTGGCACGACATACGACATTCGACATTCAAAAGTTGGAAAAAACACGAATGTCGTGATGGCACGACATTCGACATTCGACATTCAAAAATTAAAAAAAAAATCAACGTAGTGGAACAACGGCCTTTAAGGCTGATTTCTACCCGAGTCTGCCGCGTGTATTACGGGGAGCACTTTGGCCGATAGCCCTTGTCACGGGAGTCGAAAAGAAAATCACAATGGAGTGGAACACTTTTATTTTTTTTCTTACGGGCGTGGAACAACGGCCTTAAGGCGGATTTTTACTCCAGTCTGCTGCGTGTATTACGGGGAGCACTTGGGCCTATAAGCCCTTGTCATGGTAGTCGAAGAAGAAAAAAATCACAATGGAGTGGAACACTTTTATTTTTATTACAGGTCCCGCAGTCTACCCGCGCTTACGGCGAAGTGCAGAGCTTTGTTTTACGCTAGCACTCCGCTGCTAGTAGGGGAAATGTGCGCCGGTGCCTCATATGACATACGGTCGGTCCCGCAGTCTAGCCGCGCTTAAGGCGAAGTGCTGAGCCTTGATTTAGGCGAGCAATCGGCTGCTAGTAGGGGAAATATGAGCCCGGGTCGCATTCGCTATAAGGCAGGCCCTGCAGTCTACATTCGACATTCAAAAACTTTAATAAATCGAATGTCGTGCTGGCACGACATTCGACATTCGACATTCAAAAATTAAAACTTTAAAAAATACGAATGTCGTGCTGGCACGACATACGACATTCGACATTCAAAAATTTGAAAAAAAAACGAATGTCGTGCTGGCACGACATTTGACATTCGACATTCAAAAGTTGAAAAAAAAAACGAATGTCGTGCTGGCACGACATACGACATTCGACATTCAAAAGTTGGAAAAAAAATCTTACGGGAGTGGAACAACGACCTTACGGCGGATTTCTACCCGAGTCTGCCGCGTGTATTACGGGGAGCACTTGGGCCTACAAGCCCTTGTCTAACAAAAAAAAATCACAATGGAGTGGAACACTTTTATATTTTGTCTTTCGGGCGTTGAACAACGGCCTTACGGCGGATTTCTACTCGAGTCTTCTGCGTGTATTACGGGGAGCACAAGCCCTTGTCACGGGAGTCGAAAAAAACAAAAACACAATGGAGTGGAACACTTTTATTTTTTTTCTTACGGGCGTGGAACAACGGCCTTATTTGCTACAAGGCAGTCCCGCCGTTAGAACTTGCGCTGACAGTAAAGTGCTCTTCTTGTCTCAAAGCAGCACTCTGCATATGGCTGGGTAAATGTGCGCTGGGGCCGAATTTGCAATAAGGCAGTCCTGCCGATGAATCCAGCGCTGAAGGCGAAGTCCTCGCCTTGTTTTAGAGGCGTATGGCCGAGGAAATGTGCGCTGAGGCCGAATTTGCTATAAGGAAGTCCTGCTGTTTACCCACGCTGACGGCGAAATCATCGCCTTGTTTCCAGACAGCACTCTGCGTATGCCTCGGGAAATGTGCGCCGGGGCCGAATTTGCTACAAGGCAGTCCCGCCGTTAGAATCCGCGCTGACGGCGAAGTGCTCCCCTTGTTTAAAGGCAGCACTCTGCATATGACTGGGGAAATGTGCGCTGGGCCCTGATTTGCTACAAGGCAGTCCCGCCGTTAGAACCCGCGCTGCCGGCGAAGTGCTCTCCTAGTTTCAAGGCAGCACTCCGCATATTGCTGGGAAAATGTGCGTTGGGGCCTGATTTGCCGTATAGCATATGCGGCCCAGGCGCACATTTCCCCTACTAGCAGCGGAGTGCTAGCGTAAAAGAAGGTTCAGCACTTCGCCGTAAGCGCGCGTTGACTGCGGGATCTGCCTTATAGCGTATTCGGCCCCGGCTCACATTTCCCCTACTAGCAGCCGAGTGCTCGCATAAATCATGGCTCAGCACTTCGCCGTAATCGCGGGTAGACTGCGGGACGGCCGTATATCATATGCGGCACCAGCGCACATTTTCCCTACTAGCAGCGGAGTGCTAGCGTAAAACAAAGCTCAGCAGTTCGCCGTAAGCGCGGTTAGACTGCGGGACCTGCCTTAACGAGTATGCGGCCCCGGCTTACATTTCCCCAACTAGCAGCAGAGTGCTCCCCGTAATACACGCAGCAGACTCGGGTAGAAATCCGCCTTAAAGCTGTTGTTCCACGCCCGTAAGAAAAAAAATAAAAGTGTTCCACTCCATTGTGAAATGTTCGGGCTTCGACTGCCTTGACTAAGGCCTCTAGGACCGAGTGCTCTCTTTAAATTATGCGGTAAATTCGGTTTAGAAATTCGACTTACGGCCCTGGTAGCTGTCCCGTGAAAAAAAAAAAAAAAAAGTGTTCCACTCCATTGTGAAATGTTCGGGCTTCGACTGCCTTGATTAAGGCCTCTAGTACCGAGTGCTCCCTTTAAATTATGCGGTAAATTCGGGTAGAAATTCGACTTACGGCCCTGGTAGCTGTCCCGTGAAAAAAAAAAAAAAAGTGTTCCACTCCATTGTGAAATGTTCGGGCTTCGACTGCCTTGACTATGACCTCTAGTACCGAGTGCTCCCTTGAATTACGCGGTAAACTCGGGTAGAAATTCGACTTACGGCCCTAGTAGCTGTCCCGTGAAAAAAAAAAAAAAAAGTGTTCCACTCCATTGTGAAATGTTCGGGCTTCGACTGCCTTGATTAAGGCCTCTAGGACCGAGTGCTCACTTTAAATTATGCGGTAAATTGGGGTTCGGGCTTCGACTTACGGCCCTGGTAGCTGTCCCGTGCCAGCACGACATTCGATTTTTTAAAGTTTTAATATTTGAATGTCGTATGTCGAATGTCGTGCCAGCACGACATTCGTTTTTGAATTTCCAATGTCGAATGTAGACTGCAGGGCTGCCTTATAGCGTATGCGACCCGGGCTCACATTTCCACTACTAGCAGCCGATTTCTCGCCTAAATCAAGGCTCAGCACTTCGCCTTAAGCGCGGCTAGACTGCGGGACCGGCCGTATATCATATGCGGCACCGGCGCACATTTCCCCTACTAGCAGCGGAGTGCTAGCGTAAAACAAAGCTCTGTACTTTGCCGTAAGCGCGGGTAGACTGCGGGACCTGCCTTAAAGAGTATGCGGCCCCGGCTTACATTTCCCCGACTAGCAGCAGAGTGCTCCCCGTAAAACACGCAGCAGACTCCGGTAGAAATCCGCCTTAAAGCTGTTGTTCCACGCCCGAAACAAAAACAAAAAAGTGTTCCACTCCATTTGTGATTTTTTTTTTTTTCGACTGCCGTGACAAGGGCTTGTAGGCCCAAGTGCTCCCCGTAATACACGCAGCAGACTCGAGTAGGAATCCGCCTCAAGGCCGTTGTTCCACGACCGTAAGAAAAAAATAAAAGTGTTCCACTCCATTGTGATCTTTTTTTTTTGTTCGACTGCCGTGACAAGGGTTTGTAGGCCCAAGTGCTCCACGTAATACACGCAGCAGACTCGAGTAGAAATCCGCCTTAAGGCCGTTGTTCCACGCCCGTAAGAAAAAAAAAAAGTGTTCCACTCCATTGTGATTTTTTTTTGTTCGACTCCCGTGACAAGGGCTTGTAGGCCTAAGTGCTCCCCGTGATACACGCGGCAGACTCGGGTGAAATCCGCCTTAAGGCCGTTGTTGCACTCCCTTGAGATATTTTTTCAACTTTTGAATGTCGAATGGCACGACATTCGTTTTTTTTTCCGACTTTTGAATGTCGAATGTCGATTGTCGTGCCAGCACGACATTCGTTTTTTTTTTTCAACTTTTGAATGTCGAATGTCGAATAATCGTTTTTTTTTCCAACTTTTGAATGTCGAATGTCGAATGTCGTGCCAGCACGACATTCAATTTTTTGAAGTTTTATTTTTTGAATGTCGAATGTCGAATGTTGTGCCAGCACGACATTCTTTTTTTTTTTTTCAACTTTTGAATGTCGAATGTCGAATGTCGTGCCAGCACGACATTCCATTTTTTGAAGTTTTATTTTTTGAATGTCGAATGTCGAATGTCGTGCCAGCACGACATACGTTTTTTTTTTTTCAACTTTTGAATGTCGAATGTCGTGCCAGCACGACATTCGGTTTTTTTTCCAACTTTTGAATGTCGAATGTCGAATGTCGTGCCAGCACGACATTCAATTTTTTGAAGTTTTATTTTTTGAATGTCGAATGTCGAATGTCGTGCCAGCACGACATTCAATTTTTTGAAGTTTTATTTTTTGAATGTCGAATGTCGAATGTCGTGCCAGCACGACATTCGGTTTTAATTTTTCAACTTTTGAATGTCGAATGTCGAATGTCGTGCCAGCACGACATTCGTTTTTTTTTCCAACTTCTGAATGTCGAATGTCGAATGTCGTATGTTTAGCTAACTTCACACAGCTAAAGCAATCATAATACTAAAAAACTAGTGGCAGTTCAGCAATGTCAACATGGGATATATTTTCGTCAATGTGAAAACACCTTTCGAAAAAAATCGATTTAAAGCATCGATGACTTTTAATTTGATACGGGGTATGTGGAGACAACAAATAGACACATCCTCATTAAATTCGAATAATTTCGATGAAAGTTTCACCCATATAATATCATATTGTAAATTTTCAACAATTGTTATTCATGCATCTTTTTTCAAATTGTCTTTGTAATAAAGGCTGATCCCACCTTTTTAGTGATTCTGGATTTATTACCATAAATATATTCAGAAAGATAACCCTTTATATCATTGTCTAAATTGATTTTACCGGATATCCACGTTTCGCTCAATAGTAAAACATCAAAATGGGATAAACATTCTTATCTAGAAAATCAGGATCGTCAATATATCGCACACAGCCTTGTCTCTGGCCGTTCCACTCCCGTGACAAACCCCGGACGCAGACTATCTGCAAGCGTTTTATTCCTGTGACAACACCGGGTACACTGTCACGTATCAGCCCGTTCCACTCCCGTGACCAAATCCGGCCGCAGAAGCAGACTCCCTGCAAGCGTTCAATTATTGTGACAACACCGGGCCAACAGCCAGGTATCAGGTCGTTCCACTCCCGTGACAAAATCCGGACGCAAACGCAGGCTCTCTGCAAGCGTTCCATTCCCGTGACAGTTATAAAAAAAAATCGAAAACCGATGGCCGAGCTCGGTAAACCAGGTCGGCGTTATATAATTCGAGTTCCGTGTTCCAAGTCGGCTTTCAAATTGCTATATATACATTCGAATACCGATGGTCGAGCTCGTTATTCCAGGTCGGCGTTTAAATTGCTATCTACAATCGATTGGTGTGGCCTTGCAGTAGTGGCAGCGCGCGCGGCTAGAGCGTTCCACTACCGTGACAAACTCTTTGCACACAACCTTGTATCGGGCCGTTCCACTCCCGTGACAAACCCCGAACGCAGACATTCTCGTGACAACACCGGTCCAACAGCCACGTATCAGGCCTTGTTCCACTCCCGTGACGACAAACTGCGGACGCAGACGCTCTCTGCATGCGTTCCATTCACGTGACAGTTATAAAAAATCGAAAACCGATGACCGAGCTCGGTTCTCCAGGTAGGGCTGTGTATTGCCAGGCAGCTGACGATACGATACGTATTACAATACGGGACTAGCGATACTCAATATATTGCAATACAGGTCGAAATGTGTTTGTTGTTTGAATATACAGACGCTTTCTGGCGCATCTGCAGCAGGAAACTTTTGAAAACATTGTGTCTAAAGGAGAAATTGCTTTTGCTTAGCAATTTCTCCTTTTGCCACACAGTTTTCAATTCTATTCAATAATTTTCTTTCGGTTAAAGAGATTTACCATATATTTGTCTACATGCTTTCAAAGTTGTCTGCTGCAAATTTGTTGTTTATGGGAAAGGGTTAATTAAATTCTTTTTATAATGTACAACACACTAGAAAGACAAAAGTACAGAGTGATGCAGAGTCGAATAATAATGATAAGAATTTGCTCCTTCTCCAGCAATGTTTTGTGCATTGTTTAGAATTTACATGTTTCTTTATTAAAGGTTTAACCCTTTCCCACATACAACAAATCTGCAGCAAGATGACTTTGAATAAATTTAGTCAAAAGTATAGAAACTCTCTATAACTGAAGGAACAACAATTTAAAAAAGTTGAAATATTGTGGCAAAAGGAGAAATTGCTCATTATTAGCAATTTCTCCATTTGTCACAATGCTTTCAAAAGTCGTCTGCTGCAGAGGCGTCAAAAGGTGCCTGCATGAGGAAAAGGGTTAACTCATGTTTTCAAATTTTGTTTAATTACCTTTATTTACTTAAATATAATAAGACATCTCAAGACCAAATAAACATAAAAAACTTTCTGGATTCATAAACAAAATGGATTTTAATTTGGTAGGTGCATCAAAAGGCTTATGTTTGAATGTCTGACAGTGTAAAATATTTTTTGTTATTTGTTTTGGAATCTAAACCATATGTTATGTCGTATAATGTGCAGACAAATTACTTGGCTAAAAGCTCTATTATAATGGCTATATAGCCGATTGCGAAGGTAAACAAAAGCAGAGCAGCAGTAGCAATTCAACCAATCAATCTTAATTCGATGCTCGCCAAATGACATTAATGCTGAGTGCGAGGGTAAACAATCCCAACCAACCATCCAAATCTTAATTCGAATCTGTCCAAACTGCTAGCCTACAATCTATAAATAGAATACATCTGAAATGGATTTTTTTTTTTTATTCTTTTTTTTTTTTAAGATTTTATTTTTATTTTTATATACCAGGTCGGTGTTCAGATTGCTATATAAATTCGAATGCCGATGACCAAGCTCAATATTCCAGGTCGGCGTTCAGATTGCTATGCAAATTCGAACACCGATGGCCGAGCTCGGTGTACCAGGTCGGCGTTCATTTTACTATATAAATTCGAACACCGATGGCCGAGCTCGGTGTTCGAGCTGGGCGTTCAGATTACTATATATATTCGAATTCCGATGGCCGAGCTAGATATTCCAGGTCGGCTTTCAAATTGATATATAAATTCGAACACCGATGGCCGAGCTCGGTGTACCAGGTCGGCGTTCAAATTGCTATATAAATTCGAACAGCGATGGCCGAGCTCGGTGTTCCAGGTCGGCGTTCAGATTACTATATAAATTCAAATTCCGATGGCCGAGCTAGATATTCCAGGTCGGCGTTCAAATTGTTATATAGATTCGAACACCGATGGCCGAGCTCGGTGTACCAGGTCGGCGTTCAGATTACTATATAAATTCGAATTCCGATGGCCGAGCTAGATATTCCAGGTCGGCGTTCAAATTGTTATATAGATTCGAACACCGATGGCCGAGCTCGGTGTACCAGGTCGGCGTTCAGATTACTATATAAATTCGAACACCGATGGCCGAGCTCGGTGTTCCAGGTCGGCGTTCAGATTACTATAGAATTCGAATTCCGATGGACGAGCTCGATATTCCAGGTCGGCGTTCAAATTGCTATATAAATTCGAACACCGATGGCCGAGCTCGGTGTACCAGGTCGGCGTTCAGATTACTATATGAATTTGAATTCCGATGGCCGAGCTCGATATTCCAGGTCGGCGTTCAAATTGATATATAAATTCGAACAGCGATGGCCGAGCTCGGTGTTCCAGGTCGGCGTTCAGATTACTATAGAATTCGAATTCCGATGGACGAGCTCGATATTCCAGGTCGGCGTTCAAATTGCTATATAAATTCGAACACCGATGGCCGAGCTCGGTGTACCAGGTCGGCGTTCAGATTACTATATGAATTTGAATTCCGATGGCCGAGCTCGATATTCCAGGTCGGCGTTCAAATTGATATATAAATTCGAACAGCGATGGCCGAGCTCGGTGTTCCAGGTCGGCGTTCAGATTACTATATAAATTCGAATTCCGATGGCCGAGCTCGATATTCCAGGTCGGCGTTCAAATTGATATATAAATTCGAACACCGATGGCCGATCTCGGTGTTCCAGGTCGACGTTCAGATTACTATAGAATTCGAATTCCGATGGACGAGCTCGATATTCCAGGTCGGCGTTCAAATTGTTATATAAATTCGAACACCGATGGCCGAGCTCGGTGTACCAGGTCGGCATTCAGATTACTATATAAATTTGAATTCCGATGGCCTAGCTCGATATTCCAGGTCGGGGTTCAAATTGCTATATAAATTCGAACACCGATGGCCGAGCTCGGTGTTCCAGCTCGGCGTTCAGATTACTATATATATTCGAATTGCGATGGCCGAGCTAGATATTCCAGGTCGGCGTTCAAATTGTTATATAAATTCGAACACCGATGGCCGAGCTCGGTGTACCAGGTCGGCGTTCAGATTACTATATGAATTTGAATTCCGATGGCCGAGCTCGGTGTTCCAGGTCGGCGTTCAGATTACTATATAAATTCGAACACCGATGGCCGAGCTCGGAGTTCCAGGTCGGCGTTCAGATTACTATAGAATTCGAATTCCGATGGACGAGCTCGATATTCCAGGTCGGCGTTCAAATTGTTATATAAATTCGAACACCGATGGCCGAGCTCGGTGTACCAGGTCGGCATTCAGATTACTATATAAATTTGAATTCCGATGGCCTAGCTCGATATTCCAGGTCGGCGTTCAAATTGATATATAAATTCG
Organism: Serripes groenlandicus; assembly: GCA_031761405.1. Taxonomy (NCBI): domain Eukaryota; kingdom Metazoa; phylum Mollusca; class Bivalvia; order Cardiida; family Cardiidae; genus Serripes; species Serripes groenlandicus. Next base: position 11,342,556 of record JASEVX010000008.1, read on the forward strand.
AACACCGATGGCCGAGCTCGGTGTACCAGGTCGGCGTTCAGATTACTATATATATTCGAATTCCGATGGACGAGCTCGATATTCCAGGTCGGCGTTCAAATTGTTATATAAATTCGAACACCGATGGCCGAGCTCGGTGTACCAGGTCGGCATTCAGATTACTATATAAATTTGAATTCCGATGGCCTAGCTCGATATTCCAGGTCGGGGTTCAAATTGCTATATAAATTCGAACACCGATGGCCGAGCTCGGTGTTCCAGCTCGGCGTTCAGATTACTATATATATTCGAATTCCGATGGCCGAGCTAGATATTCCAGGTCGGCGTTCAAATTGTTATATAAATTCGAACACCGATGGCCGAGCTCGGTGTACCAGGTCGGCGTTCAGATAACTATATGAATTTGAATTCCGATGGCCGAGCTCGGTGTTCCAGGTCGGCGTTCAGATTACTATATAAATTCGAACACCGATGGCCGAGCTCGGTGTTCCAGGTCGGCGTTCAGATTACTATAGAATTCGAATTCCGATGGACGAGCTCGATATTCCAGGTCGGCGTTCAAATTGTTATATAAATTCGAACACCGATGGCCGAGCTCGGTGTACCAGGTCGGCATTCAGATTACTATATAAATTTGAATTCCGATGGCCTAGCTCGATATTCCAGGTCGGCGTTCAAATTGATATATAAATTCGAACACCGATGGCCGAGCTCGGTGTACCAGGTCGGCGTTCAGATTACTATATAAATTCGAATTCCGATGGCCGAGCTCGATATTCCAGGTCGGCGTTCAAATTGATATATAAATTCGAACACCGATGGCCGATCTCGGTGTTCCAGGTCGACGTTCAGATTACTATAGAATTCGAATTCCGATGGACGAGCTCGATATTCCAGGTCGGCGTTCAAATTGTTATATAAATTCGAACACCGATGGCCGAGCTCGGTGTACCAGGTCGGCATTCAGATTACTATATAAATTTGAATTCCGATGGCCTAGCTCGATATTCCAGGTCGGGGTTCAAATTGCTATATAAATTCGAACACCGATGGCCGAGCTCGGTGTTCCAGCTCGGCGTTCAGATTACTATATATATTCGAATTCCGATGGCCGAGCTAGATATTCCAGGTCGGCGTTCAAATTGTTATATAAATTCGAACACCGATGGCCGAGCTCGGTGTACCAGATCGGCGTTCAGATTACTATATAAATTCGAATTCCGATGGCCGAGCTCGATATTCCAGGTCGGCGTTCAAATTGCTATATAAATTCGAACACCGATGGCCGAGCTCGGTGTACCAGGTCGGCGTTCAGATTACTATAGAATTAGAATAACGATGGACGAGCTCGATATTCCAGGTCGGCGTTCAAATTGCTATATAAATTCGAACACCGATGGCCGAGCTCGGTGTTCCAGCTCGGCGTTCAGATTACTATAAAAATTCGAATTCCGATGACCGAGCTGGATATTCCAGGTCGGCGTTCAAATTGCTATATAAATTCGAACACCGATGGCCGAGCTCGGTGTACCAGGTCGGCGTTCAGATTACTATAGAATTCGAATTCCGATGGACGAGCTCGATATTCCAGGTCGGCTTTCAAATTGCTATATAAATTCGAACACCGATGGCCGAGCTCGGTGTACCAGGTCGGCGTTCAGATTACTATAGAATTAGAATAACGATGGACGAGCTCGATATTCCAGGTCGGCGTTCAAATTGCTATATCAATTTGAACACCGATGGCCGAGCTCGGTGTACCAGGTCGGCGTTCAGATTACTATAGAATTAGAATAACGATGGACGAGCTCGATATTCCAGGTCGGCGTTCAAATTGCTATATAAATTTGAACACCGATGGCCGAGCTCGGTGTACCAGGTCGGCGTTTAGATTACTATAGAATTAGAATAACGATGGACGAGCTCGATATTCCAGGTCGGCGTTCAAATTGCTATATAAATTCGAACACCGATGGCCGAGCTCGGTGTTCCAGGTCGGCGTTCCGATTTTTGTCACCGATGGCCGATGACCGATCACAGAGCCAACTTCACACACATAAAATACTTGATACGTGGAAAATAATAACACAATTCGGTGATAGATTGTGTTTAAATGAAGTTGATGCGGCTCAGTTTATTAACCATTTACGACGTACAGATGCCTTTTAATACCTATGCAGCAGACGACCTTTGAAAACATTGTGGCAAAAGAAGAAATTTCTCATTTGCTTTAATGTTTTCAACTATATCAAATAATTTCATCTATAGAGATTTGCAGATTTGTTGCATCTGGGAAATGGTTAAGATTTCTGAGATGAAACAGTTAAACTCTATTCAAAAGTCATTTATTTTTCATAGATTTTGCCTGGATGTCGTAAGTTGAAGATTTGTCGTAAGAGGCTTAAACTTCTATGATATAAATGCGGTTGTGTGAAGATCAGGTTTGTCAATCCTTTCCCGCATACAGACGCACGAACGCACACTGCAGCTGACGGATTAAAAATAACCAATGTGACAAAAGGAGAAATTGCTCATAGTAATCAGTTTCTCCTTTCGACCGGTAGGGGACTAATACTATTTAAACTATTGAGATATGCCCTGTTCCCAGAAGCCATCTGGTACCTTTTCACATGGAAAGGCTTAAATAGAAAGATATCACTGCGAATAAAGATGAGAGATACCACCAAATAGAAAATAACTCCCTCAATGTGCTGTATAAATGGTTTTCACATTTCTTTAAAATGTCAATAACGATCTTTAGTATGTTTGCTGAGCTGGAAGTTTATATATTCAAGTTATTTGACTGGTACGAATGCTACATGGAGAACCAATCAATCAATATATTAAACTTACATTAAGCGACTATTAAACTGTGTGACACCAGGACTCGACTCCAAAGGCTGTCAGTTAGCTCGGTCAACACTGTGAAGATCGGAAATAAATCTTCTGTGTAATTTCTTTTACCATAAGCGACAAAACCTTGTTAACCCTTTCCCTCCTATAGACGCATTTTGAGTCATCTGTAGCAGACGACTTTTGAAAAAATGTCAACAAAAGCAGAAATTGCTCAAGACGATCAATTTCTGCTTGTGTCACCAT
>JASEVX010000008.1:11345854-11427888 GCA_031761405.1 Serripes groenlandicus
TGTAAAAAGTTGAAAACGTTTGTGCAAAAGCGAAAATTCTCGTTTTGAGCCATTTCTCTTTTTGTCACAGTGTTTTCAAAAATTGTCCGCTGCAGAGGGCGTCTGATAGCGTCTAGAGGGTAAGGGGTTGAAATACATACACAGTGTGTGGGTGTGTGACTGATGTAATTTCTCAATCATTTCCAACTAAAGTAAACATCATAATCAATGTAATTTTATGATACAATAATAACATGTTTTATCTAAATGTTTGATACTAGTTTTTAACATCAATTTCAAACCCTTCACACATGGACACAAAGCCTGCACCACGCCGACTAAGAAAAACATCTAAGGTTTTAGAGATGGTACATTATGATAGATAAGGAACATCTCCATAAATGAAAGCATGCATATAATACCCTTTCCCGCATGCAAATCTACAGCAGACGACTGTGAAAACATATAACAGAAAATATCTTTAAAAATTGAATGTATACTTTATTGAAGTAGAAATAAATAAAAATTGTGGGCAAAGGAAACTAAAGACGTTTTTATTGAATCGGTTTTAACCTTTTAAAACTCCGAAAATAGTTTGCTTCATTATTCATGTATTAGCTTAACTTTAACAATATTTTATTAAAATATGTTTACCCCATGTAAACATAAAGGTACATATAACAAGGGGCGTAGTGAAGGACTGGTCCGGCCGACACATTCCGTCTAAGGGGGGATAGATAGAGTAGTGATTCCTGAAACAGAAAATCCACATGATGCGAAAGTGTATATCCAGGTACGCCTGTGTGGCATGCTTAGGGCTGATCCGGGTGTCGATACTTTACGCAGAGTCCCACATGTTGATTTTCTCACGAGACGGCCTACACCATTGATTATTGCCAAGCTTACGCTCCTGATATACATTACTAAGTGAATCCCATTTGGGTTGGAAAAATTGAAAGGTTTATGAAAATCGAATTGTATATTTAATAATTCATTTGTATGAGATCGCGATATATAAGGGGAGCGCTATTGTTGGTTTACAATATACGTACTTATGTACTCAGTGAACTTCGGTTACCATACTAGCATCTGACCATGAACTTGCCTGTTCGGTATCTCAGTCGGTACGCGACGTGAGCTGTCAATCTAGGGGTTGTTGAGTTCAAAACCACCCTTGATCGGCCCAACATTCCTTTCCGACGTTTGACAAAAGGTCAGCTTGGAAAGAATGTTGTGTGAGAGTCCCTGTGAGAGAGGCCCGAAAACACATGAGCAAGTGAAACTGGTCGCCGTGATAAAATGACTAGAGATTGTTTAATACGGCGTTTAACCCCAATCAAGCAATCCCTGTTCGCCAACTAGTTGTAATGTAACCATGATTGTCAAAGACGTGTGAGCCTTTTCCCCTGGTAAAATGTATACGTTAGCGTTTGTGACACAGCGTATGTTCGAAGATCCGACGACGGGGCGTCCATGTGTTCTGTCTTACAGGAATCTACACAAGTTAACAGAATATTCTAACAAGCTTGTGCTACATGAAAAGTGGTGAATATCTTGACCAGGCTGTGCGGATACATACACTGATCTGGATCTTCACTGTTCACAAAAGTCAAATTGTATATTTTCTCACGAACGCGCTCGTGTGTTTCCCGATACTTATTGCATACTAGCATGTATGTGGTATTTTCAAACGGGGCTCAGACCTGCGACTTTCCTACCTCTCAATACTAGACCAACAAAAGCTGAAGTGAGACCGTGCATAGGAAAATGTACTACAGTCAAACTTGTCTTAAGCAGCCGCCCTGAATAGAATGTCAAAATGTGGCCTGCTGAACAAAGGTGGCTGCTTTATACAAGTCAAATTAGACAGAAAATGTTGCTTAGGTTATTCTTCATGTGGCTGCTTAATACAAGTTGGGTGCTTAACAGATATGACGCTACAACAAGTTTGAATATAGTTGGCATTTTTGAAAGTCCTTGCCTATGTTTAACACTGTTCCCGTATTGATTGCACAAGGTTGTTAGAGAGATTCTGTCAACGTCTGTAGATTCTGATAATACTGAAAAGGTGAACACTGTTTAGAGATGCCAACTTTTTGTTTATGCACGGCCTCAAATAATTAATCAGATAATAGAACATTGGTTCTACCAAATACCATTAAATTGCATAGAGAAATATATGAACAATACGAATGAATTTTGAAATGTATTCCAGAGTTGTAGTATAAAGTGAATGTATAAAAACCGGGCAGTGTTTCAACAACCGACCAATGACCTTAGAGAAGTTTACAAATACATGTGGTCTCTGTCCTTAACTATAATATGTTCACATCCCACAACCAAAAAAGTAAACTATTCCACACCGATACAAGTCGCCAGATTTTGTGAATGGTGCAAGATACAGACAGACCTCCACTGTTCACACATTACCAAAAATAGCCTGTTTATAAGATTATGTCACCAAGTGTAGATTATAAAGAGATGTAACAGATGTACAGGGTGATCTGAACCTACACTGCCCCAGGAAATACCAACCGGTACCCTTTCCCGTGGACGGGGCTCGTTTACGGGTATTGCGTTATAATTTAACTCCCAAAAAGGATAACCCTGACATATTAAGTTCCTCATTCGTCTCCTATTAACCCCATTTCCCAACTATATACGCTTTCTGTAGTCTCTGCAGCAGTTGACTTTTAAAAACATTGTGGCAAAAGTAGAAATTTGCTCAAACGAGCAATTTGTGCTTTTGCCACAAAAGTTTATAACTTGTTCAGTGATTAACCCTACAATTATAGAGATTTTCTATATTTTTTAGTAAACATTTTCAAAGTCGTCTGCTGCAGACTTGCTGTATGTGGGAAAGGTTTAAATGCACAACTAGTACATATCCATTTGGCTTTGTGACAATACAAATGGTATATCGTATATATAGCCCATTAAGTTAGTTCAGACTGTAGTCCACTCAATTACCCCTTTCCCACATACAGACGCTTTATGACACCTCTGCAGCAGACGTCTTGTGAAAACAGCGTGACATTGCTAGAATTGCTCAAAACGAGCAATTTCTACTTTAGCCACAATGTTTTCAATAGTTAACATATTCATTATAAGGATTTTTTTCCATATTTTTTATAGATATTTTCAAGGTCGTCTGCTTCAGAATTGTTGTATGTGGGAAAATATTAAGCTACAGTTACTACAATTTCTTCCTCCTGTGTTTTCAAAGGGAGACGAAACCCACACTATCTTTTCGGGTAAACAAATATGTGAGATCTTACATTCCTGGGTAAATTGAAATGTAATTACGTTATACTGGCAATCGAAAAATCCGGGGAAAATGTAATTCAAGAAAACAAGTTTAGCAAGATAAAAATATCACGACGATGATATACATAGAAGCATAAGATGATTTAATCTCACCATAGGCTAAATAACGTCTTTACAAGAGAATATCCTTGCCGCCAGTAGATATACCATATCAGAATTTGGGCAGTGATCTTGGAAAACGAATCATAATCCTTTCCCCACATACAACAAATCTGCAGCAGACGACTTTGAACACATTGAGGATATTTTCAACGGAACGATTAAGTTATAAAAAGAGTTGAAAACATTGCGGCAAACGGAGAAATTGACCGGTATGGAAATTTAAAATGTAATGTTGTATTGAATTTAGTGTATGTGGTCATTTACCTTGCAGTTCTGAAACAATCGCCATCGGGTGGCCATTTTGAAAGGGATTGTCTCAAAACAGTTGGTGTCTATAATCCTAAGTTCTCAGAATAGTTGTATAGTTATATGTTAACGCTTTGCGTCCTTTGTAGCAGAAAACATTGCGGAAGAACGGGAAAATGTCTCCTTTTCACACGATGATTTGATTTATGTATTAAAACGCCTCGGTGGTTGAGTGGTTAGCAGATAATACCAATATCTAAAATGGCCTGTTGAAAGCGGGGCAATCACCATTATACGATCAAACAATTATGTACAATAATTAAACATCCAAATATTCAGATATTTCATCTTTTTTTCCCCCAGATGTGTTCACAAAGCAGACGAAACTAAATATATCACATCAGGTACACGGTTACCGTTTCCCTCATATATACGCATTTTGACGCGTTTACAGCTGAAGACTTTTCAAAACATTTTGTTTTCATGAACAACGAAAGAGTTGAATATGGTTATTTGCATGAACAACGTGAAAATTATTATTGTGGCAAAATAAGAAATGGCTCATTATGACCATTTTCTCCTTTGCCAAATGTATTCAACAAGAGTGATACGCTTTGAACTCAAACGGAATATGCTTTCTCTGTTTAATATTCGATTTGTTAACGAGCTTTATGCTCTAGACCATTTTAAGTGGGTACTCCGCATCATGGGCGCCCCACTACCTCCAGTCGTCAATTCGAATATCAACATAATGTTTCTACAGCTCACGTTCACTTTTGTGAGTCGCTGTGTCCAGCTGTATTCGCCAATTTAACTGTGTCAGAACGACAACCAGTATTGTTCAACATCAGGCTTAAACGCACTATGTTTGAGGTTGCTGTTAAGCATTGATAGTTTAATACTAATGTAAATTAGTACCGAACTTGTATATATAACCCTATATAGTAGTCAGTAATTGTCTTTTCTTTTTTTGTCTGTATGTTAATATATTTGTTCTTTTTTTTTCTATTGAAATTGTATAATTTATTTGTGTAGTGTAAAATTTAACCTACGATATCTCCAAACATGGAGGCAATAAAGAATTGTATTGTATTGTATTGATTCAATAAATATTTCTCTATTTATAGGGAATTTCTCTATTTTGAACTAGATGATTTCAAAGTCGTCTGCCGTAGCTTTGATTTATAAGGGGAGTGGATTAACCGAAACTTCCCGAACAGAAAGGTGCGTCGACAGTAACGTCTGTGGCAGTGTATAGTAGACCTTCTTCAGCTTTGGCAAGGTGAGAAGACGATATCCTTTCCAAAATTCAACAACTCGTGAGCAGACGACTTTGAAAACATCTCGGCAAAAAAGTGAAATGTATCGATAATTGAATAAGTAATTACTCAATACTTGAACGGATTGTGGCAAAAAAAGGTGAATTTGCTCTTTATAAGCAAATTCTTCTTCTTGCCACAATGTTTCAATCGTCGTCCTTTGCAGATGCATCTGCATGCAGAAAAGGGTTAACCTAAAATGTCTGGATGTGCATTCGTATATCGTGTATTTATCAGACAACATGTGTGCCAGCGTCTAATTAAACTATTTAATGCAGCTCAGTGAAATAAATTTCGCATTACATTTCTTATTACAATATTACCCCTTTGCTAAATACGCCTCTAACGCCTCTGCGGTAGACGACTTTAAAACAAAATGTGGTTAAAGCAGAAATTTCTCCATGATATCAAAGTCATCCCTAAGTCATCTTTTCAATTATAGAGACTTTTCCTACTGTTTGCATATTTGTTTTAAAGATGTCTGCTACAAATGTGGTGTATGCTTGTAAGAGTTATATATTCGTTGTATATATATAGAACATTAACCCGCTCTCGGATCAATAACTCTCGTTGGGATTGTTCGGCTTAACTCGTAAGCCCGACTTAGAGTTCTGACGTTATTCATTAAAAAACAAAAAATATTCAGCTACGACGGTGTTCATGAAAATAACCATATTCAACTCTTTCATTGTTCATGACAATAGCCATATTCAACCCTGTCATTGTTCATGAAAATAGCCATATTCAACTCTTTCATTGTTCATGAAAATAGCCATATTAACTCTTTCGTTATGAAAATAGCCATATTCAACTATTTCATTGTTCATGAAAATAGCCATATTCAACTATTTCATTGTTAATAAAAATAGCGATATTTAACTATTTCGTGGTTCATGAATATAACTATATTCAACTATTTCGTTGTTCATGAAAATAGCCATATTCAACTATTTCATTGTTCATGAAAATAGTCATATTCAACTCTTCGTGGTTCATGAAGATAGACATATTCAACTATTTCATTGTTCATGCACATAGCCATATTCAACTATTTCGTGGTTAATGAAACAGCCATATTGATCTATTTCGTTGTTCATAAAAGAAAATAGCCATATTCAACTCTTTCGTTGTTCATGATATACCATATTCAACTCTTTCGTTGTTCATGAAAATAGCCATTTTCAACTCTTTCGTTGATTTTGAAAATAGTCATATTCAACTTTGACATTGTTCATGAAAATAGCCATATTCAATTTTGATATTGTTCGTAAAAATAGCCATATTCAACTATTTCGTGGATAATGAAAAAGCCATATTCATCTATTTCGTTGTTCATAAAAAATAGCCATATTCATCTCTTTCGTTGTTCATGAAAATAGCCATATTCAACTATTTCGTGGTTCATAAAAATAGCCATATTCAACTATTTCGTTGTTCATGAAAATAGCCATTTTCAACTCTTTCGTTGATTATAAAAATAGTCATATTCAACTTTGACATTGTTCATGAAAATAGCCATATTCAATTTTGATATTGTTCATAAAAATAGCCATATTCAACTATTTCTTGGTTCATGAAAATAGCCATATTCAACTATTTCGTTGTTCATGTAAATAGCCATATTCAACTCTGACTTTATTCATGAAAATAGCCCTATTCAACTCTGACGTTGTTCATGAAAATAGCCATATTCAACTCTGACGTTGTTCATTAAATAAGCCATATTCGTGAAATCTAATCTTGGTCTACTTTGCTTCCTATTTCATGTAGAGATGGAAATCTGATCCATGAATATGCATGTCACCAGTAAACCCTTTTCAACACACAACACACGTCTGCAGAAGACTTTTAAAACATATTTGCTTAAATACGGAAACTCTCTACAAATGAAAGAATGCTCATTATAAAGAATTGAAAACATTGCGTGACATATGAAAACATATTCTCATGAGCAATAACTCCCTTCTGCCATTTTTTCAAAATTTGTCTACTGCATGAGCGTACAAATACGTCCGCGGTTTGGAAAGGGTTAAGATCTACGATGTTGATAACAGATGCAGTTTTTAGCAAGATACGCCTTATCAAAGGACTATATTACATAACCCCTGTCCACATACAACTGCCCTCTGACGCCTCTGCAGTGTACGACACTTAAAATAATTTTGGCAAAAGTAGAAACTGATCATCATGATCAATTTTTCCTTTGACTTCAAGGATTATAATATAATCCAATAATTACACATTTATTCATGGAGATTTCTTTATGTTTGCGTTAATGTTTTCATAGTGGTCTTCTGCGGATTTGTTGTATATAGGGCCAGTATCGCTCCACTGCCATAAGGCAACAAATAAATCTCCAAACAGCCCCACCTCCTGGTGGCCAGGTAGTTTAAGAGATAACTATTTTTAAGGCTAACAATCGGCCTGACACTTTCGGAGAAGATTTATTTTCACTATTCCCATGTAAGACAAATTAGCCCCGCCGCCTCGCGTACATGTTTTCGACCAATCATTATGGTTTGAAGGAATCTGATAGAGGGTCATCCAATGAACATTTCTGCAAAATATTTTTTAAATCATCCAATCAGTTTAGCAGGAGAAGACTTTTAAAGTTTTTTCTTACGGTTGCCATGGAAACCATGATTTTGCATGAATCCAAACAATTTGAAGGAATCTAGGAGAGGACATTGAGAGCATGCTTCCTATGAAGTTTCATCCCAATTTTTCAAGTCGTTGGGGAGGAAGTCGTTTGAAGCAAAATATTAACGCATGGACGCACGCACGGATGCACGACGGACAATTCGCCATGACTTACATAAGCTCGACTGGCTTTCAGCTAGTGGAGCTATTGCTACAAACACTCATACACAAAACACAACAAAATAACCGAAATATCACAAATATGATCAAATGGCACAGTGTGGACGTTTGTATATAGTATTATTGGGACCGTTGTTGTTGATCATGTTGTAAATAATCTTACATTAACTTTTTACCCATTGTGCCATTAAGATCAATATACCCAACCAAACTTTTTGAACAAAATATTTCGGTCCACCCTTTGTCCCTTTGTACCAGTGGAGATGTATACATAAACTTATGCTACTTTACGGGCAAAGGGTGGAATTCGGTGTACTAAATGAGAGGGGGCTAATGATTGGCTTATCAAAACATTTGGTCGAACTCGGCTTTTTCCTTTCAATCAAGCTTGATTGAGAGGGGGGAGGCGAGCTTGACCAAAAAAACGGATTGAAATTGAGCCAATCAGAGGCCCCCTATCAAACCATTGTTGGACCATTCATTTTCACACAAAATATTTTCCATATACATAGAACGACATAAACATATTAACCTTTCAAGGAAAGCAATTGATATACATACAGTTATTTTTAATGAAACATATTTTTAAACATTAGTCTTATGTACAATTATTAAAACAGAAAACGGGAGAAATGTTAAGCAATTGGAAAGTAAATATCGAAAGTCAGAAATAGAAGAAATTAATAGAAAATTATAGAAATCCTGAAATAATAGTCCCTATAAAAATGTTGAAAGGAGATAACAATGGCAGCTCGCCAAATGGCTTTATGCCGAAAGGCGAGGATAAATAAACCCAATACGACGACGACGGCCAGTGGAGCTAAAAATAAAGAAATTTCTCATAATGGGTAATCTTTTCTTTTCCACAGGGTTTCCAACTCTTTTCGGTAATAAGAGGTTTACCATAGTTTAGCCCAGATGTTTTCGTCTGCTGCAGATGTGTTGTATGTGGTAAACGGTTAATGTAGTGTGGGCGTGGCACAAACATTATAAAACAGAGCAGAAATCATTTAAAACTTATTTAGTTTACATCGATTACGTATGAAGCATTCAGCTTATATTGGTCAAGCTCGATGTCTAGATCATGGAGACATAGCCAGTACTCGCGCCGTTTGTGTGCAACAATCCCAAAGGCAGAACCATTTTAGAGAAAATAGAATGTATTCTTGTCCCCAATTAATTAGTCGAATGCCAGTGGTAAAGGGCCATTACTCCTCATAGCCAAGGGCTGCTGGCAAACCAAAAGGAGAATAAATATATACACGTTGGGCGCCGCCGTGTCAAGGATAATTAAATGTCGCCTCTGTTTTTATATATACACATGTATAACTAAAGAGCAGATGTATTGACCTTTGACTCTGGATGTCCCTATTCGGACCACACTGCACCCGAAAATAAGTAGACTTCGTGAATGTTCGTACACATCTTCGGAAGGAAACTATATTTAGACGAAATGCTGTCACAATTTAGAACATAAGAATAAATAAATAACGAGTCATGCTCGGTAGAACGGACCTACCTATGTTCTATGGCAGTGGTCCAACTATTGCATGCGCCAGGTCAGGGTCAATTAAGTGTACCAAAAGTATGTCTCTCGTTTACAACCTGTATAACAGGTTTGGGGTGGAATATTAATTGCTTGAACAAGTTCTAATTTACCGATTGTGGTCCATGACCACTGTGCTAGTCTTCGATATTTCATGCGAGAACCAAGATCAACAATTGTCCAAAATAATTTGTAAATCAAATGTTGTAGTTAGGTTATAGCTCGAACGGATGAAAGGACGGACTATCATGCAGGTAACAACTATCATGGCGACTCTATGTCTTCTGTGTCAGGAAAAGCGTTAACCCTTTCCGACAAAAAAAAATATGCAGCAGACGATTTTGGAAAACGTCTAGGTAGAACTAAAATTGCTCATAGTGCGCTATCTCTCCTTTGAGTTTTGTCACAATGTTTTCATAAGTCGACTGCTGCAGGCGTCAGAAAGCGTGTGCAAATCAACTATGCGCCGATGGTGGGAAGACGTCCTACTCCTCTTTTAGAGCGGCACATTGCTGGTGGCGAAGGACATCTTCGAACACGCATATTAACCCTTTCCCATAACAGCAAATGTGCAGCAGACAACTTTGAAAACATATAGACAAAAACATGAAAAGTCTCCATAAATGATTGTTTAATTGTTAGGTCGAGTTGAAAACATTGTGGCAAAAGGAGAAATTGCCCATTATGAGCAATTTATCCTTTTTCCACAATGTTTTCAAATGTCGTCTGCTGCCCTTTATGTGGGAATGGGTTAAGAACGTCCCATAAGTGCTCAATTGGTGACATACCTGCATTATATGACCGTAGTTCCATAACGCCTTATTCATTGCCTTGTCGTAAATAAGTCTCAAGAAACATGAGCAAATACGCAATCCTGCTGAAAGTAATGTTTTCTTATTGAGATTTTACGCCGCTTTCCACATTATTTCAGTAATATCACGTCGACAGTTCTCCTATTCATGATCCATGGGTAAACAAACCAGTACTAGGCTATAAAATGTGCCTTGCACCAAGGGCACTGAACCATGTTGTGCCGCGACTGGGGACTGAACCCGGGACGCCCGGTTTCAAATCCCCGACGCTAACAACTTGACCACGGCGGATTCCTGACGGCACAACGAATGGCTGTAAAACTACTTTTATGTAACGTTGAGTTATTACAGTGCCGTCAAAGAAAACTAAAGACCCTTTTTATCCATAGTATGTGCCGGCCGACATCCCCCAAAATGGTTGAAACAATTGTCAGAAGAAAGTTCCCCTACACGTCTGTACGCATGCTCACGTCTTTCTGCTCTGAAAAGGAGGATCAATACTCATTTGAAAACATTACAAGTCCCAAACGATAAAGAGGAAATGCGTTAGGCGGGTTTCGATTAAGTCATTTCTTCCTAACTTGACGTCGGCGTTTAGCCAGAAGCATACACACATACGAGCGCTGTGGCTGCAAAACGACTCCTCTAGTGGTACCGTTGCTTACCGAACAGTCTAAGTAAGTTTTAACGGCTTAACGAAATTTATTTCACAAATGAGTCCGACAAAAGTATCGGTTCTGCCAATGTGACGTAACGTGCGAGTGTCCATTCATCTGAAGATTTTAGGCTACACGTGCTTCAGAAATGCACTATCAAAAGCATCTGCACGGCCACGATACATTGATGTTTAGCCAAGCGGTCCAATACTAAAGGATTGTTAGATATTGACGTACGTTTTTAAGACGATCAGGAGTGTAGCTCCCTTTAGGCACTGTAGGCACGTGCCTACACATTTTTTCTAAAAATGCCCCAAAATGCAGCTGCGGCGATATACATCAGCCTGCGCTGTCCGCGCAGACTGATCCGGCCGACACATTCCATCTTAGGGGGATAGATGTATAAAGTAGTTATTCCAGAAACAGAAAATCCACAGGAGGCGAAAAGTGTCTATCCAGGTAGGCCTGTGTGGCATGCTTAGGCTGATCCGGGTCGATACTTTACGCAGTCCACAATGTTGATTTTCTCACGAGACGGCCTACACATTGAGTATTGCAAAGCTACGCCGCTGACGACAATGTAGGGTTTATATATGTGCGAAAGCGAAGACGAACCTTGTTACCATTGCTGGTTCATGCTAGACATACTATATAATTATTACAATTACTTAAGTTTCCAGACTATAGCCACCGGCTCCTATAGAATACATGAACTCTTGGCAATCAATAACAGCAAACTTACACGGACATCAAGATTAGGAAGTTACAAAATCAAGTACGATATTTACTTTTTTAATTGGTTTTATTTGTCTAAAAAATCATGAGTATACATACATAGTCAGTGAAATTGTGATTATGAACATATAGATACTGGTTTTCTGTGCACAGTAAAACTAAGTTCTTAACTCGACTCCGAAAGTTTCATAGCGTTTACCATTTTTATTTTTCCACTCTTCAGTCTCAAATCAAATCACAGAGGTTGTAAAACATCGGTTACTTTCGAGATAAGTGATGTATCCTCGTTAAAAACCACAAGTCAAAAAGGTGAATTAATTTAAAAACAAGTTATAACTACATCCGTAATATATAATATGTTGTAACACGCCTATCTTGGCTTCCTGATACATGTCGTAGTGTGCCACTGATTTGATATCCAACAGTAACCACCCTGATCAGACTGATTTTTATCTTCACTGGTCGTAAATGACCAGATTACAAATTTGACCTTGTAAATATAATTAAAATGTTCGCGAGTACAATCAAATTTGTCAATGACCAATTAGTATTAAAAAGTCTGACGAAAACCTTAACTGGTTGCATTAAGATCTTGTATAAGGTCCTGGTATTAAGAAAAGTGTAAATGACCATTCTTGTCTAGAACTAGGTTTACTGCACACAAGAAATCATAATAGTTTACGGTGTGCAAATAAGTATAATACAGAATCTGTATAATAGTGTTACAGAAAGGGAAATGTATTCCAAATAGAATTCAAATCCATATACGAAGTCGTGTTTGTGGTTTGGTTGTGACGACTGCCATTCTTTTTTCTAATGTTCTCCTGTATGTATTTATACCACTTCTAACCTTGAGAAACCAGCTTGTACATTCTTTTTTTTTTTTTTTTAGCTTCTCATTACATGTTTCTTGGTTTAATCTTTCATTTTAATGATAACAAACATTTAAAACATAGCTGAAAAAGTAATGGTTGCTCTTCATGGAGAAGTGGTAACATTTCTCACACTGTTTTTCACTACGATCTTAAAAATGTAATTTATTATCTCTCACTAGGTTCACTGCAGCATCAACTAAATACTTCAGGAAACGAGTTGCTAATAGAATGTACGATCAGATCAGTATACGTGGATGCAAAGCTGATCTGGATCTACAGTGCACCTAGATCATATTCTACCTTTACATGTATAGTTACCATCTGTATAATTCAAGTGAATATGGTTGCGTACACAAGGCTCATTACACAGAGAGAGCCGTTCCATTCTATTCTTTCTCGTATGCATACATCTACTGACATTAAAAACAAAACTAAACACCATTTTAAAAAGTTCACAAATCTATTTTTTGTACACAAGTGTTAAAAACATATAAGTGTTGAACAGTTGACACATACATTTGTTTTCTTTGGAAAGCTTTCACCATGATCTGTTCTCGAATATATTGTGTCAGGCAAACTCTTTCTCCAGATTTGTTTTAATCTTCGACTTTGGGTAAAATAAATGGTCTAATTTGAAAGTTGTGTGGCATATCATTAGCATTACCCAAAATGGAATGAACAGTACAAATTGTGTAAAAAGAAGTTTCAATTATTTGTTAGATAAACAAACAGTAGCAAATCCACAAATCAGAATACAATAGCAGTCTAGCAGCTGCATTATGATTTCTGGATTTGCTTCTACCTTAAGACTTACAGCTGGCTGATCACCTTATATTTTGAATTAAGCTAATGTTATTCAAGTACAAAATATTGGTTCAATATAGTCAATTACATAGCCATATATCTCTTTATAGATTGCTTCAAATAGTACAGTTGTAACTATGTCTTGTACAAGATGTAGTTACAACTCTGCTGCGTGAAACCATCAATATTTTATAATGAATACAATAAATGCAACAAAGATATGAACATATTCAGTTTCAAACACCCTAAAGTGGAACTTTGTCTACAGCCCACACTTGTAAAATCTTATTCATTACAATCCTCGTTACTATAATCAATGAGAGTGTTTACAAAACTCGGTCTTAATCCACCTAATGCTAGATTGAATATAAACATATAACCATATGCAAGATAAAATCTCTAATAAAACTCTAGTTAAAGGAACCCAACACCAAAATCCTATCTACTGCAATAATGAGATTTTTTATGTTAACTACTGACAAAGAAAGAAGAGAACCTGATCTCAGAATTTAAAAAAAAAACCATACTTAATAAACACCATTTTAAGAAAAGAATAAGAATTAATAAGTTTTACGTTCAATGCATCTCAAGAATGCATAATTAATTCTTATCATCTAACTTTCTTCAGGTTGATACACATGACCATAACTGTCACACAAGGTGAAAAGCTTTCTCAACGAGTTGTAGAGTGAGTTTGTTTATATCCGTGAGTCCATATGTCCATTACATCCACACAATACGGGTTATCTAAGAAAGCGCCTCACAAACATGTGACCTTGCGAAGTCCCCAACTACATTCTGTTGAAAGGATGTAGTTACTTCTTTATGAACTGTAAGCAATGATATGTAATTGTTTTTGAAAATGTAAAGAGTTGCTATCGGTATTATCATTTTATGATATTCAAATTTGTAAATTTATTTAAACCTTTAAATGACCTTGACCTTTCTGACCAGGTTGTTTGAAACACCATAATAAGGGTAAAGCAATACATGTATTTAAGGACAATGTATTAAGTCTTCTTGTAAAGCAAAGCAATGTGAAAAAATTCTTAATGCAATCCTTCCTGACTTACTGATAATCCGGTCTTATTGGATTACCATTTAGACAGCCTTCTAGTCCGAAAGATTATCAAATTCCACTGAGAAGTTAAATCATAACCATTTTAAAATTCAAATGTCGAGATAAACCTATCTGATATATGCATATCCTTTTCAGGGGGTGTAATTATTTTCTTTTTAATTGTAAGTGATGTGTAAAAACTAAATACAATATACAACTAAAAATTGTGATTATATGTTTTTAAATCTGGCTAATATACAACATAAAAGCATTTCTGCTTATATTAAGTTTCACAAGGGACTAAGACCGATTCTTAATAACACTCTCACCAAATAAAACAAGACATAATTGACCATTCACCTTAGACACCAAAACTTCCAAATATGACCTCTGTATTTGAAACAGAATATCAATCTTCATATTAGACCATCCAATGAAACCTTCAACCTTTGGAATTATATAATACATCTGAATTTTGATCGATTATATACTTAAGCCATGTCAAGCAATCAAATACAATGCATACAAAAGTGGTTTTTAACATACAGAACAATGATCAGTACAAATTATGGCATTGTGAGCTACAAGAGATTCATTTACTGTCCACATCAGTGACGACCATTGCAGCAGATGGTTAATCATAACATCATGCAAAAAGAAGGAATCACTATTGGTATAGCCAGTTCTTCTTTTCGCAAGATGTTATCCACTGTAAACAGTACAGATTAGGTATACCTTAGTTGGTTAATTGCACTTGATAGGGCATTCATAAAATAATGGCCAATTAACATACAGAATTAATAAAATTTTGGAACAAGATGTAAGCTATTCTCATCTATATCAAGCCAGTACCACAGTACTATTTTGGACCACAGATATTTAAGCTTTTTTAATGGTAGTTATGACATAGCAACACACTTTTATTAGACATTTATTATGAGGTATATTAACATATATGGGAATAACCTTATCTGAAGCTGTTCAGCTGCTTCCTCCAAAAACATTGCCAGAAAAGTATCATTTGCTTGATATGGCAGTGACACTTTTCAAAAGCGATGCTTTCCATAAAACCTAATGCAGAACTATTGTTACTACAACCAATATGTTGTGGCACAAGTTTTTACAATAGGCAATCATTTTCAGTCTTGCTAAATATATTAATGGATGCATTTTTATTCCCATAGAGTTCAGTTGTATTTTCACTGCAAACATTGGTTAACAACAGTTTTCATGTAAATAACTCTTTACTAATTATTTTCCAACACATAAAGGCTGATATGTACAGTCATACCTAACAATGATCATTGCTTTTTTGTACAAATATTGGCCATTTATCATGCAAATTCAGCAACATCTTGTTGACATTTCTCCATTCATATATAATCAGACTACATTGAATTCTATCTCTCTCCTTTCATTGCCATTCAACAAATCGAATTTCCATGATAAAAGGTCAACAGTATACTCTTTCATACTATTATAACAAAAACAACACTTGTATATTGATGATTCCTTTTCAATTATGAGAAATGCTGTACAACAACAAACCATAGGAATTAACAGACTAATAAAGATCATACCTAACCATCATTACAGACTTGTCAGTCCAGAACTCCAGCAGGTCTTCTGCTATTGTCCAACAGCCTGACCAAATTCAAACATTTTATTACAAACATTGAAGACCCTGTGTATTGCATGATAATTGGCTTGGCTTTCATGATCTTCAATTGTTGATAATTTCCTAAGGAGTTTTTGTTTTATACATTTGCACCCATCTGCATTTTCATAGTTTTATCAATTGTGAGATTCTTAAATAATGGACAATTGTATGCTAGAATATGCCACAACTTGGGTGATGTGCTTAATCAAATGTGTGTGTACAAATTGCTTTGAATTTTTTGGAAAAGTTTCCGTAGAAACACTACTATCTACACAGGAATGTACAAGGATCGTAAAAAGCTCGCCTCTAGTCTAGGAAAGCTCATCTGATCTTCATGCTTTAATTCTACAGATCCTTAAAGGAAGGAAATTTAACCAGATGATAGATAGAACATGTTTATAATCAAAGAGTTATCACAAAACATTCGTACAGATATATACAATCATATGAGTATGAAAATCTGTAGTTAATTGTCAATTTCACAATATAGTTTTATAATAATTGATATCTATGATATAAATGGAAGGAGAATTCCTGTAATGCCCTTTTAGTTATCAACACATGTTTTCTGCTTAATAAAAATCCTCTTGAGTGTTTTATGTTCGGGAGCCAAGCTCTGTATTGCACAAATAAGCCAACCTGCCAATAGGTTTTTTAAGTTCATGAAGATCAGGTGAAACTACCAATGACCAGTCACATTTATTTACTCTGACCTCGGCTCTTTATATTCGCACTGGACAAATAAAACAACAAACGAGTCCAAAATCCACAACAAGAGAAGCATGAAATGACTCAATAATCTTCTGTTGTTGACAATTGACCAGGGTAGGAACAAAATCATGCATAAATGTACAGTATTAAAATGTAAAATAATGGCAATTAATGGTTCCACTTCTAACAATGAACATATCTGCTTAAAATACCTTACTCACCGACTTTGTTTAACAAGGACCTTATTTGATCTTTATATAGATTTTATTAAAATGACCCATTTAATATCTCGACATTTAATTTTTGTATGTGTGTATGCAACAAAAATCTGCCAGTTTCAAAATCACAAAGACTGTTTATAAGTAAATAAATTATTTTTTTCCAAATGATAACAACTTCGGTAACTTTTATATATATTTATAAAAAAGAGAAATTCAACTCCAATCTATCACATGCACATTCTGGACAACGAACCTTAGCAGAGGTCTAAACAAGGGACAATAAACTGTTGTTTTTTCCAAAATACATCTTATTACCAAACTAAACCCTAGGTTGTGGTCGCTAAAAATAATTATCTCAATGACACAATTGTTCTTAGCACCCAAAACATACAGCTTGAGGAACAATAAGGATTCTATGTAATATGCCCCTTATTTAGTACTCCGCTGTTATCATCTTTCTCATCGAGACTTTAACACCCTTTATTGTCTTCAAAGAAATATATCAAAATATATTATCCCCAAAGTTTTATAGACATCTAGCCTTTCCCTCTAGTCACCATTTGTTTCACTTAGTTTCTAGCACAACTTTTGCAAGCTTCATCTAACATCTTAAAATTAATGAATAACTTTCTATCTTTATTCAAAGAAAGAAAATATTCTTGTTTTTTTGTCTTGTTTGGTTTAATTTATTAATTTCAATTTGGTCTTTACTTTAACCATGTTGTTGTTTTTCCGAAGTCAAAGCCAAAAATGCAATGGAAATTTATTAGCAAATTGTCAACATATACTTGATCCCAATTGACTACATATCCCTGAAGACACTTGTTTTATAACAATACCACTGCATTTCAACTAGTAACATTATCTTTAATATTTCTTTTTACAGGTCAAGATAAGGCATAACTGGTCTTTGTCCAATAGTAACCGACTTATATGTGAATTAACTCTTATGCTGTGGGTACACAAATGAAATGGCTCCGCGAGCGATTCTTTGTTATCCACAACAAAGGGTTAATAATTTAGGACCATGAAATGTGACCCTTATCTAGAACTGCTTTTTTTTTAATACATATAAACAATTAGCAAAAACCAAAGATTTTAAGATGGCATCTAGACCTAGATTTAAACATAGCTTTATTAATATCTATCTTAGTATAGTACATCTAATCTACATATCACAATATAAACATTGAATATTTAGCGATGAACATATTGCCATGTTAATTCTGTTGCTTGCCTACATCCTGTTAACCCTCATCCTGCTGTAAGACAAACAGTAGTAGCTTAAAGTGGTGCATCAAAAATGAGGGTCATGTAGGTTAAACTCAACAGATTCAAAACATTGATGTGCAAAGAATGACTATCGACCTATTTAAAATTATAAGATCTATTTTCTTTAAAATTTTAACCAAAAAGAAAAAATATGACACATATTTTCAATTCATCATTCATTCTTGTAGTTCTAGACATTTATGATTTATAGTACCAACTTTCACAAATATCTCGGAGAATGTGGTCTAGTTGTGTAATTCAAATTGTGTGTAAGCCCGCTTTTATTTGTCAAATCTAATTGTTATATGGGTATTGTTATATCATCAAACAAGAAGGGGGTTATTTGATAAGTTTCAAAAACAGCTGAAGTATATGACATTATATGATCATACAATAGCACTGCTCTAGATCCAAATCTACTTTAAAATGTGCATTTGGTAAATGATAACGATAAAGCTTGCCCTAAATGCATATGGAGAAAAAGATAATGAATGAACATTGCAATGTTTAAAAACTCCTCTCTCCGGTAGTGTAAACAATGACTACTGGATGAACCCATCTGCTTTTTCCTCCACTAGACTAACAGTGATTTTGACCACTACACTAACAGTGACAACTTTCAAAGTTCTTTTACGCAACAAGTCTCTTCAAACAAACCAAAGTGCATAGAAAAAACAACAATAAGTGTCATAACGACACATTTGATACACATCACAACCAAAACATAAGTATACTGTCTATTTTATTCCTTCCAGAGTTATCTGGTTGTTTTTATCCAATAACTATATTAACAAGTAGTCAGTTTTCAGCTAAAATACATCAACTTCTTTATATATTCAACAACTGATTTTCAATCTAATGCACTGTTAATATTTTCCTGCAGTAAAGCTTAAAAGGTTAAATGGACAGTATAAAAATGTTTATGGTCTTGACAAGATTTAAACACAACAAAATGATAAACAATTGCAACCTTCTGTGTTATTATTGTAACAGAAAGGGGACGAATCGCATGTTTAATTCCAATATCAATGTTGCCAACATATACAGAATATTGACTGCACAGTTTACAAATACAGAACCCTTGATAAGTTTACTTTTATTTCATTTCTCCTAAAAGCCCTCATTAGACCAGAACCGTTACAGTGAAGACTTTAGTTCGCCTCTTGGTAAGGGCATGTTTTTTCAAATTTAAAAACTTCATTGCTCATCAAAAGCCTCCTCCTATGTTGTAGATGGTTACCAGGTATATAATATTCACACACAACTTATCTAGGTCTCTGTAATCTTAAATGCCCAATATTGTATTGATACTATATAACTTCTCTGTTTATGTCATTATATTAATTTAACAATATTTAAATTTAAGCTCCTACACTGTAGGCCCTTTTTCTTCAAGAAGGATATCTAAAACACAGTGACCGAAACAAAGGAGGAATTCAATGTTTGCAGATTTTGTCAAGGACGGACACATACATGCTAAGATCTAGTTAAAAACATTTTCATATTTTTTTAAAATTAATTGTAAAAAGAAAAATTCATTACACTTATGAAATGAAAAATTTAATCTCTGAAAATATTTTGCAATTAAACAATAAAGCTGCAATTTATATGAGAAAGGTTTTTTTTTTTGGAAAAAATTCAAACGATGTAAACAATCTATAAGGCAAAATAATCGGGAAAAAATGAAAACAAAATTGAAGAACAAATTCATTCAATTATATTTATCACTAACTACAAAGCGCTTCGAATGCATCAAAATTATTAAGCATAAAAACATTAATGATCTTTTTCCATCCTTTCAAATTTGTTTTTACAATTTCTCAGATTCCAGTAAAATTAAAAGCTCCTCTTTTTTAAAATGCATATTGCTACTGTGCAGACAGTATTTTTAGGTTAATAGTAATGACATCATTTTATTTCCTTATAGTTATTAAAGTTTATTTTCTTCATTTGAATATAAATCCTAAATTTAAACCACTATTAGTCGACCATCAATTCAAAATGTACCAAACCGGCTCTTTCCATGATGTCGTGTCGAAGATTTTTAGCGTAAATCTTACATGTAACCATGATAAGGACGGCTGGATTGGGGTTATCAAATCTTACAAATACAAGGGGAGACCGATAGCCCTGTTGATTTCTGTAAGGGAAATACTTGAAATGGAAACCATGACTCGGGTAGTATATAACGTTCCCAATGTTGTCCTTGTCAGCAGGGTTCTGAAACAAACAAAAGGTTAACATTTCAAATAGTTCTACAAATCAACAGTCTATCATTATACAAACTAAATAAGTTCGGAAGTGTCCATTATCCTACATGAAGATTTATTACATTTGATTGAATGGAACTTTAGCCTATTTTCAAAGTCAAATCAGTTGTATAACAGCAGCAAGTTCACCCACCAAACATGTTTTCCCTTCCATTCTGACACCACATTCTTCCAATGTAACTATTACCATGTCAAATTGACTTCTAGACCCTTGGTGGAACAAATGATGCTAGGCACAATGATTCTGTATCAATCATCAGAAACCCCTAATCCCATAACTCTTTCAGCGCCGAATTGTTTAAAGTGGACTCTTCCATGTTCAAAATCGGGCGTCTCCATTTCTAGTGTAGTATAAGTTTGGACTATGTTGGCAACTAGAAGGCAAACAATGCTGCTTTCAGGTGAGACAGTTCGTCACGAGCTGACTCACCTGAATCAGTATTGTTTGCTAAAACCTCAATATTGCCTTTGGCGCCGAAAGAGTTAGAAAGAAACTGTTAAGTACTTCTGGTCCATTTATCCTGACACCGGTCGGTTCGTCATAATAAATCTTTGGTATGACTTTGTCGGGGATCGAACTCGCAACAAACAAAGCGGGCAGGACACTACCACTACACCACCTAGAATCCATGGATGCTACCGATGGAGCTATTGCAGCTCGCCATATAAGTAGGCAGTCTGTAACAAATACTGTTTCAGCTAGGGTCAACAAAATCTTTATGAAATGAAACTTTGTAAAAATGAAAGTCTTACCTCTCCCTCACACTGTACAGTAATAGCATATTCCGTCCAGGTGTTCCTGATGTGACTCGGGACAGTGTCATTGGAGAAAGGTTCTGGTAACCAGTCAAAGACCTGAAAATCAAAATAATTATCAATTAATTTGCGTTAAATGCAATTTCAAAAAAAAATCAGTTGTATGACCTCGGAGGAAAATCAAAATGTAGACGAGATAAACAAAGTCCAAACTAAGATCTGAATATTAAATGGTTGACATGATTAAGAAAGACCAGTCAAAGATTTGAATATCAAATGGTTGACAAGATTAAGAAAGACCAGATCTAAAGACCAGTCAAAGATTTGAATATCTTATGGTTGACAAGATAAGCAGATATCTAGACAATAGACATAACCTCTGATAAAGTCGAAAATAAATCTAAATTGTTTCAAGCCAACCCATATCTGCTTCCTGATGAAATGAGGATAAAGTAGGACTCCTTTTTGGCCTCATACAGCTGATATATATATTAACATGTTGCTTAATACCTAAGTCATTAAGTGAAAGATTGTCGTTCTGTGATGACCAAGTATATGCCTGCCAAGAAAGATGACACAAAAACTCTAAAGGAATCTAAAGGAAACCTACCCTGTTCATTTTAAGAAGGACGCATGGTTGTCCATCTTCGTATCCAAAGGACTGTTCTTTGACACAGTCAGGTCCGAGTTCAGTGGTGATATCAAATCGGCAGGCCTTGTCCCAATCGTCCTCAGATCTCATTTCAGTGATTGAACCGCAGTCCACCAAGCTACCAGTTTCTGTCTGTTGGTTTCGGTTCTCATAATCTGTGTCAAAAAAATTATAATTTAAGGTTAACCTATAGTATCCGATTGTTAATTAATCAGGAACTTAGTCAGTCGACCAAACAACCTGCCTAAGTCTGCTGGTTTTCTTTTTTTATAATCTGTGTAAAAAGATCACAATTTGAAGTAAATTTATGTATAATTCTTTTTAATTAACATTTTCCCCATCAATAATTCTGCATTATATGACTGAAAATTGGCAAAAATATGATAAATCTCCATAAATTAATTAAAAATTAATGAGAGTTAATTGAATCATTGTGGCAAAAGGAGAAATTGCTCATTGTGAGCATTTCCTTCTTTTGCAAAAATGTTTTCAATAATTTTGGGCGATTTATTCTTGTCTTCTTTTCAAATGTTTTTTTTGCAGATTTTTTTAAAAAGTGCCTGCATGTGACCAAGTGTTAACTGGGAAAGCAAAATGAGACTTTAACCCTTTCCCTCTGCAGCAGACGATTTTTAATGTATTTTGTCAAAACATAGAAAATCTGCATAATTGAATGGAAAGTGGAAAACATTGTGGCAAAAGGAGAAATTGCACGTTTTGTGCAATTTCTTCTTTTGTCACTATGTTTTCAAAAAGCTGTCTGCTGCAGAGGCGTCCGAAAGCGTTTATATGAGGGAAAGGGTTAAACCACATGATGCTTTCTTGCATATTGATGCATCTGCAACAGAAGCTTTTGAGAAAGGTCAATTTGCCCATGAGGAATTTTCCATTTGCCACAATGTATTCAACTCCATTTTATAATGAACTCGCATTTAAATAGTGTTCACATTTTTGCCTGGATGAATAATAATAATAAACATCTACCTGTTACAATCTATTGGATGTGCTCTATCCTTGGTTTTCATTTTGTTTATTTCAAAGATATTGAAAGATGATATCTATTCGCTGTACCATGACAGTTCACACACATACAACCCTTTTTTATAATAATCATTTTGTCTGAGCTAGAATATTGGATGTGACTGCAGATGTCTTAAAACATTTTAGGAAATAGATCTGAAATGCTCCCATTACAAATGGCTCTGAAAATGGTCAATACCAAGTGTGAATTAGCATCTGTCCAATCAGACTACTTGAGGACGTAATCTGATTATTTCATAATTTTGGGGCCAAGATTGATGGTGATATTAATATAGACATAAACAAGTTGACTTACATTGGAGGTATCCTTCTATGTGATCCACATAAGGTGTGTAAGTTGAGGCTCTGGCTTTATTAAATCGGATAAGTGTAGTTGTAACATCCGGCATAGGTCTAAATGCTAATCCTGTAAAATGAAAATGAAGCCTGCATGACGATATGTTGTAGTGGAAAAAACTATTCAAAACTATCATCTTTGCTGTGTATCATTTCATGTTTCCAGATCAACAGATTACATTTCTCTGACAGACATTTTTGAAAGCAGTTTCTCCTTTTTCTAAACTACATTTTCCAATTTGTCCATTCTCTTCTATCCCTTTTTCGTTTGATGCTTTGCAATCAAGCAGGAAATAAAACCTGGACGAGTCCTTAATTTTCTTGGATATTAACCCATATTTGCAGACAAAAAATCTGCAGCAAAGACCCGTGAAAATATATGTTTTCTGTATACAAAAAAAGAGTTGACATGACTCATGTCTTACAGAAAGGATTTCCTGGTTTGTGGCTTAAATAAACAATTTAACCCTTTCCCTCATATGACAATTCTGCAGCAGACGACTTTGAACATATTTTGTCTAATAATAGAAAATCTCTATAATTGAATGGATGACTAAAAGTGGAAAACATTGTGGTAAAAGGAGAAATTTCTCGTTTTGAGCAATTTCTTCTTTTGTCACTATGTTTCAAAAAGCTGTCTGCTGCAGAGGCGTCAGAAAGCGTCTATATGAGGGAAAGAGTTAACCCAGAGCTTCACATGATAATTCCAAATGTTATCTACGTTACAATCAACAGTTGAACAAGTTGAAAATCTGGAAAACTGTAATTACTTTTTGACAAAGGGTTGAAAATATTGCAATTAATAGTGAAATTGCTTGTTTTGAGCATTTTCACATTTTATTGCGAAATTTTCATAAGTCATTTGCAACAGATGGCAACACAGAGAGCGCCAAATATTGTCAGTGTGAAGTAATGGGTTAACATTGACCAACCTGCAGAGGTATTTCAAATGTGTGCAAAAGACAACTCGGAAGGTATTATTGTAGGAAAGGAGTAATTGCTCATATCGAGTAATTTCTGCTTTTATTACAATGCTTCTAGTTCTTTTTATAGTGAGTTTTTAAAAAAAATGCATAAAATGTGTCTTCTGCTTCAGAATATATAGATGTGTATATAGATGGAAGAGGATCATTAAATGATGTTGGACTCATATCAAATGACTTATTCATGTACACACACAAACATAAATGACGATGACAACAACCTTTTCCCTTTTCTCACATGCAGACGCATTTTGATGTTTCTGAAATTGA
Source organism: Serripes groenlandicus (assembly GCA_031761405.1). Lineage (NCBI taxonomy): Eukaryota > Metazoa > Mollusca > Bivalvia > Cardiida > Cardiidae > Serripes > Serripes groenlandicus. The sequence continues at coordinate 11,370,308 of JASEVX010000008.1, forward strand.
CGTCTTCTTAAAAACATTGCAAAATTAGAAATTACTCATGACAATCTCTCCTTTTGTCACAAAGTAATTTTTCTCTTTTTGATCATTATCTTCTTTGCTTATTTTTTTGCCAAAAGGGTATCAAAGCCATTGGCTGCTCAGTTGTATGAAAGAAAGGGTTAATCTTATCATGTATTGGATATCACAACCTATTTTGAACAAAGTAATGGGTTTAAGTAAGTTATCTAGTTTTGAACAAGATGTTTTAGTTCAGTAACCAGTAGAACCTTTTCACACAACTGCAGCAGAGCCCTTTTCTAATGCATTGTTGAAACAAGATTGATTATTCATAATAAGCTTTCTACTTTTGCCACAATAATTTTAGCTTTATTGAATGATTCTACTTTCATTTATAATTTAAGAGATTTTCATACTTTTGCCAGTACATTTTCAGCTGCAGATAAGTTGTCTATGGGGAAAGGTGAAAAAATGAACTCATCTGGACTTACCTGGGTTTTGTTTGAGCAGGGAGTCAGACCCTTGAAGTCGAGGTTCATTCCAGTTTAGTGTATGGTAAAACACCGCCAACATTCCAGAGAAAAACCCTGCCAGGCATAGGTAATAGATTAAAAAGAAGAGAGTGATTTCTCCTGAAAAAGATAAAAACAATAATCATTATTAGTAACATACATGACAGTTTATCTTCTTAAAATATGAATATAACAAATATAACAACTTCTACAAACCTTAACCCTTTCCCTCATATAAACGATTTCGGACGCCTCTGCTTTTTGGAAACATAGTGACAAAAGAAGAAATTGCATAAAACATTAAAGCATTGCATAATTAAATGGAAAACCTATGTTTTGACAAAATACGTTCAAAGTCGCCTGCTGCAGAATTGTCGTATGAGGGAAAGGGTTAAGCTTATGAAATGTGGAATGAGTGGATTTTGTCTAAATGTTGATTGTGGGAATCAAAACTGATTGTGCTGAAAGCTCGTTAATATCTATAGGGATAATACACATTTTCGAGGGCGTGAACATCTGCGGACGCCCGCAAAATGTGTTTATGCCCGAGTGCGAAGCACGAGGGCATACACACATTTAAGGGCGTCCGCAGATGTTCACGCTAGAGAAAATGTGTATTTTCGCTATTATTGCATAAAATAAGAGCAAACATCCAACATACAGTCCGCTGTAACGTTCAGTTGTAAGGTCGACCCGGGTCGAATTAAATACATGGTTTTGGATTATTTTATGCTCTTTAACTGTGAATCTAGTGCATGTTACCGATTATCGAGTTAAAGAAGCTGATGTTATTGTTAACCCAACAAATTGCTCCTATTCTAGGGGAGATGCAGCGTCCATGTTTTGTTTACTAACGGTGCCCGGGTAATGCATATGTAAAACATCTAACCGGTCTGAAACGGCACGTATGCGCGAGAATCGCTTTGTTTATACATGTTTTCTCGCCGTTTACGCCCGGCTTTTGCAATGTTTCTGTATCCCTTAAGCGGGCGTAAAACATAGATTTTATGCAATAATATATGTTCAATTAGCTTACTTTAAAAGCCAAAAACAGTATCTATCATGTACAAGACACATCCTTGTGGAATAAAAAGATATCAGTTATAAAGTTCTACAAGTTCTTAAAAGACTCCTTTTTACACAAGTTTCTCAATATTATGCCAACTTAAAGTGTTATGGGATAAGAATATGTCAATACTAAAATGTCTCTCCCTGCCAAATTATTTTTGCATGATGAGGATGTTTCTCTTAAATCAACAAATAAATCTGCAGCGTGTAGTGCCAGAGGACTAGATGAGAGTAAACGGGTCTTGCTTACATGTTATCTGTTAGCACTCAATAAAACCTATGTTGTGGGCTCGGAAAGAGAAGTCCTATTTTGATGGTTCTTTTGAGTACCATCAACATAGGCTTTGAAGTTCAAATAAGGTTTTCAGAAAATGCAAAACATCCCTTATCTGGAGCTCTGTGGTGCTATTCCATTACAGCCGAGTCAGTTATTTATATATTCAACCGGATACATCTCTTTCTCATATACAACAAGTACGCAGCTGGCAACATTGAAAGCATCAAGGCAAATCAATGGTAAATTTCTACCAGTGAAAGATAATTATTGAATATATTGTGGCAAAAGGAAACATTTCTAATGAGGAAATTCTTTTTTTGTCACCGTTTTCAAAGGATATGTATTTATTTGATAACATGGAAGTTTTCAGAAGACACTAGAAATAGAATTCACTATTTCCTTTAAAAAGTTGAAAGTTGAATGATGCAGCAGCTCAAAAACTGTATGCATGATTATAGTAATGGTTAACTTCCACAAACCAGTCTCACAATTACTGATCAGAGGACTAGATAGGAGGGACTGAACAGGTCTTTTCCTGACAATGTTTCTTTTATTACTCGACCAAATCCTATGTTGCGGGTACTCAAAAGAATTGGCGCACTAAGACTATATTCTTTTGAGCCTTATCTAGAGCTCTTGACTGATTATGTTTCCCTTTCTAGATCATGTATAATGGGTCTGACATTATGATATATATTGTCAACAAACCAAACTGACATTTATTGTTTCATTTTAATAATAAATGCTTCACCCTTTTCCTATATATACACACTGTCTACTTCATTCTTCTTCTTTTTTTCTGTCAAAAAGCTAGGGAGTGTCAAGGGAGTGTCAAGGAGGGAAGCCATTCTACCATTTATAAAGAATTAACCCTTTCCCTCATACGACATATCTGCAGCAGACAATTTTGAACATATTTTGTCAAATAATGGAAAATCTCTATAATTGAATGGATAACCTATGACTAAAAGTGGAAAACATTGTGGCAAAAGGAGAAATTGCACGTTTTGTGCAATTTCTTCTTTTGTTACTATGTTTTCAAAAAGCTGTCTGCTGCCGAGCCGTCAGAAAGCGTCTATATGAGGGAAAGGGTTAAGTCTTATGATCCAAATGGCTATGAAGATGTGCAAGTGTGTGGGATAAGTCAACAGAAAACTTGGAAAGTTTGAACATTTGACATAAAAAGTAATTTTATAATTTAATTTCCCAAAGGCTCCTTTCTCAACAATTTGCATGCATTTGATTTCAAGCTTATATACTTATATATTTAGCTTAATGCAAATGTATTTGCAACTAAATACCAGATATAGAGACAAGGCTGTGTAGCCTGTATATAATTAAGTAAACATTGGGGAATGGGTACACATTTTGCACTGATCATAACATTGTTTTACTCGACTTTTCCTTCCTTCCTTCATCAACAGACTAGAAAACTGGTCTTTACCCCACAAACAATCTTATCACTCAACTAAATGAGTCTTTCTAGTACCAACAACTTGAGATTTGAGATTCAAATATGGATTCAAGAACATGATAAATGCCCTTTATCTAGCTCCGCTTCTTTTTGCAATTTGATTTAAGTCAGGCTTTCTTATTATACAATACATCTGAATAGTTTTGTGCTCTAGGTAAGAGTCTAATCATAATTTCTTACGTCCTTATTTGGTCACCCAGGGCTGAGCTGTGTGTAACTAACTCAAAAGGATTGTTTAATTGAAAAGATACTTTTGAGTATGAAGCATAGGGTTTTATTGGTTTTTTGTGGGACAAACTAGCCTTGTAAATTACTCCTTATCTAGACCCATGGGATATAGATTGCCAAGTTCAAAAGTTAAGGACTTATAACAACAATTCACTATACAAATTTATGATCATGACATTAAGACAGAACCAATCCTCCTTCACCTCTTCAGACACCATAAAAATCTATTTTTAACAAATGTGTCTATATTAATACACTAACGACCCTTCTGTTTCTGTATACCATATAAATCCAGTTGGAATCATCTTTGAAACAATTTACAAATTTGAAAGGTGCTCATCAATCTTTTCATTGTTACACTGGATTGAACATCCCTGGTGAGTGAATAAATTCTACTGGAAGGTTTGACATGCAAATAGCCCAGCCACCAGAAAGCCATTGTGATGTAACTTAGTTGAAGCCATAACCATGTTACTTTACTGAGAGAGGTTCAAGGTAAGGAAGAATACTTAACCTTTTCCCACATACAACAGTGAACAATCACTGTAGACTTTTCACATTGCGAGTAATTTCTCACCTTCAAAATCATGAAAACACCAAATTAGTAAAAAGCCTTTAACGACGGTAAAGGACTTGCTTTCACAAGGTTGCTGCATAGCAAATTCAAAATTAACGGCAGATGCAATGTTTAAAACACAAGGTGCAAGCCCTTCATTTGTCCATGTACAAAGAACTAATTAATTAGTATTGATCCCTGTTTCTCTAGGAAAATAACTATTACAACATACAATTAATCTGTTCCCTCTTTAATACAACTAACCTTGAATGCATTTGAAAAATCTTTCCAAAACCAGCACAGCAAGCCACATATCAGGATATTTAATTATTCATTTCCCCCCATATTCAGACTTTTTTTCTTTTATTGGGGGCTTTACTTTTTTTTCAACATTATTTCAGTTATATCAGGGCAACAGTTCACTTATTCATGATTCCTGGGTAAAACACCAGTACTAGGCTAGAAAATGTGCCTTGCCCAAGGACACTCCACCGTGACTGTCGTGCTGCAACTGGGAATCAAACCATGGACGCCCGGTTTCAAATCCCCAACGCTAACTAATCAACCATGGTGGATTCCTCGGAAATCAAACAAGCTAAAAATATGTTCTAAAATAACAAAATAAAAAGATCTTTCAAAAAACCTTACCACCTAAGGCTACTTACACACAACAAATCTGCAGAAGGCACTGTTTAGCACATAGGAAAAAATATAAAAACTTATAAATTTAATTTTTAAGTATTGAATTAAAATGAAATATTTGATCATAAGGTAAAAACTGCTCGTTATAAACAATTTCTGTTAAAGGTTACCCATCTGTTTCTCAAAAGAATCAATAGATAACAATTACGCTTACATAAAAAACTAATTAGTTAGCTTTTGAAATTAACTGAGAGGAATAGATCATAACATTAACAGTAGCCAGACCATAACCATTTCTATTTAAAGAGCCATTTTGATGCCTCTGCAGCAGATGAACTTTGAACAAGAGGCCCAAGAGGGCCAGTATCACTCCACGGCCACAAGGCAAAAATCAAATCTCCAAACAGCCCTGCCCCCTGGTGGCCATGTTTTTTACCAACCACCATGACTTAAAGGAATCTTGTAGAGTGTCACACAAGGAATGTTTCTGCAGAAAATCGGCCAGACACTTTCGGAGGAGAGGATATTTTAAGTTTTCACTATAGCCATATAAGGCAAAATAGCCCGACCTCCTGGCGGCCATATTTTTCAACCAATCAACATGGCGTGAAGGAATCTGATAGAGGGTCAGCCAAGGAACATTTCTACAAAATTATTTGAATATCAGCCAGACACTTTCGGAGAAGATTTTTTAAGTTTTCCCTATGGTTATATAAGGCAAAATACCCCCGCACTCTGGCGGCCATGTTTTTCGACCAACCAACATGGCTTGAATGAATCTGATAGAGGGTCACCCAATGAACATTTCTACAAAATTATTTGAAAATTGGCTGAACTCTTTCGGAGAAGAAGATTCTTTAAGTTTTCACTATAGCTATATAAAGGCAAAATAGCCCCGCCCCCTGGTGGCCATGTTTTTCAACCAATCAACATTTCTTGAAGGAATCTAATAAAGGGTCACCCAAAGAACATTTCTACAAAATTATTTGAAAATCGGCCTGACACTTTCGGAAAAGATTTAGAATTATGGATTGATCACAAAAATTTGAAGGAATTTAAGAGGATGCTTCCTATAAAGTTTCAACCAAATTGGCCAAGTGGTTAGGGAGAAGAAGTTGTTTAAAGGAAAAAGTTAATGCAGGCAAGACGGACAATACGCCATGACATAAGGCCAGTGGAGTTAAAAATCACAAGCAATTTCTCCTTTTGCCATAATGTTTTCAACCCCTTTCAATAATTTAACTTTCCTGTATAGAGAGTTTCCACAAGTGTGCCTAGTTGTTTTAAAGTATGCTGCATATTTAATCTTAATAGTATTCTAACATTTATTTCAGGTACAAAATAATTATATCAAATGTGATCAACAAAATAACATTTGACAATAGTTTTGAATGATTTAAATATTCAATTGACTCATTCAAAAGCAATGTATCAGAGATAATTGCATTCATGGTCTATTTAAAAAGAACTAACCAGAAGATAACAAGTACTAGTTGTTGATCATTGTAAAAAAACAAACAATAGGCCAACAGTCCCTATCCAACTGAGTATTGATCTGATTTACCCCAGTTCTTATTACAGGCCATGATTTAACCCTTTCCCTCTTCTAGATGCATTTTGACACATCCAAAGCAGACAACTTTTGAAAATGATAAATTGTCATAGCGATATATATTTCTCATTTTGCAAATACTTTTTCAAAAGTTGTCAACTCCAGGTGGATCCAAAAAATGAGGGGATTAACTTTGTTCATTCTATAATTATTGTATAAATTTAAAAGGTTGTCTGCTGAAGGTTGGTGATGGTGTCATAATGTGGGAAATGGATAGTTATATGCTATAAAAACCGGTCAAAACAAAGCTGAAATTGTCTTCTGATACATAGAAAGTTCCTGTAATTTAACATCTTCAAGTTAGCTTTTTGGACATTTCCTCAGTACTCGAAATGAGGATGTAGGAAGTACTTTGAAAACAAACTGTTCGCTCACTCAAAACAGATCTGTAAACACTTAACCATTTCAATAATACAACAAATCTGTAGCTGATGACTTTGAAATTTTTTTAATCGATGTTTCACGCTGCTTTCAACATTATTTCAGTTATATCACGGTGACCGTTCACTTATTCATGAGCCCTTGGTAAACAAATCGGTTTTAGGCTAGACAAATGACGACTTGGAAAACATTTGGGCAAAATTATGGGAAAGGCTTTATGATGAATGGATTCTTTTTTTTTTCAAGTTAAAAATATTGTGGCAAAGGGTGAATTTGCTTAATATGAGGAAATTTCTCATTTAGTAACAATAGTTTCAAAATGCGTCTTCTTCAGTGGCGTCATTAATAACTAATCAAGTCAGGACAAGTTTTTTTTACAGAGTTGAGTCTAAAAGAGTAAGGTTATCATATGAGTTCACCTTTTTTATGGAAAAGGATGTTTTTTAAAACCCCCATGTTTTAACCCTTTCCCAAATACCACAAATCTGCAGCAGTTGCTTTGAAAGCATCCTGGCCAAAATTTAAAAAAATCTCCATAAATGAGAGTTCAATTATTGTTAAAAAGAGTTGAAAACATTGTGGCAAATAGTGAAAATAATGAACAATTACACCTTTACCATGATGTTTTTAAAATGCGTCAGCTGCAGATGCGTCAGAACTGGTCTATATGTGGAAAGTGTTTAAATGATGTGTGTATCAGGAAAAGGGTTGTCTGTGTCTACTAACAGTAACACTATTCAGAATTCATGAATAAACAAATTCATTAAATGTGCTGTATAACTTGTAATGAAAAGGTCCTTTCATACACAACTTTTCATCAACAAAGTTGTAAAAATGTTCATGGTCCATCCCTCCACTGTATTGATTTGTGGCAAATAAATCAATGAATTTCAATTGATCTGCAATTGATTATACAGTGAATAAGATTTTTTGTGATCTCCAGTTTGTATCAAATGGTTTCATACTATCTAAACGATACAATTATATATTAGAAATCCATGAATCAATTTCTACACTCCTGTCTGAACAGTTAATAACCTGAATAGAAATTAGCTTTAACATATGGTCTGGGACTCCCATTAATTACAATTTTAACAAATGTGTTCTTGAAATTTAGTTAAAAACACTCAGATTGCAGGTTTATTGTAAGCGAAAGTTGAAAATCAAGTGAAGGGTTAACTTAAGCTTTGACATATTACCATCACAGAAAATGACAGGACAGGTATTCGTTTATCAATGGACAGGTGACCTTGTGGGGTCAAGGGATAAAAATCCCCAATGTCAATAAACCATACAACCTAAGGGGACAAAGGCTGTCCATACAGTGGCAATCACTTGGACACCTGAAGGGTTTGTGTTATCTGGATTCTTTGTGACATAATATTGCAACTGGAACATAATTTATTGCATAACCTAATCCTGGATAGTGGTCCACATGCTCAATTGTAAAAGTGATTATGAACAAAACTTTTTCAATTCATAACAATTTGATGTTAAAAGCACTTGAATATTAAATTGAACTGTCTGCCCTCAGTGCCAGTCTCTACAAAACTGATAATAGCACACAAATCTAGTAAATCACATTTTTCAACACCTTCCAAAATTAGAACAAGATTTGCTAGTTTTGAGATGTCCTCTAAAACAGATGTAAATATTAACCCTTTCCCACATACACCAATACTGCAGCAAACAACTTTGAAAACATCAAAGCAAAAACACAGTAAATCTGAGAAAATATTGTGGTAAAAGGAGAAATTTGTTTGTTTTGAGCAATTTCTCCTTTTGTCAAAATGTTTTCAAACGTCGTCTGCTACAGAGGCATCAGAAAGTGGCTGTATGTGGGAAATGGTTAACCCTTCCCACATACAACATATCTGCAACAGTTTTCTTGCAAAGATATGTAAAATATCTATAAATGATATATGATCATCGAATACAGTTGTGCAGACATAGGTCATTATGAGCAATTGCTCCTTTGGCCATGCCACCTTCTTTTAGATGTCAGCTGCATTTGCATCAACAAGTTGGAAAGGATTCAAACCAAAAAATAAAATATCGCAATTATTCATGCTTTTAAGCTTAGTTCATGAATGTACAACAGTGATAAAAATGGGTCGTTAAAGGATAAAACAGTTAAAATTTGAATTTAATATCCCTTTCTTATGAATTTTAATAATTTTTTTTTTTTTTTTACAACAACCAGTCCATAAAAAGGCAGATTAGAAAAGCATTCCATTAAATTGCTACACCTGTGTCATATTCCCAGGTGAATGTCACCTTTACTGTCTCAACTTTTACATTATAAAGTAATTAGCCTCAGGCTATAGTTGTTCATCACTATTCAAGGTGACCCTCGCGTTTGTTTCTCTGCATAAATGATGCCGATCTCCCAAATATGAATCCATCACAAACAATCTCAAGTTTAACATATCCCAGTGACGATAATGTTTTAATACTTGTAATATGTCCTCCAAAACTCAATCCTATGCATAAATCCATAAAATATCCATTTTTTAACCGAGAAACGATGGAAAGAGTGAAAGTTGATCCTGAGCATTTGGACGCACGAGAAGCCGGCGTCACCACAAACAAACAAGTTCTGTCGATTCAACACAGACACAGTACTAAATTCAATCGCTTCAACTGAGAAAAATAGAAAATGAACGTTTTATTACAATCCTAGTATATTTCCCGATAACTTTTTCATAGAAATGAACTGCAGCGTGCTCTAGAAAAAATAAAACGCGATCAGATTCAAATAACTGGATACAATTATAACAACAAATATAACAACTTCTACAAACCTTAACCCTTTCCCTCATATAAACGATTTCGGACGCCTCTGCTTTTTGGAAACATAGTGACAAAAGAAGAAATTGCATAAAACATTAAAGCATTGCATAATTAAATGGAAAACCTATGTTTTGACAAAATACGTTCAAAGTCGCCTGCTGCAGAATTGTCGTATGAGGGAAAGGGTTAAGCTTATGAAATGTGGAATGAGTGGATTTTGTCTAAATGTTGATTGTGGGAATCAAAACTGATTGTGCTGAAAGCTCGTTAATATCTATAGGGATAATACACATTTTCGAGGGCGTGAACATCTGCGGACGCCCGCAAAATGTGTTTATGCCCGAGTGCGAAGCACGAGGGCATACACACATTTAAGGGCGTCCGCAGATGTTCACGCTAGAGAAAATGTGTATTTTCGCTATTATTGCATAAAATAAGAGCAAACATCCAACATACAGTCCGCTGTAACGTTCAGTTGTAAGGTCGACCCGGGTCGAATTAAATACATGGTTTTGGATTATTTTATGCTCTTTAACTGTGAATCTAGTGCATGTTACCGATTATCGAGTTAAAGAAGCTGATGTTATTGTTAACCCAACAAATTGCTCCTATTCTAGGGGAGATGCAGCGTCCATGTTTTGTTTACTAACGGTGCCCGGGTAATGCATATGTAAAACATCTAACCGGTCTGAAACGGCACGTATGCGCGAGAATCGCTTTGTTTATACATGTTTTCTCGCCGTTTACGCCCGGCTTTTGCAATGTTTCTGTATCCCTTAAGCGGGCGTAAAACATAGATTTTATGCAATAATATATGTTCAATTAGCTTACTTTAAAAGCCAAAAACAGTATCTATCATGTACAAGACACATCCTTGTGGAATAAAAAGATATCAGTTATAAAGTTCTACAAGTTCTTAAAAGACTCCTTTTTACACAAGTTTCTCAATATTATGCCAACTTAAAGTGTTATGGGATAAGAATATGTCAATACTAAAATGTCTCTCCCTGCCAAATTATTTTTGCATGATGAGGATGTTTCTCTTAAATCAACAAATAAATCTGCAGCGTGTAGTGCCAGAGGACTAGATGAGAGTAAACGGGTCTTGCTTACATGTTATCTGTTAGCACTCAATAAAACCTATGTTGTGGGCTCGGAAAGAGAAGTCCTATTTTGATGGTTCTTTTGAGTACCATCAACATAGGCTTTGAAGTTCAAATAAGGTTTTCAGAAAATGCAAAACATCCCTTATCTGGAGCTCTGTGGTGCTATTCCATTACAGCCGAGTCAGTTATTTATATATTCAACCGGATACATCTCTTTCTCATATACAACAAGTACGCAGCTGGCAACATTGAAAGCATCAAGGCAAATCAATGGTAAATTTCTACCAGTGAAAGATAATTATTGAATATATTGTGGCAAAAGGAAACATTTCTAATGAGGAAATTCTTTTTTTGTCACCGTTTTCAAAGGATATGTATTTATTTGATAACATGGAAGTTTTCAGAAGACACTAGAAATAGAATTCACTATTTCCTTTAAAAAGTTGAAAGTTGAATGATGCAGCAGCTCAAAAACTGTATGCATGATTATAGTAATGGTTAACTTCCACAAACCAGTCTCACAATTACTGATCAGAGGACTAGATAGGAGGGACTGAACAGGTCTTTTCCTGACAATGTTTCTTTTATTACTCGACCAAATCCTATGTTGCGGGTACTCAAAAGAATTGGCGCACTAAGACTATATTCTTTTGAGCCTTATCTAGAGCTCTTGACTGATTATGTTTCCCTTTCTAGATCATGTATAATGGGTCTGACATTATGATATATATTGTCAACAAACCAAACTGACATTTATTGTTTCATTTTAATAATAAATGCTTCACCCTTTTCCTATATATACACACTGTCTACTTCATTCTTCTTCTTTTTTTCTGTCAAAAAGCTAGGGAGTGTCAAGGGAGTGTCAAGGAGGGAAGCCATTCTACCATTTATAAAGAATTAACCCTTTCCCTCATACGACATATCTGCAGCAGACAATTTTGAACATATTTTGTCAAATAATGGAAAATCTCTATAATTGAATGGATAACCTATGACTAAAAGTGGAAAACATTGTGGCAAAAGGAGAAATTGCACGTTTTGTGCAATTTCTTCTTTTGTTACTATGTTTTCAAAAAGCTGTCTGCTGCCGAGCCGTCAGAAAGCGTCTATATGAGGGAAAGGGTTAAGTCTTATGATCCAAATGGCTATGAAGATGTGCAAGTGTGTGGGATAAGTCAACAGAAAACTTGGAAAGTTTGAACATTTGACATAAAAAGTAATTTTATAATTTAATTTCCCAAAGGCTCCTTTCTCAACAATTTGCATGCATTTGATTTCAAGCTTATATACTTATATATTTAGCTTAATGCAAATGTATTTGCAACTAAATACCAGATATAGAGACAAGGCTGTGTAGCCTGTATATAATTAAGTAAACATTGGGGAATGGGTACACATTTTGCACTGATCATAACATTGTTTTACTCGACTTTTCCTTCCTTCCTTCATCAACAGACTAGAAAACTGGTCTTTACCCCACAAACAATCTTATCACTCAACTAAATGAGTCTTTCTAGTACCAACAACTTGAGATTTGAGATTCAAATATGGATTCAAGAACATGATAAATGCCCTTTATCTAGCTCCGCTTCTTTTTGCAATTTGATTTAAGTCAGGCTTTCTTATTATACAATACATCTGAATAGTTTTGTGCTCTAGGTAAGAGTCTAATCATAATTTCTTACGTCCTTATTTGGTCACCCAGGGCTGAGCTGTGTGTAACTAACTCAAAAGGATTGTTTAATTGAAAAGATACTTTTGAGTATGAAGCATAGGGTTTTATTGGTTTTTTGTGGGACAAACTAGCCTTGTAAATTACTCCTTATCTAGACCCATGGGATATAGATTGCCAAGTTCAAAAGTTAAGGACTTATAACAACAATTCACTATACAAATTTATGATCATGACATTAAGACAGAACCAATCCTCCTTCACCTCTTCAGACACCATAAAAATCTATTTTTAACAAATGTGTCTATATTAATACACTAACGACCCTTCTGTTTCTGTATACCATATAAATCCAGTTGGAATCATCTTTGAAACAATTTACAAATTTGAAAGGTGCTCATCAATCTTTTCATTGTTACACTGGATTGAACATCCCTGGTGAGTGAATAAATTCTACTGGAAGGTTTGACATGCAAATAGCCCAGCCACCAGAAAGCCATTGTGATGTAACTTAGTTGAAGCCATAACCATGTTACTTTACTGAGAGAGGTTCAAGGTAAGGAAGAATACTTAACCTTTTCCCACATACAACAGTGAACAATCACTGTAGACTTTTCACATTGCGAGTAATTTCTCACCTTCAAAATCATGAAAACACCAAATTAGTAAAAAGCCTTTAACGACGGTAAAGGACTTGCTTTCACAAGGTTGCTGCATAGCAAATTCAAAATTAACGGCAGATGCAATGTTTAAAACACAAGGTGCAAGCCCTTCATTTGTCCATGTACAAAGAACTAATTAATTAGTATTGATCCCTGTTTCTCTAGGAAAATAACTATTACAACATACAATTAATCTGTTCCCTCTTTAATACAACTAACCTTGAATGCATTTGAAAAATCTTTCCAAAACCAGCACAGCAAGCCACATATCAGGATATTTAATTATTCATTTCCCCCCATATTCAGACTTTTTTTCTTTTATTGGGGGCTTTACTTTTTTTTCAACATTATTTCAGTTATATCAGGGCAACAGTTCACTTATTCATGATTCCTGGGTAAAACACCAGTACTAGGCTAGAAAATGTGCCTTGCCCAAGGACACTCCACCGTGACTGTCGTGCTGCAACTGGGAATCAAACCATGGACGCCCGGTTTCAAATCCCCAACGCTAACTAATCAACCATGGTGGATTCCTCGGAAATCAAACAAGCTAAAAATATGTTCTAAAATAACAAAATAAAAAGATCTTTCAAAAAACCTTACCACCTAAGGCTACTTACACACAACAAATCTGCAGAAGGCACTGTTTAGCACATAGGAAAAAATATAAAAACTTATAAATTTAATTTTTAAGTATTGAATTAAAATGAAATATTTGATCATAAGGTAAAAACTGCTCGTTATAAACAATTTCTGTTAAAGGTTACCCATCTGTTTCTCAAAAGAATCAATAGATAACAATTACGCTTACATAAAAAACTAATTAGTTAGCTTTTGAAATTAACTGAGAGGAATAGATCATAACATTAACAGTAGCCAGACCATAACCATTTCTATTTAAAGAGCCATTTTGATGCCTCTGCAGCAGATGAACTTTGAACAAGAGGCCCAAGAGGGCCAGTATCACTCCACGGCCACAAGGCAAAAATCAAATCTCCAAACAGCCCTGCCCCCTGGTGGCCATGTTTTTTACCAACCACCATGACTTAAAGGAATCTTGTAGAGTGTCACACAAGGAATGTTTCTGCAGAAAATCGGCCAGACACTTTCGGAGGAGAGGATATTTTAAGTTTTCACTATAGCCATATAAGGCAAAATAGCCCGACCTCCTGGCGGCCATATTTTTCAACCAATCAACATGGCGTGAAGGAATCTGATAGAGGGTCAGCCAAGGAACATTTCTACAAAATTATTTGAATATCAGCCAGACACTTTCGGAGAAGATTTTTTAAGTTTTCCCTATGGTTATATAAGGCAAAATACCCCCGCACTCTGGCGGCCATGTTTTTCGACCAACCAACATGGCTTGAATGAATCTGATAGAGGGTCACCCAATGAACATTTCTACAAAATTATTTGAAAATTGGCTGAACTCTTTCGGAGAAGAAGATTCTTTAAGTTTTCACTATAGCTATATAAAGGCAAAATAGCCCCGCCCCCTGGTGGCCATGTTTTTCAACCAATCAACATTTCTTGAAGGAATCTAATAAAGGGTCACCCAAAGAACATTTCTACAAAATTATTTGAAAATCGGCCTGACACTTTCGGAAAAGATTTAGAATTATGGATTGATCACAAAAATTTGAAGGAATTTAAGAGGATGCTTCCTATAAAGTTTCAACCAAATTGGCCAAGTGGTTAGGGAGAAGAAGTTGTTTAAAGGAAAAAGTTAATGCAGGCAAGACGGACAATACGCCATGACATAAGGCCAGTGGAGTTAAAAATCACAAGCAATTTCTCCTTTTGCCATAATGTTTTCAACCCCTTTCAATAATTTAACTTTCCTGTATAGAGAGTTTCCACAAGTGTGCCTAGTTGTTTTAAAGTATGCTGCATATTTAATCTTAATAGTATTCTAACATTTATTTCAGGTACAAAATAATTATATCAAATGTGATCAACAAAATAACATTTGACAATAGTTTTGAATGATTTAAATATTCAATTGACTCATTCAAAAGCAATGTATCAGAGATAATTGCATTCATGGTCTATTTAAAAAGAACTAACCAGAAGATAACAAGTACTAGTTGTTGATCATTGTAAAAAAACAAACAATAGGCCAACAGTCCCTATCCAACTGAGTATTGATCTGATTTACCCCAGTTCTTATTACAGGCCATGATTTAACCCTTTCCCTCTTCTAGATGCATTTTGACACATCCAAAGCAGACAACTTTTGAAAATGATAAATTGTCATAGCGATATATATTTCTCATTTTGCAAATACTTTTTCAAAAGTTGTCAACTCCAGGTGGATCCAAAAAATGAGGGGATTAACTTTGTTCATTCTATAATTATTGTATAAATTTAAAAGGTTGTCTGCTGAAGGTTGGTGATGGTGTCATAATGTGGGAAATGGATAGTTATATGCTATAAAAACCGGTCAAAACAAAGCTGAAATTGTCTTCTGATACATAGAAAGTTCCTGTAATTTAACATCTTCAAGTTAGCTTTTTGGACATTTCCTCAGTACTCGAAATGAGGATGTAGGAAGTACTTTGAAAACAAACTGTTCGCTCACTCAAAACAGATCTGTAAACACTTAACCATTTCAATAATACAACAAATCTGTAGCTGATGACTTTGAAATTTTTTTAATCGATGTTTCACGCTGCTTTCAACATTATTTCAGTTATATCACGGTGACCGTTCACTTATTCATGAGCCCTTGGTAAACAAATCGGTTTTAGGCTAGACAAATGACGACTTGGAAAACATTTGGGCAAAATTATGGGAAAGGCTTTATGATGAATGGATTCTTTTTTTTTTCAAGTTAAAAATATTGTGGCAAAGGGTGAATTTGCTTAATATGAGGAAATTTCTCATTTAGTAACAATAGTTTCAAAATGCGTCTTCTTCAGTGGCGTCATTAATAACTAATCAAGTCAGGACAAGTTTTTTTTACAGAGTTGAGTCTAAAAGAGTAAGGTTATCATATGAGTTCACCTTTTTTATGGAAAAGGATGTTTTTTAAAACCCCCATGTTTTAACCCTTTCCCAAATACCACAAATCTGCAGCAGTTGCTTTGAAAGCATCCTGGCCAAAATTTAAAAAAATCTCCATAAATGAGAGTTCAATTATTGTTAAAAAGAGTTGAAAACATTGTGGCAAATAGTGAAAATAATGAACAATTACACCTTTACCATGATGTTTTTAAAATGCGTCAGCTGCAGATGCGTCAGAACTGGTCTATATGTGGAAAGTGTTTAAATGATGTGTGTATCAGGAAAAGGGTTGTCTGTGTCTACTAACAGTAACACTATTCAGAATTCATGAATAAACAAATTCATTAAATGTGCTGTATAACTTGTAATGAAAAGGTCCTTTCATACACAACTTTTCATCAACAAAGTTGTAAAAATGTTCATGGTCCATCCCTCCACTGTATTGATTTGTGGCAAATAAATCAATGAATTTCAATTGATCTGCAATTGATTATACAGTGAATAAGATTTTTTGTGATCTCCAGTTTGTATCAAATGGTTTCATACTATCTAAACGATACAATTATATATTAGAAATCCATGAATCAATTTCTACACTCCTGTCTGAACAGTTAATAACCTGAATAGAAATTAGCTTTAACATATGGTCTGGGACTCCCATTAATTACAATTTTAACAAATGTGTTCTTGAAATTTAGTTAAAAACACTCAGATTGCAGGTTTATTGTAAGCGAAAGTTGAAAATCAAGTGAAGGGTTAACTTAAGCTTTGACATATTACCATCACAGAAAATGACAGGACAGGTATTCGTTTATCAATGGACAGGTGACCTTGTGGGGTCAAGGGATAAAAATCCCCAATGTCAATAAACCATACAACCTAAGGGGACAAAGGCTGTCCATACAGTGGCAATCACTTGGACACCTGAAGGGTTTGTGTTATCTGGATTCTTTGTGACATAATATTGCAACTGGAACATAATTTATTGCATAACCTAATCCTGGATAGTGGTCCACATGCTCAATTGTAAAAGTGATTATGAACAAAACTTTTTCAATTCATAACAATTTGATGTTAAAAGCACTTGAATATTAAATTGAACTGTCTGCCCTCAGTGCCAGTCTCTACAAAACTGATAATAGCACACAAATCTAGTAAATCACATTTTTCAACACCTTCCAAAATTAGAACAAGATTTGCTAGTTTTGAGATGTCCTCTAAAACAGATGTAAATATTAACCCTTTCCCACATACACCAATACTGCAGCAAACAACTTTGAAAACATCAAAGCAAAAACACAGTAAATCTGAGAAAATATTGTGGTAAAAGGAGAAATTTGTTTGTTTTGAGCAATTTCTCCTTTTGTCAAAATGTTTTCAAACGTCGTCTGCTACAGAGGCATCAGAAAGTGGCTGTATGTGGGAAATGGTTAACCCTTCCCACATACAACATATCTGCAACAGTTTTCTTGCAAAGATATGTAAAATATCTATAAATGATATATGATCATCGAATACAGTTGTGCAGACATAGGTCATTATGAGCAATTGCTCCTTTGGCCATGCCACCTTCTTTTAGATGTCAGCTGCATTTGCATCAACAAGTTGGAAAGGATTCAAACCAAAAAATAAAATATCGCAATTATTCATGCTTTTAAGCTTAGTTCATGAATGTACAACAGTGATAAAAATGGGTCGTTAAAGGATAAAACAGTTAAAATTTGAATTTAATATCCCTTTCTTATGAATTTTAATAATTTTTTTTTTTTTTTTACAACAACCAGTCCATAAAAAGGCAGATTAGAAAAGCATTCCATTAAATTGCTACACCTGTGTCATATTCCCAGGTGAATGTCACCTTTACTGTCTCAACTTTTACATTATAAAGTAATTAGCCTCAGGCTATAGTTGTTCATCACTATTCAAGGTGACCCTCGCGTTTGTTTCTCTGCATAAATGATGCCGATCTCCCAAATATGAATCCATCACAAACAATCTCAAGTTTAACATATCCCAGTGACGATAATGTTTTAATACTTGTAATATGTCCTCCAAAACTCAATCCTATGCATAAATCCATAAAATATCCATTTTTTAACCGAGAAACGATGGAAAGAGTGAAAGTTGATCCTGAGCATTTGGACGCACGAGAAGCCGGCGTCACCACAAACAAACAAGTTCTGTCGATTCAACACAGACACAGTACTAAATTCAATCGCTTCAACTGAGAAAAATAGAAAATGAACGTTTTATTACAATCCTAGTATATTTCCCGATAACTTTTTCATAGAAATGAACTGCAGCGTGCTCTAGAAAAAATAAAACGCGATCAGATTCAAATAACTGGATACAAATCACAAATGTACTCACCCCAACTTCTAGCATTACGACCAAGTACAGTCCCTTCTTCCGAATTGTATAAAAAGGTACAAAAATCACTAAATCGGGCTGATATGCCAGTATTTTGGGGCCCTGAAACTGTAGTATCTACAGCCGTGCTGCCTGCCGTGGACGCCATCTTTCTTGCAAGAGTGTGTAATGAATGCCCGGATGAAAGGTTATAGTGAAGCCGTAACTAATCCATAAGTAAAAAAGGCAGTGCGCGTGACGTCATGACCATTCAAGTGAATCGAGGTTCATGTGGGGAAATTACTTTATGAAGCACTTTATTTACAGAATGTTGGGTAATGTGTAATTATCAAATAAAATCATAAAATTATAATTATTTTATGCTTGATAATTACGTAAAATTTAAACAGCAAATTGATATTTAAATTTTATTTATCCCATCAGGTACCTTTACATTCGTATATATGTTGTATTTCGAAATAATATTTTACCATGAAGTTAAAAATATTTCAAAATAGACGCCGATTTTGTTTTACCTTTTGCTTGCGTCAATCTCATTGATTGCGTAACAATAATTGCGAAATTAAGTATGTATATGAATATTCATATTATATCACTTGTCTGAGTTTCTTCAATTTTGAAGCGAATAATTCTTGCAACGAAAGGAAATATTTCAACTCTGTATATATTTATTTACAAGAATATTTGTATGTTCGACAGCATTTACTGTCTTGTAAAGTGGTCGTCTTTTTAAGGCCAGAACCCCAATTTAAGGATGAAAAATATCATGGACAATACTATACATATTAAAAGTTTTAATTTCTGAAACAGAATGAATGAAAATCAATAAATATTCAGGAAGCTGGCTAAGACTGGGGTAGTGTTATCATGATCAAACTTATTGTCCGGATAGATGTAAGGGATGTAAGTATTAGAGAGAAACTTTATAGTTACTGAAGAAGTTATATCCCTTTGTTATATTCCTCCTACACTTTCGATCGTTCTTAAAACTTCTTTGCGTTTATTGACCCTCATATCCAGCCATAGAGCTATTTTGCGAGGATTGTAGAAGTCCCCTAACGGCTTGTTAATCGCGCTGATTGTACGCCTCTGCAGCAGACGACATTTGAACAAAATTGTGGAAAAGGAAAACCATATAAGCAATTTCTCCATTTGCCATAATGTTTTCAATTCTTTTCAATAATTCTAATTTCATTCTAAGAGATTTAACATATTTTCTAAGTAGTTTGCTGCAGACTTGTTTTAGGCCTATGTGGCAAATAAATCGTTTTTATCTTATATCTCGATCTAAGTTCTGAGACATAAAAGGTATCAACATTTTTCATAAATATATTACTCATAATAAATCGATTTGTTTTTTATACAGATCTACAAGTTCTAAGACTTAACAAAGTAACGTTATCAATATTAATAAACACGATTGTGACTCCTCTATGATAAGGCAAATATTTAGCCCTTTGCCCACAAATAACAAATAAACTGCAGACGACTTTCAAAACATGGAGGCAAAACCCCAGAAGATCGCTTAAAATGTAGGTATTATTACTGAAAAAAGTTGAAAACATTGTGACAAATGAAGAAATTGCTCGTTTAGAGCAATTTCTACTTTTGTCACAATGTTTTCAAAAGTCGTCTGCTGCAGATGCGTCAGAATGCGTCTACAAGTGGGAAAGGGTTAAATATTGAGTTGAATAAATTGCCAGAAACAATAAAGTGTACGTGTGTTCTCGAAAGATGTCTCTTTATTCATACGAGATAACAACTTTCATCAAATTTAGATCAATGGTTAATAGATTTTTCCTCAGATAATGATTAAGATTTTATCAGTCATGACGAGATTAGAAATAAAATCCAAGGTTGATACAGGGACGTAAATTATCTACGTTACTGGTTGATGTAAGAAAATAAAAATACATTAATTAAGAATAAGAAAGCACACAGGTTGTGATGTCCCTGCACTGTATTTGCTAACTTAATTCACATGAATCTCAAACTTTAACCTTTTCCTTAAACAAGAAATCCGCAACAGACGACCATGAAAACAACTATAAACAACATTTAGGAAAATCTATATAAATGATTTCCATGTGTAAATATTGTGGTAAAAGAAACATTTGCTAATTATTAGCAATTTTTCAATCTACGTGAACGTTTATTTAACAATCGTCTGCTGCCGATGAGTCCGAACGAACCTACATGTAGGAGACGTCTATGTTACGTCTAAACGAACCTACATGTGGAAGACGTCTATGTTACGTCTAAACGCACCTACATGTGGGAGACTCTATGCTACGTCTACACTAACCTACATGTGGGAGACGTCTATGTTACGTCTAAACGAACCTACATGTGGGAGACTCTATGCTACGTCTACACTAACCTACATGTGGGAGACGTCTATGTTACGTCTAAACGAACCTACATGTAGGAGACGTCTATGTTACGTCTAAACGAACCTACACGTGGGAGACGTCTATGTTACGTCTAAACGAACCTACATGTGGGAGACGTCTATGTTACGTCTAAACGAACCTACATGTGGGAGACGTCTATGTTACGTCTAAACGAACCTACATGTGGGAGACGTCTATGTTACGTCTAAACGAACCTACATGTGGGAGACGTCTATGTAACGTCTAAACGAACCTACATGTGGGAGACGTCTATGTTACGTCTAAACGAACCTACATGTAGGAGACGTCTATGTTACGTCTACACTAACCTACATGTGGGAGACGTCTATGTTACGTCTAAACGAACCTACATGTAGGAGACGTCTATGTTACGTCTAAACGAACCTACATGTGGGAGACTCTATGCTACGTCTACACTAACCTACATGTGGGAGACGTCTATGTTACGTCTAAACGAACCTACATGTGGGAGACGTCTATGTTACGTCTAAACGAACCTACATGTGGGAGACTCTATGCTACGTCTACACTAACCTACATGTGGGAGACGTCTATGTTACGTCTAAACGAACCTACATGTGGGAGACGTCTATGTTACGTCTAAACGCACCTACATGTTGGAGACGTCTATGCTACGTCTAAACGAACCTACATGTAGGAGACGTCTATGCTACGTCTAAACGAACCTACGTATGGGAGACGTCTATGCTACGTCTAAACGAACCTACATGGGGGCGACGTCTATGCTACGTCTAAACGAACATACATGTCGGAGACGTCTATGTTACGTCTAAACGCACCTACATGTGGGATACGTCTATGTTACGTATAAACGAACCTACGTATGGGAGACGTCTATGTAACGTCTAAACGAATTAACATGTGGAAGACGTCTATTGTACGTCTAAATGAACCTACATGTGGGAGACGTCTATGTTACGTCTAAACGCACCTACATGTGGGAGACGTCTATGCTACGTCTGAACGAACCTACATGTAGGAGACGTCTATGTTACGTCTAAACGAACCTACATGTGGGAGACGTCTATGCTACGTCTAAACGCACCTACATGTGGGAGACGTCTATGCTACGTCTGAACGAACCTACATGTAGGAGACGTCTATGTTACGTCTAAACGAACCTACATGTGGGAGACGTCTATGTTACGTCTAATATGCTACGTCTAAACAAACCTGCATGTGGAAGACGTCTATGCTACGTCTAAACGAACCTACATGTAGGAGACGTCTATGTTACGTCTAAACGAACCTACATGTGGGAGACGTCTATGCTACGTCTAAACAAACCTACATGTGGGAGACGTCTATGTTACGTCTAAACGCACCTACATGTGGGAGACGTCTATGCTACGTCTAAACTAACCTACATGTGGGATACGTCTATGTTACGTATAAACGAACATACGTATGGGAGGCGTCTGTGTAACGTCTAAACGAATCTACATGTGGAAGACGTCTATGTTACGTCTAAACGAACCTAAGTTTGGGAGACGTCTATTCTACGTCTAAACGAACCTACATGTGGGAGACGTCTATGTTACGTCTAAACGAACCTACATTTGGGAGACGTCTATGTTACATCTAAACGAACCTACATTTGGGAGACGTCTATGTTACGTATAAACAAACCTACATGTGGGAGACGTCTATGTTACGTATAAACGCACCTACATGTGGGAGACGTCTATGCTACGTCTAAACACACCTACATGTGGGAGACGTCTATGTTACGTCAAAACGAACCTACGTATTGGAGGCGTCTATGTAACGTCTAAACGAATCTACATGTGGAAGACGTCTATGTTACGTCTAAACGAACCTACATTTGGGAGACGTCTATGTTACGTCTAAACAAACCTACATGCGGGAGACGTCTATGTTACGTCTAAACGAACCTTCATTTGGGAGACGTCTATGTTACGTCTAAACGAACCTACATGTGGGAGACGTCTATGTTACGTATAAACAAACCTACATGTGGGAGACGTCTATGCTACGTCTAAACGAACCTACATGTGGGAGACGTCTACGCTACGTCTAAACGCACCTACATGTGGGATACGTCTATGTTACGTCTAAACGAACCTACATGCAGATGCGTAAAAATGCTACTCATCGAAAAATGCTATTGCCCGTGTGGGGGGGAATAGGTAAAGAAGCTTCTCTTCGCAGAGCCATCTGTACTTTGTTTATGACACTTAATTACGCAACGGAGCGGAGTAGATTAAGTACCTTCGTTGTAATGTAGAAGGTCACAGAGTAAAACCGAATATAACAGACATTTATATCGACAGTAATACGAAAACAAGCTCATCGGAAAAAAAGCAAGAATGTATACTACAGTACTGCAGAAATGGAATGAGACATAAAGCAAGCCGATCTCTCGACGTTAATCATTAATGTGGCAGTAGCTTTTAGTAGAATTAGTTTTTTAGGGGGATGGGGGAGGGGGTCGGAAACCACTTCGTTCTAGACAGAAAGGTCATGATCAGTTAATCGTTTTAACGCAATTTGGTGAATCTGAGGCATGCTATCTTTAAACATTATAGGATAAGTAGAATTTGCTTATTATCACCAAGTTCCCATTTTTAAACCGATTCAATAATTGAACTTGTAGTAATGCTAAATAATTTTCCCACGATATTTTCAGAGACCTAAACTAACACTCTAAGTTTAGGTCTCTTATATTTTCAAAGCCGCCTGCTGCCTATTTAATTTATACCTGTATAACAGCTTTGTAAGATAGTGGTTTGATGAGATAACCCTTTCCCACATACTTCAAATGTCCAACAGACAACATTAACCCTTATCCACATACAGACGCTCTGTGACGCCTCTGTAGCAGACTTTTGAAAGCATTGTTACAAAAGAAGAAATTTATAATTTTTAGCAAATAACTGATTTTGCCACAAGGGTTTCAGCACTATATAAAAAATAAACTGTCATAAATAGAGTTTATATAGTTGTACTCTGTGGTGTTGAAAACAGTCTGCTGCAGATGTGTTGTTTGTGGGAAAGGGTTAAAACATACTGGCAAACCCATGGAAAATATCTATTACTGAAAGTCTTTATGATTGAATACAGTTAAAACAGTGTGACAAAAGGTGAAATTGCTGATTATGAGGCAGAGGGATCCATCTTTCATCAAAATGTTTTCAAATGTCGTCTACTGCCGATGCCACTAAATGCGTCTGCAAGTGGGGAAGGGATAATACTAGACCAAACGATTAGATAAGGGTTTGTAGATAATTAAACACAATAAACTGGTTCTCGGTAAGCTAGCCTCTCTGCAATAGTGTGTTAGATAATGAAACAGCAGGGTACCAGGCTATTTTCACAAACATCTTTACAACTGTCAAAATAATGTAGATGATATTACGTCATAATACGTCAATCCGATAACAGGCAACCCCAAATCATAATATATTTTAGCTCACCTGAGCGCAGGTAATTGTGATTAATCATTTGTCAGTCTTCTGAACGTCGTCATCAATTTAATCAAACTTATATAATTATATAGTACATGATCAATTTATTCCAAAATTTAAACTAACGTTCCTTATATGGTCGTCTACAGAAATAGCTAGAATAGTTCAATTCAGTAGAGAACCGCGACTAAAAGCAACAGAAAGGGACAAACTAGTTGAAACCTAAAAGTATTTTTGTCTAAAACTGTTGCCCAGAATTTGAAATACAGTGGACTCATGTTAATTCGACTTTCTTTCTCTCATACAGACGTTTGTTGACGCCTCTGCAGCAAGCGACTGTTGAAAACATTGTGACAAAATGTAAATTGCTCAAAACGAGCAATTCTCCTTTTACCACAATGTTTTCAACACTCTTCAATTATTATACTTTCATTAATAGAGAATGGTTTTAATGTCGTCTGCTGCATATTTGTCTGTGGGAAAGGGTTAAATAGTGTAGCAGAAGTTGTCTTCATATATGTTTTTCCTAATAAAAACTTCTGTGTAAATGAATTACAAAGCTGACAAAAACATAAATTAACTTAGTGTAGTAAAGGGAGACCTCGAACACGTCGATAACTCGACGTCGTTTATGTGTCCCTTTCAACTTCAGAGGTATAATGTCCGCCTTGGACAGGGTAGATCAGGGTTTGATCCCCGGTCGGCTCATATAATGACCTTGAAATTGTAATAATGGCTTCCCTCCTTGGCTCTACGGGTTGCGGGGATAGCATGACGACTGATGCACCAGTGTCGTGATAAACAATACCGATGGTGGCCTTGTACTGGTAGATCACCAAGGTAACACCGTGATATGACTGAAAACTGTGTAAAACACCATTATAACAAATTAACTTAACCCTTTCTCTCATACGACAATTATGCAGCAGACGACTTTGAACATATTTTGTCAGAAAATCGAAAATCTCTATAATTGAATGGATAACCTATGACTAAAAGTGGAAAACATTGTGGCAAAAGGAGAAATTCCATGAGAAATCTAACATGATGGACTCGGCGTAATATATTGACATAGATCAGCAGTCCGCGCAGGCTAATCCGGGCCAACACATTCCGTATCAGGGGGATAGAGGTATAGAGTAATCATTTCTGAAACAGAAATTCCACAGGAGGCGAAAAGTTTCTGTCCGGGTTAGCTTGTGCGGCATGCTTAGGCTGATCCGGGTCGATACTTTACGCACAGTCCTCAATGTTGGTTTCTCGGGAACGGCTCCAATATATGCAGACACTATACATCAGTTATAATGTTGTATCCCTGACACATGTCACCATTTATATAACCCTTTTCCACTTAAATAAAACAATCAGACAATTGAAATAAATGTAGACAAAAAATATGGAAATTATCTACAAATGAAAGTATAATAATTAACTAGAGTTGAAAAGATTGAGACAAAAGTGCGAAAATGCTTTTTAAGTTCTATTTTTGTAACAATGTTATCAAAGCTCGTCTGCTCCAGGTGCGTCCGTATGTGGGAAAGGGACAATGGCCACAGTGACCTGACTAAGTGACCAGTACGCATATTTAACCACGTCTCAAAAAACACCACAGACCTTTTAAACGTGATGTTGCTAAGTAGTTAACCTTTTCACACGTCCACACATACAACACATTAAATGAGCCGTCTCGCGAGAAAACCAACATTGTGGATTCTGCGTAAAGTATCGACCCGGATCAGCCTAACCGTGCCGCGCAGGCTTACCCGGATAGACACATTTCGCCTCTTGTGGATTGTCTGTTTCAGGAATCACTCCTCTATCCCCTGTGACGGAATGTGTCGGCCCGGATCAGTCTGCGCGGACTGCGCAGGCTGATCTGGGTAGATACATTACGCAGATGCCATGCTGTTGGTCTTCTCGCGAGACGGCTCGTTTCACATGCGAATTTGAAGAATAATGGCAAATATAAGAACATTATTTATCAATGAAAGAATAATTACCAGTGAATAAAGTAAACATAACGACAAAAGAAGATTTTGCAATAGCGGGTTTAACCAGTCGTTTGATGCAGAAGCGTAAACAAATATGCATCTGCAAATAGGTAAACATTAACGTCAATTTTCAAAATGACTCGTAAATAATGGTTGACACATAACTTTTCGAGCCACATCACAAGAAAACAGACCCTCTGGCCTCTGGGGGTAAACAAATCAATGGCGATTGATGTCATATGACATTCGTTTACAGTTGTCTTTGTTTGTGTAATGATTTGTATCCGGATGCTGCAAAGATACCTGAACAAGTAAGTAAATCTGTTATTAAAGTGACATGTGTATAACATATAATAATACATAATCATACAAAGTTTGTTGAAAAAACAACCTGGGCCTATATGTCACTAGCCTTTTACCTCATATAGACGCTTTCTGACGCCTCTGCATCAGACGGCCTTTTGAAAACATAGTGACAAAAGAAGAAATTGCTCAAAACGAGAATTTTCACCTTTTGCCACAATGTTTTCCACTTTTAGTGATATAGGTTATTCATTCAATTATAGAGATTTTCTAGTTTTTGACAAAATATGTTCAAAGTCGTCTGCTGCAGAATTGTCGCATGTGGGAAAGGGTTAAATAAAGAACAAGGAAGATCCTAAAGGTCGATTTTCGTATGACCCGGCATTTCAATAATTTATTATGTCTATGACACTTAGAGTTCTCCACGTCTATTAACCATTGCCCACATACAACACATCTGCAGCAGACGACATTTAGTCAACAATAAGGAAACTCTATAACAGAAAGATTCACGTTTATTGAAAAATGTTGAAAACCTTGTTGCAAAAGGAGAAAATGCTCATCATGAGCAATTTCTTCTTTTGCCACAATTGTTTTAAAAGTCGTCTGCTGCAGAGGCGTCTGTATGTGGGAAAGGGTTAACAATCCAGTTATAGAAACATGTAAATTTAAACCTTTCCCTCATATAGACGCTTTCTGACGCCTCTGCAGCAGACGGCTTTTTGAAAACATAGTGACAAAAGAAGAAATTGCTCAAAACGAGCAATTTCTCCTTTTGCCACAATGTTTTCCACTTTTAGTCATAGGTTATCCATTCAATTAAAGAGATTTTCTATTTTTTGACAAAATATGTTCAAAGTCGTCTGCTGCATAATGGTCGTATTAAACCCGGATACAGACAACATTCTACGTTGTTGCACCAGACGACTTTTGACAAATTGGTTGAGTGGTGGCCAGGGTATATATAGAGAGAACATATGGTTAAATCCATACCAACTGCAAACATTGTTTGCATTCAGGAACAGACAATTTACCTCTGAAGAGTTCTGAACTGTTGAACGGAACCAGTCAGGGCAGTCAAGTACTTCAGTCAAATTCTCGTATTGACTTTTTGAAACATGTTGCGAAAAGAAAATGAGGCCTTTCCCTCATATAGACGCTTTCTGACGCCTCTGCAGCAGACGGATTTTTGTGAAAACATAGTGACACAATGTTTTCCACTTTAAGTCATAGGTTATCCATTCAATTATAGAGATTTTCTTTTATTTGACAAAATATGTTCAAAGTCGTCTGCTGCAGAATTGCCGTATGAGGGAAAGGGTTAAAAACAAGCAATGTCACCCTTTCCCCACAATATCTTTTGCGTAACCTAATTAACCTATGACTAAAAGGGGAAACACATTGTGGCAAAAGAAGAAATTGCTCGTTTTGTGCAATTTCTTCTTTTGTCATTATGTTTTCAAAACGCCGTCTGCTGCAGAGGCGTCAGAAAGCGTATATATGAGGGAAAGGGTTAAGACCCCCAACTCGCCAACATCATGAGGTACGATTTGACACCACCGGTCCTTTATTTCCCAGTATATATAATTTCATATAACAAATCGCAATACAGTTGATGTTCCAGGGAGCGGCGTCTAACGGATCTGAAATATTTCACTGCCGAATTTCACAAAGTCGACTCTTCTATGTTGAAAATTCCAATTTTCGTCCAACAGGAATTTTGTACTTTCAACATCTTTGAATTTATTGAATCTTTCGAGTTTTCATATGAAACCCGACTTTCCGAATTCCTGAGTATTTTAGATTTGTATAATTTAGATTACGAGCTGTTTTCACATTAATATGCATGTTTACAAAAGTATTGTATTGCCTTTGGCAGCAAACTAGTTAATGCATCTTCGAACAGTGAAAACTCAGGTGAGCCTGTGCATTCGCAGTCTCACCAGTGTTCGCCGTTTGCGTATATGTTATGTTATATGTATATTCACGAGTTTGCTAATTGATGTTTGTTAAATTTGTTTTATATACATGTCTGTCTTAATTATATGGCTAAAACACCACAGTAAAAGTAAAATTTTCCGATTTGAAAATATATACGCCAATATAACTTTAATTGATATCAAAGTGGAGTGTCCTTTAAGACACGAAATCGCGTGATATGGGTAATATATTTGTTCAAAGGGAAGGATTATTTTGCAAATTATACTAATGGGAAACTTTCTGAAAAGATCTTAACATAGGCACATGCAATAGAGCTACATGGTTATGCAAAATTTCTTTTGAAGAAGTGCAAATAAATTAAACGCAAATAGGTTAACCGCGTTAGCTGACTGTGCGTCTTATTCACTTCCGAAAAGGAATCACAAAAAGGGTTATAGTGTAGTTACCAGTGCAAATACAGTCCCATACTATACTCTCTGTCAGAAATTTCTGGGTCTATGCTGTGTTCAAACGAACAGTGAAGACTGTGGTGAGATTGTGCGTGTGCTCATCCGATACTTCACTCCGCACAGATACAACACGATCACACATTATTGCCAGACGCCGCTTTATTTTGTATTGAGAACACTGAAGGGAGGTCGTTACAGCATACACATAGGAACACTATAAAAGCTGTATAAATTATTCTGCAAAGGACCTTAATAGAAAGCCCCACTTGAAGAAGCCTATATTGTTTGTATAGAGAGAATTTCAAGCGGAACAAATCTTCCCTTTTCCCATCCTCCCAACCAATTTTATTCTTATTTGTGTTTTGTATCCGACTTTATACAACACTCGTGAATACTGTTCACCAAGATCAGAATACACAAAACTTTGCGAACAGATTTACGTTAAACCATCGTTAGACCAGAGCCCGTCACTGTGGAAAGTGTACAAGTTTGATATGAATAATTTTCAGAGGGTTCACACGCTCGTTTCACCATTTTTAACATATGTTCGCTTTCTGACGCCTCTGCAGCAGACGACATTTGAAAACACTGTGGCAAAAGGAGAAATTGCTCATTATGAGCAATTTCACCTTTTGCCACAATGTTTTCTACTCAATTCACTTATCATACTTGCATTTTTTTAGCTATTCATTATTTTGATATTGCTGTTTTTAAAGTCATTTGCTACAGATTTGTAGTACATGTATGTGGGAAAGCTTAAAGTTATATTACATTGTGTAGGTCTTGGTCAGACGGTGCGGATGTACAGGCTGATCTGATTCATTAATGTTCACAAAAGTAAATTTGTATCCTTCTTCATGAACGGGCTCGTGAAACCTGTTCATTTTGATTGATTGTGTTCAATACACAAAAAACATTCCTCTACAGTACATGTACACGTGTACAGACGTGCTCTACGCCCCGGTAGCTGTGTCGGGATCTACGAGGGCTGTCAATCCAGGGGTTGTGAAATCGTACCCCAGCTCGGATATGTGCAACAAAAGTCAATGCGACAAGCGTCATCCATCTTCCACCGATGTTCTAATAGTTTATTTTGAAAAGAAGCAAGTTGCTTGGGGAAGGCTGTTGTGTGGAGTAAAAAATGGTGTGAGAAAAAACCCAGAAAACTAGTCGCTGTTATATGACATAACTGTTTTTGAAGATGGCGTTAAACCCCCTTTATTCAATGAATCAACCATTCTAATCTGTTAACCATTTACCTGATCAAATTTGTTTAGATTCGTCTGCTTTTACATTTCGAGGAAAGCATTGTAATGTCTTGAATTTTAGTATTGAGATACTGTTGAAAACATAATGGAAAAGAATTGAGCAATTTCTCTTGATTACGACGTAGATCGAGTTCACGCTGAACCTACGATGTGCACACTTACCACAGTCTATTTTGCTATCGAAAGTTGATTATTGTTGTTTTGTTGCAGCTACCCTTTCCCACGAAGAACAAATCTGCAGCAGATTACTTTGACATTTTGAATCTAGGCAAAACAAGTTTATTTCTCCGAATAGAGTTGAAACGTCATCATCAGCAATTTCTTCTTTCACCACAACATTTTCAAAAGTCCAAATGAGCGCGAGAAAACCAACATTATGGCCTCTGCTTAATTATTCGACCCGGATCAGCCTGCGCAGTCCGCGCAGACTGATCCGGGCCGACACATTCCGCCTCAGGGGGATAGAGGTATAGAGTAATGATTCATGAAACAGAAAATCCACAGGAGGCGAAAAGTTTCTGTCCGGGTTAGCCTGCGCGACATGCTTAGGCTGATCTGGGTCGATACATTACGCAGAGGCCATAATGTTGGTTTTATCGCGGGACGGGTTCAAATCGTCTTCTGTAGACGCATCAAAGTGCGTCTGTACGAGTGAAATGGTTAATGAGATGCTCCAAGCTGGTTTCACGTATAATACGACTAGTGTGAGAGAGCGCTAAGTGGAGATTTAAACCGGGTCAAATACAACGGGATCATGTTGCATTCCCTCTTTTGCATTTCATGACGACACATTAGAGTGAAATAAGTGTGTGTGTGTGGGGGGGGGGGGGGGGGGGGCTACAGTTCTAGTTTATCGTCAGAAGTTTAATCTTCAGCTGCTTCAAGTGTAGGGGAATAGTAAAAAGACTCTGATGAAACTGTGTACTAGTATTTACAAAGTCGTCTGGTCTGAGCCTTTCTACCTGACGTAGCTCGCTTTTATTTTCATACGGTTTATTCAGAGTGGATGGTTATTGAATTTAGATGTTTACAAATATCATTTGGATTTACACTAATTCATAAAAGAAGGTAGTGCTTTGCTTTTGAATAGACGTATATAGAAAGAGAGAGAGAGAGAGAGATAGAGGGGGATATAGTCGAGGATTCGTTTAACGTGTGTATCAAACAGTAATTTGTATTGATAACTGTTTGGTGACAAACTATTTCGATTAACACAAAGTTAAGTTTGAAGTATAACCTAAACCTTTAAGAGAACGTGTTCGAAATGTGCAGTAACAAAACTTCGGATTAATACTTTTTTACTTTGGGAGGAAATATTTACATATTTTAAGAGTGTCTTCTGTATTTATAAAAGGAACATAGTACCGTGAAGCAAGATTGATGTTGGATACTTCGTTGATAATCGTATGATTTACAAGTTTGTCGTATAAATAGTTATCTACGTACATCGTGAAATAATAATGCCGCCAATTATTCGACGTATACTGAAACGACGTAAGCTTTTGACGATGATTCTGTCGGGAGTTTGCTTAGTCTTCTTCTTGGAATATCGACAGCTAGAAGCGTACCCAGATAAAGGCCCAACGGCGAAACGATCGGGTCTTATTGTCGACAAACCTGCAGCAGTGAAACAAGTGAAAATGCAGCTCCCTAATGAGACGGTGTATAGTGAAACCGTTCTGGGAAAGATTCGAGGGATGATCGAAGTTACTAAGAATTATTCCAAAGTTGACCCAAGAATAAAACTGTTTGACGAGGTTCCGAATGGTATAGCTAAGAAGGTGGACGGGCTGTTGCAACATAAGGTACGCGAATCTGAGGGTGTCGCCCCTATTTTTTTTTTGTCAGACCACCCGTCACACTAACTGACAGGAAGACACATACAGATTACTTCTCCGTCGTCTCTCCCTGTCAGACCACCCGTCACACTAACTGACAGGAAGACACATACAGATTACTTCTCCGTCGTCTCTCCCTGTCAGACCACCCGTCACACTAACTGACGGGAAGACACATACAGATTACTTCTCCGTCGTCTCTCCCTGTCAGTCCACCCGTCACACTAACTGACAGGAAGACACATACAGATTACTTCTCCGTCGTCTCTCCCTGTCAGACCACCCGTCACACTAACTGACGGGAAGACACATACAGATTACTTCTCCGTCGTCTCTCCCTGTCAGACCACCCGTCACACTAACTGACGGGAAGACACATACAGATTACTTCTCCGTCGTCTCTCCCTGTCAGACCACCCGTCACACTAACTGACGGGAAGACACATACAGATTACTTCTCCGTCGTCTCTCCCTGTCAGTCCACCCGTCACACTAACTGACAGGAAGACACATACAGATTACTTCTCCGTCGTCTCTCCCTGTCAGTCCACCCGTCACACTAACTGACAGGAAGACACATACAGATTACTTCTCCGTCGTCTCTCCCTGTCAGACCACCCGTCACACTAACTGACGGGAAGACACATACAGATTACTTCTCCGTCGTCTCTCCCTGTCAGTCCACCCGTCACACTAACTGACAGGAAGACACATACAGATTACTTCTCCGTCGTCTCTCCCTGTCAGACCACCCGTCACACTAACTGACGGGAAGACACATACAGATTACTTCTCCGTCGTCTCTCCCTGTCAGTCCACCCGTCACACTAACTGACAGGAAGACACATACAGATTACTTCTCCGTCGTCTCTCCCTGTCAGTCCACCCGTCACACTAACTGACAGGAAGACACATACATATTACTTCTCCGTCGTCTCTCCCTGTCAGACCACCCGTCACACTAACTGACAGTTGCCAAATAGACACATCTATCTTATAATGGGTGCGGGACGTCGCGGGTTCGATCCCCGACCGGGTCACACGAAATACTTTGAAATGAAAGTATAAGAGCTGCCATCGACAGCGGGGTTATTATTACGACTGATTGGCTGTGGTCAGGATAAATTTACCTTCAGTACTAGTAACTTACACAGGAAACACCGTGATATAACTGAAGCATTGTTGAAAGCGGCGTAACAAGACATATCAATCTTCTAATGATGTACAGTAAGAGTGCTACCTTAACCCTTTCCCTCATACGACAATTCTGCAGCAGACGACTTCAAACATACTTTGTCAAAAAATGGAAAATCTCTTTAATTGAATGGATAACCTATGACTAAAAGTGGAAAACATTGTGGCAAAAGGAGAAATTGCTCGTTCTGAGCAATTTCTTCTTTTGTCACTATGTTTTCAAAAAGCCGTCTGCTGCAGAGGTGTCAGAAAGCGTCTATATGAGGGAAAGGGTTAAGACCACATACGGTTCTTAATTATTGAATTTTGTGTATGTTTCATAAATATGTTCTTATTTATGCATAAGATGGGTCGTTCGCGGAATATATAATTGAAACCTGAAACTTAATAATTTATCTGTGCGTACGTGCTACGCTATATTTTACAGTGGTTTGGTTTGAAATCATGAGACGGTAAACGTGTAACATTTGGTCGATAGTAGCTCCTCTTTTTGTTACAGAAGAGTTAAACTATGCTCTAATTGATACATTGCTTGTCATGATCAATTTCTGTAGTTTTTCCCTTTTTAACCCTTTCCCACTTCCAGACGCATTTTTACACATCTGATGCAGACGACATTTCTCTCTTTTTCACAACACAGTGTAATAATTATCCATCCATTTTTCGAGGTTTTCCACATTTTTGCATAGTAATTTCATTGTCTTCTGCTTCTAATACGTTGTATGTGGGGAAAAGGGGTTAAACCGTGTTTGTTTGTTTTTTGTGTTATTTCGTTATCAACAATATTTAAATTTGTATTATTTTTCTATTATATGTCTTTTATGTATAGTAGGTAATAAAAGGACAATTAGATTGCAGTCGCGGTAAATCGGTTTGTATTGTATTGACATCTCACTGGACCTTCGGTCTCGCGAGATATAAATTTTCCCACGATCCTGAGTCCTCGTAGAACAATACAAATCGACGCACCTCTACTGAAACACAATATTCCTTGTTCAGTGAGTAGCCTTTGCTTTAATTAACAAGTTTGGCAAATCTCCACTAACGAAAGTATAATTGATGAATGGAGATGAGCAATTTCTATTTTTGCCATTATGTTTTCAAAAGTCATCTGCTGCAGACTCGTCAAAATGCGTCTGTAGGTTGGAAGAGATTAAATGAGATTTGATTGATTAATTGGGGTTTAACGCCATTTTTAACATTTTCTCAGTCATATCACGGCGGCCAGTTCACCTACTCATGTGTTTCCTGGTTTTCTCACACCAGTATTCCACACAACAATCTTCCCAAGCAACTGGCTGCTTTTCCACATAGACTTAGCCAATTGGTGGAAGACGAATGACGCATGTCGCATTGACTTTTGTCAAACGTCGGGAAGAAAGTTGGCTGAGCCGGGATTCGAACTCACAACCCATGGAATGACAGCCCACATCGCTACCGACTTAGCTACCGGGGCTCGGCACAGATTAAAGGAGACTTACAGGCCCATAGGCTGGGTGTTATTTCTTTCTTTTGTTATATACATTTGTTGATGTTTCTTTTTTTTTCTCTTTTTTTTTCCATTTCCCCCATATATTTGGAGATTTCTTTTACATACAAATACAAGTTATGAATATAACAATTTAACAAATCAATGGATATATATATTTCTCTGACCCAAGCTCACATGTTAGTATTCCTCGTGCACTCGCACCCTCGTTCACCCAAACATCCATTCACCCATTCACTCACTCACGTGTTCTCTTAATCGTTCAATCGTTCACCATACACATGGTATATTACGTTTCAAAATATATACGTAAATTGAGTCCTAT
Source organism: Serripes groenlandicus (assembly GCA_031761405.1). Classification (NCBI taxonomy): domain Eukaryota; kingdom Metazoa; phylum Mollusca; class Bivalvia; order Cardiida; family Cardiidae; genus Serripes; species Serripes groenlandicus. The sequence continues at coordinate 11,405,331 of JASEVX010000008.1, forward strand.
TTTGCTAGATAATAGTATTTGTTGCACTTCATGATTATACGAGTGTGCAATCGATCGGATACGATATAGTTAATTGAGCAAATGCACCTCTTATTCATAGTAATTAAGTGGTTGGACATTTAAATATATTTGTCGAATAGGCCAATATGTCTGCATACAGTTGCGACATATTCGTGGCATAACCTGTAATATGCTTGGATGTGGGTACTTTCCAAGAACTTTAATACTTTTTTTAGTTATTTTCTTTTGTAAAAGATAAGTTAATCGATTTTCTCTGTATTTCTATAATCTTTTATGATTTACAATGTTCGAATAGACATATTACCTGTACTTGTCAATAGCATGTATCTGGTCAAGGCCTTTCTTTATGAGCAATTTCTGATCTTGCTATAATGTCCTCAAAACTCGTTCGCACAAGAAAGCAGAAAGCCTCTTTATGTGGTATAGGATTACAAATCAAGAGCTCTATATAAGTTTAGAGATGGCTCTTACAAGTAACACTACAATAACCATTATTCTTGTTTCAGACTGGTGGGTTTTACATTGAGATAGGAATTGGAATGGACGAAGAAGATGACCTGCTACAGTGGCTCGAGAGAGTCATGGGCTGGTCGGGGCTCGTACTCGAACCCAGCATACATAATTACAACTTCAGGATAGGTGACAGACCACATACACAGGTGTTTAAATCGTGTGTAAAGGTAAGCGTGTAGATTTCATTGTTTGTATGGAATGTAACGCCTCTTCGAACATTTGTTTCAATCATATCACGGCGTTTCCCTCGGTATGTAACCAGCACAACTGGTCCATATATCCCGACACCAGTGAGTCAGGCGTAATGCTAACCCCAACATTGAGCGCCTCGGAGGGATACGATTGCTCCAATCTATAAAGTCTTTGGTATGACCCAATCGGAGATTGAACCTGCGACATCCCGCACCCGAGACAGACGTCCTTCCACTACACTACTATATACACGACATTCGCTTAGTTTCCTTAGTTTCTAATGTTATCTCTGAACTCTTTTCCACATACAACAATTCTGCAGCAGACGTCTTTGAAAACATATATGGAAAATCTTTATAAATTACGGGAAAAAAATGAATATATTGTGGAAAAAGGAGAAATTGCTAATTTTGAGCAATTTTACTTTTGTCACAATGTTTTAAAAAGCCGTCTACTGCATAACGTCAGAAAACGTCTGCATGAAGGAAGAGGTTAACTATTTTCAACTTATAAACCCATGATGATGCAGCAGATGAATTTTGGAAACATTGTGACAAATGGGGAAATTGCTCATAATGAGAGATTTCTCCTTTTGCCACAATGTTTTCAAATTTTATTCAATAACTATTCTTGCTTTTATGGAAATTTTCCATATATTGTAATATATGTTTTCAAAGTCGGGTGCTGCAGATTTATTGAAAATGGGATAATGGTTATACTGGCTTTATTCGCAGGCAATATTGAGGTTTTTGCAAACAATGCAGATTCAGGTGAGTCAGCTCGTAACGAGCTATCTCACCTGAAATCAGCATTGTTTGCATTTTAGATACCAAAATAGTCCAAAACGTTTATATAATTGATACTTGGACACACCCGATTTTGAACATGGAAGATTCTACTTTAAACAATTCGGCGCTGAAAGATTTAATCAGCAACATTTGAGAGTTGTTCCAGTGGGGAAAACATAGCCACATGTGCTTGCATATACAGACGAACCTTTTACATTTGTCCTTGTTTCGGATCTAAACAGACAACTACAACGTCCAACTTAATGCATGAATAGTGTCGAAAAAAGTTTAACTATTTCTAAATGCTAGAAGAATGTTCACTTATTTATCTAACGTTGCAATAATAAGTAGTCCAACTCATTTTCTTATGGATTGTACGCGTGCTTAGTATATGATGTGAAAGATTTGTAAAAACTATATAATTAAACTACAGCTTATATATTTATACATAAGTCTCTAAAGACCACCAGTTTCATGCCATTCTTTGGTACATATTACAACTATTATAACTACGGAAAAGTTCACCCCGTCAGTCCTGTACAACGGTGTATCCCAGACTAGACATAAGCACTGGGAATGGTAACGTACGTATTCCATCAATGTGTATCCCAGACTAGACAATACGCACAGGGACTGGTGTCGCTCGTCTTCCATCAATGTGTATCCCAGACTAGACAATAAGCACTTGGACTGGTGTCGTACGTCTTCCATCAATGCGTATCCCAGACTAGACAATACGCACTGGGACTGTGTCGTACGTCTTCCATCAATGCGTATCCCAGACTAGACAATACGCACAGGGACTGGTGTCGTACGTCTTTCATCAATGTGTATCCCAGACTAGACAATAAGCACTGGGACTGATATCGTACCTCTTCCATCAATGTGTATCCCAGACTAGACAATACGCACTGGGACTGATATCGTACGTCTTCCATCAATGTGTATCCCAGACTAGACAATAAGCACTGGGACTGATATCGTACGTCTTCCATCAATGTGTATCCCAGACTAGACAATAAGCACTGGGACTGATATCGTACGTCTTCCATCAATGTGTATCCTAGACTAGACAATAAGCACTGGGACTGTGTCGTACGTCTTCCACCAATGTGTAATAAACACTGGGACTGATATCGTACGTCTTCCATCAATGTGTATCCCAGACTAGACAATAAGCACAGGGACTTGTGTCGTACGTCTTCCATCAATGTGTATCCCAGACTAGACAATAAGCACTGGGACTGGTGTCGTACGTCTTCCATCAATGCGTATCCCAGACTAGACAATACGCACTGGGACTGTTATCGTACGTCTTCCATCAATGTGTATCCCAGACTGGACAATAAGCACTGGGACTGTGTCGTACGTCTTCCATCGATGTGTATCCCAGACTAGACAATACGCACTGGGACTGGTGTCGTACGTCTTCCATCAAAATGTATCCCAGACTAGACAATACGCACTGGGACTGGTGTCGTACGTCTTCCATCAAAGTGTATCCCAGACTAGATAATACGCACTGGGACTGGTGTCGTACGTCCTCCATCAAAGTGTATCCCAGACTAGATAATACGCACTGGGACTGTGTCGTACGTCCTCCATCAATGTGTATCCCAGACTGGACAATAAGCACTGGGACAGTGTCGTACGTCTTCCATCGATGTGTATCCCAGACTAGACAATACGCACTGGGACTGGTGTCGTACGTCTTCCATCAAAATGTATCCCAGACTAGACAATACGCACTGGGACTGGTGTCGTTCGTCTTCCATCAAAGTGTATCCCAGACTAGATAATACGCACTGGGACTGGTGTCGTACGTCCTCTATCAAAATGTATCCCAGACTAGACAATACGCACTGGGACTGGTGTCGTACGTCCTCCATCAATGCGTATCCCAGACTAGACAATACGCACTGGGACTGTGTCGTACGTCCTCCATCAATGTGTATCCCAGACTAGATAATACGCACTGGGACTGGTGTCGTACGTCCTCCATCAAAGTGTATCCCAGACTAGATAATACGCACTGGGACTGTGTCGTACGTCCTCCATCAATGTGTATCCCAGACTAGATAATACGCACTGGGACTGGTGTCGTACGTCATCCATCAATGTGTATCCAAGATTAGACAATACGCACTGGCACTGGTGTCGTACGGCTTCCATCAATGGGCTTAAGAACAAAGAGTTGTAAGTTATCCTTGAGCATCTTTGCGTAGTTCTGGTGTAATAAAAGACAATACATACATGACTGGGCAAGCCGTTTGCCGTTATAGGATGAAATACTACGAAATACTTCGACAGTTGTGGTTAAATATAATACAGCAATCAATATATGAGCCGTTCCACGAGAAAACCAACATTGTGGATTATGCGTAAAGCGTCGACCCGGATCAGCCTAAGCATAAGGCTATCACAAAGACTTTTCGCCTAGGATTTTCTGTTTCAGGAATAATTTCTCTATACCTCGATCCCCCCGAGAAGGAATGTGTCGGCCCGGACTAACCTGTGCGGACGGCACAGGCCATTCTGGGTCGATGTATTACCCAAAAAACATAATGTTGGGTTTCTTGTGGTACGGCTCATTTTTATTGTTTAAATTATAATATTTTACGTTTTAGATGGGCAATCAAACATGGCATCATTCAAGAGACCCGGTTTTTATACAAGAGACGCAATGTTTTCCACTCGGGGCTGTCATTCAAGCTGTTTGCCACGCCAAACCAAATCCACCGGAACCGGAACTACTCTCTATCAACTCGGATGGAAATGAATTAGATATCCTCCGTTATTTTCCTTTTCAAATGATCAGGGTCAATGTCGTGGTTGTGGCGATGAACGGGGCGCTGATAGATACTACAGATATTCATATTTTGATGAATATGAGAGGTTATAAAGGGAAACTCTTATCGAGTAATCATTCTACAGGGCGAACGTATATCATTTTTAACAGAAATGCTACATGAAGATTTCGATAGATTTCAATTAATTGGAATAACATGTGTATATTTACAAAATTTACAGACGAACTTTGTACAAACACTGCGTCCGCCTTGTCTGGAACCGGCGTAGAATAGTAAATTAATACGTCTGGCATGAATCAACAATGACGAACAGATTGGTCACCTCCCCGTCTATATCGCATATATTGTAAAATAGTAAATATACAATTAATTTGGTAATGTCTTCAGAGAACCGATATAATTTGATGTTTCGAATCAATACATATGAATACTGAGTCAAACTACTTTCGGAATTTCAAATGTTACACCGGTTTTGACAACACAAATGTTGTCTCACTCTCTATAGTATTTTCCTTGCTATACATCGACAGTGTTGCCTGACCCGATAATGTAATGTTGGGACATGTAACCCAAGACAAACGTCTAACAAACAGGAACACTTCTTCTTTCCGGGCATACGAAACGTAACAATACAGAAACGAATTGCTTGTTTTCGATTGATATCACTTATATCTTCACAGACATTCCTGTCTATCCTCATAAAAACACGTGCCTTGAGGACATTGCTGTACGAACAGATCCCCGGGTAAACACCAAACATACTTTGTACATGGTGTGTATGGGTGCGGTATTGACATCTCTTTGGCTCCATTTTGACAATAATTCACTGAAATCAGAACATACTATATATATGTATTTTTTTTTTTCATTAACGTATTGATACGGAAATTTGATCCCAGTTGATAGTTGCGCGCACACATCAAACGAGTGCATTTAGCATGAGTTTGGTGTAAGCAGGCAATTGTGACCAGGAATGAAGTTTTCGTGTCAAAATGTATTATTTAGTACATGTTTATTTAGACTTCTTGTTAAAGGGCATGCCTACGTTCAGTAAAATAATATGTTACCTCATGGATGCAAATCAACCAATCAGGTTACAGCTACTTTATATTAGTTGAAATCTAATTGGCGTATATTAGCAACGATGTTCTCCAAAACTGTTTACTGAACGCAGAGCTGGTTAGTCGCCCAAGGATCTTAGATCATTTTGTACTGTCGGCATCAATCAGTGTATGTTAACGCTACAAAGAAGGGACACAGTATACTTACTATAACAATACATGTTTAAAACGTGTACATAACTACAAATTAATACGTACTTTTTTAAAATTGATTGAGTTGTGTATTATTTTGTAACAATTCTATGTCATTTATTTGACCGAAGACAGATCAAGGTCTTTTATCCACAAAGTTGACAGTTTAATTGAGTGCTAACAACCTAACTTAGAGGTCTCTAGGCATCGCTTGGCTTCATAGAAATAACTAATATAAAATCGTATAAGGAAATGTAATTGCGTGTTTAACAATCTAAATTAAAGGTCATCAGATATCGGAATATATACACGCTTTGCTCAGATGAAATCCCATATTAAACCGTATTTCGACATCGTGGCTTACAGGACATTTCTGATGAAAAGGCGTATTACAATGTCATAGCTTACTCTGATAAAGTTATACAGAAACTTCAATTACACGGAATATATGGAATAACAGTATCGTTCAATTACATTTGACATTCATAAAACGTATGGCTATAATATAATAATTAATACATAATCGTGCAAGAGAAGCTGGCTTTCATGGACTAACTGATACAAAATCTAGCAAGTAAAGCATGGCTTTCTCGGAACGACTGATACAAAATAGCGCAAGAAAAGCATGCCCTTCATAGAATAATTGAAACATAATCGTGCTAGAAACGCTGACTTTCACAGAATTACTGATACACAATCGTGCAAGAAAAGCATGGCTTTCACGAAATAACTGAAACAAACTTGTGCACGAAAAGCATGGCTTTCACGAAATAACTGAAACAAAATTGTGCACGAAAAGCATGGCTTTCACGAAATAATTGAATCAAAATTGTGCAAGAAAAGCATGGCGTTTACGAAATAACTGAAACACAAAATTGTTAACGAAGAACAAGGCTTTCCCGGAATAACAGATACAAAACCGTGTAAGACAAGCATGGCTTTCACAGAATAACCGATACCAAAAAGCTCAATAATAGCATGGCTATCATGGTATTACTGAAACAGAATCGTGCAAGAAAAGCTGGCTTTGACAGAATAACTGATACACAATCGTGCAAGAAAAGAATTGCTTTCATAGAATAATTGAAACATAATCGTGCAAGAAAAGTTGGCTTTCACGGAATAACTTATACAAACATGTGCAAGAAAAGCATGGCAACCCAAAAATAACTGATACGGAATCGTAAAAGAAAAGCATGTCTTTCACGAAATAACTAAAACAAAATTCTGCAAGAAAAGCATTGCTTTCACGAAATAACAGAAACAAAATTCTGCAAGAAAAGCATGGCTTTCATGAAATAACTGAAATAAAATTCTGCAAGAAAAGCATGGCTTTCATGGACTAACTGAAACAAATGTGTGCAAGAAAAGCATGGCTTTCACGAAATAATTTAAGTTCTGTTTTCCCACTGTGTGAAATCCCGCCCCATATCAATACACTTCCACCACCGTAGCGATCACGCTGGATGACGTTAGCAGGGACTAGCCGTTCACCCTATCGTCTCCATACACGAATCCTGCCATCTGACCCTTGTAGATCAAACTTCGATTCATCTGTGAAAACGATCCGGTTCCAATGCCTTCTAGTCCAGCCAACATGTTGGCGAGCAAAATGTAGACGTGCTGCACGGTGACGCGCAGTCAACGGAATGCCGACGTAAGGGCGACGAGCACGAAGTTGCGCGGACTTTAGGCGATTACGGGCCGTGAAAACCGAAATTCCGGTTCCTGTGGCAGTTCTAAGACGATAAACAAGCTGTATACAAGTATTTAATTATTTAAAACTTTCAAAATTGATTATTTGGACCAGGGACACTATATTACATATATAGTGTCCCTGTTTGGACCAAAATGAAAATACTGACTTAACTTTTTCTTCTGAGTATATAATCGTGCAAGAAAAGCTGGCTTTCACAGAATAACTGATACACAATCGTGCAAGAAAAGAATTGCTTTCATAGAATAATTGATACATAATCGTGCAAGAAAAGCTGACTTTCACGGAATAACTGATACAATTTTGTGCAAGTAAAGCATGGCATTCACAGAATAACTGATACTGAATCGTAAAAGAAAAGCATGGCTTTCACGAAATAACTAAAACAAAATTATGCAAGAAAAGCAATGCTTTCACGAAATAACTGAAACTAATTTCTACAAGAAAAGCATGGCTTTCACAGAATAACTGACACAAAATTCTGCAAGAAAAGCATGGCGTTCACGGAATAACTGAAACACATTTGTCCAAGAAAAGCATGGCTTTAACGGAATAACTATAGCATAATCGTGCAAGAAAAGCATGGCTATCATGGTATAACTGAAACATAATCGTGCAAGAAAAGCTGGCTTTCACAGAATAACTGATACACAATCGTGCAAGACAAGAATTGCTTTCATAGAATAATTGAAACATACTTGTGCAAGAAAAGTTGACTTTCACGGAATAACTGATACAAACTTGTGCAAGAAAAGCATGGCATTCACAGAATAACTGATACGGAATCGTAAAAGAAAAGCATGGCTTTCACGACAAGAAAAGCATTGCTTTTACGAAATAACTGAAACAAATATGTGCAAGTAAAGCATGGCTTTCACGAAATAACCGATACCATAAAGTTCAAGAATAGCATCGCTATCATGGTATAACTGATTAAGAAATAATGAAATGGAATCGTGACTCTTTCGTAGCCGAATTTCACAAAGTCGAATCCATTTATTTCGTCCAACAGAAATTTTGTTTTTTTGTTATATTGGGATTTTACGCCGCTTTCAACATTATTTCAGTTATATGACGGCGACAGTTCACTTATTCATGCTTACTGGGGATCGAACCCGGAACACCCGGTATCAAGTCCCCGACGCTAACTACTCAATCATGTCGGATTCCTAGGATTTTATTTTAACTTTAATGTCAAAGTGGCTTACAATGCAGGTTTCAGGAGAGACAGCTCGTGTTGAGCTGTATCACCTCAACCTTTATTGTTTGCAAAAACCTTTAATTGCCATTGGCAGCGAAAGCTTGACATACGTGAAATAACGAAGCAGAAATGTTTTGCAGTAAAGCTTGATCTACAAAGATCCGCTGCATTATTTTTTGGTTCAACAGGAACTTTGGTGAACTTTAATGTCTAAGAGGCTAACAATGCAGCTTTCAGCAGAGCTGCCTCTCCTGATTCTGCATTGTTTGCAAAAGACTTAATTGCATTTGGTAGCGAAAGAGTTAAGAAGCTATGTCGCGTTACAACTTGGCTTACATGGAATAACTATTAAGAAGCTATGTCGCGTAACAACTTGACTTACATGGAATAACTATTAAGAAGCTATGTCGCGATACAACTTGACTTACATGGAATAACTATTAAGAAGCTATGTCGCGTAACAACTTGACTTACATGGAATAACTATTAATAAGCTATGTCGCGTTACAACTTGACTTACATGGAATAACTATTAAGAAGCTATTACGTTACAACCTGACTTACATGAAATAACTATTAGGAAACTATGTCGCGATACAACTTGATTTACATGGAATAACTATTAAGGAGCTATGTCACGATACAACTTGATTTAGGAGGTATGTCGCTATATAACTTGACTTACATGGAATTACAAGTATCTTCTGTATGCCGTATTGCACAGCTTTGAGATATTCCGTCATACTTTCGTTCACGAAAGTCCGCGTCGTCACCAGATCGGGTTTGACTATGACGGTGGTAGCATTCAGATGAACCCTTGGAAATATGACTATGGACGATTTTAAAAATGTTTCACAGGTAAAGTCATCTACCCTCATATCTATATCTCTATATTCTCCGTAATCAGCCAAGTTGTAGCTGAAAATAGAAATAAAAGGGCAAAGTTATAGGTAGTGGATTATACATAGAGTGTTGGGTCAACATTATGGGATCTTCTTCGCACACACTCAGCGCTGATACCGGCTGGGTATCAAGGAATCAGATATCGAGAATATTTAACGTTATTAACAATCAATGCGAAAAGGTTGTATGTCCGTGTTGACGTCACCTAGAGGTCACAATACACCAACAAAACACTTTCTTTGTTGCCATGTAAATCAGCCAGTTTCAACCGTCAAGTGTCACACTTTCTAAGCATATAGCATATAGAACACCCCAACATCATTAAAAAAGAGTTACCTCTTAGCTTTAAAATGAACCAACGAAAATGGGGGGGGGGGGGGGGGGGTCATGCATTATGCAAATAAGAACTCATTCGGCTTAAATGGTTACCGTAATTTTGGATGAAATCGGGCTGGAACGAAACTGTTCCATTAAACTCAATGTAATATATGCAATGCCTTCTTGTGATGGTATAGACTAATTTCTACGCAAACAAATGGTTTCTTTTGCTGGGATACATTTCTAGCCTTCATCATCAGCTACATCTCTATCTTACCTAAATGTAGACTGAAAGTAAAGGCTCTGGTAAAATTACGTGTTTACACTGGCTCATCAGGGGCTGCACACTTCGGATGTCGAAGAAGACGCGTTTACACCCTCCCGACGCGGCTCGTACATCAGCCCATCGGTCCAAAATAAGCCAAGAAGTCAAACCACCGCACACATATTAAATATTGCAGTCGAAATCCGATTGGCAAAATTGAAAGGTGAAAATAATTGTGAGAAAAGGAGAAATTGTTTATCTTGAGGAATTTTACCTTCTGTCACAATGTTTTAAAAGTCGTCTGCTGCAGATGCGTCAACATGCTCTATAAGTGAGAATATCGCTACCGTCGATACTCACGTGTTATTTTCAGCATCCAGCGACGTCCATGAGATATTGGTCCAGGGTATAGGATAGCCGCCCTGCCAGATTGCTGTTAGTCGCAATGCCTTATTCTCTACGATGGATGGACCGATCTTTAATTCGATTTTAGCATCCGGACGTCCTAAAATATATTTAACCCTTTGTGTTGATACTTTACGAAATTTCAACAAATGTTTGCTTAGAAACTACCGTGCAATATATTTATGTCGCATCTTGAAAACCGATAGCTTGACATTTGATACACAATTGGAAGCGTCGTAAGCCAAACGTTTTTACCGGCGACTTAAGTTGTCGGCAAACACAGTACACAACGACTCAAGTTGTCGCCAGATACAGTTAATTCAGTCACCAACTACAAACAGTATTTCCAGCGAGTGTAAGTGCAATTAACAACACCACAATTTGCCTATTTGGGTTTTTGTTAAATGTGATAACTGTCGCCGTCGACAATTGTATTACCGTATACAATTCCGAATTGTCGCTGGCGACAGTTAGTACTTCTAACAAAGACTCAAATTGGCACTGGGATCGGTCAGCACATTTAAGGACACACACTGACGACATTGAGTGGATTTAACGGCACCAGTGCATTTAATACAATACAATACAATACAATACAATACAGAAACGACGATGAAGAAGCGAATCATTTTTATGTAGTCTTACCACTGCAGCAAACAACTTTGAAAACCCCTAGGAAGGCAACACAATTTAAAATATCTATTATTGAAAGTAGAAAAATAGAAATAAATTGACAACATTTGATAAAATAGAAAAGCATTCAGTGTAAACAAGTTCTGCTTGTGTCGCAATGTTTTCAAAATGTGTCTGCTGCAAATGCTTCAAATTCTTCTACAATTAAATTCGGTTTGAAGGTCTCATTAGCTTTGGATATTTGTTTACTATAGTTAACCCTTTCCACATACAGTCGCTTGCGGACGCCTCTACAGCAGACGACCTTTGGCAAGATTGAAGTCAAAACTATTTAAACAACATCACATTTTACACAAGTTCACATTGAAAACAATGAACATGTACAAAAGATGACCTAACTGGTTATCCATATAGCATACATATTACCATGAACGACAGGAATAAGGCATTAATTCGCACAACACGGCCAAAGTTCTATTTTGAAACAGAAATGGGTTGGCAATATTATCACTTCATGAAATTATATGTGCGTTTAGCATATTAAGCTTTCAGATCAAAACTCACAAGACAGTCCCTTTAATAAAAGACGCATTTCGACAAATCTGCAGTAGACGAATTTTGAAAAGGCGAAATTAACATCTGCCACAATAATTTCAACTCAATTTATAAGTATATATTTATTTCTAGAGAATTTCCATATGTCTGCCTACATGTTCACAAAGTCGTCTGCTCCATGTTGTGTGTAAATGGATAAAGATTAATAACTCACCAACTACAATTAAATTCGAAGTTTTCGTCAGTTCACTGGTTCGAGTCTTTAAGGTACATTGATAAACCCGTGCATCCCTACACGCAACATTAGCAATCTTCATAATCAGGACCACTGTCTGCAATGGTCCCGTCTGATTCATCTTCACCTTGTTAATTTCCACATCATGGCGCACGGATATTGGACTGCTCCATTTTGTTGTAAGGTTACTGTAAAAATTGACTTCGATAGGTGAGTTCATCTCTTTAATAGCCAATGTTACAAACGTTCCGATGTCCGTGACTTTACATACGATACGCGCTGTTTCGGATTTATATGTGGTGGATCCATCCATGTACATTTCTGCAAGAGAATTAAGATAATCAATTAATATCGGTTGTATAAACCTGTACTGATGAAAGTATAATTAATGAATAGATTTGAGGGCATTGTAGCAAAATGTAACTTTTTTTAATGAGCATTATTTTCTTGTTCCACAATGTTTTCAAAACGTTTTCTTCTGCAGATGAGGCAGATGTTTTCTGAATGGTGGATATGGTTTATCAACAAAAGTATATCCTGTACCATACTGTAAGAAGGTGTTTGTATGGAATGTTTCTCCGCAATCTTGAGTTCCAAGGAAGGTAATTATCGTGTACTATCCAAGTCTCGGATTACCCGAACTGGGATCGAGTCACGGCCCTCGAGGCGGACTATGTACGTTGTTATATTTGGAGATCACGGTGAACAAAAGAGTAAAAAAGCTGTTTTGAACATGCTTAATTTGTATCAAATCAAATGCACCGTTCCACATTCATAAAGTAAAGTATCGGACCCGGATCAGTCTAAGCATGCCGCGCAGTCTTTTAACCCGGACAGACACTGTTCGCCTACTGTGGATTTTCCTTTCTAGGAATCATTAAGCTATACCTATACATGTATATTCCTGATACGGAATGTGTCGGCCTGGGTTAGCCTGCGCATAGTGCGTAGGCTGATCTGGATCGATACATTACGTAGAGTCCATAATGTTGGGTTTTCGTGAAACGGCTCAAATTAGATTATTCAATATAAAGGTTATTATTGATTTGTAAGCAGAGGCTAACAAGCCACATGAAACATGGACACACACGACTTATTCAGTCAAACCTGGGCTAAAGACCACCGTGGAACAGCGATTCCCTGTATATTGCAACCACGACTTTAGTTTCCCAATTACTCATTTTCTGCATAAATGACCCTGCAATTAACCCTTTCCCTCATATAGACGCTTTCTGACGCCTCTGCAGCAGACGGCTTTTTGAAACATGGTGACAAAAGAAGACATTTGCACACAACGGTGCAATTCTCCTTTTGCCACAATGTTTTCCACTTTTTGTCATAGGTAATCCATTAAATTATAGAGATTTTCTATTTTTTGACAAAATACGTTCAAAGACGTCTGCTGCAGGAATTGGCGTATGAGGGAAAGGGTTAAAGACCTTCTGTGAACAAAGGACCATATTGTTATGTTCCCATGGGGTAGTCCTTCATGCACAAATTCCACTGTATATTCAAGCAGTTTTAAGCGGTTCTATAGACGAAAAGCTTCACTACTATTTCATTTGTTCAATTTTAAATTATTGGTTAATATAGATTATATAGTGGGTCAAAGCTCAGCGACCGTTTTTTACTCTAGTCATGTTAATCATTTATGATCATACTTGGTTTCAAGGTGAATAACCTAAGCATGTATTGAGGGGGATTAATGTTAAGAGTTTCCTCCCTTTAATCAAGAAATGTAAACGGCGAGAGGATGGATCACGTCTCTCGCGTTGTATTTATAATTGTTGTCCAAGTTAATTCACAGGACAGCTTACTAACAGCCAATCAAATCGTATGCAAGTGTTACGAATCTCAACCTGATTGTGATGAGGTCTTCGCCATTCTAAATATAGTCCGTCAGAGTGTCATTTCAGAAGATATTGATTGACTTTGAGACTTTTGTAGAAATCACCCTATACATTATGACATGGCTATCTTCACCAACCTATTTTTTAAAAATCAAAATCATTTTTATTCTAAATATAAAACTAACACACAGTGACATAATTTCTGATTGCTAAATCATAGTAAATCAGCCATTACGTTTACTTTAACATTTAGAATATTCCTTCAAACTTTAGAAGATAATCAATTAATTAAGCATTACTGGTGAATACGGGCACGGAAACACGGAGTGATGAAGAAGATACGAACCTGTGTATCGCCTTATTTACCCCGTTTCTCGTAACGTTCGCGAGCTGGTTGTGAAACGGTATCAACACACATTTTCATATAAGCCATGCTTTCAGTAAAAACAAAGCTTAGCGTAAATATACAACTATAGAAAACAGAGCTTCCTGCGTACTTATGGAAAAGGATCATTGAACCTCAATACCAACGTTCTACTTCTGAGTCTATACTCTCTACTAATACAAACAAATATACATTAGATACTCCCCCCTCTCTCTCTCTCTCTCTCTCTCTCTCTCCTCTCTCTCTCCTCTCTCTCTCTCTTCCTCTCTCTCTCTTCTCTCTCTCTCCTCTCTCTCTCTCTCTCTCTCTCTCTCTCTCTCTCTCTCTTCTCTCTCTCTCTCTCTCTCGCTCTCTCTCTCTCTCTCTTTCTATCTCTCTCTTCCTTCTTCCTCTCTCTTTCTCCATTTAGTAAGTTAATCATACAATGTCACGTTAAAATTGACTTTTGTAATAACACTCATGTTACCTTGTTGATTTGGGGTATAAAGATAATGTTATGTTATGTTAGAGTAAAATCATGTAGCTGCAAGCAAACCGTAAGTCGTGTCATGCTGGAGACATGATGCCAGTAAAAACTAATAGTTTTGAGAGGAAATGCGGTTAAAGAAGAAGAAAAGGACTTTTAAGAAATTTATTTCCTTTGATATTATAGGTACAGTGGATTCGCGATAACTCGATGTCGAAGAGATCGACAAGTTATCGACGTGTTCGAGTGATCACTGACTTTATGCTAAATTAATTTATCTATGTTCAGCGTCGTAATTCGTTTTATACTGAAGTGCTTAACCCTTCGGCGCCGAATGTTTAAAGTAGATTCTTCAATGTTCAAACTCGGACGACTCTATTTTCATCTTATAGGATTTTTGGAATATCTTTACTCACAGCCAAACAATGCAGATTTCAGGTGAGACAGCTTCGTACGAGCTGACTCACCTGAATCTGTATTGTTTGCAAAAAGCTCAATATTGCCTTTGGCGCTGAAAGAGCTAATGTGAAAAGCATGTGAGGAATAAAACTTATCAACCACACAGCGCCAATCTGCAATGATAAATCAGAACTGCGCTGACGCTTTAACCTTTCCCTCATACGACAATTCTGCAGCAGACGGACTTTGAACAAAGTTTATCAAAAAATGGAAAACCTCTATAATTGAATGGATAACCTATGACTAAAAGTGGAAAACATTGGTCAAAAGGAGAAATTGCACCTTCTTTTGTCCCTATGTTTGAAAAGCCGTCTGCTTCAGAGGCGTCAGAAAGAGCGTCTATATGAGGGGAAAGGGTTAAAAAATGATAGATCTGTTCCAGACAATGGTTTGAGTTAAACGATGTATTCGAGCTATCACATGTTCGAGTTATCACGAGTCCCACCGTATTACAGTAAGGCACTAAGCAAGCCGTAGGTTCTAAAAGTATATATCTATGCTACATATAGTGTTATTCTAAAACTATGCGTGCTAACTACATATATAGTAAACCATTTATACAGATGCAACAAATCTGTACAGACGACGTTGAAAACATCTACGGCCAAACCATGGGAATAATATATACACTGAAAGTAAAATGAAATAGAGTTGAAAGTGTAGTGCCAAAATTTAAAATGACTCAAATTCTTCTTTTCGGCACATGCTTTTAAAAGACATCTACTAGCTGCGAACACGTCAATATCTGGGAAAAACAGCTGCAAATATACTCGAATAAGTCAGACAAGACACATGCACTCACATTGAGTTATCGACGTGTTTGAGACAACGCTGGATTTAAAACGAATTTGAGTAATGTAATGTCAGCTTAGATTTATATTTAAACTAAAGTGGTTTTTTCCTGTAAATTAAGTAAATGATAAAATCACATTAAGACAACTGCTGCTACAGCGTTTTTACAAAATCAGATTCGTTCAAGACATATTTTGTAATAAACGTTTATTCGAGTGAACACAATGATCGAATTATCCACGATCCCACTATGATTTAAACAATTATAATTGATCCCAGTTGTATATATGGTGCTGGGTCCATTTCATCGTATTATTGGTATACAAGAGCATTTCAATGTTTCGCAAGCATTTCAATCACCACGTGTGCAATTGATCAAAAGCAATGTTTCAAGCATGCCCAACTACCTGTCTCACTTACGAGGTGCCGTCTCGGGCACACTTGTTGACGTCACTGATTGGTCGTAGCGTTCGTGGTTAGTCGTCCTGCCCGAAACCGTAGTAAGATGTTGTGTAGAGGCTGATGGTTCAGACCGGTTCTGGTGTTGTGTTAGTTGAAACGTTATGAAGGTTGTGTTGTATCCGGTTGGGTAGGTTACTTGTTTCTGTCGTTGCAGATTCCGAAAATATTGTCGTATTAATCGGTTCTTGTGTTGTCGAAATGTCGGGAAGCGACGTCGTCGATTCCGGTGAGGAAGTGCTAGACTGTTCTTCGAAGTATCGTTAAAAGTGGACGTTTGTCGTAAAATGCAGTTGTATCTGTAACCACATCAGTTGATGTAACGGCAGAGGTTGAAGCATCGGTAGTGGACATATATTGTGTAGCGGACGTAGTAATCGAAGACATTGTGGTAGGGAAGATGATTATTTTGTTCCCCAGCAGATGCAGCTTCTGCTGTTGAATCGTTGTCATAACTGTTCCGTCTGTAGTGTTTCTGTCCCGGTATACTCTGGAGTTGTGATAACCGTTGTCGTTGTTACTTCTTTATCGATAGTGGTTGTTTCGTATACTGTCTCAGTGTCGTACCGTCTACAGTAGAGTGTTTCGATGTAGTGACGTCATAACGTTTTGTGTAGTGCCTTCAGAGACGTTTCGTTTGACCTGTCTTGTGTTGTACTGATCATACTTCCGTCGTCAATGGCAAAGAAATCTAGTGGATCAAAAGTAGTCGTTTCTGCTGTCATCTTCAAATTTGTTGGGTTGCTTGTTAGTGTGGATGGTGCCCATTTTTTCTGGTGAAATAAAAGAAGGATATATATATATATATATATATGAGCCGTTCCACGAGAAAACCAAACATTCAGTGGTGACTCTGCGTAAAGTATCGATCCGGATCAGCCTAAGCATGCCGCGAAAGCTAACCCGACAGCCAATTTATTTTTCGCTTCCTGTGGATAATCATTACTCTATACCTCTATCCCCCGAGGCGGAATGTGTCGGCCCGATTAGCCTGCGCGGGTTGCGCAGACTGATCTTGGTCGATAAATTACGCCAGAGTCCATAATGTTGGTTTTTCTCTCGTGAACGACTCTTATATAAGATAAAATAAAAGAGTTGGCTGCGATTATAAAGATATTATGACATATCAGGTGAAAATTTCAATTTCAAAATAGATGATCAACTTTTAGCCTTTTTTTTCGGCTTAAAAACAAAATTTGATAAATTAAATTTCAGTCGCCGGTTCTGATGTAACGATTTTACCAGCTTATTCCGGGGGGGCTTGAGTTCCGACCTTGACGTGCTGATTCTGGAAATATCCTGATAGTTTGAGAACATTACGTCATCACTCTATAATTCTGTATGACACAGGTCACGTGAGAATACATTTTCTTGAATGAAATGTACAGTCTACAAGTTTGCATCTTGTAGGGAGAGAGAATTCAGCGATGCTCCAGAAACAACTTTAGCCGGTAATTAGTATATAAGTGTAGAAACACTTCTTCTTGTACATCAATGCTGAAGGATCAAAGAAAATACTTTTTATAAAGAGTTTCTCGAACCTTTTATGACTACTCAGCAAATATTGGAGATCCATATAGGACCTGCACTAGCTGACCTTAATCTACACTGTTTCCCATTAATGCAAAGGTTTGGTTTTCACAATCTGCCGCTGTTACAATTCCATAAATGTGTAACTTAACTCTTTCAGCGCCAAAGGCAATATTGTTGTTTTTGCAAACAATGCTGATTCAGGTGAGACAGCTGTCTCACTGAAATCAGCAATTGTTTGCCTTTTGAGTTATCAGAATAGTCCAAAACTTTCATAACATGAAAATGGAGATGCCCGATTTTGAATATGGAAAGAGTCTATTTTAAGTAATTCGGCGCTGAAAGAGTTAAAGTAATATTTCAAAACCGTGCTAAATGGCAACGTCTCGTGACGGCTTTAAAATCGAACGGATTGATTTGGACAAGTAAAATAAACTATGCCTATAACTTTATTCGATCTCTGGTGTTCAGTAATATATTAATCACACTGCTTATCTCTTTATTAAGAGTCAGGTAGGTGTTCGTGGTTTGTTTGTTGTTGTTTTTTAATTTTGAGGAAATTGCGGACAACATCACTAACTGAACAGATAATAGTTTGAAGGAAAACATACAAGTAGCCTGCCCATATGAGCCGTTCGCGTAATGGATAGACCCCAGATCAGCCTGCGCAGTCCGCGCAGGCTAAACCGGTCCGACACATTCCGTCTGAGGGGGAATATAGGTATACAGTAATGAGTCCTGAAACAGAAAGGTGTCAGTCCCGGTAGCCTGCGAGGTTTGATAGGCTGATCCGGATCGATTCTTTACGCAGAGTCCACAATATTGGTTTTCTCGTGGAACGGTTCATATGTAAAAACATGATAAACGTGATCCCCATATGTCGCCCTTCCACAGAATACTGCGACAGTAGAAATTAAGTAAAAAAGATTAAATTAATCCGTCCGTTCGAAGAGTTGGCTTTTGTGAACACTCTCTATTCAGATCAGCATGTGCATTCACACAGAATCTACATTGTTCAGATATTACCTTACACAATGGTGTGAGAATGATTCTGTCATCTGGGTGTATATTCTGATCAGATTGAGCAGATGCTAAGGCTGATCTGAACGTACACTAAATCTACACTTTTCGCAATTTTCGCTCGGACGGGTTAATATCGTAATTATTTTAGACAAATACCAGTTCCAGTGGTTAAAGAAGGGACCGCGTTGTAGATGCCGCCCACTGTTACACTTAAAGGCTCGTCAAAAGACGTCCATCAGGGTTCAAGACATCAACGCCGTCTCTCGTATGTGTTGTGGGTCCACTTCCGGTAATGTGCGGTCATTTTGACAGGTCTCCAACACGACGTTTGTTGGCGTGTTTGTTTCTTTAGTGGCATCATCATCTACCGTTAATAGAAAGACATGGTATAATAATGGAGATATATTCATAATTTTCAAGCGAGAAATATACCGGAAACAGAAACAAATTATAGTCAAAAAGACACTACATTGGTTTAAATGTTTCGGTTTCGTTTTATTTTATTCTACTCTTCGTTTTAAAAAATATATGAAATTAAAATCACTGCATAGATATAAATCACAGAAAACGGTACATCTGCATCTAGCAAACCGCCTCGGTGGTGTAGTGTTCAAGCGTCGCTCGGAGGCAGGAGCTCGCGTGTGCGATCCTTTGCCGGCTCATACCAATATTAAAAGAAAATGGTAGTAATGGTTTTCCCTCCTTGGTACCCAGGAGTGTGGGTTAGCATAACGACTGAATCACAGGAGTCGGGATAAACGGACCAGTAATACTGGTAACGTTACTCAGAACGCACCGTTATATAACTGACAAAATGTTCCGCAGGGAAAAACACCATAACAATTAGAGGAAAATCTGCCCTTGTCACAAATAAGCTGAGGTTAGTTTCTCATGGAGCAGAAACTCATTAATCAAGGATCGCAATATCCGGTTGAAAAAGATGCGACGTAATAAAACTGACATTTTTATGGTAATTGCAAATAACGATGTGTTGTTTTATAAGTTTATCGTCTTCTTATAGCAAACCTTAGTTGATTTTCTCAAACTGAAACTGTTTTGGGGGTTAACGCTTGAGCGCCGACAGCACTGTGTAATGGACAGAACTGCCAACAAACTGTGGTCATGAGTTTGATTCCTCCAATATATTATATAATGCAATTTTCAATTGACAAACGTCATCACGACAAAGCGACATTTTTTGCCCATTCTATACATGTGTGTAAAATGTTACATAAGAGGATAGCCAGCATCATATTGCCCGAGAAAAGACAGCTATGAATACATGAACGGTGCTAATAGAAAACAAAACATTAGGTATAATTTTTTTTTTTATTAGGAAATTTAGAAATATTCTTAGACTCATCGGCGAACAGTGTAGACTACAGATAAAACAGTACTGATGTGCAGGACGATCTTGCGCTTTATTGGCATCGTTAATGCCATTAAACTGTTTTTATTGAGCAACGCTCTAATTTTTATTCAGGTACTTGAAGGCATTTTATACTGAAATTACCATATTACGACCTAGATAAAACGTTATTAACGTTCCTATTACACCGAAATTATAATATTACGACCTAGATACACTTTATTAACGTTCCATTACATATGTCTTAAAACGTTTTTAGTTTTATAAAAGTTATTTATATTTTTCATTCCCTATCATGTCTGTATAATACTTTACTTTAAAGCAAGGCAGAATTGCATGTGACTAGATAAGAACTACCCCGTCCATTTGTGTTCGAGAGAAATAAATGTGGTAAGAAATTTCGCCTAGGGATTGATATTTGTTAAGAAATTGAAATTGTGCATGATGGGTTGCACCCCTTTGATTGATTTGTTACGTTGTATGGTGTTGTACCCCGCTTTCAACAGTTGTTAGTCATATCACAGCCTTTCGTGGTAGATTATCAAACGGCTTGTAAGTTTATATTTACACCAGCGCATCAGTCATGATGCTATCACCGCAACCCTGAGCTCCAAGCAGGGAAGCCACTCCTGCCATTTTTTAAAGTACGGTCGAACCTGGTGCTTAAGACCACCTTTGTTAAAGCAATTCCCTGTCTTTAGCAACCACACTTCTTGTTTCCCAATTACTCATTTTCTGCAGATATGAACCTGTCTTAAGAACCACCTGTGAATAAATTGGTCTGTTTTAATTGGTGGCTTCTTTTACACATGTTTTCACTGTTATTGGAAGGATCCAGGCCCCCTCGCAGTTGAGGTGGCGCTCTATGCACCACAAAAGCGACGCGTCTCCTCTGATTGGGATTCGGGAAACCTTTAAAAAGTTGGGAAATAAATAAAGTATATTAACTCACCTGTAGTACTATCGAAAAATGATGTATTTCACTGAATGAGATATTTACTTGAGCAGTGCGATATCTTATGTCTAAAAAAATACACAAGATAAAATGAAAATAATTACCTGAGTAGATGCGAGACCTAAATGTCTAAAAGTACACTGGTAAATGAAATTATTGACTGAGTAGATGCGAGATCTTTGTCTAAAAAGACACCAGATAAATGAAATGTCTTCTTGAGTTGCTGCGTAGATCTTACAGAAAACAACTAGATACATTCAAAATGTACTAAAGTAGATGCACAGAACTTTGTCTAAAAATACACCAGATTAAATGAAATAGATTGTACAGTAGTTACGTTGCACTAGGACTAAAATCACAGGATGGATAGATTTTTTTTAAAAACAGGAAACTGAATATATACGTTAATTGTTTAAAATTATACACAAGGTAATTGAGTATAATTAATACGTTCCTTTAACCATCCAATACTTGTCATTGAAAACATTTAAATTTGTATAGTACATGCATGTCTGTTTTTATCTTGGAAAGTTATGATAGATATATAACAAGTGACATAATGTTTTCAGTAAACACTACGATGCTTTGCATTGTGCTACTCGGGAAGCGTTGACATAATTGACATCTCCTCCCGACCTTCGATCACGAAAGATTATCAATACTTCCACGCTCGTCGTAGACAATCAGCGCGATGTATCGCTACAGTAACATGATAATCCCCCATATCGAGGGCTTGGCGTGAAACGGTTGTAACTAATAACCTATTATGAAAACCCTGGTTAAGGGGCAATTTCGACCCCTTTGTAAACAATGCAAATTTAGGTGCCATTGCTCAGAACGAGCAATGGCAACAAACATTTCCATTGTTTTACCAAGAAAAAAAGATTTAACGTTATAAAGACTTATGGCGAGGTGATTAACCTTTGGTAAACAAAATACCAATTTTAGTTACACCTATTTCACCGCCAAGCCCTCGTTATGATTGTAGCATACGATACTACCCGGAGGAAATAAGAAGTAGTGAATTATCAGGGCCGGCTCCCAGTGGACATGCCAAAGGAGAGCAAGGGAATGATGATAAATATTAGCGCACGGAGTTCGCCGTGTACGAGTTTTTCTTCTTTTTACCACGTGTAAAACTTTTATGTAGAAGGATCGTCGATACCGAGTTATACCTGGAGAAGAAGATTTCAAGTGAAATAAGAAAAAAAATATAGTTTTGCTGCTGTTGGTAAAGTATGGACCAAGCCATTGTATTAATGATTATTATCTTTTCATAAAATGATTATTTAAAATTAATAAGATATATCGTACGTATCTATCCATGTCTATCTTTATCTTAGGGTGATTATCTATTTTACTTACCGATTACACCTTTACTTTTGGGAAGATATTTTCAGTCGTTGAGAGAGATAGTTCTCAGTTTAAGTATAGAGGAAAATCCAAAAGATATTTTGTTTT
>JASEVX010000008.1:11428088-11527099 GCA_031761405.1 Serripes groenlandicus
TTTGAACAAAGTTTATCAAAAAATGGAAAACCTCTATAATTGAATGGATAACCTATGACTAAAAGTGGAAAACATTGTGTCAAAAGGAGAAATTGCACTTCTTTTTGTCCCTATGTTTTGAAAAAGCCGTCTGCTTCAGAGGCGTCAGAAGAAGCGTCTATATGAGGGGAAGAGGTTAATAAATGATAGGATCTGTTCCAGACAATGGTTTGAGTTAAACGATGTATTCGAGCTATCACATGTTCGAAGTTATCACGAGTCCACCGTATTACAGTAAAGGCACATAAGCAAGCCGTAGGTTCTAAAGTATAATATTCTATGCTACATATAGTGTTATTCTAAACTATGCGTGCTAACTACATATATAAGTAAACCATTTATACAGATGCAACAAATCTGTAACAGACGACGTTGAAAAACATCTACGCCAAACCATGGGAATATATATATACACATGAAAAGTATAATGAAATAGAGTTGAAAGTGTAGTTGCCAAAATTTAAAATGACTCAATTTCTTCTTTTGGCACATGCTTTTAAAAGACATCTGCTGCGAACACGTCAATATCTGGGAAAAACAGCTGCAAAATATACTCGAATAAGTCAGACAAGACACATGCATCACATTGAGTTATCGGACGTGTTTGAGACAACGCTGGATTTAAACGAATTTGAGTAATGTAATGTCAGCTTAGATTTATATTTAAACTAAAGTGTTTTTTCCTGTAAATTAAGGTAAATGATAAAATCACATTAAAGACAACTGCTGCTAACAGCGTTTCTACAAAATCAGATTCGTTCAAGGACATATTTTGTAATAAACGTTTATTCGAGTGAACACATGATCGAATTATCACGATCCCACTATGATTTAAACAATTATAATTGATCCCAGTTGTATATATATGGTGCTGGTGGTCCATTTCATCGTATTATTGGAGTATACAAGAGCATTTCAATGTTTCGCAAGCATTTCAATCACCACGTGTGCAATTGATCAAAAGCAATGTTTCAAGCATGCCCAACTACCTGTCTCACTTACGAGGTGCCGTCTCGGGCACACTTGTTGACGTCACTGATTGGGGTCGTAGCGTTCGTGGTTAGTTCGTCCTGCCCCGAAACCGTAGTAAGATGTTGTGTAGGAGGCTGATGGTTCAGACCGGTCTGGTGTTGTGTTAGTTGAAACGTATGAAGGTTGTGCTTTGTATCCGGTTTGGGTAGGTCTACTTGTTTCTGTCGTTGCAGATTCCGAAAATATTGTCGTATTAATCGGTTCTTGTGTTGTCGAAATGTCGGGAAGCGACGTCGTCGATTCCGGTGAGGAAGTGCTAGACTGTTCTTTCGAAGGTATCGTTAAAAGTGGACGTTTCGTCGTAAAATGCAGTTGTATCTGTAACCACATCAGTTGATGTAACGGCAGAGGTTGGAAGCATCGGTAGTGGACATATATTGTGTAGCGGACGTAGTAATCGAAGACATTGTGGTAGGGGAAGATTGATTATTTTGTTCCCCAGCAGATGCAGCTTCTGCTGTTGAATCCGTTGTCATAACTGTTCCGTCTGTAGTAGTTTCTGTCCCGGTATACTCTGGAGTTGTGATAACCGTTGTCGTTGTTACTTCTTTATCGATAGTGGTTGTTTCGTATACTGTCTCAGTGGTCGTACCGTCTACAGTAGAGTGTTCCGATGTAGTGACGTCATAAACGTTTTGTGTAGTGCCTTCAGAGACGTTCGTTTGACTGTCTTGTGTTGTACTGATCATACTTCCGTCGTCAATGGCAAAGAAATCTAGTGGATCAAAAGTAGTCGTTTCTGCTGTCATCTTCAAATTTGTTGGGGTGCTTGTTAGTGTGGATGGTGCCATTTTTTCTGGTGAAATAAAAGAAGGATATATATATATATATATATATATGAGCCGTTCCACGAGAAAACCAACATTCAGTGTGGACTCTGCGTAAAGTATCGATCCGGATCAGCCTAAGCATGCCGCGAAAGCTAACCCGACAGCCAATTTATTTTCGCTTCCTGTGGATAATCATTACTCTATACCTCTATCCCCCTGAGGCGGAATGTGTCGGCCCGGATTAGCCTGCGCGGGTTGCGCAGACTGATCTTGGTCGATAAATTACGCAGAGTCCATAATGTTGGTTTTCTCGTGAACGACTCTTATATAAGATAAAATAAAGAGTTGGCTGCGATTATAAGATATTATGACATATCAGGTGAAAATTTCAATTTCAAAATAGATGATCAACTTTTAGCCTTTTTTGAATCGGCTTAAAACAAAATTTGATAAATTAAATTTCAGTCGCCGGTTCTGATGTAACGATTTTACCAGCTTATTCCGGGGGCTTGAGTTCCGGACCTTGACGTGCTGATTCTGGAAATATCCTGATAGTTTGAGAACATTACGTCATCACTCTATAATTCTGTATGACACAGGTCACGTGAGAAATACATTTTCTTGAAATGAAATGTACAGTCTACAAGTTTGCATCTTGTAGGGAGAGAGAATTTCAGCGATGCTCCAGAAAACAACTTTAGCCGGTAATTAGTATATAAGTGTAGAACACTTCTTCTTGTACATCAATGCTGAAGGATCAAAGAAAATACTTTTTATAAAGAGTTTCTCGAACCTTTTATGACTACTCAGCAAATATTGGAGATCCATATAGGACTGCACTAGCTGACCTTAATCTACACTGTTCCCATAATGCAAAGGTTTGGTTTTCACAATCTGCCGCTGTTACAATTCCATAAATGTGTAACTTAACTCTTTCAGCGCCAAAGGCAATATTGTTGTTTTTGCAAACAATGCTGATTCAGGTGAGACAGCTGTCTCACCTGAAATCAGCATTGTTTGCCTTTGAGTTATCAGAATAGTCCAAAACTTTCATAACATGAGAAATGGAGATGCCCGATTTTGAATATGGAAGAGTCTATTTTAAGTAATTCGGCGCTGAAAGAGTTAAAGTAATATTTCAAAACCGTGCTAAATGGCAACGTCTCGTGACGGCTTTAAAATCGAACGGATTGATTTGGACAAGTAAATAAATATGCCTATAACTTTATTCGATCTCTGGTGTTCAGTAATATATTAATCACACTGCTTATCTCTTTATTAGAGTCAGGTAGGTGTTCGTGTTTGTTTGTTGTTGTTTTTTAATTTTGAGGAATTTGCGGACAACATCACTAACTGAACAGATAATAGTTTGAAGGAACATACAAGTAGCCTGCCCATATGAGCCGTTCGCGTAATGGATAGACCCAGATCAGCCTGCGCAGTCCGCGCAGGCTAAACCGGTCCGACACATTCCGTCTGAGGGGGAATATAGGTATACAGTAATGAGTCCTGAAACAGAAAGGTGTCAGTCCCGGTTAGCCTGCGAGGTATGATTAGGCTGATCCGGATCGATTCTTTACGCAGAGTCCACAATATTGGTTTTCTCGTGGAACGGTTCATATGTAAAAACATGATAACGTGATCCCCATATGTCGCCCTTCCACAGTACTGCGACAGTAGAAATTAAGTAAAAAAGATTAAATTAATCCGTCCGTTCGAAGAGTTGGCTTTTGTGAACACTCTCTATTCAGATCAGCATGTGCATTCACACAGATCTACATTGTTCAGATATTACTTACACAATGGTGTGAGATGATTCTGTCATCTGGGTGTATATTCTGATCAGATTGAGCAGATGCTAAGGCTGATCTGAACGTACACTAAATCTACACTTTTCGCAAATTTTCGCTCGGACGGGTTAATATCGTAATTATTTTAGACAAATACCAGTTCCAGTGGTTAAAGAAGACGCGGTTGTAGATGCCGCCACTGTTACACTTAAAGGCTCGTCAAAAAGACGTCCATCAGGGTTCAAGACATCATCGCCGTCTCTCGTATGTGTGTGGTCCACTTCCGGTACATGTGCGTCCATTTTGACAGTCTCCAACACGACGTTTGTTGGCGTGTTTGTTTCTTTAGTGGCATCATCATCTACCGTTAATAGAAAGACATGGTATAATAATGGAGATATATTCATAATTTCAAGCGAAGAAATATACCGGAACAGAACAAATTATAGTCAAAAAGACACTACATTGGTTTTAAATGTTTCGGTTTCGTTTATTTTATTCTACTCTTCGTTTTAAAAAATATATGAAATTAAAATCACTGCATAGATATAAATCACAGAAAACGGTACATCTGCATCTAGCAACCGCCTCGGTGGTGTAGTGTTCAAGCGTCCGCCTCGGAGGCAGGAGCTCGCGTGTGCGATCCTTTGCCGGCTCATACCAAATATTAAAAGAAAAATGGTAGTAATGGTTTTCCCTCCTTGGTACCCAGGAGTGTGGGGTTAGCATAACGACTGAATCACAGGAGTCGGGATAAACGGACCAGTAATACTGGTAACGTACTCAGAACGCACCGTTATATAACTGACAAAATGTTTCCGCAGGGAAAACACCATAACAATTAGAGGAAAATCTGCCACTTGTCACAAATAAGCTGAGGTTAGTTCTCATGGAGCAGAACTCATTAATCAAGGATCGCAATATCCGGTTTGAAAAGATGCGACGTAATAAAACTGACATTTTTATGGTATTGCAAATAACGATGTGTTGTTTAATAAGTTTATCGTCTTCTTATAGCAAACTTAGTGATTTTCTCAAACTGAAACTGTTTTGGGGGGTTAACGCTTGAGCGCCGACAGCACTGTGTAATGGACAGAACTGCCAACAACTGTGGTCATGAGTTTGATTCCCTCCAATATATTATATAATGCAATTTCAATTGACAAACGTCATCACGACAAGCGACATTTTTTGCCCATTCTATACATGTGTGTAAAATGTTACATAAGAGGATAGCCAGCATCATATTGCCCGAGAAAGACAGCTATGAATACATGAACGGTGCTAATAGAAAACAAACATTAGGTATAATTTTTTTTTTTATAGGAATTTAGAAATATTCTTAGACTCATCGGCGAACAGTGTAGACTACAGATAAAACTGTACTGATGTGCAGGACGATCTTGCGCTTTATTGGCCATCGTTAATGCCATATAAACTGTTTTTATTGAGCAACGCTCTAATTTTATTCAGGTACTTGAAGCATTTTATACTGAAATTACCATATTACGACCTAGATAAACGTTATTAACGTTCCTATTACACCGAAATTATAATATTACGACCTAGATACACTTTATTAACGTTCCTATTACATATGTTCTTAAAACGTTTTTAGTTTTATAAAAGTTATTTATATTTTTCTTCCCTATCATGTCTGTATAATACTTTACTTTAAAGCAAGGGCAGAATTGCATGTGACTAGATAAGAACTACCCCGTCCATTTGTGTTCGAGAGAAATAAATGTGGTAAGAAATTTCGCCTAGGATTGATATTTGTTAAGAAATTGAAATTGTGCATGATGGGTTGCACCCCTTTGATTGATTTGTTACGTTGTATGGTGTTGTACCCCGCTTTCAACAGTTGTTAGTCATATCACAGCCTTTCGTGGGTAGATTATCAATACGGCTTGTAAGTTTATATTTACACCAGCGCATCAGTCATGATGCTATCACCGCAACCCTGAGCTCCAAGCAGGGAAGCCACTCCTGCCATTTTTTAAAGTACGGTCGAACCTGTGCTTAAGACCACCTTTGTTAAGCAATTCCCTGTCTTTAGCAACCACACTTCTTGTTTCCCAATTACTCATTTTCTGCAGATATGAACCTGTCATTAAGAACCACCTGTGAATAAATTGGTCTGTTTTAATTGGTGGTCTTTCTACACATGTTTCACTGTTATTGGTAGGATCCTGGCCCCTCGCTGTTGAGGTGGACGCTCTATGCACTACAAAAGCGACGCCGTCTCCTCTGATTGGGATTCGGGAACCTTTAAAAAGTTGGGAAATAAATAAAGTATATTAACTCACCTGTAGTCATATCGAAAATTGATGTATTTCCACTGAATGAGATATTTACTTGAGCAGGTGCGATATCTTTGTCTAAAAATACACAAGATAAATGAAATATTTACCTGAGTAGATGCGAGACCTAAATGTCTAAAATACACTGGATAAATGAAATATTGACTTGAGTAGATGCGAGATCTTTGTCTAAAAAGACACCAGATAAATGAAATGTCTTCTTGAGTTGCTGCGAGATCTTACAAAACATTAGATACATTCAATATGTACTAAAGTAGATGCAAGATCTTTGTCTAAAAATACACCAGATAAATGAAATAGATGTACAGTAGTTACGTTGCACTTGGACTAAAAATCACAGGATGGAAAGATTTTTTTTAAAAACAGGAAACAGATATATACCGGTAATTGTTAAAATTATACACAAGGTAATTGAGTATATTAATACGTTCCTTTAACCATCCAATACTTGTCATTGAAAACATTTAAATTTGTATAGTACATGCATGTCTGTTTTTATCTTGGAAGTTATGATAGATATATAACAAAGTGACATAATGTTTCAGTAACATTACGATGCTTTGCATTGTGCTACTCGGAGCGTTGACATATTGACATCTCTCCCGACCTTCGATCACGAAAGATATCAATACTTCCACGCTCGTCGTAGTACAATACAGCGCGATGTATCGCTACAGTAACATGATAATCCCCATATCGAGGGCTTGGCGTGAAACGGTTGTAACTAATAACCTATTTTGAAAACCCTGGTTAAGGGGCAATTTCGACCCCTTTGTAAACAATGCAAATTTAGGTGCCATTGCTCAGAACGAGCAATGGCACCAACATTTCCATTGTTTACCAAGAAAAAAAGATTTAACGTTTATAAAGACATTATGGCGAGGTGATTAACCTTGGTAACAAAATACCAATTTTAGTTACAACCTTTCACGCCAAGCCCTCGATATAGTTGTTGCATTACGATACTTACCCGGAGGAATAAAGAAGTAGTGAATTATCAGGGCCGCTCCCAGTGACATGCCAAGGAGAGCAAGAATGATGATAAATATTAGCGCACGAGTTCGCCGTGTACGATGTTTTTCTTCTTTTTTACCACGTGTAAACTTTTTGTAGAAGTCGTCGGATACCGAGTTATACCTGGAGAAGAAGATATCAAGTGTAAATAAGAAAAAAATATGTTTTGCTGCTGTTGGTAAGTATGACAAGCCATTGTATTATGATTATTATCTTTTCATAAAATGAATATATTTAAATTAATAAGATATATCGTTAACGTATCTATCCATGTATATCTTTATCTTAGGGTGATATCTATTTTACTTACCGATACACCTTTACTTTTGGGAAGATATTTCATTCGTTGAGAGAGATAGTTCTCAGTTTAAGTATAGAGAAAATCCAAAAGATATTTTGTTTTTATTGGATTTAATTCTGGAACCTTTGATACACAAGACCGGCGCTCTATATCTGATTTCACTGAAGAAATATTAGACACATGTTTGGTATATGTCAGTTATGAAATACGATTTTATTATAACTTCAATGGTCGATTGAATATAAAATCTTAGGGAACATGCCAAATTAATGTAACTACAAGGTAGAATACACTATTGTAACATCCTTTTAGAATTAAACGGGCAGCATATATTTTAGGTTTGAGGGATTTATTGAAAAATAACGATGTTGTTTAACCATATTAAACAAAGTAACGTATTTGTATAAATGACGTTTTTGACATATTTATTACACTGTTTGTGTGTGACGACAAAAGCACGGTACTGTCAAATATTTATAATTAATAACACCAAAACAACTAAAAGCTGATCAAAGAATAATTGTGGTTTAATAATGAATAGGTGTTCACACGATTATGACTTAATGCGGTTAAATAAAATCTTTACCGCAAAGTGTCGTTCATAAAAAAGCTTCGACATATAGGGAATTCGACTTATCTTATTGACGGTAGAGCCATATAAATACGTTATGATCCGCCAGACTCTCTCCGTACCCGCGATAGAATGCGAGATTTCGCGGTGATGTATGTATATGTCTCTGCTGAAGTCTGTATTTATTAAACCCTTTCAAACATGCATGAAATCTGTGGCCGACTATTCTGAAAACATCCCGAATGTATCAGTCACGTGACCGATAATCAAGACTTATGGACTCGTATCAGTGTAAGACAACCGTGCTTCAACTGGATGGAACACAACCTACAACCTACGTTTCGTTTGTCAGATGTTTCTCCGACCTGCCCGTAACATCGTGTTCTACCGACCACCAGTCCATATTTCCATGGACGTCGGGGATATCTGCTATCGTACTATTTTGGTTTGCCATCTTCAATTTACTTGTCAGCAATATCTGAAAAAACGAATTAAAATATAGGTACCGTTTTTCTATACTCTGAAATGTACAGAGTAATACGCTTAATACAATCCCACAAACAGCAATTCTGCAGCAGACGATTTTGCAAATATATCGGCAAAAATATGCAAAATCTCTATAAAAGAAACTGTAATTAATGAATAGAGAGGAAAACATTGTGACAAAAGGAAAATGATTATGAGAACATTTCTTCTTATGTCTCAATTATGTCTGCTGCAAATGCGCTAAAATGCGTCTACACGTGGGAGGGGTTGATTCTCAGTATATCTACTATCTACTATCTACTATCTACTATCTACTATCTACTATATACTATCTCATATTTCCTGACGCTATCACTCGTTATGATATATCAAGATCCATATTAGAAGTAATGGTTGGAACGCCACTTCTTAGTTTAACAGTTTTTCGTTTGACTCGACCGGGGTCCTAGGCAAATGCTTTAACACTTTCCCATATATACACACTTTATGACGCTTCTGCAGCAGACTACCTTTGAAAACATTGTGACAAAAGGAGAAATTGCTCAAAACGAGCAATTCTCCTTTTTGCCACAATGTTTTAAACTTTTATTTTGAGTAATTATACCTACATTTAACCCTTTCCCTCATATAGACGTCTTTTTGAAAACATAGTGACAAAAGAAGAAATTGCTCAAAACGAGCAATTTCTCCTTTTGACACAATGTTTTCCACTTTTAGTCATAGGTTATCCATTAAATTATAGAGGTTTTATATTTTTTGACAACATATGTTCAAAGTCTGCTGCAGAATTGTCGTATGAGGGAAAGGGTTAAAGAGTTTTTCAGTGTTTTCAGATGATTTCAAAGTCGTCTGCTGTAGAACTGTCCTTGGTGGGAATGGGTTAACCATAACGCTATCAATGGCGTTGTTGTGACTGATGGAACCGTCACACAGATTGTACAGTGTGCAACGGCACATGTAGGACAATCGGACAATCGGAAACTTTTCATAAAATTCACAACACAAGCTGGATACATAACATCGGGGAGATGGTGTGTTCAACATATGTGAACTACTTTCGTAAATAAAATGGCTGCTTTTGTGTTCAGATCGAGTGATTCACGCGGATAACTTTTTTAAAAAAATCGTTTGTATCTTGTTCGGAATATTTTCTAGTAATAATTACGGTCGAGGTCTACGATTTCAACCAATGTGGAACAACTATCATATCATCTTGTAGATACATGTATTTATATATGAATTACTTAACTAGATAAATCACAATGAATGCTCAAATGCGGATGAAAAGTTTGTCAATATACTCATTAAACTGTCATACTATCATCTGAATCTCCATACATAAGTACCATTGATATATGATTGAGGAAATATTAATGTATTCAGCTTGAGTACCTGTTAACCCGTGTTTTGTTTTCGTGAATGTTTCTTGTGAAATGTTATGAAAGACATACTTATTAACATTCATCGATTCGTTTAAAATTAAACGTTGGGAAACTTTGAAACATTGTAGCAGTTATAGTAATCAAGCGGAATTAATCGAAACTTTCGTTAAAAATAGTTCCGTCGTCAATTTATTAGCTATTCTAACAATTATCAATGACGGAAGTAATTATACGTTAGACGTTTCGTACGGTGCTGCTTCCTAGCATGGTTTTGTAAACGCATGAGTAGACGCTCAATATATTAGGTGTATTGGATATACTTGACACTGAAATACAGCGGTAATTTAAATACAATTTTCGTTTGCAATAATCGGAGATCAAAGTCAAACACATTCGGCAATGATTGATTTTACTTTAAATCCACAAGCATTTACGACAAGTGTAAATCTGGATCATTATACGTATTCAAGTACTTTGATTTGGCTCTTTTTTTTCCACTCCTCTTTCAACACTGTTTTCAGTTATATTACGACGTTTCCTGGATAGTTTACCATTGTAATGTTAGCCTCGCTAGCCGGAGCACCAATAGGGGCAGCCATTACAACCTTTTTTAAAGTCCTTGGTATGACCCGGCCGGGGATCGAGCCCACGACCTCCCTCACCTGAGAAGGACGCTCTATCATTACACCACCGAGGTGGTCCATTTAAGTTAGTTCAGATTAACTGGATGCGAAGGCAGATGGTTATCTTCTCTAGTGACAAGATCTGCTAAGGCTTGATTTCCTGGAACACTATTCACTTATCCACTGGTGGGAAAAAACATTAACCCTTTCCCTCATATAGACGCTTTCTGATGCCTCTGCAGCAGACGGCTTTTTGAAAACATAGTGACAAAAGAAGAAATTGCTCGAAACGAGCAATTTCTCCTTTTGACACAATGTTTTCCACTTTTAGTCATAGGTTAAGCATTCAATTATAGAGATTTTCCATTTTTTGACAAAATATGTTCCAAGTCGTCTGCTGCAGAAAAGTCGTATGAGGGAAAGGGTTAAGCATAACACCTCAATATGTGACTTTAAATAACATTTGAGAATTATATTATCAGAGTATTAGATAAGGAATAGTAAACATGTCTCGCTTCCACGATATATCTGTCAGCACTCATTAAAACCAACCTATATTGTGGGAACTGAACATATTTCTCTAACTGAGACGAGTGTTTTTAGTACTCACAACATAGGTTTTGATTTTAGAACATCTAGAACGCCCCTTATCTAGAGCCCTGGTTATATACGACTTTAGAATACAATTTCGAGCAATGTAGACCAAGATCTGCCTGCACTAATCTTGATATACATTTATAAATGCAACTTCATGAACATGCATAGAAATCGAGGTTACGAGTAGGCATAGAACACATGCAAGTCCACTATCGTATGAACCATAACTAACTCTAATTCCCTGTGTGAACATGCAATAACTTGTCAAACATCAGGGTAGGTGTTACTGTTGTTTGAATTTAGTGGGATGAGGGTTACAAAAAGTCGATCTCACCTGTGAGAAGTCTTTATTGGCCATGAACTCCCTATATCGTTCGTACAGAGGTCCATCAAAGAACATGGTCCACGGAGGGTTTTCCGGGTATGGTGGGTCGTCATTGTAGTCCGGCTTCATTATCGTACTGTTTGTCTGTCGTTGGTGAAACAACCTCTCTCGTCATGCACTGTTGAATTGGGTAACATAGGTTTAGATAAGAAAGGTGTGTACAACTACTTTCACCACAATGTTTCTGTTATTATCCAACCTAACATTATTATGTGTTCTCAAAAGAATCGTCTCATTGAGACGATTCTTTTGTGTACCAACAACATAGGGTTAGAAGCTCAAATAAGGATTTCAGAACGTGCAAAACGCCCCCTATCTGGAGCTAAGTTGATAATATTCAAACTATTTTATTCGATCTGTGTTATAACGACGTTCCCGTTTTTGGCATCGCATCACGTTAACGGTTATCAGAGAATTACCGACGAGGCTACACTTCTTGCACTTCGTCAGCTGTTTTGAATTAACTTTAAGTCCCACTTGTTGATGCATTTTGACTTTTGAAAATAATGTAGCAAAAGAAGAAATTGCTCGTGATAAGTCATTTTAACATTTGCCATGATGTGTCTTTCATATCTAGAGATGTATCATATGTTTGCCAAACTGTTTACGCAGTCGTTTGTAGAATACTTACTCTATGAAGTAAACGGCTCAATATCATTTATGGAACGCAGGTTGGAAGAGGGATATATAAAGAGAAGCGTTGCAATATGGCGGTCTGATCGACACTCCGTAACGGGGTAATATAACTGTTACTTGGCGTAATACTAGCGGGGCTACACTTCTAACGTTTTAACAGATGTTACATCTAGGATTAAAGTACATGTAGGCGGACTGTGAAGGCTCTGGTAAGACTGTGCTGGAACACAGACTAGCCTGCGTCTTCACTGTATGCGGATGCATTAACACTCTTAAATCACCAGACGCGACTCGAATGATGTATTGTTTTGGTGTTTTATGCCGTTTTCAACAATTGTTCACAGTAAGTTCACAGCGTTTCCTTAGGATAAGATACCAATACTACTGGTCCATTTATTCTGACACCAGCCAGTCAGTCGTAATGCTAATCCCGCAACCTTGAGCGCCAAGGAGGGCAGCCATTGCTTCAAATTGTTAAGTCTTTGGTAAGACCGGTCGGGGATCGAACCCGCGACCTCCCGCACCCGAGGCGGACGAACTACCACTACACCACAAAGGCGGTAACTCAAATGAAGATGACACGGTATATATATAAATATATCTGGAAGTGCGTTTTCTTTAGATAATCGTCTTCTGACATTTTTAATTGGAACATATTTCTTCTGAAAACACCTTGTCAAAGTTTAACCAAATCCAGACTATTTAGTCCTATTGATCCATCAGCTGATTCAATACGACCGTTACTATTTCATGCCATAACATGTGGGTGCACCTATATTAATTGTAGGTCTTTTTTGGGTT
The DNA here is from genome assembly GCA_031761405.1 of Serripes groenlandicus. NCBI lineage: Eukaryota > Metazoa > Mollusca > Bivalvia > Cardiida > Cardiidae > Serripes > Serripes groenlandicus. The sequence goes on from JASEVX010000008.1 coordinate 11,440,840, forward strand.
TGTGTATAAATTACAGGATATATAACACAGGTATATTGTTTAACGCAGAATTGATTTGATAGATGTGAGCTTAAACTCGGTGTCAACAGTATTCACCTATACCACGGCGACCAGTTCACGTATCCAAGTCGTCCTTTGCTTTACTAACTCAATCAAACAGTCTTCATGGGCACCTTGTACCTCTTCACCACGACCTGTAGCCCATTGAGCGCAGGCGAATGGTAATAGTCACAATGATATTTTGTCATTTATAGGAAATAGTGTTGGCCGGGTCTAGAATCGAACCCACGACCTCTTAACAACAATCGAAGTATATTTCAACACCATAATCAAAATTATGATATTGATGTCATTTCTGTTAACGCTTTAGACAAAAGATGCGACATGCTATATGAAAGTATATTATAAATTGTCAATATCGACCCGATTGTGACCTTTATGTATATACATATTTACGAGTATGTTATAACGATGTAATAATGTCATCAAATGGATTTTTCACAACATAAAGCACAACTCTGATGAACATAGGTATACGTTATGGGAATATAATCATATATTTACACAATGGTTAGTATCAGATAAATAATGTCAATTAGTTGTATTACTTACCTCAATCCAACAGTAATCCTCTCTATAAAAGTACCGCCCCGCCTTAACTAAAACACAAGTTTTAACAACTTAAAAACTGATGTAAAAAACGCGTCCTTAAAATAAGGATTGAGAATAACAATGAATCATTGTTTCCGACGTTACGTTTGAAGTCCCGCCTTTTCGTTCATAACTTTAGAAAGGAAACGATGCAGACCAGACCATACATTTAACACTAAGATGTGGAGTCCCAGGTCATCTACAACTAATATTAGAACTCTTAGATTGTAAACCCCAGAATGATAAAGTATAGTTAAGTTGCATAGGTATGGACCCTCATTTACCCGCAAAACCAGAGGGAGAATTTTCCCCTGGGGTGGCTGATGTGATAATGAGACACAATGTGACAGAATTACTGCCTCGCTACGTTAACGTAAATTAATTTATACAAACGGCAAAGGTCCAACTCTCTCAACGTCTTGGATTTAGCGTAAGGTACGTAACGGTGGACGGAGATACCGGTTGACAAAAACAACATAATATATTCAGCGTTCCTTTGTGAAATACACGAATCAACCTTCGAAAGATTGCAAATTAATGTCAGTTACGATAAATGTAAAGCTAAATTTAAAGTCGTTTTTTATTTATAAGGTCTAAATCGTTTAACACGAGTACCAATCTAACTTGTATTGCTATATTGCGAACTGGTAAATTGTGATCAGACTGCGACGAAACACAGACTGATCAGGGATTCCGCTTGTCGCCAAGTTTTGAAATTCACATTTCGTATGCCATGTTTCAATTCATTTTTTCAAACGTAGAAGGTACAACGCTCTCCTATATTTGGATTTAGGGGTAACGTTCGTCATGGTAGACTAAAATACCGTTCAGCGTGCCCGCGTGTAATACACTGTATCACAGAAAAGGCTTTCACCAAGTTAATTCGATATCGGCTTGCATTATAATGACGTGCATGTACAACTTTCTTTCGATTTTAGATTTTGGTTCATAAATTGAACATACACATTGATAAAACACTCACATATGTACGTCAAAATAATCTATACGAGGAACTCTGCGAAAACCAACCGTAAGTCTATGTTGAAAAGCAGCCAGTTGCTTTGAATGATTGTTGTGTGGAAAACTAGTGTGAGAAAGCCAGGAAAAACATGAGTAGGTGAACTGGCCGCCGTGATACGACTGAAAAAAATGTTGAAACGACGTTAAACCGTAATAAAGCAAATCCCGTACAGGGGCGGAATCTTGACTCTCCAATTGCAGTAGTGAGCTTATATGTACATCTATATCGTTTGTTTGAAAACTCTATAAAAAAAGATTGTCGATACTTTACGCAGCTCCACAATGTTGGTTTTCTCGTAATTCGGCTCATATGTATGTGGCACGATTTATTATTATATTTGATGCAATGGTAAATTAATCAAACCTGCTACAGCTAATCCACATTAACTCTAATACAACTCATTTACAACATCCACTTATCAAACAAACTCATTATATCGCTTGCCCAGTTTTTTTTAACGAATTAACCACAAACTGTTATACGCAGAAAACAACTACATCCATAGCCTTCTCATTAAACACTAAAACTACAGGATCATGGTTTTATTAATTGCCTGCGACTGACTGGGTGAAATGCTTGGCAATTATGAACAAGCATTTTTCGAAATTTACGAGATGCCTTGATAACTTAGACAAATGTCGGTGATGATAACTCTAATGATAGACTGTAATAACATGTCGTTTATGGGTGATGTATTCATTTGGAAATTATTTAATATTGATTAGTTGGCCCGTAGTTAGTGGCGATGGTTTAGTCGGTGATGGCGAGGGCTGTCAATCCAGGGATCGTTAGTTCGAACCCTGGATCGGCCATTCATTAGCTTCCATTATTTATAAAAGTCATTGCGACTAGCGTCATTCGTTTAGCTTAAATGGACTAAACAGTATATATTGGAGGGTAGTCGTTTGTCTGCGAAGACTGTTGTGCTGTACTGGTGCGTGAAAGCCAGATATGTTTTTTATATGAACTGGCCGCCGAGGTAAAATCCAACCAATCAATCAATCAGTTATTAAATATTGATAAGAAAATACATATTTGAACGTCGCTACAGAAAGGTAAACCGCATGACATTTGCGATTATTGCAGATCATAGTGCGGCGTTTATTGGCAGTCTGATCTTGCATTGCACTGTTCATGTATAAGCCAAAGAAACATTTGCATATTTAGATAACATATTATTGACGCGAAACTGATCATTTCCTACACTTGCTCCAATTAGCTCTCAGGTTGATTTTCTTTCAGCACGCCTCAATTTAATACATCCTTACCGGACGAAGAGAAACTTTCAATGGCCATAACTGAGCACTGAAATTGACATTAAAAGTAAGCAATTTAACCTGTTTTGCACTTTGAAAACTTCAAGGCAAAACTATGAACTCTATATACTAGGGTTAAGTCCGTTTGGAATTCTTGTGTTTTCTATTACCTTCGTTTGTGTGTGTGTGTGTGTGTGTGGGGGGGGGGGGGGGGGGGGGGGGGGGGGGGGGGGGGGGGGGGAGGGGTGGCAAGGAGTCAAAAGACGTCGACCCGTGATCGTCGTATTCTAAGCCACGCCTATCGTCTTGAATCACAAACAAACCAACCTTTTATCGTTAAAAAAACTACCCAGTGCTCATGCATTATATTGCTTTTGTTTGTGATGCAGAAAGCGCATTCGGCAATCGAGTGTACCGGACAGCATGTATCGGGTTTTTTATTGGCTTAAATACTGAATCTTAATTGCACTCTGAATTTAAATCAATCATGAGTAACTGCGATCAAATTGAACACTTGTGGAGGGGTGGCGAGGAGTTAAAAGACGTCGACACGTGATCGTCGTATTCTAAGCCACGCCTATCGTCTTGAATCACAAACAAACCAACCTTTTATCGTTAAAAAAACTACCCAGTGCTCATACATTATATTGCTTTTGTTTGTGATGCAGAAAGCGCATTCGGCAATCGAGTGTACCGGACAGCATGTATCGGGTTTTTTATTGGCTTAAATACTGAATCTTAATTGCACTCTGAATTTAAATCAATCATGAGTAACTGCGATCAAATTGAACACTTGTACACTCAGGTTAAGGGTCATAGCTGTTCTAGTTGTTCTCACGGATGCTTTGGTAACCAGGTGACGAAAAGGGAATATCGTGATCGGCCCTCATGGAGATGCATGTTGATCTGGAACTTCTCCGGTTGCGAAATTCAGAAATGTCGGTTTTCTTGTAACATGACTCAAATAATGAATGTGACATTAATCTTTGTTCAGAAATGGTATTGTAACCAAGGAATGTATGAATACGGGGGTGCTTAAACAGCCTTGCTATATAGAGCAAGTGTTTATAGCGACGTGGTAGAGCACTCGCATTCGGATCAAAAGATCCAAGGGTCGAGCCCTGGTCAGGTCGGATCTTTTAGTACTGTTACAATGGCGCCCAATAAGGGACATCGTCTATTTGCACAATGATCACCTATTGCTCAAATCGAATTTTGTATCTTTGTGTCCAATCTATCTATTTTAACGGACGCATTAATTTATACATGGAAGTCACAGACACCCACAAAGGAGGCATTGTTTTTTTCTCTGACCGATCGACCATTACGACGACTTATAGTATATATGTTATTTATAATCTTCCATCGAGCCGAGAGTCTGAAATAAAAGGACAAAGACTGACTACACTGGTTTCGAACATTCGACTTTTCCTTCTTGAACAGAACAACTGTCTTCAAAGTTCATATTATAATACTTTTGTTTTTTGTTTGTTTGGGGTTTACGCAGTTTTCAATATTATTTCAGTTATATCACGACGACAGTCCACTGATCCCTGGGTATACAAACCAGTACTAGGCTAGGAAAAGTGCCTTGCCCAATGGCACACCACCATGATCACAGCGCCGCGACTCGGGATCGAACACGAGACGTCCGGTTCCAAATCCGCGAGGCTAACCACTAGATCACGGCGGATTCATATATATTTTATGTTTTGTGTTACAAAGTTTTAAATAATTGATTTTGTTAGTTTAAATCGTCAATATTTAGCATTGCATAATCTACTAGACGAAAGACATAGACACTGGTGAAATATACACTTAAAGTTTTGCTGCGCGTAGACGTTAGAAACTCGACTTTATGGGGCAACCCCCGAGTGTTTTAACCCTTTCCCATCTATAGACGCATTTCGACGCATCTGCAGAAGAAGTCATTTGAAAGTATTGTAGAATAAATGTGACATTGTTCATAATGAGCAATTAATCCTTTTTGCAGAAACAATATTTAACTCTTTTTAATAATTTTACCATCATTTCAAAAGTTTCGATATATTTGCGTAGATGCGTTCAAATTCGGCTGCTGCAGATTTGTTGAATGTTTGGAAGGGTTAAACAATAAACGTCAACTTATCTAGAATGATGTGCTCTTTGAACTTTGTTCACGTATTATATTTTAAGAGTAGTCTATTTTTAAAACATCAGAATTGTGCCATGTATAACGATAATTTCAGGGCACGTTGTAGTTAAAGGCTTAATTACTCTGCTCTTTCCAAAATGTTATCACGATTCGTCTCTTGCATAGCCATTCAAAATGCCTACTGTATCAGAAAAAGAGTTAAAACGCTCGTGTCAAAATAACACCAAGATGATGAGATCAATTTGTTGAGAGCAGTATATATCGATCAAAATTTCCATATAACCCTTTCCCACATGAAGTCGCGCTTTGACGCCTCTACAGCAGACGACTTAAAACCATTGTGACAAAAGGAAAATTAGTTTATACTTTTGCAAAAAGGTATTCAACTCTATTCAATAAGTTAAATTTTAAGAAATTTTCGATAATTTCGCTAATATGATTACAAAGTCGTCTGCTGCATACTTGTTATGTGTGGGAAATACCATGCAGACGATATTTGCTCGCAAGAGAAGGGATCTTCTAACGTAAATAGATGGGTGTTTATTACAAGTGGTGTTCTTTACTGTTACAGAAGACGACCTTTGAAAACAATGTGTGTAAAGGATAGATTGTTCGAAATGAGCAATTCATCCTTTTACCTCAATATTTTCAATTTTATTTCCTAATTCCAAATTGTTAAATGTTACATACTTTTCTTTAGATATTTCCTTACAGATGAGAAAACTCGAATTATCTGGTAGATTGATATTAAACAGAAACAATGAGGCTATCTATCTATCAATGCATCCTCGGTACCCAGGCTATTCATAAAATGTATGATCATATATTTTATGAATAGCCTGGGTACCAAGGATGCTATCAATGCGGTGTTTTCGAAATACGTCTGGTATACATTCGTCATTCGTCATTTGATTCATCTTATGCTGTTTTCAAGACTATTTCATATACAGTCCAACCTGTGATTAAAGACCACTCGGGAAGAGAACAATCTGGTCATGAGTAATTGGGAAATTAAAAGTGTCCTTGCTAAAGACAGGGAATTGCTCAACAAAGATGGTCTTTAGCTCAAGCCGAGTCCCGGTAGCTCAGTCGGTAGCGACGCTGTCAATCCAGGGGTTGTGAGTTCGAATCCCGGCTCGGCCAACTTTCTTTCCGACGATTGACAAAAGTCAATGCGACATGCGTCATTTGTCTTCCACCAATGGAGTCTATGTGGAAAAGCAGCCAGGTGCTTGGGAAGAATGTTGTGTGGAGTACTGGTGTGAGAAAACCAGGAAATGCATGAGTAGGTAAACTGGCCGCCGTGATATAACTGAGAAAAACGGCGTTAAACCCTAATCAATCAATCAATCAATCTTTAGCACAGGTGTGACTGTACATCGTAATGGGCACTCGTCAAACAAGGTCTGGTTATATTCTAGTCTGTAATCTTCTTATTTCCGATGACGTGTTGACTCACCGTTACTGCTATCGAGCGAGGGCGACGTCAAACATTTTCCGATTGATATACTATTGCGTTACAAAAAACGAGCAATTTCTCCATTTGCCACAATGTTTTCAAAAGTCGTCTGCTACAGATGCGTCAAAATGCGTCTATAGGTGGGTTGAATTATTTGGTTTAACGCCGTTTTCAACCGTTTTTCAGTCATATCACGGCGGCCAGTACACCTGTTCATGTGTGTTCCTTGCTTTCTCACACCATTAATCCACACAACACTCTTTCCAATCAACTGACTGCCTTTCCACATAGACTGTTAGCCCATTATTGGAAGACGAATGCCGTTTGTCACAGTGACTCGTGTCAAACGACGGAAAAGATGTTGGCCGAGCTGGGGTTCGAACTCACAACCCTGGATTGACAGCCGCGTCGCTACCGATTGACCTACTCTGTGGGAATGGGTTAACCCTTTCCCTCATATAGACGCTTTCTGACGCCTCTGCAGCAGACAGCTTTTTAAAAACATGGTGACAAAAGAAGAAATTGCACAAAACGTGCAATTTCTCCATTTGTCACAATGTTTTCCACTTTTTCATAGGTTATCCATTCAATTATGGAGATTTTCTATTTTTTGACAAAATACGTTCAAAGTCTTCTGCTGCAGAATTGCCGTATGAGGGAAAGGGTTAGATAAATAATGCGCCTGTAAATGGTATCAGATATTCTGAGACACCCTGTATTAGTGAGCATTACCCTGCCATCGGATCAAAATGTACTTTTGTCAGACGCTTCCCAAAAGGTATTGGCAAACAGTATATCGAGGGATTGGCGTGAAACATTTGTATCTAAAAACCTTTTTTGACAACCCTGGTTTAGTGGCAATTTTGACCCCTTTGTAAACAATGCAAATTTAGGTGCCAATGCTCAGAACGAGCAATGGCACCTGAATTTCCATTGTTTACCAAGAAAAATGATTTAACGCTTATAAAGACTTTATGGCAAGGTGATTAACCTTGGTAAAAAAATACCAATTTTAGTTAAAACTGTTTCACACCAAGCCCTCGATATGAGCCCGTCCACGAGATAAGTAAACACTAGGTTCAGATCAACCTGTAAATCAACTTCTCCGTCTCATCATAATCTACTCAAGTTTATATAAGCTTCAAACAAGCCCAAGTAAACAATGTCGATCTTGATGAGAATGTGTGAATTTACAGGCTGATCTGATTCGAAACTGTAATAAAAAAAACAAATTCTACAACATATATGCAGCAGACATCGTTGAAAACTCATAGGCAAAAAAATGGAAAATCTCTATAAATGTAAGTTGCAGGGCCGCATTTGGCGGCTTGTCCCGGGGTTGCGGCATCCATTTGGAGGGAATTTTCTTTAACACAACTCGGAATATGTCCACTTTAGGAGGACAATACTTATCTGTGTCTTATCTGTTGTAGACAATTCCAAAAAGGCGGATTCCTATCATATGTACTATGTCGTAAATAATACTTCAGGATCAAAGTGCAAACTCGCGACTCCCTCCAATAACCGGCTTTCTGTCGATTAACGACAAACCATAATATAGCAGGAAACATTGTTGCAATTTCTCCATTCAAAAGTCGTCTGCTGCAGAATCATCAAAAAGCGTCTGTAATTCGAAAACCGTTAACCCTTTCCCTCATACGACAATTCTGCAGCAGACGTCTTTGAACATATTTTGTCAAAACATAGAAAATCTCTATAATTGAATGGATAACCTATGACTAAAAGTGGAAAACATTGTGTCAAAAGAAGAAATTGCTCGTTTTGAGCAATTTCTTCTTTTGTCACCATGTTTTCAAAAAGCCGTCTGCTGCAGAGACGTCAGAAAGCATCTATATGAGGGAAAGGGTTAAGAGATCCACATTACATGAGTTACACTGAGTTAATATATTTTAATTAGTTAGCTAACATGATTGTAGTTATATTACTGAGACAGATCACTTGTTCATGACCCATGGGTATAAAACCAGTCTAGGAAATGTGCCTCGCTAAATGGCACTCCATCATAACCACCGCGACTGGGGATCGAGTTCATTAAAGACATAAAAGCAAACAGTGCAATTTCCGGTCGCTTAAGGCTAAACCGCCAATTTCTAACCCCCCCGGTCTTCTCTTTCAAATATATGAATGATTGATTGATTGTTTGGGGTTTAACGCTGTTTTTAACAATTTCTCAGTTATATCACGGCGGCCAGTTCACCTACTCATGCATTTCCTGGTTTTCTCACACCAGTACTCCACACAACAATCTTCCCAAGCAACTGGCTGCTTTTCCACATAGACTTAGCCCATTGGTGGAAGACGAATGACGCATGTCGCATTGACTTTTGTCAATCCTCGGAAAGAAAGTTGGCCGAGCCGGGATTCGAACTCACAACCCTTGGATTGACAGCCCGCGTCGCTACCGACTGTGCTACCGGGGCTCGGCAAATATATGAATGAATCAACCCAGTGCATTTAGTTACGTATCCCGCGCTTCAGCCGTCTTTCAGCTAAAGAAGGAAGAAGACAACACATTACGTATACAAAATCATCAATTTATAATTAACCAATAGTACATCAACATTCAATTTTATGGTAAAATTTACATCGAGGAAAAGAAATAATGATAACAATAAATGAAAATATGAAAAATGGCTAAACCTTTTCCCACATACATTACAATTGCAGTATACCTATATGAAAACATCTAGCCATAAGTATGGAAAATGTCTTTTGATAGAAAATATTATTTTTGAAAAGATTTGAACACATTTAGAGAAAAGGAAACATTGTTCATTAAGAGAATGTTTTCCTTTTATAACAATGGTTTATAAAGTCATTTACTGCAGGGGCATTAGAAGACGTCTTCAAGTGGGAAAAGATTAAATGTAGTAGATGAATGAACTAATAATTAATTACATGTAAATAAATATCAACTCTCAAGCGATCTATATACAATATGTTGACCAGCATCACACGAAAATTGTCTGTAATACGACTGTCAATGTTTATCTCAATTTGCAGTAGTGCACCTCTCGTTCCCCTCAGATCCATCTCCATACACAACATATTGGTTGTATCCTAATAACAAAGACCAAAGTGCTGACAAATGTCTTACAGTAACCGAGTAAGGTTTCTCAATCGAGGGGATTATGAAAACCCTGCTAATTCTTATGGGGGATTATGAATACCCTATCACATCCATTGAGGGGATTTTAATAAGCACTATATCATTTTAGGACCGATGGGATTATCAGCGAGGGGATTTTGAGTTAGTTATATACACAAGCCATGCGAAAAGTGGTCAAGTTGTCTTTGCGAACAGTCAATAATTTGATAAGCCCTTGAACACGCATAGTCTTACTAAAGTACCTAATGCCCGCATTACATCTATAGAATTAATTTCTGCCGAGTTATCTGACTTGTAGCGAGGTACCTCTAAATCATTTCTACCTAGTAATATGACTTGTAGCTAATTTCTGCCGAGTAATATGACTTGTAGGTCTTCTAAGTCATTTCTGACGAGTAATCTCCAGGTGTTTCACTTCAATAATCATTCAAGCAATCTCTTTACGCCATTTTTACCTGTGCGACTCAAATATGAATTGGATCTTCATTTGATCTTATTCAAAATTCTCAGAAGATCTGATTTCCGCTCGGCATGGTTTTCATAAATAACAGCTTACTTAACACGCTGTTTCTGTTGAAACACATAGGTATAGGTGCATTGATTTTAAATGACTGACGGTTCATTAGTTCTTCCCAAGTACACAGTGGGGTTATTCAGTCCTTCCCACGTACATAGCCTGGCTCATTAGTCCTTCCCACGTACATAGCCTGGCTCATTAGTCCTTCCCACGTACATAGCCTGGCTCATTAGTCCTTTTTACATACACAGTAATTAATTAGTAATTGCCACATACACTGTTGTTCAATTGTAATTCTCACATACAAACAGGTTCAAAAACCCATCTAAAGTACATTGCGGTTCATTAAACCTTATCTCATATATAGTGGTTCATTTAACTTTACCACATATAAAGTAGTTCACCAACCCCTCCAAAATACATTGTGGTTCATTGATCACATACATATTGGTTCATTGATCACATACATTGTGGTTCATTGATCACATACATAGTGGTTCATTGATCACATACATAGTGGCTCATTGATCACATACATAGTGGTTCATTGATCACATACATAGTGGTTCTTTGATCACATACATTGTGGTTCATTGATCACATACATAGTGGTTCTCAATTACTTTCCACATACAACGTAGTTCATTAGTCCTTACCACATCCTTACTTTCTACATACAACGTAGTTCATTATTTCTTACCGCATCTTTAGTTTCAAAAGATAACGAGGTTCATTAGTCCTTTATTTGTAGTGGTACATAAGTCGTTACCATTTGTGGTTCATCATTACTTTCCACATACATAGTGGTTCATGTAAAATTAGCGGGGGTGTATAAATTGTTCTCACATACACATGGGTACATAACGAGTACCCACATGTAATGTGATACAAACATCCATCTATAAGCGGTCTAATTGCTCCAATCCTGTACGGTCGATTGATTGATAGGAGTTTCTCGCCGTTTTCAACGATATTTTAGTTATATTTTAGTCACGAGTGTTTCGTGACTCTCTCGGACCAGTGCTACACACAATAGTCTTTACGGGCAACTGGCTACCTTCCCATATATCCTATTTACTCCATTGTTATAGTGACGTGTGCCTATCATCGAAAGAGATGAATTTACGAGCCGCGGGTTTCTTGAACATATCTCAATATCAAACATTTGGCACAGTTCAATTTGTGTAACAAAGTAGCACCGATGCACCCATAAAAGTACAACATACAACATTTTCAAGATGTCGGATACATGTCAATATCATGTGTACAGTCGTTTGCCTTTACTATTTAATTCGCCTTGCATTTAAAATAGCACGTACATCCTATCTTTCTTCTTGGTTTAGGTGAAAAATATTTACACATTGTCACATCCGGGAAGATTATATTAGTGAGTTTTCCTATATTCTTTGTTTATTATACCATCACTCACAATGGAGGGTTTTTCTTCGGTTGTCTCCCTTGGTATCCCTTGGTAAATTTGATTCCATGTTTTTATCCTACAGTTCGTTGCATCTATATATATTGTTGCATCCAGCTGTATTTCATTCAAATTAGAGGATACAGTAACACGCGATCTATTTGCATCAATTTCAAATGACATAATACATATCAAGTTTAAAACATATAATCAGAAAACATAGCTACGTACATTGTTTAGCCGAAACCGTTATGCTTACTGCATCGTTTTAAGTCATGCATAAACATTTATATGTTCCGTGTTTTGAGAAGTAAATAATATATGTATTGAACCTTATCTTTGCGAACGGTGCACTGTTTCATTATCACCATTTTAATTCAATGTATTTTTTCGGTGGCCTGGAACGAGGTAGTTATTACCTTTCTCCGAATATAGTGAAGATCTTTGAGCACCTTTCGATCGTGATTAAAAAAGGAGAAAGAGGTTAATCACATCTTTCAAATAAAGATGTAGGATTAGCCTTAATCTTTGAGCACAGTATGGTTGTGAATAAGAACGAGCACGGTTAACCAGACCGTTGAGCACAATATGATTGCGAATACGAAAGCGCGCATTTTCCCAGAGCGTTCGGGTGAAAGTATCCTTTGGTGCATTTTTTCACCGTTTTGGTGGGTCCCATACAAATATAATATTTCCGGCAATCTCTCTCGTGAGCTACATACGTAAACATTGGCTTTCCATGACATGGGTCGGAACTTTGCTCTGGAAAGAAAAAGTCATAAATGAAGAAGCTGTCACACAAACCACACATCGACAACAAACCACTTTTAGAACATCTTGGATAAATTTTGGATAACCTCAATAAATACGGAATATTATGTTGTGGGGTGGATAAATGAGTTCGTTTTCAACGACAAGTAGCGTGGGAAAATCGATATCTTACGAGACCGTAGGTCGAGCTAAGATATGGATTTTCCCACGCTACGCGTCGTTAATACGAACTCAATTATCCACCCCACAACATAATATTCCTTTTATTACATACCTACAATCTATGAGCAGCGAAAATATATTGAGTTTACATTTTATTAACCGTAAAATTAAGATTATGAAGGGCGGATGAATATCGCCTCAATGATTACGCCACGCCCCATAATGCATTCCAATACGTATGCCCCGCCCAATATCGTCATCAAACCGGTCACGTCACTGTATGACGTCACAATCTTGTATTTACACCGCATATAGATACGGAATTTTAATCTGTCGTGGTGTATTTGCGCATGTCAATCTGTGTGTATTTCCACCGGAAAATAAACAGGCATGTAATAAAGAAAAGTATGATCATTGAATACAGTTGAAAACATTGCGGCAAAAGGAGAAATTGCTATTTATGCTTAAAAATAGATACAGTTATCTCGCAATAACTGGAACATGCTCATTTTCAAATATATACGTTTTACTCGAACAATTTCCTGGAAAGAATCGGTCTTCTAAAAACAGCCTATCAGCAGTTCTTATTGCTCAACGAGCTATCAGAATGGCTACTGTGCTGTTTCATGTATGCAATTGTGTCACTGGTTCACTTTTAATAAAAAGACACTTAAATATAGACATAATGAATTTAGGATCCACTTATTGATCACTCAAACACGTCGATAACTCAAAGAAATTTATCTTCGCGCTATCAGGAGACCACTGACCATACAGTTTGTTCAGTATTTTATTTCATTTCAAGAAAAGTTTTGGATGGTCCATTGATTGACTTGATTTTGTTTGTCTCTTTTGTTTTATTTCGATTTTACGCCGGTTTCAACATTTTTTCAGTCATATTACGGCGAGAGTTCACTTGTTCATGAACCCTGAGTAAACAAACCAGTACGAGGCTAGGAACTGTGCCTGGCCCAAGGGCACTCCACAATGACCGCTGTGACTAGGGATCGAACCGGGACGCCCAGTTTCAAACACTGAGGCTAACCACTCTGCCACGGCAAATTCCTACATTGAATTGATAGCGAACAACGTAGATTCTGGTCAGAGCCTGCGTATGCACAGACGCAACTGGTCAACAGTCGTCGTAAATGTGCGAAAGACTATTTTCCTGTGCTATTGATAACTCTTTCTCAATTACACTAAATCTGCATACGCATTTGAAAACAATAAGTCAAACATATTGAAACTTTCTATTAAATGAAAAAAACAGTTATTGAATAAATTTGTAAAAACATTGTGACAAAAGGAGCAATTGCTCATTGTAAACAATTCCTTCTTTTGTCATAATGTTTTCAAAATTCGGAAAGCGTCTGTATGTGGGAAAGGGTTAATTATCACGAATGCAGAATTAATTATTTGTCGACATGATCTTAAACCTAGAAAACTTGCAAATGTAAACGTTTGATTCACATGTTTGCTTGGGAAGTTCGTTGTGTGGAGTACTGGTGTGAGAAAACCAGGAAATGTCTGAGTAGGTGAACTGGCCGCCGTGATATAACTGAGAAATTGTTAAAAACGGCGTTAAACCCCAATCAATCAATCATTGATTCACATGTAGAATTAATTATTATCTATTCAGAACATGATGCGTGTTTATTAGACTGATAACCTCCCCTAAAATATAGTTTTTCCCGCTAGGTGGAAATGGTTAAGATATACGTACGTCCAGCAGTACACTGTATACAGTTTTCCCGATTGCTATCGTAACACGTGTTTCCGGGGCATTGCATGATGTTGAGCTCTTTACCGCACACGATGAATTTATGTGGAGTGTAAGGGTGGCGTATGGTACCCAAATACCGCACCTTGTTACAAATGTCGTCTGCAAAGAAAAAGAGACATGGATATATTTTTATTCAGGAAAAAAGGGCACAAAGGGGAAATTTCTCTCCCAAACATACCACGTACGTACAACAGAATTGTTTTGACAACGTTACAAAAAAGAAGACGAATTACCAAAGGGAATTAAAAACAGTATGAAAATTGATAGAGAAAACAAAATAAAATTACTTCCCTTGATTGACAAATGTCCTGCTCATATACATGTTTACCATACATCTCATTGACGCCGCGTGGAAGCGCGGCGTCAGTATTGGATAGGTTTTAATTTTGTACCATGGGGTGAAGTAATCGAAAAGGGAGCAACCAACAACTATTATTGTAAAGAAAAACTCTGTAATATGTTTGAAAAAACAGCCTTTATGATTGAATAAATTGTATTAACTGATTTAAGAAACAACAAGATGCAAAATATGTACATCTTTTACCGTTGTTACAAAACTTTAGACACATTTAAATTCTTTTTAATAACTGTTCCCCAACTAACTAGGCTAAGCTTTTTTTATGACTTGGTTTACGGAGTTCACTAGGCTACGCTTTTTAAAATGTTTGTTTTACTGCTCTGACGACTCGATTCACCAAAGCTCGGAAAAAAGATTCGGGTGATGTTTTTTCCTATTTATTTCTGTTGTATTACTAAACCTAAAACGTTATTCCCCATATAGTTGTTCATTCAAACCATTGTATTCTTGCTATATGTTGACTATACATGAGAACTTTTTCTTTTAATTTCATAAATGCTTAATTTTGATATTAAATATCTTTAAACTTGTTATAATTATTTGTACTTTTTGTTTATATACTCTCGTTTTTTGTTATCATACTTCTCCTCAACTGGAAGGAGAATAGACTTCCCTCTCTCCTTCCAAAGATTGTGTCACACTTAACTTATAACAAGAGGCATTAACACTTAAGTTAATATCTGTTAATATTTCAGTATCTATGTTTTTTGTTTATCTAATTGATCTAGTTAGAGCAGATTTAAAATGAAGAAACTTCAGCTTGTATGACACTTTATTGTTGCAGTCAATTTTAAGCAAACGGTAAACCAAATGGTTTGAAGACTTAACTTGTCATTTCCCGACTTAACTTTACATGCTGAATATCACATAGATCGTAGCATATAAAGTGTATAATCCCTACGTCAAAGTGGACCCTTTTTGCTCTTGATAACATTTTATTATAGACTATGGTATCCAGGTGAGCAATACTGGAACATCTTGGCCTTCTTGTTTAAGATAAAGGTACATTTGGCCTTCTTGTTCAAAATTTACATCCTGTCCGTTTGCACAGGTACTTTAAATGTATTGAACTGCATCTGCTTCCCTTTAAGTCATGCTTTAAAATCATGCGCGGCGTCTTTGATGATTAGCATCAAAATTCGTCTTGTTATTATTGTATTTAGATAATTGAAATGCAACCATTCTGCTGATAGAATGAAATAGGGTTTAACGGAAAGTTTAAGTCGAATCACATCAAGGGAAAACATTTTTTTTCCAAAAGTCGTCTTACAGAAAGTGTATATATGTTGAAAACGGTTAAGACCCCAAATCGCTAGAGGCGATTTATATTGACGTCACTGACCATGGCACTGGTACGACGGACATCTGGAGCCTTGCTGCCGGTGACGATTCAGACCTTCTCTGTTTACAGAACCAGACAACATTCCTCACGATCAGCATTCTTTCTTTATCTTATGCCACAATGTTTTCAAATCCATTCCCTAATTATGGACTCATTTATAGCTATTTCGATAATTGTGTCTACATTTTGTTTGTTTGTGGAATAGGGTTACGAATTTAATTCGTAATTGCTATTGGTCCAAACCCCCCGAATGTCGGAAAGTATTTAACGTAGTACACAACTAGGAAAGATAACTTACAAGGTAATAGACGAATAATGCCCTCAGCGTGGTAGGTGGTGTTGGCAATAGCACAGCGTACTTTAGTGTTATTCCAGGTCATATTGAACGCGTATTCCACAGTGTTCGTCTCTGTTCGTATACAATCAGCATCGCTCACTTTCTTTTTGGCGCTAAAATTGGGGGAAAAAATGGTGATTAAATTGTCTCTAGCTATAGGTTTATGGGTAAAATGAATCACACCCGAGAAAATAGGAGTAACATTTTTTTTATTGATGATGATCAGAGATGGGATAGTTGAAATCAGTAATTGCATTTCAAAATTAAATGAATGTATTTGAATACTTTTCAGAAAATGCCAGTAATTGCAATTACTTTTCAATTACATTTCAAGTATATGAACGAATTCAGTAGGACAGATTTTGATAGTTAATATATGTGTTATTTCCAACCAGATTACACGGTATTTTAATGTCTAGGGCAATAGATCATCAGCTTGACTAATTTGGTAAAGGTATGAACACAAACTGACAACTATTGAACATGAACAATCTAAGTTAGTGTTCAATTCTAACCTTAAAAAGGACTGTAATTCAAACAAATTTAAACAAATTTGCCATAGACTGGTCCTGTTTAAGAAGTGGATATTAATATCACGATGAAGTGTGTGAACATGTGTGAAAGTATCCCCATATACTAATTAGAGATTTTTCAATGGATATTATGTTTTGAATTAAATATAATTATTTACTTTATAGTACGTAGAAATGGGTTGAACATTAATATTATAACACGTGTATTGATACAAATATAAATTCGAAGTGTCTTATAAAGGACATGTGATCTAAATATACCTGTAGAAATTGAAATCTTTGAAGTCTTTGTCATTCTGGCGCTTGATCTTCCATAAAAGACTGCCCCCTGGATACCCTGGATGTCCAGTGCACGAGAAGTTTGAAATCTTGTCCTCGAATACTTCTGTCGGGAAGTCGGGAGATAAGGAATCTTCTGGTGGGGCTAGAGAATAATTAAATATGTTGTCAGCAGTTTGGAGACGAACGCAGAATCTGATCAGACTTTGCTTATGTGAAGGCTTGTCTGCATCTACATTTATTGCAGATGTCTAAACATATGTTAGTTCTGCTTATAAACGATTAAGGTTTCTTGTTTAGAACGTAAGTATCATTTCAAAAGTGAATATTTGAAAGTTGTTTTAACTCTTTCAGCGCCAAAGACAATATTCAGGTTTTCGCAAACAATACTGATTCAGGCGAGTCAGCTCGTAACGAGCTGTCTCACCTAAAATCAGTATTATTTGCCTTTTAGTTATCAAAACAGTCCAAAATTGTATTACATGAGAAATGGAGACGCCCGATTTTGAACCTGGAAGAGTCTACTTTAAACAAGTCGGCGATGAAAGGGTTAACAAAGGCAGGGTGGAGTTCCATTAACTTATCACTAAATAGTCTGTAACAATTAGCCATTACTTAACCAGTGTTATTAAATCAAAAATGCACGGTACACTACTTTCATCTTAGTTTCATCCTTACGAATATTCATGTCTATCAAAATGAATGCTAACATAACTCTTGGATGATGAAGTGCATGGATAGGAAAACAACAGTTCTTAGGTCGGATTCAGATATCTTGCATATACTCTTTCAATAAATTCAAATCAATAAACGAATAGCCCAAATTTACCCTCTCAAAATGTATATTTTTAAAAATGGTTATTCATTTTGTTACAAAATGAATACATTTGTTGCTATTGCAACGATTCTTCTTACAGAGAAAATAAGCTAATATTAGAACTATGTGTAATCTAAGGATGTTCACACCACATATATGTTGCATGTAGTTGCCTTGCTAACCTTACAATTTAGAAGAACATATTTTACATTTAAAACATAATGATAGTTATTTCTGTTCTAAAATACAATTATTCATACATTTAAATGTTGTTATTCTTTTGTCTGTTATGTTATATATATATTTAAAGGAAAGCTATGACATTGCCAGTTTGAACTCACATCCACCACGGAGGAGTTTGACAGTATGTTAAATGAAATAAGAAAATATATGTTTAACTATATTTTGAAAAAGAAAAAGGTTACTAAGTACATGTTCATGAACGTTTGATGTATTGGCTCTCCATTGACTACAAGGAAAATATAAAGGTATGCAGAGAAGTCAAATTTAATAAGCTATAGAGTATCTATGGTAACAAAGTTATTCCAATTTGTGAGATATATTAATTCATGGATTTGATCTCTGATCAAAAATACATTTCCAGTAAAGAGTTTACAAGTGTAGTAATTAATTGTAAAGTGAATGATAAAACTATACCTAATATGTTATCGCAATCTAAATGTAGAGAATTTCAGGTTGCTATGGCAGCAATACATGTTAATTTAGCAGGTTATGCAACATAAAGGTATATTTATCTCAAATAAAGCTGAAATTGTCTTAAGGTTAACAAATTACTTCAAATATTCTACTTGAAATATACTAAATTGGCTTCCTTTGACATGGTTACCATGGTAATCGTTTGGTTGATCAGGTCCAAGTTCAATAATCAAGTGCTATATCTTACAATATATTTATAAACATGATTTCAAAACAGCAGACTATACAAACATAAAGTAAAGTGTTTATTTATTATAGTGTTACCCCTATTGAAAGGGCCAACCATTTCTGATTAATGAGACACCTTAACACATCCGACCTAATAAGAACGAACTCCACCTTAACTATCGGCTATCGGGAATGGGATTGTTAGAAAGTGAATGTTTCAACAAACTTACTTATAGCAGCGATTTCCGTCCTCAGTGGATACCTGTGGTATGTATCGATGGAACAATAGTACGAAGCCTCGTCCTTGCATTGTAGAGATTTAATATTTATTCTAAGAGCTCCGCCTGTAGCATTCTGGGTCTTCGTCACAGATATTCGCCTGTCTCTGATTGCCTTTCTAGCCCCTGTTAATAAGATCCGATTGATTGAAGATTAGGGCCGTTTTCATCACTATTCTGGTGTTCTCTAATCGATCGCAACATTACAAAACACATAAATTTACATATATATGTTTCAGCCAATCAATTGGAGGACGAATGACGGTAGACACAATCAAGTTTGTCAACCATCGGAAATAATGAATGACCGAACCAAACTTCCCATCCACAACCCTTTAATAGACCGCGATTCGACCGTTAATCATTAAAAGATTACTGAATTCATAAATAAATTAAGGACATACACTCTATGCAATTAAATAGAGTTGAATAGGTATCGGTCGATTGATTGAACGCGTGAAGCGTAACGTGCACTTGTTCATATGTGTAGTTGCTGAAATTATTCTAAATGAATTCAAATGTATTACAAGAGTGATCAATAGAACACATATGTGGCCTGTCATTATGTCAGTAAGTCAAAACGTGACAGAAACACGGACCAAATCGACGGACTGACAGACGGACAGACGACAGAGAAGTGATACCTATTTGCCTCCATGCCAAAGCAGGCGGCACAAAATGCAAATGATGCCCTAACCAATTAATAGAACAAGTACCTATTCCAAGTTTCCAAGCGGCAATATTTTCTTCCTTAGCATTACCACGTTGTCTGGTTATTTTCATAACATCCCAGTCGGTGAGGTCCCCGGCGGAACATTCTACAAATGCGGAGTCCTTCCCAATGATACCTACATCGGTGCTTTCAAATTGGAGCCCTGTAAATAGCAAACAAACGTATATAACACTAGCCAAGTATGGCGAAACCCGATCTCTCGGGAAATTTCAAACTGGTTGTAATCTGATAAGGATCTCGCCCCAGTTTGCCAACTACGCATGTCAGTTTCATAACAACATCTCAAGTACTGTTAATACCAAACTAAAATATATACAAGCATGCAATTTTATATTAATGGTCATTCATTTTAAATCGTCAAAGATCGGTTTCCTTTAGTCGTGGCTTAAATCAGGTGAAAAGAAGAGATCAGACAGTGACTGCTTTAATTGTATGAGCTAACTACACTAATCGAAATAAACCTATGAATCATCTCAAGGCCATTGTTTAAATTCCACTGTAGTTGTTTACTCTAAAAAGATTAAAGTAATCAGTCTGATCCATTTCTATATAGTTAACTTGTTTAGCGATGTTTATGTCAACTAATTTATTATATCTAAATGTATAATTTATCAATCATAGAGTTACTTATTCAATGTTTGTTAACTTCAAATTGTTTTTTGTTTTTGTTTTTGTATATATAAGTACAGTAAGCATCGAACGTCGAACCCTTTCCAACAGCTAGACGCAACTGCAGCGACGTTTTAAGATATTGTTACACAAAGAGAAATTGGTCTTAATATATTTACAGAGATTATTCTGCATACATACAATTAAGTTGTCTGCCGATGAATTGCTGTGTGTTGGAAATATGGTTTAATTAGTAGTTACTTACACAAAGGAGGTCCCAACGGCTCAGGTGTGGTAGTCAGCATCTCTTCGTGGTCCATTAGTGACATACCCAACTCGTGTGAAGTATTATCCAACTGTGTCAGTTTGATTTTAATCTTGTGAACGGCAGCTATGATATCTTCAAGTGATCTATTGTAGCCATTGAATCGATCTTGTACAACCTTCAAACTCTCTGTCTTTGTATACATTGGAGTTTTCTTCCATAACTTCTTTTTCAATTCCGACAGTTTCATCGACGTTTGCTTGTTCTGCGTTATAATGGATTGAACTGTTTTATTCAATGTATTGATAGATTTATCCCAATTTTGAACTGACTTGTCTGTGTCCTGTTGACTGAATATGCGCATTTTCTCTTTGATTTTAGATATGACTGAAACAACATCATCTATTTGTGCTTGTAGATTTCTAACATCAGGTATATTAGCATGAAACGTTACATTTACACGTGTGTGTTTAGATCGCAACACTGGCAACGTTTCATTCACAAACAGCAGTTTTTGTAGTTCAACGTTTAATGTGCGGTTCAGTTTATCCAAATCAGCTTTTGTGTTGGTAACCTTATTACTCATTGTCGTCAACGCTTTGTTTACCTTTAGAATATTTTGTTTTGCGTCTTTCAACTCACTAGAAGCTTTAGATGCCGTCCTGTTCACCCGCCCAATCACATTTGCCGCATTCACTCGAGTCAAACCGGTGTTTTGGAGAGTTGTTAACCCATTTGAAATCTTCGAAATCGTTTTATTGAGAGATGCATTCAATGATTTTGATTTCTTTTCAGACGTTATTATGCTACTGTTCAGGTTTGAAATAGTTGTTTTAAATCGAGGTGATTGCCTTAGCCAAACTTTATCGGAGAGTACTTTATACTTTGTCTGCATTTTGTCAACTGTATCTTTCAATGAAGTTACACCGTCATCTACACGAGCTGACTTTCTCTTTATTTTAACAGAATCCTTGGATATATTGGTTGATTCTGTCTGAAGAGCTTTCATTTGGTTTTGGACTGATCTAAAATCATCCATAACTTTTATAAAGCTCTTCATATTGTTATCTATTTTTCTGGACTGCTTGTCTGTACCATCCAGGCTTGTATTAATCGAAAACAGTCCATTAGAAATTATATTTATTGTTTTGTTAATTTCTTTGTAATACGCTTGCATATCATTAATATCCCTGTTTCTGTCATCTAGGTTATTCATGTCCGTTTTCAAAGTATTGTAAATTTTACTCAGATTCATAAATGTGTAAGAATTTTGTTTGATAAGTTCTGATAAATTCTGCCACTTTTTCAGTTCAGGTTTAGTTGTAATAGCTATCGGCGCAAAACGGTCCAATCGTTCACCGACAGAATTAATCGAAAACCGAAGATCCGCTAAATTAACCTCTGTTTGTGAAATACGCTTATTTGTTTCGTTTAGGGGCAAACTCAGACCTTTAAATAACATTTGCAATGTCGGCTTTTGGTCTTGTATAAAGTTCAGTTTTGTCTGTTCTTTCTGGAATGACGTCTGTAGCTGTTCTAGTTTTTTGACGATAGAAGTGATATCAGGATTCAAATGTACAGAATTGTTTGCTATAATCTGCTGATCATTCATCCGATCGAGTAAAGATGATATGTTCTTAATATTTCCTTCTGCAACGCTGATGTCTGTTTTAAGGCCGCTTATGTCGATTTTTGGTTTCAAAATGGTATCGTTGAGTGCATTTGCAATTTGTCGTGTCTCGTTATTCAGACCGCTTATAGTGTCAGTATTTTCCTTCAGGTCAGATAATTTTCTCATTGTGTCACTCAAAAGTTTCTGGATTGATTCTTTAGCTTCAAGTAAAAGAGGATCATTAACATCCGAAAAGTTTGCTATTATATCATGTAGTGTTTTGTTTAGGTTTTGGAGTGAATCGTCCATATTTGTTAATTGGTGACTTGTGTTAGTGAATACATCATTGGCCTTCATTACTTTCTCAAAGAATGATGTTGCTTTCGTTTTCGTATCTGCAAATCTATCCACTGTTGTATTTATTTCTTTCATTGTGATATTAAGTCCAACTAACCTATCTTGCAGTAATTTCAATCGATCACCAAGGGAACTGATACCATTTCCGAGTTTGTTAGCAGTGTTACCAAAATGGCTATATTCACCTTTAAGTTCAGTAAATGTCCTTTGCCTATCTTGAAGGTTGGTTACATTCAATCTGTTATATTCTCCGGTTATGTTTGCCTGCATATTTTTCAGATCAGCTATTTCAGCTTTTATTTCCTCAGCGACTTGCTTTTCTACATCTAACGGTATGTCTATAACAGATATAGTGTCAATCGCTTTAGTTATATAGGTTAAAGATTTATTAAATTTCTCGAAGTTGTGTGACGTATTCCTCATTTCCACGTCTGATTTCTGTATGTCCTGGCTTAGAATATGATATCGTGTCTCTGCATCAGGGAAGTTTTGCTTAACGAAATCAATCTTCATTTTTTCTTCGTATAAAGTTTCATTCAATTCTTTCAGTTTGTTTTCGAGGTCACTTATATGAGATTGCACTATCAATGAATCCTTTACAAGCAACGTGTTATCAAGCGTAACATTCGACGATAATTCAGAAACATGATTCAACATATCAGAGCTGTTCGTTACGGCCATATCTAGTTCATATTTAGAATTCATGTTACTTTGTAGTCTATGTTGAACCTCATTACTTAGGTTAGACGCATTTAAAAGTTGTTCACTAAGTCCGAAATGTCTTCTTTTCAATGTTTGTAAATTCTCTTTCTGGGATGCAAGTTCCTGAATGATGCTTGTCAGGTTTTCCTTTAACTTCAAATCGTCGACATAGCTATATGTGCTCAACATATCACGAGCATCCTGCTCAAGAGTATATATTGAGTCGTTGTTTTGATTTAGTATATCTCTGGGATATGTAAGTTGCATAGATACATTCTTTACAGTTGATTCACTTTGGTTTGCATTGGACAACACATTCTCGAATGCCTCTATTGAACGAATCAAATCTTTTGAATAAGTATCTACATCTCTTGTTTCGTTTTGGGTATGTTCAAGATTACTGTTCATTGACTGAAGATCGTTTTTTATATCATCTAATGTCTGATTTAGAGAATCATACCTCCGCTTTATATCTGAAATCTTACCCGAGCTATCCTTGGCTGATGTGATATTATTCATAAGCTGATTGAACATATCTTTGATGCTGGTGTGATTGAGTTCTATCCCTTTAATAGTTTGAAATGCTTTACTAATTGCTGAATCAGTACCATAGAGGGAAATATTCAGGTTATCATGTGCATTTAGGCTTGACTTTAGATGCACAAAGGTTGTGTTACCAATCTCAACAGTGTCCTTTACGTTGGTGATATACTTCTCTGCTTCTGTCAAAACATTTTCGACGCTCTGAGTTTTTGTCTGCAACCCACCATAGTTCGAAGCAAGGAAATTATATTTTATTTGTTCCTTATGAAGTGTATCATTCAATCGCGTTAAAACATCTCCGAGATTAGCTAGAGACGAATTCAATGAATTATATGTACCTCGAGTTTCATCTATTTTGTTTGCTAATGTGTCTAAAGAACGCGATAAGTTGGTAAATGAAACTTTAACCTCTGATAAAGTTTCATTTAGACCCCTGTGTGATGATATATTTTGGAATAATGCCTGGTTCATTTGATCGAATATGCCAGAGGAACGCATGTATTCGTCTACTAAACCGTTTGTATTATGCTTCATATTATCGAACTCAGTCCGCAAATCTTCCATATCTTTTGCAAACTGTGTGTTGTTTCCAGTGGTAGTGCCTATCACGTCTTTATAAACAGTTTGCATTGTCACAAAAGAGGAGTTCAGATAATCGAGTGTCATTGCTAGTTCAACTATGTCTGTGTTGGTTTTGTTAAGTGCTGCATCAACCGAGCCCATGTCTGATTTGATGTCTTTACTTTTATTACCCTGAATTTCAAACTCGACGAGGGCAACATCAATTGAAATCACCGTGTCGTTTATGAACATCAAAAGATCGTCCATATCTGTGATTTCCACATCCACCTTCCGTAAGACATGTTCTATGTCATCTAATGTATCGCTGAAATTTCCATACAGTAATTTTGCATCACCTAATGATACATCCTTCCCAAAAATATCGTTTTTCTTCAAGCCTTTCTGTAGATTTTGTATTACGTCTTTGACATTATCATAATGTTCCTGCATTATAACAAGCCGTTCTTCCATGTGAGTAACATTCGATTCAATATCTGATGTGGAAATATTAATGCTTTCAAATTTGTTCATGTTCAACTTTACATTACGAATATGTTCTTCCATCTTTGCAATATTGTCTTGCATTGATTGAAGACTCTTGTTTGTCATTTCAAAAGTAAAGTTGATATTTTGATATCTTGCTTGTAATTTCGGTAAAGTCTTGTCAGAAAAACCTTGTTTGTTGTCTTCATTGTGTAGCGTATTGTTAATTTCCATAATCTCGGTCTCAAATGAAGTCAAAGTAACGTTTATAGCCGGAATTCTTTCTTCAATACCATCAAGCAATATTTGAACAGTTTCTATCTTACTTTTTGTTCCAGGTAAGCTGTCCAATGCAAAAGTATTTGTATCATTTAAATGTATACTGTTGTCGATAATTGAGGTTACAGTTGATTCTAGATACTTGATTTCGTGCGCAGCTTCACTAAGCAAACGATTGATGTATGTCTGTCGTGTTCTTAGATCATCCAACTCTTTCTTTGCATCTGTCAACAATTTGACGGCAAAGGTGCCGTTAAATTTGTGGTCGTTATACCTTTCATAAAGATACTGTAAGGACGCGTTCAGAGCCAATAGCTTCTCAAAAGAGCCGTTCAAAACCGTCGATATATTTTCCTCCTTTCCATCTACCCTATACAAGTATTCTTTCGTAGCGTTTAGATCATGCTTTACCCCTTTGAACAATGTTATAGATCTGTTTAATTCGCGCAGATCGTACACATGTCCGTCGTTTATTTGATTAATATCTATTAATTCATCACTCGTTAATAGAGTTTCATTCTGAACACGAATCATGTCACTTTCCAGCTGTTTCAATAGCAACTTTAGATCCGAAATGTCTATAGTTGTATTATGTAAAATATCGCTTATGTTTAAACGGTCTGGTGACAGAGAAACCATTGCATTAGATTTCCTTGTCAAATTGTCTTTCATTTCTTGTAGAATCACTTTGTTATCGCGTATTCCTTTTTCAATATTTGAATTTGATATGTTTACATTATCATGCTCTTTAATGGAGTTTGTGATATTCTGTAGGAGCGACTCACTTTCATTTAATGCCATATCAGTGTCTCTTATATCAACCGAGGAGTTCCGCAGAAGTTTAGATACTCGGTCATATAAAGACGTAATTTTAGGGATCATTTCAGTCAGAAATGTGTCCTTTTCGGCGTTTTTCAAACTTTGCTCGAGTTTCCTAAGCAAAGATTCTGAGTTATCAAGATTACCCTTCAACTGAATACCCTGCTGATTGAAATTCACGTTTGTGTGTTCCATGTCATCCATATGTGTACTGATTTCGGATATTGATGTCTCTGTATCGTTTAATAAACGATCTAATTCTATATGGGATGCATGTATTTCACCAAGTCGTTGTGTATTTGTTCCTTGAATATCCGTTGCGGTGCTAAACCTGTCCAACATTCTTGTCTGGAATAATTTTGCTGTTAGAGGTAGTCTTAAGCCAACTGTATCGCTAAGTATTGTTTCAACACTGGTCTTTAATCGTTCAATATTTTCATTTGTGATGTTTGGGTAAGATGACGTTAGATTTGAAAACAGTTCATTTTGGAATTTAAACGATGAAGTAATCTCATTCAAAAATTGTCCGGTATTGTTGAGTATGTGTGCGAAATCATTCAATCCGTGCCCTTGTTTAGAAGAGGTATCTGTTAATCTGTTGTATTTCGCAATCAATTTTCTCATGTAAGACATTTTAGAATGAACCGCTTCAATATCATCGTCAATCTCATTATCAGAACGATTTATATATGTAACATTCATTTCTATTTCCGAAAGTTGGACTTTGATATCTTTCAGTCTTTCTTTGATTTCCTTTATAGAACGATTATTCCAATATTCTTCTGTGAAAACCTGTCCGTCTATTTCATTGAATAGACGACGCTGTTCTTCCAATGCGTCAACATTATCTGACGTATCATGATCGGCATTATCAACGTCTATATGGAGATTTGAAGTATTGAAATCGATATTCAAATGAGTAGATATATTGGATGTAAGTGCATTCAATGTGTCGTTTGTTTCAGTAATTTTCCTTGTTGTTCTTTTGCTTTTTACATCAATCAGAGATATATTGTCGTAGATATTTTTATAAGATTGCAGTAGTTCAGGTAAAATACTTTCCAAGTACTGCTTCTTGTTTGTTTCTATGAATTTCTCATAAAGATCTTTAATTTCAGAATTAATGTCATCAATGGCGAGAGATCGATTATGTAGATCTTTGGAACGATTCTGAAGGTATTTGTCCACAGTTTCGTTCAAGTTACCATTTATTGTAGAAATATTATCACGGATATTATCAATTAACGAAGTTAACAGATTTAATTCCAAAACGGGCTGACCAAGGGTTTCCTTAATATCAAGTACTGTTGTGTTATCATCGTTCAAGCTCTGGTTAACAACATTGAATTCTGAAATACCATCCTTCACCTGTTGACCGACATCTTTCACTTTATTTGTTAAGCGCTCAACATGTGATAGTAGATGAGAATCTTTTACATTTTTGAAAGTTTCATTAATATAACTAATCTCTTTGTGTAAATCGCCAACGCTCCGATTCTGGGCAGTTAATTTATATTCTATCTTCTGTAGATCATGTCTAGTTTTGGCCATGCTATTGAACACTAACTCGGTATCGTTTCTGATTCGATCGAATCGTTGAACTTCTCCATCTATGATATTAAGATTATTACGTTGAAGAGATGTATCGTCTTCGGTTTCATCTAATGATTTATTCAAATTTGCAATTTCAGTTAGTATATCGTGAAGTATCCCATTATAGCTGTCTAATCTGCTTTTGATTGTGATTAGCGAATCGTTCTTTCCAACTCTTCTTGACATTGATGCTGATAGATTTTTGAATGATTCTGTAGCGTTTTTATTCTTGGAAAGAATATTTTGATATCCATTTGCAACAGCATCATATTTATCTTTATTGCTTATTAAAGGAATATCAATGATAGGATGATTCGTTATAACCGAATTAATATTTGATAACTTGTAGTATAAGTCTTCTACATTGGAACTTGTTCCCAACATCTTATCGTGTATTTCATTTAGAGTGTCGTTAACATATTTAGATTTATCCATGATCCCAGGAAATCTTTCTGCAATATAATCCTCCATTTGCTGATCCTTTAATTTTATTTCAAGCTCTTGAAGTTCAATGCTGGTTTTATTAATACTCTCCAACAAATTCCTCTGCTTCACTTGCTGTAAAGCTGTTGTAGCAGTCATGTTTTCCATACGCATATTCGACAATGTAATGTTTGAAGTGATAACATCGTTTAAAAGTTGTAATTCGTTAAATGAAAATATTGAATTATTGAATCCTTTAACCATATCTTGGACAAGATCTTTAGTTTCACCTAAGAACGCGTCTACCGAGATCTGTTGACTTCTGAGTTCAGAAAATTTAAACGTTTGGTTATTCAGTGTTTCATTAATTTCATTGAATATTTCCCATAAGTCTGTTCTGTTTACATTTTGATTCAATTGGCCAATCACTGAGGCATTTTCATATAGCTGTGCAAGCTTCTTTTGTAACACCTCTTGATATGCATTTAAATTATCGGTGATCAGTTCGTTGTTGTCTAATTCATTGTTTATTGTGTGTACCTCTTCGTTAAGTCTTTTCAGCTTTTGTGATTCGTTCTCGATATTGTATATAGATTGGTTAATGCGTGTATTGGAATCGTCTGTATTCGAAAGATTCAAGGACACGGAACTTATATTTGCTTTTGCCACGTTGATTGTTCTTGAAAGATCAAGGAATCTGTTTGTAATATCATCAACTGTGTTGTTGATAACGAAACCAGTTGTATTCATGATTGTTAACGCATGCCTTACATTGCCCAGAGTGTTATTTATTTTCTGAATCGCGTCATTACTTTTTTGAATGGACACAAGACCCATGGATGTATCTGCCATTTCCTTTTGAGTGGATATCTTTACCGTTGGCATGTAGCTAAGAACTTGTGCGACCCGCCGAACATTGTCCTTTGTATTTTCAACGTTTTCCTTAACTTGTGTCGCGTACCTAATTGAGTCGTCTAACTCTTGACTGACAGATTCATACGTATCCCCAACCCTTTTCAGCATTTCTGCCACGTAAGTCAGTTTCTGTTCGTTTTCCAACAGCGATTGGAGATCGTCTATCATGTTTTGCACATTAAGAAGCTTCTCGTCAAAAGCAACTCCTTCATCTTTTATTGCAATTGTCTCGTTACTCAACTGCTGAATATCCAATGATGTGTTTTTATCCAAATTTGGAAAACTACTCAAGACGTCTTTCATCCCATCCATCGATGTAAAATTCTGATTTGACATATTTATGTAGTTATCAATTGTGTTATTTATTCTTACAATGTCAAATGAAATCCCTTTTGTAGATTGAGAGATGTTTGCTAAACCGTTTATATTTTCCAGTATATAAGATCGTAGCATAGCTTTAATGTTTTCAATTTCCTTGTTTGTCACATTCTCGAATCGCATCGTAAGATTATCCATATTCAAAATAGTTTGATTCAGTTCGCTTTGTCTTTCTTTATTCAAAATCAACTCCTCAGTTAATTTATCATCCAATTTTCCGATTGACTTTTTTAGCGCGTGTAATCCACCGCCCGTTCTGTTGTATACATCCAATAAACCGTTTATGTTATCAAGAACGTTGTTCTTGCTTGGAAGTGTGTCTCTTGCGATGCTGTCCAACGACTTGTTAATATTATTTACGTTTTTCATAATACTGTCCAA
The DNA here is from genome assembly GCA_031761405.1 of Serripes groenlandicus. NCBI lineage: Eukaryota > Metazoa > Mollusca > Bivalvia > Cardiida > Cardiidae > Serripes > Serripes groenlandicus. The sequence goes on from JASEVX010000008.1 coordinate 11,470,623, forward strand.
TCCCATGTTGACAGCAGTATATCGTGTCTTCATTTCTTCTATTGTCTCATTGTCTGAATATGGATTTCCGTCCTGTGCAACTAACAACGATTTGATATTTTCATGTTTACTGATCATATCTGCATGAGTGTTTCCGTGATCAGATAATGTTTCATTGATTTTTTCAAGTGCATTTTCTACATCACCAATTGGTATGTTTATATGCGGTATTTCATCAAGTCTTTCTTTTACATTAAAATAATTTTCAAATGTCTTATTAAATTTTCCTTCCACAAGGTTTCTTGTGTCTAGAGAGTTTTTCATTAACGTTTTTACATGTTCGAAAGAGCTTAATGGTGAATTGTTCTCATAAAATGTACGTTTTTCTTGCCGAAGTAGGTCTTGATTAACATTATACATTTCATCGTCTAATGCATGAACGCTTTCTCTAATATGTGATGACTCATTGGTAAGTCTCCCCAGCATCGTATCTAATTCAGAAAAGAGTTTTGTCGTATTTACAAGAAGCTCGTTTATGCGTGTATTCGTATCTTTCAAATTTGTTTTATTTGAAACCATGGTAGATCTTATATTCTGTATCTCCGTTACCATATCTTGCAATGTGTGCATGGTGTTATTAATTCCATTTAAATTTCCAGTCATGACACTGTAACTCTCCTTTGCATTCAGAATATTCTGCTCAAACTTTCCAGTTGAATCATTAAATACACTTCCATTGATATGATCGAATCGAGTCGTTAAATCAACAAACCCTTTAAAGATGTCACGCAACTGTGTATCTAATCTATTTGATTCTAAATTGGCATCAGCTAATGATTCAGATATGTGTTTGAATCTCTTGGGAACGTTAGTCGATTTTGCATCCAATGCGTCGTATTCATCTAAGGTGTTATTCAGTGAAAGAATATCATCGTGAACCTTGTTGGCCTCGTTCCTTGTCCAGATGATGTTGTCGTTTATGTTCTCAATAACATCATTTATGTTTTTCATCTCATCCAAAGCATTCTTATAGCGATGCTTCATGTGTGCGATCGTTTCATTTTCCATATAACGTTGTCCCTCCTTTATCCACATCAAATTCCGCACACGTGTAAGATTGTTCAACGTTTCATTTAGTCTAACCCTTCCGGTAGACACAATATGTGTTAAGTTTGATAGTGTCTTGTATAGGTGTTTCGTTGATATATTCAAATTTGGGTATTGTCCAAGGCGATCATCTAAGCTAACATAATCTTGCATCATGCTACTAACATTTCCCCCGATTTGTTGCAGAAAATTTGTGAGATCTCCTAAGGAATTGTTCAAACGTTTGTGTTCATTTTCTAGATCAGGAAATTTTGAATCTGCTAGCAGTTTCTTTTGACGATCGATGAACAGCTGTCTATTCGTCGCATGGAGTGTGTCATTTACGCCTTGTATGGTAATATTTAATAATCTAATTTTTGAATTAATATGATCTAATGTTGCATTTAACTTGTCTGTATCCTTGCTCATTTCATAAATGTACTTTGAAACAATATTGTCTAAAATTCCACCTGTACTTGTCCGATTGAAAGCTGTTAAATTCATGGTATTTTGCAAGGACGTTTGGTTATTGACAAGCTTGTTAAGAAGATCATCGGAGGAATATGATAATTCAGTCAAATTGTTGATTGTGTCTTTCATTTCCACTATTGTCTCATGGATAAATGATTCTGATAGATCCACATTGGTAGCTGTAAAGTTCGTGTAATTATTTTGTATCTTTATCAAATTAGTTTCCAATTTGTTGAATAGCGCAAAAGCCTCATTCAGATTAGTATCTGCAACACCATTTTTTCTCTCCAGCTCCTTGATTTTGTCGTATAGACTAGAAGCTGCAATATGATTTGCATTAAATTGATCTAGCAGTCTGTTAAGTTTAGACAATTCGTTGCTTACATTTTGCAAGTTACCTTCAACGAGCTTGCTTTTCACCGACAGCGTATCTGTTTTGTCATCCATTCTCTTGATAAAATTCCGAAGAGATATATACGAATCCCGTACTTCTTCAAAAGTTGAGTTACTTATCGTCAAATTATAAAACCATTCTTTAGCATTCAGAACATCGTTTCGTAGCTTTGACATATTCATTCGTAAAATATCTATTGCATTATGTTCTTTATCCAAAATTTCATATTCGTTTTGTAGATCAATATACATATTTGGGAATAACTCTGATCTATTCCTTACCAAATCCATCTCTGTCTGTAAATGGTCAATTCGCCTGTACAGAAAATCTACCGTCCCATTGACATTTTGCAGTTGAACATCAAGTTTGTTGAACCGCTCGTTTATCCTTGGCTTCTTTCGTTTGATAAAGTTGTGTGAATCTTTCTTATTCGCTAATTCGGATTCAAAAGAATTGAAAATATCGTCTATTTCATTGACATATTCATCAGTTTTAACAGCCGCATCTGTGATGTTTTGCAGATTTAATGATATTCCATTGAGGGTACCTTTATTGTCTTTAAGGAAAGATACATATCCTTGAAGTCTTGCTAAACTTTCTGCGTCGACACTGAAAACGTCTTGCTTGTATTTAACCATAGTTTGGTCGAAATTGTTAACTACATCTAAGTATGTAGTTCTTATAGCATTTAACCCATGCACAGTATTTTCTACATCATCACGAGCCTTCACTAACCTATTTTCTAAGTCGATGAAATCTTCATGAGAGTTGTTATGTGTGCCGTTTATGGTGCCATATTCCAATTTCATGTCAGACAGTCTGTCCTCTAAAGAAGTTAATTTCTTCGACATTGCATCTGTCTCATTCACTTTTCTTTCGATAATTATTTCTAAATTTCGAATGTTATTATTTGTGGTATTTGACATGTCTTCAATATCATCTACCATTTTCATAGCTAAACGTATGTCAGAAAACATCATTCCCATATTTGAATTATGTTCATTGATATGATTTAATTTATCATTTGCCTTTAACATTAAATCATCCACGTTATTCATACTAGTATTCAACAGTTGTATACGCTGATTTAATTCCTTGTGTGGTAGTTCTGTTCCTAATGGTTCTTTGTGTTTATTCCAAACCTGAGATACTTCAATCGATAATTCGTGTTCTGATGTTGTTATATCCTCCTTTAATGTTCCAACTATATCAATCGCCGAGGTGAAATTTTGCTGCATTTCATAGAACGGTATCTGAACATTTTTGTATCCATTGGTTGAGTTTTTTAGAGTTCTGAAATGATGAACGTGAGAAGTTATTGTGTCATTTAATTGTTTCAGCGAGTTTTGTCTGTTTTCACTAGTGTTCTTTAGTTCATCATACCGAATCTGCAATGGTAATAATGTCTCATTCAGCAGCTTTAAATTTATTTCAAAGTTTTCATACATATTGTCCGCTTTTGTTGCATATTCTCTCATGTCTTGAATATCCTGATCGACTGCAGCTGAAAAGTCTATAACTGTCTTAACTGAGTTCTTAGTTTCAATAAGAACCTGTCTAATATCCTTTGCCTTTGATTCCAAATCTTGATATCTGTCCTGACTCCTATTTCTTGTTGAGTTTTGCCCCGTAAGTTCACTAGACTGCTCCTGGATTTGACCTTGAAGATATGTGATAGATTTATGAAGACTTTTCATATTTTTCATAAGATTAGGAAAGGCAGTACCTATGTCCGTCATACTTTCATTCATCACTTTAAAAGATGTCGTAAGTTTGTTTAGACGTTTGTCCCAATCGCGTATTGTTTGTTCCATTGTTAGCATGGAAATATCAACATCGGCAAAGGAAACATTTACACGTCTCAGTGTAGCATCGGTTTCGTTAAGCCTAGCAAGTAGTTTATCAACGGTTTCTAGAATCCCATTTAATGTACCGTCAAGTATATCGTAAGATTCACCGACTATCCCTTGTTTGCCATGTATTACTCGAAGAGATTCATTAGTGTTATACAGTCGGTTGTTCAAGTCGGGTAAAGACCCACTGGAATTACTCAGTGTATGAACAACTTCCCCTGTTAAACGTTTAATCTGTTCAATTCGGTTTGCTTTTGTCTGCAATGTGGCATTGACTTCAAGTGCCCCTCTTGTTACATCTTGTGCGGTTTGGTTAACCTTTAATATTGTCGCATTAACGGCATCCAGGGTTTTGTTAATGCTTCCGAATATTGAAGTTAGGTCGTTCGATTGGTGGCTCATTGAATCTATACTATCGTTAATATGACCTAGTGACATTGTAATGTATTTAAAAGTCGTATTGGTTGTTTCAATTGTACTGTTTAATTGTCTAAATGTGATATTTATATTTGCCAGTGTGTCCTGCAGTTGATCCAGGTTTTCTTCTAAACCAATTAATGCATTATCCATGGTATCAAGTTTGTTGTTGATATGGTCGACTTTATTACCAAATTCAAACAGGGTATTATTCATACTAAGAAGCGTTGACAGAGTTTCTATCAAATCTGTATTTTGTAAGTTCACGATAATGGTATTATTTTGTTTCTCCAGATTTGAGTTAAATTCATTTAACGTTTTCATCATTCCGCCCATCCAGTCGATAGTGTCATGAAGTGAAGAGTTCATCGACAGCATCCCGTCGGACATTCTGCCAATGTTATTCGATATATTCACCAATTTACCATCAGTATATTTTAAGTGGCGAATTACATCCAAAGCGGTTCCGTTAATGAATGCAAATGTTTCGTTCATCTCACCAAGTGCTTTATTGATATCGTTGTATGTTCTGTTCAATCTTGCAACTGTTTGTTCGATTGAATCAACACTAGAATTCATGACATTCATCTTTCGGCCAAGTTGTTTCATTCGTCTGTAAGAGTTTTGCACGGAATCATTTATATTATTCAGGGATACGTTTATTCCATCAATACCTCCAAGTACTTCACCAACTTTAATGTTTAGTCCATCAACAGCATTCTCCAAACTTTCTAATGTATTTCTCATACTATCAAGCGTTTTATTGGCAAAATTCGTTGTTCTTCGCACGTCGAATGCACTGTTGTTAAGATGTACTAAGGATGCATTACCATTTATCGTCACGTCATCAACAGCTTTGACAGTAACGTTCAACTCATCCAACGAACTTCCAACGAACACTACTGTTCTGTTTAAGTTGTCTATTGTTTCATCCAAATGCTTGATCACATCGTCAACGTCAAAAACTGTGTTATCGAATTGTTTCAGGAAGTGTTTGAATCCGTCCAGTGTTTTAATAATACTGTTCAAGTTAAGTTTCAAATTATCCAATGAGAAAGACATGTTGTTCAAAGTGCCTTCAAGTTGGAAGATAGGGCGGTTTTCTTCGTGAAGAGTGTTGTTTATGAAATCAATGGCGCCTTGCATGTTATCAATCTTCTCCGTCATGTTAAACAGAGATTTAATTATACCTTTTAAAATGAACTTGATATCTTCAATATCGTCGAAGTCTGTTGAAACCGGAATACCTACAAATACAAAGTGGCACAAAAATAATGTCAATTAACTTAAAATGCTTTTACAATTCTTATTAGTATTGTAAAATGACAGTTAAATGTTTTATTAATTCGCATTCTTTTTGAATGTTCTCATGATTACGTAGTCAAAATATACTTAATTAAGATTTTTATTCAATTGATTATTACGAAGTTCGCGATAGTCAGTAAAGCTCTTTTGATGATTTTGTTTTTATAAAGGGTATTTGTGTCATCAACTGATAAAAGTAAATATAGTTACACATTTAATAATAATTTGGTCATTTTGAAAAAGTTAAATTTTAACTGTTAGTTGCGTTATTTCTGTGAACAAACCATTACAGATTTACAGATATGCAATTACATATATATATATAATTTAAGCAACAAATACACTCTCACCACAAACAGTTGAACATTACACAAAAAGCTATTTATACGTCTTGAACACCCGACTGGTTCTGTCTGTTGTCGTGGCTGCACCTATAAAACAGAAGCAACGTAAGCTTTTGTTTGATAACGAATGAAGCACATAGCAACTGAAATGTGTTTTCAATTATCCCTTGACTAAGGTAATTACGGCATAGTTTTATATACGACTAAAAGGAAATTGATATATCTTTTTTTTTTTTAGACTTTTGGAGCATTTCATATATATATCTTTGAAAACAAACAATTGAAAGTCATTTCATGTTTTACTTTTAATGTTCCCAGCATATTTTATTTAAGCTGGTTCATACTTAAAATTCGAATTAACGAGAAATTATTTCTTTGTTTTTGTTTGTCGAGAGAAATATTCTACAATGCGTACCAAATATATTGTCTCGCCACATCATGTGTCCATGTAGGATGAATGTAGGCTGTCTTTCACTTTGTGTAAATACCAGTGGATACCCGTCCGTTGCACGGATTACACGTGGTGTGGCGAACTGTGGCCATACAGTAGGTCTGTAATTGTCAACTACATCATCTTGTCTCAGCTCATCCTGAGTAATAAAGGTATCATCCATAACTGATTCCAACTGTTGTATATTCGGATTGATTAAGTTGTCATCGTGATTGTTTCTTACTCTTTCATCTGAAGCCGTGACGGGAAAATGCCATTGTATGCCATCTCTCGGTATCAGAACATCTCGCGGTAGTTGTTCACTCGTTGTGTCAATAGACGTTAAGCCCGACCCTCCAACCCTTACATTGTTTATTCGTTGCCACGGCCAAAGTAGCCTTCTATTCAAAGACCTCATTGGGTCGCTATTATGTATTCGATGTCTCCGGGTAGTTTGTGTTTGAACATCTGAATCGAACGGGTGTCTCATTGAATCACGCTGATTATCTGCTATGAAACGACTTGCGGTCGGTCTGTCATTTATTGATTGTTTCCAGATAACCCTACCATTATTTTGCATTGTGTTCATATTTGTAGAAACGTGCCCTGACCTTTCAACCACCATGTCTGTTACGGATTCTTGTTGGTGGTCGTGGTCGTCTTGGTGTTGTTCATTATCTTCTTGATCCCCGACTCCTTGATTAATACCGTCAGAGTGTGCTTCATGTTCCGTTGTGTGTATCCGAAAGTTTGGATGTTGATATCTCGGATCTTTCAAGTCGTCATTAAAGATGTCGTTTTTATTTTGAATGATATGCACTTGTATATGTTTTTGATGATCGTTGTGGGCATGGCTATGTTTGGGTTTATTTACAAATGTGGGAATATGATGTACATCGCTATGTAATTGATCACCATCTGGTATATCATTTTGAATAGCCACCTGACCTTCACGAATGTCTACACCATCAGTGGGCCTCATAGTTGGCCATTGCTGCAACATTTTCTTAAGATCCGGCAAGAGGTCTCGAATTGCAAAATTAACGGTTTCAGATACATTCAGATTCTCTGACAAAGAATTTCTAATAAGTGTTTCGACGGTAGCGCTGTTTGTTTTCGGTTTTATAACTTCTCCTACGTGAACGTTCACTGTTTGCCTTGGAACATTAAATATATTTACCCAGCCAACATTATCCTCTAGCGGTCCGATACTGGTTCGTACAGGTTTATGTACTACTCCTTCCCGCATCTCCATACCATTACCTGTTTTATCCTTTAAAATTTGAGTATTCGGAGGCGTTGCCTTTAAGAACCTATTTCCGATTTCAAGTGGTGTGTCGTTAATTCGCAAAGTGTGGGACAATACGTGTACATCTGCGCTTAGTGCTATAGAAGCTAAGTTGTTTCCATTTTGACGTTCTGCAGGCATATATTTTGGTCGCACGGTGTTTGTTTTACTGTTAATTCTGGTGTCATCTCGACGTTGTAGTACTTGTTCTGTAATTGTTTTTTCTGGCACCGCAAATAGTGATTTTGTTGGTCTAATTAGTGGATCTTCCATATAATTCTTCGATGATTGTCCCATGATGATAAATGCATATTTTGAGATAGTCATTATCTTACTGCTTCTTATAGTCTTCATATTGGCCCTGTTATTTGTTTGGAACTCAGCGATCGACGTTTCGGTCATGTGATGAAAGCTCTCAGCGGGCACTTTGAAAGACGTTTCAAGTGAAGCATGTATTTGATTTATGTTTGACACGACACGTGTGTCATCTTTCAAATGATCATGATGGTTACCAATGTGACCATGGTGCCCTACATGCTTATCAGCGTTTAATTGCCTATTATCCCCAGTGTGTAAATGTCTAGACAACGTTTGATGTAAATGATGATCCGTGCTACTATCAAATTGTTTTAAATGATTTTCTGTGAATTTTCTTTCTTGGCTTTGTATCATTGCATCGTCAAATCGTTCCTGGATATTGACAATTGTATTTGTTCTTCCAATCGTTCGTGTTGGGGTTATCTGATTATGCAGGTCTCGTATAATATCGAGTTCCTGGACATGATTGCGTGGTGTTGTGCGGTTTCTCTCTTGTACGTGTAGATCAATAGGCAGATTTGAACGTTCTCTGGCTGAATTAATTCGTACAGATAACGTTTCCGCATACTCTTTGATGGGAAGGTGTAGGTGCCTATGCTTTTTCGGATGCTTTAAGTTAATTCCTCTTAGTTCTTCACTTTCGTGATGCAAGTCTGGACCATTTTGAAACTGGAGCATCTTTGTGGTTTCATGCTGTGGTTTGATCAATGTCGTTACCGTAGGCTGTACAATATGATGACTTTGTAGTATTTTGTTCAATCTTTCATGCGACGCATTATCACTCGGCAATCCTTTCTTTTGCTGAAATATTGGATTGTTTTTCTTTTCCAGTACAAGTATCTCGCTAGAATCCATATGTGGCACAAACAACGACGTTTTGGTTGGATTTACGTTGTGTCCAATCCCGTTCATTTTATTCGGATGATGCATATTATCTTCAAAAGGTTCTCCACCATGATGCAAATTTGGCTTGAGTAAGAAAGCACGTGTGTTGGTTGTCGCTACAACCGAACTTGTTTGAGTAGGTTCTAATGATGATTTGAAATATCGTACGTTATTGTGTATAAGTTGATCCTCCTCTGATATTAAACGTCCATGTTTGAATATTCTACCCTGTTTTGCTCCTTCAAGTGCAATTAATTCGTGTGATGTTCTGAACAAAGACGATTGAGCTGGCTCAAAAACTGAAGGGTATTCATGTACATGTTCCACTCCAACACGATTTATATGTATAGGAATGTTTACCGAAGATGAGGTTGCAAACACATTGTCAGTTAAAGCATGGTTATATAACGCAGAGACGCTCACATAATTAGTATCATTATTTTGAACATACAAAGCTGAAAGATTTAGTAATGGTAACAATGCATCTGGTGCATTTGGCAGTATGCGTTTTAATGCAGTTTTGTTATTGGTATTAGTATCCATATCGTTAATGTCTGCATGGCTGGTAAATATTTTGTTCGTATTAGCGTCTGTTAGTTGTTTTGTATTAGCATTTGACAGTTTGCCTTCATGTATTGACTTACGTGAAATGAAATCTATGTCATCACCTGCAACGAAAGAAGAATGATTTTAAACTTTATAACTCGAATCGCTAATGTAAACATTATCAGAAAATTCCAGTATATGTGTGCAGAGGCAACACATCAATTATCAGCTATTAAACATTTACCTATGTCACGGTCCATGGTTTTAACCCTCTGGTTACAATAATATTTCGATCGTGATAAAGCTCACACTAGCGTTAATGGTTCATTAACATAGGGACGACTGTTTTGTTTTAGGTAATGATATATTTCACCGAGTTTTTCCAACGACCGGTGAACTCGCCTGTAAACTGTCCTTGAAACTATTGCATTGCCTTTATTGATAAACGTGACGGCATGGCATAAAGCGGTGCGTGTGTTAAAGGCGTATACTACAGTTTTTTATCAAAATATTTCCCAATCATAGAAATTCTTTTTTCTTTGTAGTTTGTTAGTACATACAATAACTAGTTGAAATAAGAAAAAGAAAAATATGTTATCGAATTAAAAAAAAAAATAATATTCGTCTTTCAATGACATGACCAATTTCATCAAAGGAACATATAGGCATTTTGGCCGAAACCTAAAACACACACCAAAAAAAAATGAAAACTACAAATCATAAATAAGTTCATATATAACTTTATATATAGAATTTAAATCAATATGAAAAGAGAATTTGTGAGAAAAATATGAAAACAAATATATTAAGCTGTTTTTCAAGGTCGAAATGGTGTCACATTTTACCCCTGCAAAAGTTAAAATCATACAATTTTTCAAGAAATTTTCCATTCTACATAATAGAATTTTCTGTAATTATACATAAACACTGAACATGGTTCACTTTAATAAAAAATGCAGAAAAAAAGATAGGTCACCGTACTCCTTTTCTGGTAAATCGACTTTTTCCTTGAAGCACGGCCTGTTTTTTAAGCCAATCTGCTGTATTTCTAAGAAAACGCAAGAAAAAGCAAGGAAAAAGTCCCTTTTTTATATTCTTTTTCATATTTTTCTCAAAAATTCCTTTTTCATATTCATAAACATTCTATATATAAAGTTGTTTATGAATTTTAATATGATTTGTAGTTTTCATTTAAAAAAAATTGTGTGTTTTAGGTTTTCGGCCAAAATGCCTATATTTGTGCCTTTGATGAAATTGGTCATATCATTGAAAGGCCAATATTTTTTTTTAGATCGATTATTAATATTTTTTTTTTCTTATTTCAACCAGTTATTGTATGTACTAATAAAATAGTCTTGTCACGGCGGCCAGTCCACCTACTCATGCGTTTCCTGGCTTTCTAATACCAGTACTCAACACAACACACTTTCCAAGCAACTGGCTGCTTTTCCACATGTATTGTTAGCCCACTAGTGAAAAGAAAAATGACGCATGTCACGGTGACTTTTGTCAAACGTCGGAAAGCATGTTGACTTCGCTTGGATTCGGACTCACAAATCCTCGATTGACAGCCCGCGTCGCTACAGACTGAGCTATCGGGGCTCGGCTATATAAAAGCTAGATAAGCTAGCTTCCATGGTCTTAAAACACACCTCCAAATATTAAACGCATATATGTTTTTTGTAAATTTATAAGAGTATTCAAACATGAGAGAACGCTCATTACCAAATTCAAATAAAAGAATTTGTATTCAAGCCAAGTAAATATAAGACGGATATTAAAGAAATGTCTAAACGAAACACATGAAATGAATAGTATGCTGCAAATACAGAACTTCTCATTGATAATAAACATTGACTATTTTAAATTCATAGCATCAGGAATAACATACCAAAAGTATGAAAGCTTGAGAATAATTAACCCTGTCCCACAAATCCACAGCAGACGACTCTGAAATCTTACTCGCAAAAATATGTCAAAACTCATTAAATGGAAGTATAAATATTTAATAGAGTTGAAAATATTTTGGCAATTGGAAAAAATGTATATGCTATGAGCAAATTCTTCATTTGCCACAATGTTTTCAAATGCGCCTGCTGTAAAGTCGTTAGAAAGCGTCTGTATATGGGAAATGGTTACTACAACTTACGCCAAGGTATGATAGGCCTGTTATAGCCCGTGGGACCAATGGGTAAGGGCACCTTTTCTAGCTCCACCCGTAGGCTCTTTAGATATACCAGGTAGTCCCTGACGACGAAATACAAATTGGCGTCTGACGTCTGGCGTCCAGATTTACGTAATATGACGTCCTTTATACGGTCTTTGTCGTTAGTCGTGGGATTTTCTTTGAAGTCAATCGTATAGTGAACGGAAAGACCGGGCTTTTCTGTATCATTTCTGTAATAACAAAATATCATTGAGCGGGGCCCTACGAAAACCGACCGTCAGGCATTTGCGACCAGTGTAGATCGAGATCAGTCAATGCATCCGCGAAATTCTAATATGGCTCTGCACTGTTCGACATTTACTCATGGAAGGTTTCAAGAATTTTTTTATTACAGCTACCATCATAGAACTATTGATTGAAGCCGTTTGACCCTTTCCCACTTGCAGACAAATGTTAACGCATTTGTAGTAGACCTCTCTTGAAAACATTGTGGCAAAAGGAAAAGTTGCTGATAGCAATTTCTACTTTTCCCACAATGTTTCAACTCTATTCAACTTTTAGATATTTTTACATATTTTTGCCTTTATGTTTTCAAAGTCATCAGCTGTATTTCAGTTATATCACGGTGTTTCAAGCTAATGTTAGTTGCTCTTAATCAAGGCACATTTCCTAGCCTAGAACTAGTTTGTTGACGCAGGGATAATGAATAAGTGAAATGTCAGCGTGATATAACTGAAATAATGTCGAAAATAAAGAAATAACTATATCATTAAACGAGCCGTACCGCGAGAAAACTAACATTATAGCTTCTGCGTAATTTATCGACCAGATCAGCATGCGTAGATCGCGCAGACTGATCCGGGCCAACACATTCCGTCTCAGGGGGATAGAAGTATAGAGTAATAATTCCTGAAATAGAAAATCCACAGGAGGCGAAAAGTGTCTATCCGGGTAAGCCTGCGCGGCATGCATTGGCTGATCCGGGTCGATACTTTACGCAGATTCTACAATGGTTTTTGTTTTCTTGCGGGACTGCTCATTAATGTAAACAGTGTATCATTGAGGTCCTGATGTGCGTTCAAACGTAATGAAAGAACGTGGTATATGCAGTAGATCTGGCGTAATCTTGTATTCATGTTATTTGATTGTTTCTTAGACAATGAACGAAATGCAAAACCACCACACAAAGCATTTTCTTTATACGATGCGATACCCATTTGTCTCACAAAACGCATCTGCAGCAGACGACTCTTGAACAAATTGTGAGCAAATTCTTCTTTTACCACAATATTTTCAACTCTATTTGATTGTAATATCTTCATTCATTCATCATGTCCGTTCATTACAATTAATTAGGGATGGCAACGGTTACCGATATCACTAACCGGTTACTCGTATAATTTAGTAACCGGTTACCCGGTTAACCGTATATATTCATAGACAATAAATACGAGTTTTGTTATTGTTGTTGTTCTTTTAACTCGCATTTCCCGTGTACGTGTGACGAATTGAAAAGAACAAAAGGTGAAATACAACTGTGTATATATTTTATCTACTTTTCCGAGTACTCGGTTACTTGAATTACTAAACGATTAATCGAAAAACATACGGTTAACCGGGTAACCGATTAATCGCTGCCATCCCTACAATTAATAGTTTCAATCTCGTTAGCTGCAGCTTTAGTGTATGTTGGAAATCGGTTAATAGCATACCGAGGGCTTGGCGTGAAACGGTTGTAACTAAAATTTGTATTTTTTTTACCAAGGTTAATCACCTCGGCATAAAGCGTTAAATATTTTTGTTTGGTAAACAATGGAAATTTAGGTGCCATTGCTCGTTCTGAGCAATGGCACCTAAATTTGCATTATTTACAAAGGGGTCAAAATTGCCCCTAAACCCGGGTTTTCAAAATAGGTTTTTAGTTACAACCGTTTCGCACCAAGCCCTCGATACTATTGAACAATAAAAAGCCAAAGGCATTACCGTAAAGCAATCAGTCGACATCCGAGATAAAAGTCCGATAACTCACTGGTGAGATAATAAAGGTCCATCTGAAAGTAACAAAGACAAAGTTTAAACCCTCGTCACGCTGAAATACTGCAACCGCTATTATCGGTCCTGATCTTTGACAGATTCTTGTAAGATAAGATAAGATAAGATAAGGTTAGAAATTGTTTATTACGGTGACATGTGTGAATCATATTTTGGTTAACGATATAAAATAAAAACAAGAAATAACCACACCTGGCCCCTTGGGCCTATAAGTCACCGTATGTGTATACATATATACATATTTACATAGTATTACATAAAGTCATATGACATATGGCTATACATAATCTGCGATTGTGCTGTCTTTTGTCCGATGTTTGAAAAAGTGTTGAGTGTGGACACTTTGAAAACTCTTGACAGATTCTTGTTTATCATTGGATAAGTTCTTCGCTTAGATGATACCAATACTAAGTGATAAGTATGTGTATATAAGTTTGAGCGCATGTATGTTCAACCTGGTCATTGGCTACAGTGTTAGCAGAGTTTGGTCAATATTGGACATAGCTGAATCAGTATATATGAGCCAGTGCATGAGAAAATTTACAAGTTCGCTTTTGTGAACAGAATAGATCCAGATCAGAATGTGCATCCGTGCATCCACACAGTCTTATCAAGAGATACACTGTTCTCATATTACTTACACAAGCGTGTTAGAAGATTCTTTCAACTTGTGTAGATTCTGATGAGACAGGTGCACAAGGTGGACTTAACATATGAGTCGTCCCACGAGAAAACCAACATAGTAGACTCTGCGTGAAAACCAACATAGTAGACTCTGCGTGAAAACCAACATAGTGGACTCTGCGTGAAAACCAACATAGTAGACTCTGCGTGAAAACCAACATAGTAGACTCTGCGTGAAAACCAACATAGTAGACTCTGCGTGAAAACCAACATAGTAGACTCTGCGTGAAAACCAACATAGTAGACTCTGCGTGAAAATCAACATAGTGGACTCTGCGTGAAAACCAACTTAGTAGACTCTGCGTGAAAACCAACATAGTAGACTTTGCGTGAAAACCAACATAGTAGACTCTGCGTGAAAACCAACATATCGGACTCTGCGTGAAAACCAACTTAGTAGACTCTGCGTGAAAACCAACATAGTAGACTCTGCGTGAAAACCAACATAGTAGACTCTGCGTGAAAACCAACATAGTAGACTCTGCGTGAAAACCAACATAGTGGACTCTGCGTGAAAACCAACTTAGTAGACTCTGCGTGAAAACCAACATAGTAGACTCTACGTGAAAACCAACATAGTAGACTCTGCGTGAAAACCAACTTAGTGGACTCTGCGTGAAAACCAACTTAGTAGACTCTGCGTGAAAACCAACATAGTAGACTCTGCGTGAAAACCAACATAGTAGACTCTGCGTGAAAACCAACATAGTGGACTCTGCGTGAAAACCAACTTAGTGGACTCTGCGTGAAAACCAACTTAGTAGACTCTGCGTGAAAACCAACTTAGTAGACTCTGCGTGAAAACCAACATAGTGGACTCTGCGTGAAAACCAACATAGTGGACTCTGCGTGAAGACCAACATAGTAGACTCTGCGTGAAAACCAACATAGTAGACTCTGCGTGAAAACCAACATAGTAGACTCTGCGTGAAAACCAACATAGTGGACTCTGCGTGAAAACCAACATAGTGGACTCTGCGTGAAAACCAACTTAGTAGACTCTGCGTGAAAACCAACTTAGTAGACTCTGCGTGAAAACCAACATAGTAGACTCTGCGTGAAAACCAAGTTAGTGGACTCTGCGTGAAAACCAACTTAGTAGACTATGCGTGAAAACCAACATAGTAGACTCTGCGTGAAAACCAACTTAGTAGACTCTGCGTGAAAACCAACATAGTAGACTCTGCGTGAAAACCAACTTAGTAGACTCTGCGTGAAAACCAACATAGTAGACTATGCGTGAAAACCAACATAGTAGACTCTGCGTGAAAACCAACATAGTAGACTTTGCGTGAAAACCAACATAGTGGACTCTGCGTGAAAACCAACTTAGTAGACTCTGCGTGAAAACCAACATAGTAGACTCTGCGTGAAAACCAACATAGTAGACTCTGCGTGAAAACCAACATAGTAGACTCTGCGTGAAAACCAACATAGTGGACTCTGCGTGAAAACCAACTTAGTAGACTCTGCGTGAAAACCAACATAGTAGACTCTACGTGAAAACCAACATAGTAGACTCTGCGTGAAAACCAACTTAGTGGACTCTGCGTGAAAACCAACTTAGTAGACTCTGCGTGAAAACCAACATAGTAGACTCTGCGTGAAAACCAACATAGTAGACTCTGCGTGAAAACCAACATAGTGGACTCTGCGTGAAAACCAACTTAGTGGACTCTGCGTGAAAACCAACTTAGTAGACTCTGCGTGAAAACCAACTTAGTAGACTCTGCGTGAAAACCAACATAGTGGACTCTGCGTGAAAACCAACATAGTGGACTCTGCGTGAAGACCAACTTAGTAGACTCTGCGTGAAAACCAACATAGTAGACTCTGCGTGAAAACCAACTTAGTAGACTCTGCGTGAAAACCAACATAGTAGACTCTGCGTGAAAACCAACATAGTAGACTCTGCGTGAAAACCAACATAGTGGACTCTGCGTGAAAACCAACTTAGTGGACTCTGCGTGAAAACCAACTTAGTAGACTCTGCGTGAAAACCAACTTAGTAGACTCTGCGTGAAAACCAACATAGTGGACTCTGCGTGAAAACCAACATAGTGGACTCTGCGTGAAGACCAACTTAGTAGACTCTGCGTGAAAACCAACATAGTGGACTCTGCGTGAAAACCAACATAGTGGACTCTGCGTGAAAACCAACTTAGTAGACTCTGCGTGAAAACCAACTTAGTAGACTCTGCGTGAAAACCAACATAGTGGACTCTGCGTGAAAACCAACTTAGTGGACTCTGCGTGAAAACCAACTTAGTAGACTATGCGTGAAAACCAACATAGTAGACTCTGCGTGAAAACCAACTTAGTAGACTCTGCGTGAAAACCAACATAGTAGACTCTGCGTGAAAACCAACTTAGTAGACTCTGCGTGAAAACCAACATAGTAGACTATGCGTGAAAACCAACATAGTAGACTCTGCGTGAAAACCAACTTAGTGGACTCTGCGTGAAAACCAACATAGTTGACTCTGCGTGAAAACCAACATAGTGGACTCTGCGTGAAAACCAACTTAGTGGACTCTGCGTGAAAACCAACTTAGTGGACTCTGCGTGAAAACCAACATAGTAGACTCTGCGTGAAAACCAACATAGTAGACTCTGCGTGAAAACCAACTTAGTGGACTCTGCGTGAAAACCAACATAGTAGACTCTGCGTGAAAACCAACATAGTAGACTCTGCGTGAAAACCAACTTAGTAGACTCTGCGTGAAAACCAACCTTAGTGGACTCTGCGTGAAAACCAACATAGTAGACTCTGCGTGAAAACCAACTTAGTAGACTCTGCGTGAAAACCAACATAGTAGACTCTGCGTGAAAACCAACTTAGTAGACTCTGCGTGAAAACCAACCTTAGTGGACTCTGCGTGAAAACCAACATAGTAGACTCTGCGTGAAAACCAACATAGTGGACTCTGCGTGAAAACCAACCTTAATGTAAGTACTACAGGTTCGGAAAAATACCTGCAGGATCCAAATGGTTGCTGCTTTAAAGAAATGTGTTGAAACCTTCTATGACCTTTTGACGAATAGAGCAAACCATTTCAGAATACGCCGATGCGCTGACTGATCTGGTTCTACATTGGTCGTAAATGACTTACGGAAGACGTTCACAGAGCGCAGCTCATATTTACAAATATACCTCAGATTTGAATTAGTCATCCAAAAGTTATGGAAAAGGGAAAAGGAGAAATTTCTCATGACATATATTGTTTGAGAAGTCGAGAGCTTTGATTGATTGATTGATTGATTGATTATTATTTTTCATGATTTTGATTTAATTTTACGCCGTTTACAACACAGTTTAGTCATAGCACGGCCGCAAGTTCACATATCAATGTGTATCCTGATTTTCTCAAATCAGTACTGCACACAACAGACTTTCCAAACAACTTTCTCCTTATCACATAGCACATTGCTGGAAGACGACTGAGATTCATCGCATTGGTATTTTTCAAACGTCGGAAAGAACGTTTGCCGAGATGGGGTTCGAACTCACAACCAATTGATTGACATCCTTTGTCGCTACCGACTGAGCTTCAGAGGCTATGCTTTACAGACCTTTGATCGGCTAATAATAAATGTTATTGCTGAACAGAACAAAGAATATATAATTCAGTCACCGGAAAAGTATAACATACAGTAGATTCCAACAGTAAATCAATCGATGATTCGACTGATTGATGAATAGATCGCAGAATCCATCATTACAATTGTAGATAATCTTATTCTAACAGTTCATCCATCGGTCATACATTCGTCAATGCATCCATCCATCTACCAGTCAATCAATCAATCCATCAATCAATTACTGAACAAAGCTTTCAGAAATTAATTCGTAAGTACGCACCTCAGAACAGAGACCCCTGGATATCGACTTGAACTCATCGGACGACGCATTCAGCATACTTGCTGTAAAGTTTTCATTAGCTATAGTAAATCGAACATGGCCTCTCAGTAGAGCTGTAAATAGATTAAAGTTTTCATTAGCTATAGTAAATCGAACATGGCCTCTCAGTAGAGCTGTAAATAGATTAAAGTTTTCATTAGCTATAGTAAATCGAACATGGCCTCTCAGTAGAGCTGTAAATAAATTAAAGTTTTCATTCGCTATAGTAAATCGAACATGGCCTCTCAGTAGCGCTGTAAATAGATTAAAGTTTTCATTAGCTATAGTAAATCGAACATGGCCTCTCAGTAGAGCTGTAAATAGATTAAAGTTTTCATTAGCTATAGTAAATCGAACATGGCCTCTCAGTAGAGCTGTAAATAGATTAAAGTTTTCATTAGCTATAGTAAATCGAACATGGCCTCTCAGTAGAGCTGTAAATAGATTAAAGTTTTCATTAGCTATAGTAAATCGACCATGGCCTCTCAGTAGAGCTGTACATAGATTAAAGTTTTCATTCGCTATAGTAAATCAAACATGGCCTCTTAGTAGAGCTGTAAATAGATTAAAGTTTTCATTCGCTATAGTAAATCGAACATGGCCTCTCAGTAGAGCTGTAAATAGATTAAAGTTTTCATTCGCTATAGTAAATCAAACATGGCCTCTTAGTAGAGCTGTAAATAGATTAAAGTTTTCATTAGCTATAGTAAATCGAACATGGCCTCTCAGTAGAGCTGTAAATAAATTAAAGTTTTCATTCGCTATAGTAAATCGAACATGGCCTCTCAGTAGCGCTGTAAATAGATTAAAGTTTTCATTAGCTATAGTAAATCGAACATGGCCTCTCAGTAGAGCTGTAAATAGATTAAAGTTTTCATTAGCTATAGTAAATCGAACATGGCCTCTCAGTAGAGCTGTAAATAAATTAAAGTTTTCATTCGCTATAGTAAATCGAACATGGCCTCTCAGTAGCGCTGTAAATAGATTAAAGTTTTCATTAGCTATAGTAAATCGAACATGGCCTCTCAGTAGAGCTGTAAATAGATTAAAGTTTTCATTAGCTATAGTAAATCGAACATGGCCTCTCAGTAGAGCTGTAAATAGATTAAAGTTTTCATTAGCTATAGTAAATCGAACATGGCCTCTCAGTAGAGCTGTAAATAGATTAAAGTTTTCATTAGCTATAGTAAATCGACCATGGCCTCTCAGTAGAGCTGTACATAGATTAAAGTTTTCATTCGCTATAGTAAATCAAACATGGCCTCTTAGTAGAGCTGTAAATAGATTAAAGTTTTCATTCGCTATAGTAAATCGAACATGGCCTCTCAGTAGAGCTGTAAATAGATTAAAGTTTTCATTCGCTATAGTAAATCAAACATGGCCTCTTAGTAGAGCTGTAAATAGATTAAAGTTTTCATTCGCTATAGTAAATCGAACATGGCCTCTTAGTAGAGCTGTAAATAGATTAAAGTTTTCATTCGCTATAGTAAATCGAGCATGGCCTCTTAGTAGAGCTGTAAATAGATTAAAGTTTTCATTCGCTATAGTGAATCAAACATGGCCTCTTAGTAGAGCTGTAAATATATTAAAGTTTTCATTCGCTATAGTAAATCGAACATGGCCTCTTAGTAGAGCTGTTAATAGATTAAAGTTTTCATTCGCTATAGTGAATCGAACATGGCCTCTCAGTAGAGCTGTAAATAAATTAAAGTTTTCATTCGCTATAGTAAATCGAACATGGCCTCTCAGTAGAGCTGTAAATAGATTAAAGGCTTAGGGATAACATTTTTTACAAAATCTGAATAATTTTGTTACAAAATCATCAGTAGATTGTTGGAAACATTGTGGCAGAAGGAGTAGCTGCTCATATTGAGCACAATGGTTTTCAACTCTGTTCAATAAATGATACTTTCAATTATAGGGATTTCCCATACGTTGATTTAGTTGTTTCTAAAGTCGTCTTCAATAGATATTGTGTATGTGGGAAATGGCTAATCTTTAAAAAGAAAAAAGGCTCATTATGGGCGCTTCTTCTTTTGCCCAAATGTTGTTATAAGTCGTCTGCTGAAACTGCGTCAAATTTCAGGATCTGAAGGTTGGAAAGGGTTAACGGATGTAGACTACCACGTGAAACCGCGCAGTCTCGTCCATTTCGCCACATGCTATTTCCGACAAAAATGCAATCTGTAGTTCTATTTGTTGAACCCTTTCCCACATACAATTTGGCACTTCTGCAGCACATTGTGGCAAACGAAGGAATTGCTCGTAATGAGCGAATTCACCTTGTGTCATAATGTTTTAACTATATGTTATTTATACTAAAGCGTTAAACGTGAAAATACAAATCATGTGCTTTCGAAATACCCCTTTTAGGTTGCATCTATAAATAAAGCAGGTTGCCAGAGTAACTGGCATTGTTACAAAAGATGTCACCGTGTCAAACTCATAAATTAACCTAGATGTGCATAAATTAATTAGTGTTCCCATAATTTTCACATTAATTTCATACTGCATACACAAACCGCTATTAAATATGCCATTCTATGACTAGATAATAACGAGAAAATGTTTATAACCTTGGAATGTATTTAAAAGATAATGGAAAAACTCGTAAATGTTGCAATTTTATATAAATTGTGGCTTGTAATAATGAATTCCCCCCCAAAAAATGCACTAAATTAGTATAACTAGCACAACTTTATCACATTTACGCAAATCTGTACTTGTTGAATTTCATTTTAAGAAGTACAATTAACAATCGTAAAACATTTTATGAGGAGCAAAATAAACAGAAATATATGAGCCGTTCCTCGAGAAAACCAACATTGTGGACTCCGCGTAAAGTATCGACCCGAATCAGCCTACGCATACCGCGCAGGCTAAACCGTATAGACACTTTTCGCTTATTGTGGATTTTCTGTTTCAGTAATCATTACTCTATATCTCTATACCTCTATTCCCCTGAGAAGGAATGTACCGGCCCAGATTATAGCATGCGCGGACTGCGCAGGATGATCTGGATCGATACATTACGCAGAGTCCACACTGTTGGTTTTCTCGTGAAACGGCTCATACAATTACTTTCAAATTACATTCACAGTTCAAAGGTTAATCTAACTACCACCGCATCAACGTCAAACGTTATGTCTACTGCTGAATGTGACATAGAAAATATTGTATTCTGGACTTTTATCTAGCGGAATTTTGAGTTTTGATGATTGTTTAGGCAATTTTGGTAAACCCAACATTTACTACAGATACAATTATCAGTCTTGAGAAGATGTGATGAAACGGTGTTGTATAAGGGCCTCGTCAGGCGATTTGAGGCCTTATGACGTCGGCGTTGTCGTTTCACTTAGCCATATCCGACTTACAGACGCGCTTTGACAGATCTACAGCAGACGACTTCTGAACACATTGTGACAAAAAGGAGAAATTGCTCATAATGAGCTAGTTCTCTTTTGCCGCAATATTTGTTGATTCTATTCAATAAGAAGTCTTTCATTCCTGGAAACTATCCATATGTTTGCCTAGATGTTTCTAAAGGCGTCTGCTGCATATTTGTTTCAGGTGAGAAGATACATGTTTGTTAAAGGTGCTTAACCCTTTTCCTCATATAGACGTTTTCTGACGCTTCTGCAGCAGACGGCTTTTTGAAAACATAGTGTAAAAAGAAGAAATTGCTCAAAACGAGCAATTTCTCCTTTTGCCACAATGTTTTTCACTTTAAGTCATAGGTTATCCATTCAATTATAGAGATTTTCCATTTTTTGACAAAATATGTTAAAAGTCGTCTGCTGCAGAATTGTCGTATGAGGGAAAGGGTTAACTTCAGACGGAGATCAACATTTTGAAATGTGGAAACTCAAGTTCTGCAAATATTGCCAATAGTGACAACAAAGTAAGTAAGAAGTATTTAAAAAACTATTTTGGCAGTAAATGTTGAAAAACTGTCAATTGAAAGTCACGATCATGTTCAAAATTCTGCTAACTGTGTATGGTATGTCTAACCAGTAAAAATGAATCATAAACGATCAACATTTAACTGTTTATGGTACTGGAAAATGAATTGATTACTCAAATTCTATCCCAGAATTATGATTCTAATAGTTCAAGCCAACTTTTGAACAGTTTTATAACTTTGACTATAATATCTGTTTTCTGAAGTTCAGCACCTTTAAACTGTTAGGACTACACTTACAGCTTTTTGTCAAAACTCATCTACAACCATTTTACTTGTGAACAGTGGTGGACAGTGGTGGCCAGCGGTGGACAGTGGTGGACAGTGGTGGACAGTGAAGAGTATGTTATCGGGATGCCTTACGATTCTACCTCTGATTGGGATTTAACGCCGTTTTTAACAATGTTTCAGTCATAACGCGGCTGCCAGTTAACTTGCTCATATGTGTTCTGGCTTTCTCACACCAGTAAACCACACACCAATATTTCCAAGCAACTGGCTGCTTTTCCATATAGACTGTTATACTCAGACCGTTAGCCCATTGGCGGGAGACGAATGACGCTTGTCACAATGGCTTTTGTCAAACGACAGAAAAGGTGTTAGCCGAGCTGGGATTCGAACTCACAACAACTGGATTTACAGACCGCTTCGCAACCGACTGAGCTACCGGGGCTCGATTCAAATTGAAGACAATTGTTTAATGACATATTGAATGAATTCCTCGACCAATTGTTTTATTAACATTTTATATAATAGGATAGCAGTGAAAAACAATCCATGACGACAAAAGGTCGAGCTTCCTTTAACAAGAAATGCTGACAGGGGCGTGTAGATGTTCGAGAGTTCATTTGTCGGATCCATGTTCAGTGTTGTACACTAGTTATGTTCTACACACGAGATCAGATAACTTGACAGACAGGATTGACCTCGTTTCTAATTACATGAGAAATTAACAAGTTGTTGTACAAACTGGACATATGTCACGACGAAAAAAGCCTTTTCCACTGGCAACAAACGCTGTGAGATCAGCGACCTGTTTACATTTACTCGGTCTGATTCGATCTGTATTGTCTTTAAGTAGACAAAATGAGCCGTCCCACGAGAAGACCAACAGTGTGGACTTTGCGTAAAGTATCGACCCTGATCAGCTTAAACATGCCGCGGAGGCTAACCCGGACAGACATTTTTGGGCTCCTGTGGATTTTCTGTTTCAGGAATCATTACTCTATACCTCTATCCCCCTGGGACGGAATGTGTCGGCCTGGATTGGCCTGCACAATCTGCGCAGGCTAGTCTTGGTCGATACATTACGCAGAGACCATACTGTTGGGTTTTCTCGTAAAACGGCTCAAATATGTTACGCCGCTTTAGTTATAACACGGCGTTTCCTGTGTAAGTAACCAGTACGACACACAGCGAGTACATGAGCGTCAAAGTATTTGGTATGACCCGACCGGGGATCGAATCCGCGACCGGGGATCGAATCCGCGACCTCCCGCATCTTTCAAATGAATGCACACAGTGAAGGCCCCTTTAAGAATGTATGTCCATTTGTCCATTTGTTTTAGCGGGTAATATCAAACATAATTGTATGTCTAACCGAAACCTAATCTGGAAGATTCTACAAATGATAATTTTCTTTCTTCACATTGAGATCAGTCGTACATTAAATATACAGCAAGTGTGAATTTGACCCGGCGTAATATAGTAAATAAGTACGTCTTCCAGTTTACAATTGACCGACAATTGGCTGTGTTTGCATGATAGACCTTGTCCAATGGCGCCGACGCTATTGTTGTATGCCTTACCCAATACTGTTATGATATTGAGGGAATTCAGTTCAACATACAGGAGGATATTAATACACTGTTTATTTATTCCAACTATAAGACTGTTATAAGACTGTTAGTCCAATTTTTATCGAACCGTGGCATACGTATTGTATGGCAGATTTACAATGAAAAGTAGTCACATACTGCGGCCATATGGCATGGTGGTATTTAACGGTTGATCCGGACAATCTCGGTGCATCCGGTAAATGAGATGCGACAGACTAAAACGTGACCTTTCACAATGGTATGTACATACAGTGAAGGCTGAAGTCAGCTTGCTTAATCTTCAGCCGAGTCTGTGAAGCACAGTCGGTAGCGACGCGGACTATCAATCCAGGGATTGTGCGTTCAAATCCCAGTTCGGCCAACAGTTTTTTCGACGTTTGTTGACAAAAGTCATTGTGACAAGCCGCATTCGTCTTTCACCAATGGGCTTACAGTCTATGTGGAAAAGCAGCTAGTTGCTTGGAAAGAATGTTGTGTGGATTTCTGGTGTGAGAAAGCTAGGAAACGTATGAGTAGGTGAACTGGCCGCTGTGATATGACTGATTTTCTTTTTTAAACGGCGTTAAGCCTCAATCAATCAATCAATCAATGCTAAATCTTCACTGTCCCATTACAGATACTATAACCTTCAGTATGATTTCGGAGAAAAAAAAAGAAGTTTTATCTTACTTGCTTTTCAAACATGAATGAGAAAATGGGGGAAACGCTCTTTCGCGTGCCGGGGAATAATAAACCGGTGTTGTATTTTTTTGTTTGTTTTTTACAAAAAAAATGGTTGATTTGTTTGGGTAACAAACCTTGTTCGTTGATGTTTATGCAATGGAACGGCGGTCAGTGCATGTACGCACTATATTGATATATTTCTTTAGTAAATGTATTATTGCGAAATGAGTATCTCTACGTGAAACTCGAAAACTTTAGGAATATTAATGGGCATATCACATATATAGTATTTTCATTTATCTGTTTATTAAAAGTTTTAATAAGATATGAGTATGTTTATCATGAGCTCGAAATTAAGGAGGGGGATATTAATGACCATGTGTTAGAGATTGAGTGAGCACATTAATTCAATGTTGAAAGTCTCATCATTAGAGGATTTGTTCCAGTCTGCCATAAATCTATCAATTTAACAGCATGTCAAAAGAAACAAGTGAAATTGTAGTAAATAACATATGAACATTGTCATTAGTCCTGCTATTTTCGCTTTCCCTTTTAACGAGGACAACGCCCTTAACCATGACCCACATTCAATTAATCAACAACACACGACTTTGAAAACATATTACCAAAAATATATAGAAAATCTCAAAAGATGGAAAGTGTAAATGTTGAATAGAGTTGAAATCATTGTGGCAAATGGAGAAATTGCTCATTATGAGCAATTTCTCCTTTTGTCACTGTGATTTCAAAAGTCGTCTGCTTCCTAGGCGTCAGAATGTGTCTACACGTGGAAAAGGGTTAACCCTGTCACACATTCAATTAATCAACAGCAGACGACTTTAAAAGCATCGTGGCAAAACATTGGAAATCCTCTACAAGGGAAAGTTAAGTTATTGAAAATGGTTGAAACCGTTCTGGCAAAAGGAAACATTTATCATAAGGAGCAAATTCAATTCTCCTTTTTCAAAAATGTTCGCAAAAGTCGGCAGCTCTAGAGTTGTCAGAAAGCGTCCGTATGTGTGAATGGTTTATACATTTCCCTTCAAGAAATTGTTTTCCAATTAAACGATATATGAGAGTGGTCGCAAACTCGATCCTTCTAGAGAATTAAACGATATATTAGAGTGGTCGCAAGCTCGATCCTTCTAGACAATTAAACGATATATTAGAGTTGTCGCAAGCTCGATCCTTCTAGACAATTAAACGATATATTAGAGTGGTCGCAAGCTCGATCCTTCTAGACAATTAAACGATATATTAGAGTTGTCGCAAGCTCGATCCTTCTAGACAATTAAACGATATATTAGAATCGTCGCAAGCTCGATCCTTCTAGACAATTAAACGATATATTAGAGTGGTCGCAGGCTCGATCCTTCTAGACAATTAAACGATATATTAGAGTTGTCGCAAGCTCAATCCTTCTAGACAATTAAACGATATATTAGAGTGGTCGCAAGCTCAATCCTTCTAGACTATTAAACGATATATTAGAGTTGTCGCAAGCTCGATCCTTCTAGACAATTAAACGATATATTAGAGTCGTCGCAAGCTTGGTCCTTCTAGACAATTAAACGATATATTAGAGTGATTGCAAGCTCGATACTTCTAGACAATTAAACGATATATTAGAGTGGCCATAAGCTTGATCCTTCTAGACAATTAAACGATATATTAGAGTGGTCGCAAGCTCGATCATTCTAGACAATTTAACGATATATTAGAGTGGTCGCAAGCTCGATCCTTCTAGACAATTAAACGATATATTAGAGTGGTCGCAAGCTCGATCCTTTTAGACAATTAAACGATCTAGAGTCCGCTTCACTGTAACCCTTTCAGCGCAAAAGGGAATATTGAGGTGTATGCAAACAAAACAGATTCAGGTGAGACAGCTCGTAACGAGTTGTCTCACCTAAAGTCAGCATTGTTAGTATTTTAGTTACCAAAATATTCAAAAATCCTTATAAATTGAGAATGGAACTCCCAATTTTGAACAAGGAAGAGAATAGTTTAAATTTTGAATATAAAATATACGGAAGATTATACTGACCCCCTTCTTTATAAAAACAAAGGCGAAAATAATTTTACTGACATCTTACTTTTTATACAGATGTTCGAAGGCATCAATTAAATTTGCGCAGGTACGTTTATAAAAAGACTATGTTATGTTTTACATGTCATATAACTTTTTTATGTGTACACATTTATATACCTTACAACAGTATTTGTTTAATACATTTATATAAGCAGTAAAGGGTCGGTAAGCTTTCGTAATGTCAATACTAATAACCATTAATATCAAATCGGTAATAACATGATACAAATTGAACTATTTATCATTGCTAACTAAATGTGCGACAGTCCCGTTAATATAAAACTCGCATACCTTTTGGGTGCATCGAATGAAGAATGATTCCTGTTATTGAAGCTACCGCCGCTAGGAGACCGACAAGGACTAAAATCACAGCTATTGTGTTCCGTCTTCTTAACGTCACGGGCGCCAATGCCGACAGGTCATGTTTGTGATGCAGGGAACCTCGGTCACATGTGCTGCAGGCGTCCGTGTTCAGTTTGGAGTGGATGGATTCGCTGAACCTGTAACTCGGGGGCCGTGAGTCCGATACCAAGGAAGGCGCTCTGGAGAGTCCGAGTCCCCATAAACCGGAAGTGATACCATGGTACCTTAGGGCGGGCTGAAATAATAATAATAAAAAAAGATGATTATGATAATGATATTAATAACAAATAATAATAGCAAATTAATGATAATAATACTATTTAATGTTAGTAAACTTTAAGACAGATACACATGTTATTCTTCTTATACAAACACATGTATGTTGTTAACATTGCATTATAAAGGCCTTATGAAAGAAAAGAACAAGAAATAGTAGTTCTTAATTTCATAGTTTTTGCTTTAATCAGATATTTTATTGTAAACTAAGCAACTCAAGAAATGAAATATTAGCAAAGTTTCACAATAAGAGAGTACGTATATTTATTAATGGCGATAATTTCCCCATTTTGTGAACGTGAACAGCGTCTCTCTATTTAGGTGGGAGGGTGTCTTTATGCATCTACGTAAAGTGGAGACTCAGGCGAGTCAGTCTAATCAGAGTCTTCGACGTTCCCGTAAATGTTATATATACATAAATGCATCTCCGTTGGTTGATTGGTTGTGATTTGTTAATTGATTTATTGATTTCATGCAGCTGGTATCATCGCCCCTGATATTTCTTAAATATTGATGGACAAGCCTTCTAACAATATATATGAAAACTATTGATAACTGAATAGCAAACAAGACTGCAATAATGTGTAAGCTGATCTTGGTCTACGTTGATTTCTACACCAATGTCTTCAAATTATGTTAAAACTATAAACATTTTAGCTAAATATATATTCGTTGCAATGAAACATAATGTAGACAATGTATATATACATAATTTATAATCTGGTTTTGCAAGGACTGTTCTCTATATTTCATTGCAACGAATATCTATTCGGCTAAACTGTTCATAGTTTTAAAAGAATTTGAACACCATTAATGTAGAAAATGTATGTACATCATTATGGAAGGGAATATCCGCCAAAACTCTATGTGTCTTGATGATATTCTTATTTATAAACATTACATGCTCATGTGTCTTGATGACATTCTTATTTATAAACATTACATGCTCATGTGTCTTGATGACATTCTTATTTATAAACATTACATGCTCATGTGTCTTGATGACATTCTCATTTATAAACATTACATGCTCAAACTCTATGGGTCTTTATGACATTCTTATTTATAAACATTACATGCTCATGTGTCTTCGTTCTTACATCTTACATGCATGTCTCATCCCATATGTCTTCCTTACGAGTTCACAATCAGGAACTAAGACGAACGAAGTATGCACTAACACGCATGGCATTGAAGCATTAAGACATGGCATTAACACGAATACGGTAAGTCATATTTTGACACCAGGTGGCGCTTTAGGTTAAATGGTTTCTCCCTGTATAGTGTATTTCTCATGGTGTGGTATTTCTCACGGTTACCTCTATTTTGAAGAGTAGTGACACTTAGGGATCCGTCATTAAATGTGGGATATTTTCCGTTCATACGCGGTTATCTCCCTGGAATAAGAATTTAATTTAAAGCGCCATCTGGTGTCATAATATGACTTAGACGAACAATACGGTAAGACAAATGCAAGTGCAAGAAAGAAAGATGCAATAAGCATCATTCAACATGCACTTGTAATAATGAAACATGAGATGAGACATGCGTGTAAGAAAGAAGACACATGAGCATGTAATGTTAATAAATGAGACTGTCATCAAGACACATGAGCATGTAATGTTTATGAATAAGAATGTCATAAAGATCCATAGTGTTTGAGCATGTAATGTTTATAAATAAGAATGTCATCAAGACACATGAGCATGTAATGTTTATACATAAGAATGTCATCAAGACAAATAGAGTTTTGGCGGATATTCCCCTCCATACATCATTAGTTGTAATAATCTGGTGTTCTCTTAGTTTCATTGCAACGAATATATATATATATATTTAGCTAAACAATTTATAGTTTTAGAAAAATGAAAACATTAACGTAGAACATGTATATACGATATTAGTGTAATAATATGGTATTGCTACTGTTCTTTCTGTTTCATTACAACGAATAAATATTGAGCTTAACTATTTATAATTCTAACAAAAAAGACATTAATGTAGAAAATGTATATACTTGGCAAAAGACAATGATAGTTTTCAGGTATTTTTTGTGTATTTCCTTATATTCGCGGCACACTTATATCTACAATGTATCCCGCGATACTCTGTCCACTATCCACGGGGTCAAACAGGTCACCGTCCATGTCCGGCCATGTTTAAACTGTCACAAAACGGGATAAACAATGAGTGATTTATTGCCTTAATTAATTGCTTTCGTCATTATTACGCTAATGAGTGGAATATACGTGATAGTTTAAAAATATGTCAAAAAATGATTAATGTCTTACAATATTTATTTTTATTCAAGCATTTTTAATTAGATAGAAATTTTAAAAAATGACGCCAACATTTGGGGGAAAAAGGTTTCCATTGATTTCGCAGAGTATGTCCCTAGAATCATTTATCGTTTCCCTTTGATACTTACGAGGCTTTATTTATTGACCTTTATAATTACTATATCAGGTCAAACAATATGTTCAATATGTATGAAAACTTTATTTAATCCTTGGACACATTGTGGTCGGGAGGGAAGTACTTGTGAGAGAAACCCAGGACACATATTGGAATATGAACTGGCCGCCGTGATATGACTGACCCCCAATCAATCTACTACATACTCCATGATAAAAATTGAAGTATGTGAACATATGAGCCGTTCCACAAGAAAACCAACATTATGGACTCTGCGTAAAATCTCGATCTAGATCAGGCTAATCCGGACCAACACATTCCGTCTCAGGGGGATAGACGTATAAAGTAATGATTTCTGAAACAGAAAATTCACAGGAGGCGCAAGGTGTTTGTCCGGGTTAGCCTGTGCGGGATGTATAGGATGATCCGGGTCGATACTTTACGCAGAGTCAACATATTTGGTTTTCTGGTGGAACGGCTCTTATATATTGGTACACACTCTATATTATCCAAAGTAGAATATATAAGATACGATCATGGCATGCAGGTTTATTCAAGACTGGTACATTCTATATCGTCAATGCAAAACATTTGCAAACACATAAATAACATAAATCGCATATGTCACACATTAATATTTGATACAACATAATGTTTCATGTATTTCTTGTTACTTTCCCTTTAATTAGCCCTTTCCAACATACAGCTTTTATGCAGCAGACGACTTTGACGTTTTGTTATGAAAAGGTGTGGATATTCTCTATAAACGAAAGAATGATAATTGAATACAAATTTGAAAGTAATGTTTCGAAAGGAGAAATTGCTGATATGAACAATTTCTCACTTTGTCGCAATGTTTTCTTGTTTCGTCGATAGTCGATGCGTCAGAATGCGTCTCCAAGTGGAAAGGGGTTAAATACCTAAATGGATCATGATGTACGAGCATTAATCAACTGGTCGTTAAGTTGTCAGTCAATCGTTTGATAAACAAGCTATTTCCGAACTAACGAATATCAATTAAAAACACATTTATCATTTATTTTCCAGTGTCTTTATGAGTTTGAGTAAATAGGCTCTTGCGCCATAGTTTGTTGCGATATTGTTTTCAATATCGGCAACGGTTTAGCCATATCTAACCACAGTACCTTTAAAGGGGCTGAACTCCAGATGTAGATCAAAGTTTTGAAATGTTGTAACTTCTGTAAATATTGCTAATAGTGACAACAAATTAAGTAATAAGTAGTTCAAAACTATTTTGGCAGTTATTGTTGAAAAACTGTCAATTGAAAGTCATGCAAATGTACCAAAGTTGGCTTACTGGGTATGTCTACCCAGTAAAAATGAAGCATACGCGATCAATATTTACCTATTTATGGTACTGTAAGTAAATTTGTACTATACTTATAACCCAGAATTATGATTCTAATATTTCGAGACAACTTTTGAACAGTTTAACACTTTGACAATAATATCTATAATCTGTAGTTCAGCACCTTTAACCTTTCCCACTTGCAGACGCAAAAGATGGTGAACAAAGTTGTGGCAAGACCTTCTGTTCTGTTAACTGTATACACCCGTATACGTGTAATAATGAACTAAGTTTAAAGTCGGGCATACACCAATGACGGCACCCTTTGACCATGGTATTGCAAGCAACATGTAATAACGACAACCTTTTTGTGGACCATTTCTGCATGTGTAACTCTTTGTCATGAAATATTTCCATCAGAATATAACGCTAAGTTACCAGTACTACTGGTCCATTTATCCTGACACCAGCCAGTCAGTCGTAATGCTAACCCCGCAACCTTGAACGCCAAGGAGGGCAGTATTTACTACCGTTTCTAAAGTCATTGGTATGAACTGAACGGAGATCGAACCCGGGACCTCCCGCACCCGAGGTGGACGCTCTACCACTACTCCACCGATGCGGTCGTGTTTCCATTAAACAACCTTTCATATCCTGCAAATGTGGCATGTCGTGTCCTACAGGGCTCAATTTCGGGAAACCTGTTATTCTGTTTTCAACAAATATTTGATCGTTCACCTTTACAATTTAATCTGTTGATTTATATGCAGATTATACTAGACATATTATATTAAGTAGACACGTGGTATGTCATGCGTTCGTTCATTAATCCGTGCGTTCATTCATTCATTCACTCACTCATTCTATTTTGTCTAGTTTGATTACTACTTCAATGTTTATTTTAGATACTGTATGATGGGTTTTCTTTATCTTTCGTTTCTATAAACAACTCGGGGGGTTTAAAGCAATCAAAAGACTCACTGTAAGAGCATGTAAGAGCATAAAGGGCATTTCTAGACTCCTTCCTTAATTAAGTAAATGAGCCATAAATGACAATACAACGTAAGCGTTTGAACAAGGTATCTTAATTTTGAAATAAACTGTAGACGCTGGACGAATCACGGAAGATGTGTACCTGTTGAATACGTGATAGGTCTCCACGTGCCATCGACTGATTTCTTACAGTGAACTATGTTGACGATTAATTCAATGTTTGGCAAAATGATGTATGTAGTTCTACACGACTGAATGTGTAGCAACTTACAGTTCCAACACCATTGATGCGTTGGTAGATATAGATGTATAATCATAAAGTTACTGTGGAGTTTCTTTTGTTGTGGCTCTCTCATTTTCATTGTTCATTTGCTATGTAATATGGCGTCCAGATTCAGCGACGACAGTTTCGTCTTAACATTAAAGTTTTATTTTATTTACACCTAACGGTCCTCTGCATGTCAATGTTATTGCGCTTTAAGTGTGGTTTGATGGCTTCATACTGACATTTACGGAAAATTTAATTTGCCATTCCTTGAAGTAAAATAATTCGTGTCTCTTTGTGTAGTGTGAATCAGACTCATGTCCTACAAAAGTACGGCTGTTAAAAAGACAAGAAATAAAGGTGTTAGAACCTTTAACATATTCCAACATGCCTCAATTCTGCAGCAGACGACTTTGAACGTACTTTGTCAAATAATGGAAAATCTCTGTAATTGAATGGATAACCTATGACTAAAAGTGGAAAACATTGTGACAAAAAGAGAAATTGCACGTTTTGTGCAATTTCTTCTTTTGTTACTATGTTTTCAAAAAGCCGTCTGCTGCAGAGGCGTCAGAAAGCGTCTATATGAGGGAACGGGTTAACAAGTTCCCACATGCCTCAATTCTGCAGCAGAAGACTGCAGAAAGCTTCCATGAAGAATACGGAAAATATTTATTAATGAAAGTTATATTGAATAGAGTTGAACAAATTGTGGCATAGTATGAAATTGGTTGTATTGAAATCTTTTCAATATACAAAAAAATTTTTACTCTAAAAATTAAAGATTAACCATATTTTTGCCTTGATGTTTCCAAAAGTCGTCTGCAACAAATGCGTCAACATGTGTATACATGTTGGATGGGGGTTGAAAGTATTGTCAGAGTTATGAGAAATGTTCGTTAAGACTTATATACGAGCCGGACATGTGGAATCTTAGCGCTTCAAAGTAACGGGAGCACAGACAATGGGTAGGGACTAAAGTCCACTTGTTTATGACATTTGGTATCCGAGTCTAAACTTTATGCAACTGGATTGTAAAGACTATAATAAGACTGCAAGGCGACAAGACTCTAAATTGCTAGAAGCAGCTATCACATTTGCCCAGGAATTAAGACATTTTAAAATAAAATAAAATAATCCTTTCCCACAAACAAGAGCTGAAAACATCTAGGCCAATGTATTGAAAATCTCTATAAATGAAAGTATAACTATTAAAAAGAGTTGAACACAGTGTGACAGAATGAAAATGGGTTATAATTAGTGTACTGCAGATGCCTCAAATCCGTCCGCAAGTGCGAAATGGTTAACAATGTACTAGACCAAGATTGGATTGCTATATATCTTAAATTCATGATCTGAAGTGTTGGGGGACACTTCAGTTTGGAAAAATACAATGACCAGCGGTCAGATTCATGTTGTTTGAAATACGATAGACCGACGTTTGACAAAAGTCATTGCGACATACGTCATTCGTCTTCCACCAATGGGCTAAGTCTACGTGGAAAAGCAGCCAGTTGCTTGGGAAGATTGTTATGTGGAGTACTGGTGTGAGAAAACCAGAAAACACATGAGTAGGTGAACTGGCCGCCGTGATATGACTGAAAAATTGTTAAAAACGGTTTTGAACCACAATCAATCAATACTACGATAGTCTCCCTTTTTATTGCCATCCACTTGTCGGTCTGCAATTTCCATTGTGTTGATGTTTTTGGTTTGTTTGTTTATTTGTTTATTTGTTGTTTGTTTGTTTGTTTATTTGTTTATTTGTTTCTTTGTTTATTTATTTGTTTGTTTGTTTGTTTACTTTAAAGGATTGTAGTTGTTGTTTGTTGGTGGGTTGTTGTTTTTGTGTGTGATATTTCACAACATATTGGTGACTTTAGAAGCGAAAGCTCGGACAAACTCTTATCAACAATCGTGTTTATATTTGATGTTAAAGTTTGACAACATTTGCTCGCCTTGAACATGTACCAGTAACGTACGAACCAGCGATTGTGAGGAATTTGTCACGCTCACCGCAAGCGGGCTCGATGGTAATTATAGGACCGTTAACCGTTTCCCACGTATAGGCACATTTTAACGCATCTTCGGCAGATGATTTTGAAAACATTGTTGCAAAAGAAGAAATTGCTCATGGTGGTCTAAAGATTCACGTAGGTCTAAGTAACGTGCATACAGACAGTGAAGACTCCGGTGATACTGTACGGATGTACAGGCGTGTCTGATACTTCACTGTGCGCAGATTCGTGACGCCTAAAAATCGCCTGACGCGACTTATATGTATGAGCCGTCCCACAAGAAAGCAACATTATGGCATCTTCGTAATGTATCGATCCAGATCAGCCTGCGCAGTCCGGATACATTCCGTCTCAGAGGGATAGAGGTATAGAGTAATGATTCATGAAACAGAAAATCCACAGGAGGCGAACAGTGTCTGTCAATGTTAGCCTGCGCGGCATGCTTAGGCTGATCCGGTCGATACATTACGCAGAGTCCATACTGTTGATTTTCTCGCGGGCCGGCTGATATTAGCATAACATTCAGAATAGTTCATAACATAGTCATAAATTGGACAGTGATTGTAAATGTATGCTGTAAGTAAGTGGTGCGATCACACGACGGGCTGTATGATATTAAGTTCAACTTTAAATTTCAATTGCCGAGCCCAGGTTTTTCAGTCGGTAGGGACGCGCGCTGTCAATAAAGGGGCTGTCAGTTCGAACCCCGGCTCGGCCAACACGCTGTCCGTCGTTCGACAAAAGTCATTGTGACAAGCGTCATTTAACTTCCACCAATGGGCTAACAGTATATGTGGAAAAGCAGCCAGTTGCGTGGAAAGATCGTTGTGTGGATTACTGGTGTGAGAAAGCCAGGAAAAAATGAGTACGTGAACTGGTCGTGGTGATGCGACTGAACATGTTGAAAACGGCGTTAAACCCCATCAATCAATCAATCAATGCTGGTAAACCCTTTTCCTCATATAGACGCTTTCTGACGCCTCTGCAGAAGACGGCTTTTTGAAAACATAGTAACAAAGGAAGAAATTGCACAAAACGTGCAATTTCTCCTTTTGTCACAATGTTTTCCACTTTTAGTCATAGGTTATCCATTCAATTATAGAGATTTTCCATTATTTGATAAAAATCTATTCAAAGTCGTCTGCTGCAGAATTGTCGTATGAGGGAAAGGGTTAACGTTAGTATTACCATAAACCATATGCAGATGTCTCGGACAATTTACAGCTGCAATTGTTTTAAAACAAATTAATTATGATACGTCTTAAGATGAAATACACATTGCCAAATGGTTTAAGTATGTATTGTATTGAAATTGCGATACTATTAATAACTTGCCCTATCTGATTCTGAATAATTTGGAACATTTAAATCGAGGAAATTTCGTACTTTTCGCTCCATCGCGCTGCCTATATGTGTTGCATTTTGCAGCGATGTTTGCACTTTTTGTTGTATTATTGTTAAATAATATTTGAACCATTCCAATTTCAACTGAGCGATTTTTAAAAAACGGTTGACTTTAACCATTGCCCACATGCAAGACAACTTAAACGCATCTACATCAGTCGAACATTATAAAATATTTTTCGCAATAGGAATATTTCTCAAAATTAGCCTTTTGCTCCACCTCTATAACATCTTCTCGTTATCCCTTTCCCACCTATAGACTATTTTGACGCATCTGCAACAGACGACTTTTGAAAACATCGTGACAAAAGGAGAAATTTCTCAAACAAGCGATTTCTACTTTCACAACAATGTTTTCAAGTCTTTATAGTAATTAAACCTACAATTATAGAGATTTACCATATTTTTGAGTAGACGTTTTCAAAGTCGTCTGCTGCAGATTTGCTGTATTTGGGAAAGTGTTAATAGAGATTGTCCATATCGTTCCCTGGGTGTTTTCAAAGTCGTGTGCTGCAGATTTACGCCGGGAAGGGTTGCGTCAGGCAGTTATCCAATAGTTCAACTGACCCTTTCACACTTGCAGACGACATTCCCACGCATCTGAAGCAGACGTCTTTTGAAATTATTGTGACTTTTGTCACAATGTTTTATACTTTGTTCAGTAATTAGACCTACAATTATAGAGATTTTCCATATTTTTGAGTAGACATTTTCAAAGTCGTCTGCTGCAGATTTGCTGTATTTGGGAAAGTGTTAATAGAGATTGTCCATATCGTTTCCTAGGTGTTTTCAAAAGGATGGCTTCAAAGTTCAGATTTGGTGTACGTGGGGAAGGGTTGTGTCAGGCAGTTATCCGATGGTTTAACCCCATCCTGGTTGCACTCTGACGCATTTGAAGCAGACGACTTTTGAAATTATTGTGAGAAAAGGAGAAATTGCTCATAACGAGTAATTTCTCCTTTTGCCAAAATGATTCCAATTCTATTTAATAATCACACTTTCACTTGTAGAGAATCTTTACCATTAAAGTGTCCAGATGTTTACAAAAGTCGTCTGCTGCAGATTTTTCGTATGGGTTGAAGGGTTTACAGTAAAGGTATTGTTTCATAACTCGCTACCAACTTGAATTGTTAATGAATGTTTAAAGATCATGGTATCGCAATGTGTGTAGACCACAGTCATTTCACTACTTACGAAAATGAATTTCCATTATAATTGAGCCGTCCCGCGAGAAACCCAACATTATGGCATCTGCGTAATGTATCGACCCAGATCAGCCTGCGCTGTCCGCGCAGACAGATCCGGGCCGACACATTCCGTCTTAGGGGGATAGATGTATAGAGTAATGATTCCTGAAACAGAAAATCCTTGGGCTTATCCGGATCGAGTCCACAATGTTGGTTTTCTCCCGGCTCAATTGTAATTTTTTCTGACCAAATAGTTTAACCCTTTCCCATACACAGACACTTTCGGACGCCTCTGTAACAGGCGACTTTTGAAAACATAATTTGAAAAATTAATTTGAAACTTTTGAAAACATAATTTGAAAACATAATTTGAAACTTTTGAAAACATGATTTGAAACTTTTGAAAATATAATTTGAAAACATAATTTGAAAACATAATTTGAAACTTTTGAAAACATAATTTGAAAACTTTTGAAAACATAATTTGAAAACTTTTTGAAACATAATGACAAATGAAAATATTTCTCCTTTCATCACTTTGTTTCAACTCCATTCATTAGTTATACACTCATTTATAGGGATTTTTCCACATGTTTGTCTACATATGTTCACAGTTGTCTGTTTTAGATATGTTGTATGTGGGAAAGGGTTAATGTCTCGTGAACCTTCCCCTGGTTTAGACGAAACTGGACGCCATTTCATGCATCAGCAGACATTTTAAATTCGTCTGCAGCAAATGTGTTGTATTTGGAATAACATTAATGCACTCCGTGTCCATGAAAATCATGTAGAAAGGAACTGCGTCTGAGCTGGTTTTAATGAGAGGAAATGTTACATATTAAAATGCCATTTAAGTTACCTATAACAAATTATTTATGTAACCCCGAACTTTAATGCGTTTGTGTTGTGTGGTGGGACACTAATTATAAATAATGTGTAACTAAATTGAACTTTAATAAATATAACTGTCACATACGTTACCGAATGTAAATAATGTGTAAACTAAATTGAACTATAATACATATAACTGTCACCTAAATCACTTGTTCAACACCTTTCTCAAGAGGCATTCTGACGGATTTGGAGCAGGCAATGCTTTCACTCCCGAACTTCACAAAGTCGACTCTTCCCTGTTGAAAACTGGACAACCTGCATATCAGGAGAGAACAGCTTATTTAGAACTGTCTCTCCTGAATCTGCATTGTTTGCAAAAGCCTGTAATCGCCTTTGACAGCGAAAGGGTTAAAGAAATACACTTTCATATTTTCAGTTATAAATATATTCCCTGTTTGTGTTCGGATGTTTTCAAAGCCGTCTGCTGCATATTTGCCGTATGCCGACAATTGTTAAAAAATATATTTCAGAATTTAGTAAAATGCACAGTAACACATTAAATCAGAACTCGTACGGGAAAAAAACAAAGAAACCGTACTGCACAAATGCATTTGTCCTTGAACTGATCGAGGAGTTCATATGATGGTGTTGTTAAGAGAGGCTTAACTCTTTCAGCGTCAAAGGCAATATTGAGCTTTTTGCAAACAATACAGATTCAGGTGAGTCAGCTCGTAACGAGCTGTCTCACCTGAAATATGCATTGTTTGGCTGTGAGTTATAAAAATATTCCAAAAATCCTATAACATGAAAATAGAGTCGTCCGAGTTAGAACATGGAAGAGTCTACTTTAAACAATTCGGCGCTGAAAGGGTTAAACAGGTTAAATAAATCGTTGTACGTATCAATCACCTACATAAACTCCCAAAATGAAAATTAACACCTATACCTGACACAATCGTCAGGGCATCCAATAAGTTATCCGCATTGAGTTGATTTATTCAAGTTTGCATTACTCTTCTTCAAATTCACACGTTAGGCGGAATAGGGGTCTAATGTGCATTTCCGTTTTAGGCTTCGTACAACGAAAATAGTCGTTAAACAAAGGGGCTACCATTCTAGTTTATGCAGAAGTAAAACCTAGAAATATATAACATACAGACGGCTGTTAACCCTTTCCGACATAATATCATAAAATCTCAAACAATAATCAAATATGTGGGTGTCTACCCCGTTTTACAGTTCATGTGTGATTGCATGTTAAATAACGGTACTTTCCAGGATGACTTACTATTCAAAAGTAGTTGTCAAAAAAAGAAACTTAAACGTGAACATTCGTTTCGTTCAATTGCAACGAATCGATTGATTGATTGATTGATTTATTTATAATGGTTTAACGCCATTTCCAGTAATTGTACAGTCATATCACGCCAACCAGTTCACCTATCTGTGTGAGCCATCCCGCGAGAAAACCAACATTATGGCCTCTGCGTAATGTATCGATCCGACACATTCCGTCTCAGGGGGATAGAGGTATAGAGTAATGATTTCTGAAACAGAAAATCTACAGGAGGCGAAAAGTGTATAACCGGGTAAGCCTGCGCGGCATGCTTAAGCTTATCCGGGTCGATACTTTACGCAGAGTCCACAATGTTGGTTTTCTCGCGGGACTGCTCATGTGTTTCCTGGCTTTCCGGCATCATTACTCCATACAACAGTCTTTCCAAAACGCTTGCTGATTTTTCCGCAAAGACTGATAGCTATAATGACGTCTGTCGCATTGGCTTTTATTAAGCGTCAGAAAAAAGATTTGGCCGAGCTGAGGTTCGACATCACAACCCATGGATACCCATGGGCTGACAGTCCGTGTCGCTACCGACTGAACAACCGTGGCTCGATTGCAGCAAAGTGTGTATTGATAAAAACGAGCCTTGGCGAGTTTTTTGCAATTTTAGAAAACGAGTTTAATAAAATGTTGTATTGAATGACCACGAATGTTATATTCTATTTATAACATAAATTCCAATTCGACGATTATTAGCGCAAACTATATATAACGTCGCTATATAGCGCGGTCATTTTCAATGCTTTTCATTATGACGTTACGTAGCAGTGTTATTACACTAGTTTTAAAAATACGCAATTTATTCAATATCTTTATTACACTCCCGGCGACGTAATTTATGATATAAACATACGTATTTCACGAAACATTTTTCTGCTTAACGAGCTGTCTCACCTGAAATCAGCATTGTTTGCCTTTTAGTTATCAAAATTGTCTAAACTTTGATTATATGAGTAATGGAGACGCCCGATTTTGAATATGAAAGAGTCTACTTTAAACAATTCGGCGCTGAAAGAGTTAAGAACCTAATTAAGGAAGAGCTGGAATCAACTTCAAAATAAACCTATTGGAAACTAACGTCTAACGTTTGTTGACTATTTTTAAAATATTTTTCTCGGACTACTTACACAATAAGCGTAGTTTTACACGTTCTGGAACATGTAAAACGTTTTATCAAGAATCTGTTCTACTCACTAGCGGAGGTACATACTAATCTGGTTCTTTGCATATCACAAAGATCCAACGGTCGGGATTCGTGTTGTGCGGATGGAGCAATTTCTCCTTGTGTTACAATGTTTTCAATTCTTTTTATTTATCAAACTTTTATTTATAGATATTTACCATATTCTTGTCTCTGTGTTTTTAAAGTCGTTTACTGCAGATTTGTTGTTTAGGAGGAAGGGGTGTTAAAACAGATTGACTTACCTTATACAATAAATTATTCACTAGATTATCATCGATGGGCGAGTCCAACTGGGCAAGATTGATCCAGTTTGGTTTCTTTGTGTCAAATGGGTCCACAAGGTCCAGTCCATCTGGGTCAGGGCTTGACTCTCGCAGCTTTGACATGTTCTTATACAAGGTAGTGTTTCTGCCGTTCTTACGACAAGAAGTCAGTGTTTATTCTAAACTGTCTCGAATTCCTGTCTGTCCTTTGCAGATGAATTTCTTTTCTTCTTTCTTTTTTAATTTGATATACAGAATCCTTTTAATTAATTTGTAGAGACAATATAGCGCATTCAATCTATTCTATCAAAGCACTGTTTAGTTTTCGTTCCCGTTTCAACCAATTCGTCACAGAACGTTTTCTCTGTCCTCGTCTTAGATACGCCACAAAGGCTTCCTATTCACACTTACAAACTGACGTATCTTGTCTTTGTGCTTTATAACTACATAAAAGTATTTTACTATAATTTTATTTATAACGGGTGCATTCAGTCTCTTCTATAAACACGGTTTAATGTTTTTCACTTAGTTCTTTTCTTTTTACACAGTTGGTCGCTATTCACCCACTGTTTTTAACACGTTTGATTGCTTTACTTACTTTCACATGCTTGTTCCCTGAATGGTCCCGAAAAACGATATATACACGAGCTCTCAAAGCCATCATTGCAATATTTACATTTGATAATATCCACCATAATAGTAATATAAATTTAAATGCAGTTTCGTCCTACAAGTTTAAACTTAAAGCATCATTTGACAGAATTGTTCTCGTATCTTCCTGTGTTCGTTTCGTGATGTGCATAGATTGTTTTTGATTTTCTTATGTTTTACTTATTATTCCATAATTTTGATGTCAAATTATCATTTGATAGAACTGCACTCGTATGCCTTTACTTTTAATAAGTGTGTGTTTATACAAAACAAAACATGTTGTTTAATTTGCATGTGCATCTACTCAAGCAATTAATAATTACCATATTTTATGCATATGTATCTTATTTAAATATTAAATTGCAACTAATAACGTTTTAAATATACTTCATATAAAACTTTTATCCAATCGCGAAATAATAAATCCCCGACTCCTTTAGTAATTCCTCGTTAGAAAATAGAAACCGAAACGTAACACAATTTGTTTAATGACTGTACTATAGTAATTAAATAAGTACGTATATTAACAACGTATAATTTCTTTTGAAACTAAGCATGATGAACGTCCCGAAAATAGAAAAGTATAATGAAGGATCGTCGCGTAAATCACGGCCGTTATTTACCGAACATATAAATCACAGGTACTGCCAGTGCGGTTCAACGTGCTGTCCTGTACTACGCTATAATAGTTCGACTTTACACGTTTTAAACACGTCTAAAGTTGCGTAAACGTTTATTATCGTTTAGTAGCGATGTAGGTTCTAACAACGTCACGGTATGTATGTCCTCCCAAGGCTCTTATATAGTACAGAAGTGTTACCCCTTAAACAATATCAATTATCAAAGCTCAGCAAATTCCATACAGACACTTTACGGAATATCCAGTCTTTGCCACTGAGAACATCCCGTTCTGCAGTTCTTCTACTCGTAGGTGCAGCTCCGTTAGAGGCTGAAATACACAAAAGGCAGCTCTCATTGATATATGCAGCCACAAAAGGAAATAACTCTGTACTTCGTGAAGTAGCTAGTAGGCAAACCCTGTTCAAAGACTATATACCAGACAGTTTCTTCGCAACAGTTTCGCAAACGTTAAAACATTACCGCCTCCCTTCTGTGAATAAACTAACTCAATCAAATATCTCACGATCTGAATGGAAATTAATGACAAAAAAGGCAGTACACAACCACTGGTCAAATGAACTCCGTATGGACATAGAACAAAGGTCAACTATGCAAAATTGTAACACTGATATACTGCGTATTGGCAGAGCGCACCCGATATGGGACAGCGTGAAACCTAACACTTCTGACGTCAAAAGGGGAATAATTAAAGCAAGAATACTGACAGGAACCTACATGCTTCAAACAACCAAAGTCAAATTCAACAAATACGAAATCGATCCAAAATGCCCGATGTGTCGACTGGAGGATGAAGACCTGAGTCACATGTTAATTAGATGTCCTGCACTCGATGCTGCGAGACGTGAGCCAATCGGTTGGATAAGGAACTGTATACAACGTTATCATGGAAATGATGTATGGGTTACACTTGCCAATCGCCAACTACTTACTTCCCTTATCATCGACTGTGGGGTCCTCGTATCAAGCGGTATCCTTCCCCCCAACCCTGTTGTGACACGGAACATAGAGACATATTCGAGGCTACTGTGCTACCGATTACACGTCAAGCGTCTGCATACTCTCCAAAATGACTAAATAAACTACGCAAAAACTATAATTAAAACTCTGGCCGTCCGACGTCCGCAACCAGTAGAATTGTGTTAATCTTACGGGGAAACCCGGTGCAATACTTACTGGTTGAAGTTGTTTTACATGTCGTGTAGTGTACAGTCGTGTTTTACATGTGTGGGACACAATACATTGTTTTATACTGCAGCTATATCATTTCTTTTTTACATACTCGTCAACAAGCTAAAAACAATAACGCTTACGGGGAAACCCGGTGCACCACTTACTGGTGGGATTTACGGAAAAGAAGAAGAAGAAGGTACCGGTTTATACCGGCCTTTAATTAACGGACTGTCGAACCATTGACGTCGGTTCCGTTACTTATCACAATGCCAGAATTCTCAGAATTCGTTTTTGAAGAAAGAAATAATTAATTAAAAGGGACACCTACTTAAATAAGCAATAAAATATTTGTGCTACTTGATATATGAAAAGTTAGATTTAATCGTTTTCATATAACTGTGTATATACATGAATCGATATGAATCCGAAAACAGTCCAGAAATGGAAAGTGGGTACAGAAAAAAAGCCAAGCACATGATATTTGCGGCCAATGAAGAACCAGATCATCCTGCGCATCGACACAATCTCAATATACTCTATTCGTCAATAAGTTATTATAATTATGTACAGGACTGTCGAACTTTCTTGATTTAGTCATATGGCATTTGTGCAACTTGATGTTAGAAAGTTAGATTTAATCGTTTTTCTTCTCCTTCTTCTTCTTCTTCTTCTTCTTCGTCTTTGGCATCATTTATGGTTGTATTTGTGTAAAACAAATGGGACTACATTTATATTGTTGTTGTTGTTTTTGTTCTTCTTCTTCTTTTCTTCTTCTTCTTCTTCTTCTTCTTCTTCTTCTTCTTCTTCTTCTTCTTCTTCTTCTTCTTCTTCTTCTTCTTCTTCTTCTTCTTCTTCTTCTTCTTCTTCTTCTTCTTCTTCTTCTTCTTCTTCTTCTTCTTCTTTTTCGTCTTCTTCTTCTACTTCTTCTTCGTCTTCTTTAGCATCATTTATGGTTGTATTTGTGTAAAACAAAATGGGACTACATTTATATTGTTGTTGTTGTTCTTGTTCTTGTTATTCTTGTTCTTGTTCTTGTTCTTGTTCTTGTTCTTCTTCTTCTTCTTCTTCTTATTCTTCTTCTTCTTCTTCTTCTTCTTCTTCTTCTTCTTCTTCTTCTTCTTCTTCTTCTTCTTCTTCTTCTTCTTCTTCTTCTTCTCCTCCGTCTACTTCTTCTTCACGTCTTCTATTAAAAGGCTACATAGTCTTTTACAAATCGTAAAATGAGTTTTGCATTCGAACTACTTAAATGATATCATATTGCATATAATCTAACCAGATTCGTTTAACAAACTTTTTAGTACATTACTAGTCATTGTTTACGATTAAAAATGGTAGTAATGGCTTCTCCTACCTGGCGCACAGGATTGTGGTTCAAGTAGCATTACGGTTCAATCGCTGGTGTCAGAATATATCGATCAGTAGTACTAGCAATTAACCTTCTGATATGTTTGATTTACTTTGTATTTGTTGAAAGCGGCGTAAAACACCATTCAAGCAAATTATCTGATGTTGTCGATTTGTTTTGAACTGTGTTTACCAACCTTTAGACAATTTGTGGACAGTGTATAGCT
The DNA here is from genome assembly GCA_031761405.1 of Serripes groenlandicus. Lineage (NCBI taxonomy): Eukaryota > Metazoa > Mollusca > Bivalvia > Cardiida > Cardiidae > Serripes > Serripes groenlandicus. Next base: position 11,515,183 of record JASEVX010000008.1, read on the forward strand.
TGATCAACGTCACATCTGCGTTCTGATCTGGCTCTGCACTGTTTGCTAATCAATCACGGAACGTATCAAGAAACTTATGTAAAGCAGTATCTGTTCGGGTCCTTAACATGAATTCGTTTTCTAGGTTGTCGCCTATAGATTGTTGCATGTAGAAAATGATTACATACTTTTATTACTTAACCTATATATCTCCTGTTAAATATGACCCTTGCGAAAACAAGTATTTGATGAGAACATAGATGGTCACTCCCTACACGTACATGTATATACGTGCTGTACATGTACAGTCATTAGACAACGTCACATGAAAACAGGCATTCCGAATGTTGAGACCAGCAAAGATCCAGAATATAACATTTGTGAGAGAAAGCCAGGAAACACGAAGGTAGGTGAACTGGCCGCCGTGGTATGACTCAAATAAATAATTGTTAACGGCGTTAAAGGCCAATCAATCGATCAATCAATCAATCAATCAATCAATCAATCCTCTATTCACATCCTAAGTATCTTGATGAGAGATTATGACAGCATTTCTTTTATAAAAGTATAACTAGAAATTAACCCGTAATAGTAGACCTCTTACCATGAATCTATATTAATTGTTTTAAGTCGTTCAACAGATTAAACAACGATGTCAAATAATGAGTCACAGCATCAGTGATTTCATTATCAATCATTAAATATTAAACCACTCCCCACATACACCAAACATCTGCAGCTGACGATTTAGAAAACATCTAGGCAAAGTATGGAAAATCTCAATAAATGGAAATATATTATTGAATAAGAGAACTTTTTGGCAACCGGAGATATTGCATAACAATGAATGGGGTGGTGATGGTGGGATCGGGGAGCACTTTATATAAGAAACGTGACTTACAGTGTATATGCCACTTATAATTTAATATATTTATTTGAATGTTGTGTTGTTCCGTTTTCAACAGTATTTCAGTTATATCACGGCATGTCATTGGAACTACTAACGGTATCGTATTGATACTGAAACCAAGACATCAGTCGTTATGACGCCAATAAGGGATCCAATTACTGTATTTCCAATTCAAATCTCCAGCAGGGGCGTAGCTCCCTTTAGGCACCGTAGGCACGTGCCTACACATTTTTTCTCAAAATGCCCCAAAATGCAGCTGCGGCGATAGACATCTGCGTAATGTATCTATCAGATCAGCCTGCGCTGTCCGCGCAGACTGATCCGGTCGACACATTCCGTCTTAGGGGGATTGATGTATAGAGTAATGTTCCTGAAACAGAAAATCCACAGGAGGCGAAAGGTGTATATCCGGGTAGGCCTGTGTGGCACGCTTAGGCTGATCCGAGTCGATACTTTACGCAGAGTCCACAATGTTGATTTTCTCACGAGACGGCCTACACATTGATTATTGCAAAGATACGCCCCTATCCAGCTCCCAATGCGGAGGCTCTAAGCACTACACAAGACAGAGTATTACTTACTAGAACTTGTGTATAGATAGCAACGTTAACATTTGAAAATATATAGGCAAACATTTGAAAGGTATATATAAATTAATGTAGGATTATTGACGAAAGTTGAAAATATTGTTGCAGAGGGAGAAATTGATCATTTTGAGTGATTTCTCCATTTGTCTTTAAATATCGTCTGCTGCAGATGCGTATGCATATGGGAAAGGATACGATTAAAGTGACATTTCACTTACGATATATGACTGAGGTAAGTTCTCACGTGACGCTGGTCAATCATGAATTGTGCACATGTAAATATCTTGTACATGACTTGTACTATTTCCCTGTCAACTGTCACATCGATGGCTTCACGCAAAACGGTTGTAAGTACATGTTGTAACCAGATTTAGTTACGACGTTTTAGCATGAAACAGTCTATTCGGGCTTCATTGTAGATTAAAAAGGTATTCGAGGAGTTAGCAATTAATTTACTTGACAAATAGCTGTGTAGGCGAGTGCGAGGGTAAAATCACCTATAATGAAAGCACTAATAGTGCTGCCAGCACGGGGCACGGATTACATTTTAACAAGGATTTGCTGATCACATAAGTTAATCAAATACACTTCACAAAAACTCTTCGCTATGCTCTTATTTTCGATAATATTGGAGCTTAAAGCTTAGTATTGTAATTACAGAATCGGGGTCTATAGCAAATATTGTTTACCAATATGTCGTGGAATAGTTAACACTATCCTTGGTGTATGGCATATCAAAATAAAAAAAGGCCGCTATATACCAATGATAACTATATTGAGAGTCCAATTCTAACACCAAAGCAAAAACACATTTACTGGTTGTTTTAAGCAAAACAAGAACGGAAATTGGTGGCATCAGTGTCTTGCCTTGTTTGAAATGAATGATATCATGGTTTTAAATTAACACATTCACTTTAGGTTAACAATGGATCAATAAGAGTGTGCTAGTGTGTCCAACTTAAAATAGAATAAAAACGAAATGGACAGTGCCAAGAGATATTTTACAGTAACCTACTTCAACTTATTGATCCGTCTAGCATGGACAACTTAAAGGCGATCTTGGAAGTTTCGATTCTAACGCTAAATGTATATTATAACGTAAATGATAATTATTGATTAGAGACGAAAACGTTGTCACTAAATGAGAAATTGCTACCCAATGTAGATCTAGATCAACCTTCACAACTATGCAGTTTTATCCAGCTCTACGCTGTTTGCTGATAAGTGACGGACACCTTTTAGTATGTTTTTGTGAATTTGAATCCGGCAGATTTAGAGATATAGAGTACCGATTCCTGAAACAGAAAATCCACAGGAGACAAAAAGTGTCTGCCCGGATTAGCCTGCTTGGCATGCTTAGGCTTATCCGGGTCGTGCTTTACGCAGATTCAACGATGGTTGGTTTTCTCGTGAAACGGTTCATATATATATATATATATATATATATATATATTATGTTATATGTAGAAGTATTTTTAGATCAAGGCGGTGATCTGTTCGGATCACCCTTTGTCCGTCACTGTTGATCTGTCCTTTTTCTAAGGTAATACTTTCAGTTAACTCAAAGTCTAGACCCAACCACCTGAAATAAAATTTTATTTTATTTGAGATTGTGTCTGGTTACCTGTGATTATAAAGTTAAATCTTATTATATTAATGCACATTTTAAAAGAATTCTGAATGTTTGAAGAATGATTTTTTTTAATTAGTTATTTTTTATACATAGATTTTTTTTTAATTAGTGTTAATTGTACTTTGTTTACCTTCATTTTTTCTAGTCATATAAAGGGTGAAGTGTTGCAAATCAAATGATGTAAAACTGAAAATAGAATTTGAAAAAATTGAAAATTGTTTTATATTACATAGGAAACAGCGGTCACATTTACCAAAGTATGGGTTACACAGGAGAAATGCCCGGCCGGGTAGCTCAATTGGTAGCGTATCTGACTCGTGATCTGGAGGTCACGGGTTCGATACCCGGTTGCGGCGACATTCTTTCGGGCGATGTTTTCCATTGCCTCTCACCTCTGATCTATGTGAGAAAGTAGTCAGTGGCTTCGAAAGAATGTTGTGTAAGTATTGGTGTGGGAAAGCCAGGAAAACATGGGTAGGTGCACTGACCGCCGTGATATGACCAAAGCTGTTGAAAGCGGCGTTAAACTCCAAACAAACAAACAAACAAACAAACAAACACAGGAGAAACACTAAGGAACCATATCCAAGCCTGTTAACCCTATATTTTTATTTCATATTACTGAAGACTATGTAATACACTATGAACACACCAACTTTCATTAATTTAAGGTTTTCAAAAAAGTGATGAAACTGTCTCGAACGCCTTTAACACGTCCTTTTTCCAAATGATTTTCACATAAAATAAGTGAAAAGATAAATGCTGTGTTTTTAAGTTGTGTGAATTCTCAATATGATGGAATGAGTAGGTTACACAGTTATCAAAAGGCGTTTGAACCGCTCAAATGATAAAATCATTTCACAAAAAAAAGGGGGGAAGAACCGATGAATTTATTTCTTAGAAATAAGTAATAACGCCTAGATCGGGATTCGAACCCGGGTCTCCCACGTGCCAACACATTTGAAGTTTGTGAGTGGGACTAAATGACCCATAAACATACATGCCTCTAATTCTAGATCTTTATATTTTCCTATGAAACTATATTACCTTTAAATACAACAACAAGAGGGCCATGATGGCCCTGGAATCGCTCACCTGTTTTTTTTTCACTTTAGCTATATAAGCCCCGCCCCCTGGCAGCCATAGTTTCCGACCAATCAACTTGGCTTGAAGGAATCTGATAAAGGGTCACCCTAGGAAGATTTCTACAAAATTATTTAAAAATCAGCCTGACACTTTCGGAGGAGAAGATTTTTTAAGTTTTCACTTTGGCCATATAAGGCAAAAAAGCCCCGCCTCCTGGCTGCCATGTTTTTCGACCAATCAACATGGCTTGAAGGAATCTGATAGAGGGTCACCCAAGGAACATTTCTAGAAAATTATTTGAAAATCGGCCCGACACTTATGGAGAAGAAGATTTTTTAAGTTTTCACTATAGCCATAAAAGGCAAAATAGCTCCGCCCCCTGGCGGCCATGCGTTTTGACCAATCAACATGGCTTGAAGGAATCTGATAGAGGATCACCAAAGGAACATTTCTACAGAATTATTTGAAAATCGGCCTGACACTTTTGGAGGAGAAGATTTTTTAAGTTTGCACTATAGCCTAATAAGGCAAAATAGCCCCGCCCCCCCTGGCGGCCATGTTTTTCGACCAATCAACATGGCTTGAAAGAATCTGATAGAGGGTCACCCAAGGAACATTTCTACAAAATTATTTGAAAATCGGCCTGACACTTTTGGAGGAGAAGATTTTTTAAGTTTGCACTATAGCCATATTGGCAAAATAGCCCCCCCCCCCCCCCCCCGGAGGCCATGTTTTTCGACCAATCAACATGGCTTGAAGGAATCTGATAGAGGGTCACCCAAGGATCATTTCTACAAAATAATTTGAAAATCGGCCTGACACTTTGGGAGGAGAAGATTTTTAAGAATTTTGAAGTTTTTTTCATTTCGTTGCCATGGAAACCAGAATTCTGCATGAATCCCAAAAATTTTAAGGAATTCTGGTGAGGACATTGCGAGGATGCTTTCTGTGAAGTTTCATCCCAGTTGACCCACTGGTTACAGAGCAGAAAATGTTGACGGACGACGGACGACGGACGACGGACGCCGGACATAGGGCGATCACAATAACTCACCCTGAGCACTTCGTGCACAGGTGAGCTAAAAAAACAACGATGTAATGTAAATCGACAATGGTTTACACCGATGAAGGTACTTGAGTATGAAATTCGACTTCAGTTCTGACACACTGACCCAGTTTTCAGGAATGTCTCCCTTTACTTAATCCCATTGAAGGGCTGGTTCTAATTTGATGCCTAATTTAGTCATTACAGCGTATATGTATCTATGTATGTATCTATGTAGATATACAATTCATGATTTGAATGTTTTAGCGTTTTAGTGTTTTAGAAAGAAAGCATTGCGTCGACTTGTGAAAAGTCTATGTCATATAATAACAATATTATTTCGTATTATTGTCTATAGTGAACGTAAGCGTTATGGTAGTTATATCGAAGCTAATGTATACTGTAACACACATATTAATGCTGCATTGAAGGACCGTGACGATAAGTACTTAAACGTGAAAAAAGTTTTTTTGGTTCTATGTACAATTATATGTCTTCAATGCCCATTCGGATCACCTCGGCAGACTACATCTGTAGGGTAACCAAATCGGCCGAGGAGTGCCGAATGCTCAATCCCTGTTCGTTCACTAGTCTAGAGTTACCTGGCCCTACCGTCACATTGAAGGGTTAGGCATACATCAATAATGTCGGCGCCGCCTTTGGACATGGTGTAGCTTTAGAGACAATCCTTATGTTGACCAAGTCATGATTACCTTTCGAGCTCCGAAAGTAGTTTGCTCCATTGTTATATGTTTTGATTCCAAACAATAGGTTGTATTGGTCCGTTGTAGAGCTTACTAAAATCAATTGAATATCAACTAATTTATTATATATGAGATAGCGGTGATACGTTGTTTTAGCGTCATGTATTTTCGCGGTTATTTTACAATGGTAAAATATTAAGTACATAACCCGTTCTGTGAAGGGTTTCATTTAAAAGAAAAGTGTTGCGTTGGATTGCTCCGTATGTGCCGCACTGGGTTCCTATTGTAACCGGTATATTCTAAATGTGTTTTAGTACTGATAAATAGTAAGCGTTGATTGTTATGCAAAAGAAAGATATATTTGTTCAGAATAATTGTATTGATAAACAAAAAAAGTTGTAAGAAAAGTCTACGAACCCCCGAACACACCTCATATTAGCAGTGGTGACAAATCTGGTGTTGGTTCATACCTCCGTACTAATTTAGTATAATACCCCGGGTATCAGACTATAAAAAAAATCATTTTGCGGCGATTATTCACTAAGGGTTTATGATAAAATACTGTTAAAATGTCTAATACAAATGTTGATTGCTATATGTACATGTGTAAAGCCGATTACATGTACCTATTTTACACGCTAATAACCCCCCCCTCCCCTACCCACACACACACAAAAAAACATCCACATAGAATAACATATCTCTATAGGTTACAATACACCAAATAAATTCCTTCTTTGTTTTCATGTATATCGACCAATTTCAGACCTCAATTGTCACACTTTCTTAGCGTTTCTAATGTAGAACACCATACATCCAATGAAAAGAGTTACCTCTAAACTTTAACACAATCAAAATAAAAAGGGGGGTCATGTATTATGCAAGAAAGAATTCACCAGGCGAAAATGGATTTATTAATTGTACAGTCCGAGAAAGTCATTGTCTGATTTCAAAGTAATTTAGTAGTAGTGTTCGTTGAGTGACCATCTTTAAAATATGTTTATATTTATGATTATTTTCCCCCACATATAAACGCTTTCTTTCTGACGCCACTGCTGCTATCGTCTTTTGAAGCAATGATGAGCAATTTCTTAATTTGCCACAATATGTTCAACTCTTTGCAAAATTATACTTAGATTAATAGTTTTTCCATATCTTTGCCTTTTTTCAAAGTTGCAAAAGGAAATTGTTTGTTTATTAAAGTGTCACACCTTGTGGCAGCACCTTAGACCTCCCACTCCAGAAGTTTGACCGCTAGGCTTTCGGGATGTGGTAAAGGGTTAAAACATGGTTCCATTTCGGTCTGAAAGAAAAAGGGATTTGGGTCATATATAGCTTCCAAGCAATGGTTGGATTATCGTCGTGAATGGTCATTTTCTGACGTTGGTTGGATGTCGGGATTCTGACGTTGGATGGATATCGGGATTCTGACGTTGGATAGACATCGGGAGCTGACGTTGGATAGACATTGGGATTCCGAAGTTAGATATACATCAAGATCTGACGTTGCAAAGTCGTCGGGATTATGACGTCTAAACGGTTTGCAAAATCCAACGTTAATCTAACGTCGGGGTCCAACGTCAATCCAACGTATTTTGTTAACTGGTTCATCCTTGTAAGCAATAACTAAATAAACATTATTATAGATCTATTGTGCAATTATACTGTCCTTTCCGATGGTTGCTAGGGTCGTGAAAAATATAAATTACGAACCGCCATTGTTGTTTCCAATTTGGTTTCGACTCGAATTTGAATCGTCGACAAAATTATGTGTAACGCTTTTTCTAACAATGTTTGTCATTAAGAACTCGTGTATTATCTTATTCTGGTATTTACGCCTGGATATTTGTTTTCCTTATTACGATTAAGATGTCCCTTTTGACCTCACAGTATGTTCAGTAAAGCGAACACAGTCTTATGTACTGCGTTGATAATCTTCACATCGGAGGATGACAAAAAATCTGAAAACCTACCTTAAACAAGATGTGTTTGTGAAACACTGATGCCCCCGAATGGCAACATCTAGGTCAAAGGTCAAGGTCGCCAGGTCAAAACTGTTGGTACTGACAGAAAGGTCATGTCACAAGGAATACACATGTGAAATATGGTAGCCGTACCTGTTATGGTTCAAAAGTAGTGGTCAAGGTTAAAGTTTTTTTCGAGAATGGCAACATCTAGGTCAAAGGTCAAGGTCGCAAGGTGAAAATTGTTGGTACTGACAAAAAGGTCATGTCACAAGGTATACGCATGTGAAATATGGTAGCCGTACCTGTTATGGTTCAAAAGAAGTGGTCAAGGTTAAAGTTTTTTTTGAGAATGGCAACATCTAGGTCAAAGGTCAAGGTCGCAAGGTCAAAAATGTTGGTACTGACAGAAAGGTCATGTCACAAGGAATAGACATGTGAAATATGGTAGCCGTACCTGTTATGGTTCAAAAGTAATGGCCAAGGTTAAAGCTTTTTTCGAGAATTGCAGCATCTAGGTCAAAGGTCAAGGTCGCAAGGTCAAAAATGTTGGTACTGACAGAAAGGTCATGTCACAAGGAATACTCATGTGAAATATGGTAGCCGTACCTGTTATGGTTCAAAAGAAATGGCCAAGGTTAAAAAAAAAAAATCGAGAATGGCAACATCTAGGTCAAAGGTCAAGGTCGCAAGGTCAAAAATGTTGGTACTGACAGAAAGGTCATGTCACAAGGAATACACATGTGAAATATGGTAGCCGTACCTGTTATGGTTCAAAAGAAATGGCCAAGGTTAAAGTTTTTTTCGAGAATGGCAACATCTAGGTCAAAGGTCAAGGTCGCAAGGTCAAAAATGTTGGTACTGACAGAAAGGTCATGTCACAAGGAATACACATGTGAAATATGGTAGCCGTATCTGTTATGGTTCAAAAGTAATGGCCAAGGTTAAAGTTTTTTTCGAGAATGGCAACATCTAGGTCAAAGGTCAAGGTCGCAAGGTCTAAAATTTTGGTACTGACAGAAAGGTCATGTCACAAGGAATACACATGTGAAATATGGTAGCCGTACCTGTTATGGTTCAAAAGTAGTGGTCAAGGTTAAAGGTTTTTTTGTGCAGACAGACAGACAGACCAACAGACCAACCAACCAACAGACAGGCCAAAAACTATATGCCCACCGAATCGGAGATTCCGGGGGCATAAAAACAATAATTTGCTTATTCATCCTAGCAGTTATGAATCCCTCCTTATTGTTTGTCCATGTGTAATTGAGATACGCTTATAATAGATCGTCAACGACAATAAAAACAACTTTATGGCGTACGTCCCCCCCCCCCTTAAAATCGAGCAATATTATTGATCTACACGTCACATTATTACGTCAGGAACTACGTAGATATTTACAAAGACAGCTAAGGCTTTAAATAGACCAGATTTGGTTTATCGTATATCTATCGATTTTCCCCCAACGCGTCATCTATAAAAGATGTACCAAACACTGCAAGTTAAGAACAAAGTTTTATTCCAAGAACTATCAGAGACTGGAACAACACCCCCCCCCCCATAGTAATACACTATGAACACACCAACTTTCATTAATTTAAGGTTTTCAAAAAAGTGATGAAACTGTCTCGAACGCCTTTAACACGTCCTTTTTCCAAATGATTTTCACATAAAATAAGTGAAAAGATAAATGCTGTGTTTTTAAGTTGTGTGAATTCTCAATATGATGGAATGAGTAGGTTACACAGTTATCAAAAGGCGTTTGAACCGCTCAAATGATAAAATCATTTCACAAAAAAAAGGGGGGAAGAACCGATGAATTTTAAGTAATAACGCCTAGATCGGGATTCGAACCCGGGTCTCCCACGTGCCAACACATTTGAAGTTTGTGAGTGGGACTAAATGACCCATAAACATACATGCCTCTAATTCTAGATCTTTATATTTTCCTATGAAACTATATTACCTTTAAATACAACAACAAGAGGGCCATGATGGCCCTGGAATCGCTCACCTGTTTTTTTTTCACTTTAGCTATATAAGCCCCGCCCCCTGGCAGCCATAGTTTCCGACCAATCAACTTGGCTTGAAGGAATCTGATAAAGGGTCACCCTAGGAAGATTTCTACAAAATTATTTAAAAATCAGCCTGACACTTTCGGAGGAGAAGATTTTTTAAGTTTTCACTTTGGCCATATAAGGCAAAAAAGCCCCGCCTCCTGGCTGCCATGTTTTTCGACCAATCAACATGGCTTGAAGGAATCTGATAGAGGGTCACCCAAGGAACATTTCTAGAAAATTATTTGAAAATCGGCCCGACACTTATGGAGAAGAAGATTTTTTAAGTTTTCACTATAGCCATAAAAGGCAAAATAGCTCCGCCCCCTGGCGGCCATGCGTTTTGACCAATCAACATGGCTTGAAGGAATCTGATAGAGGATCACCAAAGGAACATTTCTACAGAATTATTTGAAAATCGGCCTGACACTTTTGGAGGAGAAGATTTTTTAAGTTTGCACTATAGCCTAATAAGGCAAAATAGCCCCGCCCCCCCTGGCGGCCATGTTTTTCGACCAATCAACATGGCTTGAAAGAATCTGATAGAGGGTCACCCAAGGAACATTTCTACAAAATTATTTGAAAATCGGCCTGACACTTTTGGAGGAGAAGATTTTTTAAGTTTGCACTATAGCCATATTGGCAAAATAGCCCCCCCCCCCCCCCCCCCCCCCCCCCCGGAGGCCATGTTTTTCGACCAATCAACATGGCTTGAAGGAATCTGATAGAGGGTCACCCAAGGATCATTTCTACAAAATAATTTGAAAATCGGCCTGACACTTTGGGAGGAGAAGATTTTTAAGAATTTTGAAGTTTTTTTCATTTCGTTGCCATGGAAACCAGAATTCTGCATGAATCCCAAAAATTTTAAGGAATTCTGGTGAGGACATTGCGAGGATGCTTTCTGTGAAGTTTCATCCCAGTTGACCCACTGGTTACAGAGCAGAAAATGTTGACGGACGACGGACGACGGACGACGGACGCCGGACATAGGGCGATCACAATAACTCACCCTGAGCACTTCGTGCACAGGTGAGCTAAAAAAACAACGATGTAATGTAAATCGACAATGGTTTACACCGATGAAGGTACTTGAGTATGAAATTCGGATCACCTCGGCAGACTACATCTGTAGGGTAACCAAATCGGCCGAGGAGTGCCGAATGCTCAATCCCTGTTCGTTCACTAGTCTAGAGTTACCTGGCCCTACCGTCACATTGAAGGGTTAGGCATACATCAATAATGTCGGCGCCGCCTTTGGACATGGTGTAGCTTTAGAGACAATCCTTATGTTGACCAAGTCATGATTACCTTTCGAGCTCCGAAAGTAGTTTGCTCCATTGTTATATGTTTTGATTCCAAACAATAGGTTGTATTGGTCCGTTGTAGAGCTTACTAAAATCAATTGAATATCAACTAATTTATTATATATGAGATAGCGGTGATACGTTGTTTTAGCGTCATGTATTTTCGCGGTTATTTTACAATGGTAAAATATTAAGTACATAACCCGTTCTGTGAAGGGTTTCATTTAAAAGAAAAGTGTTGCGTTGGATTGCTCCGTATGTGCCGCACTGGGTTCCTATTGTAACCGGTATATTCTAAATGTGTTTTAGTACTGATAAATAGTAAGCGTTGATTGTTATGCAAAAGAAAGATATATTTGTTCAGAATAATTGTATTGATAAACAAAAAAAGTTGTAAGAAAAGTCTACGAACCCCCGAACACACCTCATATTAGCAGTGGTGACAAATCTGGTGTTGGTTCATACCTCCGTACTAATTTAGTATAATACCCCGGGTATCAGACTATAAAAAAAATCATTTTGCGGCGATTATTCACTAAGGGTTTATGATAAAATACTGTTAAAATGTCTAATACAAATGTTGATTGCTATATGTACATGTGTAAAGCCGATTACATGTACCTATTTTACACGCTAATAACCCC